>CM062819.1:989154165-990354165 GCA_031772625.1 Pinus tabuliformis
CCGCCGCGCATCCAGCTCAATGTGTCACGCCTTCCGTATGTTGCCGTGCCGTTGTCTTTTACACTGCACAACGAGGCCCAACGTGCCGCGCCTGGTGAGTGCGCCCGACTTCTGCCTAGTGCGCCGTGCCAGTCGATTTTCACCCAAACTTGTCACTTACTCAGCCAAATCATTTTTCCTTGCTTCTATTTGCTCTTGGAGTACAAATGGAATTCAAACACTTTGAGAAATGATTTATACATGAGCTTTTCAAATTTAATTTTGCCAAACCCACTTTCATAATGTTTTGCAAATGACTTATTTCAAACTCTGTTTTTGGACTTTTTCACTTCTTTAAGTTTTTTGATGAACTAAATGACCTGAGCTTTGCTTGTTATGCAAGTGTTAGAGCTTCTGGGCTAAGGAAGAAACCAGGATTACAGATGAAGAAATTTACAATGAGGAAAACAAATTTTTCATGATTTTGTACAATAAAAGCTAAATACTTTGTTTTTTCCTCAAAATAGAGTTTTGAGGGAAAAACACATTTGCGAACACTTGGCAATCAAATTTATTGATGTTGCAACCTCCTCATGGCCTGCTGGTAATTATTGGACATTTTGACACATTTTTCGATGAAACCCTAGGCCTATTGACCCTGAAACCCTAAAGACAACCTTTGCAATTTTCAAGATAAAAAGAAGACTGTATGTTTTTAAATGAACAAACATGAGCCAGCAGGTAGATAACATGAGGGAAACTGTAGGAATGCCACTACCGTCAGATGATCCATGCGCCTAATGGAATGCAACTCACTGGGCGGGACACCTAATATGAAATGCAACAAGAGGATTTGATCTCTGACGGAGGGGTGAAAATACCGACTCTAACATTGGCTCCAATGGGGATGGTAGCTCCTTTGAGGTGCCAAGAACTATAGATCTCTTGGAAAGCAGGCAGTGCCTTCGTCCATTGGGCTATGGAGTGAATAACTTCAAAACACCAAAAAACCAATTACTACGAAACTTTGACTCAAGACTCATAGTTGAACTGACTAATCCAAAACTGAAACAAGACTCTCAAAAGCTGAAACTGGACACTCAGCTGAAACTATCTTTAAACTAATTGAAACAAAAATGACTCAAGACTGCCTTAACTGAAACAAGTACTTACAAAGCTTTTAAATGGCAGCATACCATCGAGATTTGAGAACTTCAAATCATGATGACAACCACCTGCCTACTGATGAAATATGTACAATCATGTGTAGTGAGCCTTATAATGTAACCAATCCAACAAATGGCTACTCAATGAAATTCTGCTCTCACTTTCCCCGAGCAAGAAGAACGATGTACATGTAGGAAACTCACAATAACCATTGAAACAAAGGCTTATGATAGCAAACCAGGCAACATTTATCTTCTTTAGTGCTTGCAAAAGGATGCTGAAGGGATCTTGAAAATCCTGAAGCATTATCTTGTCTTGAGATCCAGCAGCAAAAATACAAGTACTCCCTTCATTCTGATCTGAAAGAACAGTGGGTCACTGATTGATAGTAACTGACTTGAATTCTAGCTTACTGTGTCCCTCAGACTCACATTCCTCAATTTCATGTTCTGGGTCATTCTTAAACTGAAAAAATCTTCAAGATTACCAAACATGACAGCCTTATCATTTTCATGAAAGAGAATATTATCTATTCGTTGATCTATAAGGCTAATGTCAAGACTGTCATCATTTTCAAAAGAAGAAGAAGTTTCACCAGCACCTTCTTGACCATTTGCACACTGCAGACCTGCATTAGCTTTGGATGTGACCTGACCTTTCAAGAGTCGATCTATCTCATCTTCAGAAAGAGGAGATAAGACTTTCTGTTTTGTTTTGCTCAAGTGATTTTTGTCTTCTTGAAATAACATGAAAAACATGAAAAATCTGACTGACAGTCCTCAATTCCCTGATCTTCTAAAATTTGAAAACATTGTTGATTATCTTCATATGACATTGCAACCAAATTTTCATTTACCACTGAGTTATTGAAAGAATATTTTTCAGTTACTTGAACAAGAATCTCGTCTTGTTTTTCATAAAATCACTGGATTACCTCCTTATGCAGGCTTGGTTCTAATGAAATGAGAACACTTTGGTCAATAACTCTATCTTCTTCATTCCAGATGATCTCAACAACAGAGCTCTCCTTCATGGAATTCAGACCAAGGTACTTTTGATCATCACAATCTGAATCTAGTACTGAAATAGCTGACTTGACTTTATCACATTCTAAGATTGAAACTTGACTTTCATGCATGTTGTCTTCTTCTATGGACAGATCTAAAATAAAACCTTATCTTTCATAATTTTCCACTGTAGTAAGATCTTGATCCAACTGCAAATTTTCCTGCGCATCTTGATGAGTATCCTCTAAGTTCTCTTTATGCTGCTAAAATGGATTTTCGTACAGAGCCTCCATGATCTCATCGTCCATGAAGTCATCATCTTCATAAACTTTCTCAAGATGTTCAATAAAACTATAAACATGTTTGCAACAGTTCTGAACGAAATTTAATGATGGATAAGATTCTTTATACATTTCAAAGAACATGGTATTAAAATCCTTTAAACAATGAATACAAGCAGGCGGCAAGCTTTCATACCAATTTCGGGCTTGACCTTCCAGAGTGGCCATGAATATCTTCATCAAGCAATCTTCAGGAAAATCAACTTTCAACTTGCGAATATGTATGTGAAATCTAACCAGATGTAAAGCAGCATCATTCCTATTATCCTCTTTAAACATAGGCAAATTACTTTGCTAGTTTACCTTTGGAATTTTATTTGGAAAACCTGGAATGTGATCTCGGCTCATGGGAGCATACCGTCGAGCAAGCAAATCCATTTTGATAACAATGAATTGACCAAGAAATTCTTCAGGCTACTGATTCGCAGAGATCTCAATGGGGCAAGGTAGGCAATCATTTTGGCACTTAAATTTGAGTGAAATGGATGGAATAGACAAGTGAGGTGTTGAATATGGCAAGAGAAATCATGGGTCCTCCCCAAACAGCTGAAAACATCAAATAACTAAAGCAAACTTCAAGTAGAGCATTTCACTTTCAATGATTTCTACTTACACTCTTGTTTGTTTAGTTCAGAGAAATAAGATAGATAATGGCATGCAATCACATAAACAAATTCAAAATTACAGAGAGAAGCACTGTACCAAGACAAATTGCCACATGAATTCCAAAGAGTGCTGCAAATCCTGGTCTCAATTCCTTAGCCAAAATGAAAATATGAGTGTACAATGAAGCTCAATGCTTTCTCAGGAGTCCAACCATGCTAATGACTGAAAAAACAACATAATATAGACAAACATAGCTAATCCTTGCCTCTAGGGGTCAAGCTCACATGTTTAGGAGCTGATCCAACTGATTCTAAACTAAGAACAAGAAATTAGGCAACATAACAACATGCCTCTAGAAACAAGGGAACTGATTCATTCAGTTTCAAACAACCTTTAAACTGATGAATCTACCTCTACAAGTGAAAATATAACATATTTACATCATAATCCATCAATTTTCATCAAATTACATCATAAATTTTCCATTAGGAAAGTGAAAAAGTCTAACTAGGCGAAGCTGGGTGAAAAACAAAGCAAAACTTGGTCAAACTGACAATTTTTCCTCTATGCATAGCGCATGTTTGAACCGACGTTTGGAGGCCTTCCCGATGTCCAAATGAGCTGCATGTGTGCTTGCTGGAAAGGACTGCCTGTCTAATTTCCAACCCAAGTGTAATTTTTCAATTTGGTCTCCATTTGCCCCTCCAAAAGTCCATTCTCCCAACACTGCTTCCTGTGTGTCAAAATAGGGGCAATGAGGTCATTTTTTGAGTGTTTTTGACCTTTTTGAGGGCTCAAAACCTGCACAAATTTCTTGGCCATAGGTAGGCAAGTGTAATTTTGCATGGAAAATCCAAAATTCTGAGTTTTTTAGATTTGGAGGCCCCTATCAAAAGCGAGCGCCACGTGGCGTGGCACATAGGGCAGAAAAACCTGTTTTTTGTGCCAAAAATTTGCAAAATGAAAACATTGCTCCAAATTTCTTGAAATTTGGGCTGACTCTTCTCTATCAAGCATGATTTTGGGCCAAGGGTGCTTCAGCTAAGATCTAAAGTCCTTCATCGTCTTTTTGCCTCCTTGATGCTCTCTTCAACTTTGCTTTCAAATTCTTGATTCTCGCCTGGCACACCAAGTTCCGGGACAAGTAATGATATGACAAGTTTCTAAGCATATTCTTCTCATTGATTGCCTTCTCCTGCTTCCCCTCCAAGTGGATATTGACCCTTTTGATCCATAACTCCCTATCGGCATTGATCTCTTGCTCCAATGAAGTGAACTCCACCCTCCTCCTTCGAGCAGCTTGGCGGTTTTGTCGAATGTTTTGCAACTCCATAACCACTTGCTGATCCTCAAGCTGCTTATTCCTCTACTCCAAGTACTGTATAGTCCATTGGGCTCTATCCAAGTTGGTAGACAAGGCATCAATGTTCACCTGCTGCTCCTTAATGATCTCTCTAAGATTTGCGCTTTGCGCGCCCATATCGGTATCGTCACCCTCAATGAGGATGAAATCAGTCTCCCGCTCACCTAATAGTCCTTCCTCCTGTAGTGGCCTCTTGCCTCGGTCCTGAACCTGCTGTGCTGATGATGTAAGCGAGGCCCCTTCTACCCCAGGTGGAAATAACACTTGCTTTGCTGCTGCAAACAACCGTCTAGTGCCCCTCTGATAGGTGATGAACACCGGCACACTAGCGGTCTCATGGCCCTCATGCTGATAAGAAGGTCCACCTGTCTCATGCCCAACCTCTAAAGGTCCCTGTTGAGCTCTGAAAAACTCATGAGAGATGAAGTCATCCCAAGTGATGCCCTGTAATCCAAGCTGATGAACGACCACAATTTTGATGAGAGCAAAATGATAAATACTGTTGAACTGCTGCTGAGGGGTCTTATGCTGCACAAGAGTGGTCATCTTCTCTATGTTTCGGCATATGAAGTAAGGAATGTTCATCATGCGTACCCGGGTAAAATGCATCAGCAACCTGATGTGATAAGCATACAAGTGGGAGAACTGGCCCTCACAGCTGAAATACTTCATGATGAGTTTCATTAAAGAAGCATATTCATCCTTGAGGTACCGAAAAGGAAACACTCTCTTGAGTTGTCTCAAAAAACCGGGTTTGATGTATGGTTCATAATGTTGCCAGTCAATTTTCTGCCTCTTGTTCCACTGCTCTCCAATGTTGGGTATGTCGGTTGCTAGTGAAATGGATTTTGGTGTTAATGTGAAAGTGACACTAGCAAGAGTGGCTTGATCACCATGTAAATGGAGCACAAACAAACGAGCCAACTCATAATGAAACTAAATATTAGAAACCTTCTCACAAAACTCATAACATGACTGATTCTGGAAACAAAAGATGGAAAGAGGGCAGGCCTGTAACTCAACAAGAGTGGTTGGTTATTCTCTGATATGTTTGCCACCTCTATGAGACCTCCTGGGTGCATGTCCCTCTGTGGGTGAGTCACTTTGGGTCTCCTCTTCATAATCATATGAAGGATCAGATGCCATGGCTGCTGGTAGATAAACTGCCTTGGAGAAGTAGGTGCTGATATGTCAAACTGTCTTGGACTGTTTTTGGTGATGTGCTTGACCTCTGCCACCAAGGGAAAACAGTGAAATGAGGGACTATAAGGGGAGGGAAAAATAGTGGGAATTTAGGGACTGTTGGGATAGATTTAGTTAGGGAATATGGGATATTTTGGGAGTTTTTGTATAGGATTAGGGTTTGAGGTTTTACATTTGAGAATTTGGAAAAGGGAATTTGGGATAGGGGATTAGTGAATTTAGGGGGTAGGGGAACTTAGGGAATAAGGGAATCAATGGAAAAAAGGGATAAGGGAGTAAAATTGGTGGCAAAACAGTCATCAAAACCCTAGGCAACAATTTTGTTTGAGGAATTTCAAATGATAGGGTTTGATTGTTTTTTAAACACTCACCATGTAACACACACCATAACATAAACACCAAAATTGGATAATCAACAGAGGTGGAGCTCTACCTACTTGGAACAAGATAAATTCGTGTGTTTTTGGCGATTGGAGGACGTTCTGGCAATTTTCGGGCCCTCTGGTTGTATGCACCGCGCATCCAACCCAATGTGCCGCGCCTTCTGTATGCGCCGCGCCCTTGTTATTTTACACTGCACAATGAGACCCAATGCGCCACGCCTGGTGACTGTGCCGCGCCTTCTACCTAGTGCGCTGCGCCGGTCGATTTTCACCCAAACTTGTCACTTACTCACCCAAATCATTTTGCTTTGCTTCTCTTTGCTCTTGGAGTACAAATGGACTTCAAACACTTGGAGAAATGATTTATACATGAGCTTTTCAAATTTAATTTTTCCAAACCCACTTTCATAATGTTTTGCAAATGACTTTATTTCAAACTCTGTTTTTGGACTTTTTCACTTCTTTTAAGTTTTGTGATGAACTAAATGACCTGAGCTTTGCTTGTTTTGCAGGTGTTGGAGCTTCTGGGCTAAGGAAAGAAACCAAGATTACAGATGAAGAAATTTACAATGAGGAAAACAAAATTTTCATGATTTTGTACAATAAAAGCTAAATACTCTATTTTTTCCTCAAAATAGAGTTTTGAGGAAAAACACATTTGCGAACACTTGGCGATGAAATTTATTGATGTTGCAACCTCCTCATGGCCTGCTGGTAATTATTGGACATTTTGACACATTTTTTTACGAAACCCTAATGAAACCCTAGACCTATTTGACCATGAAACCCTAAAGACAACCTTTGCAATTTTCAAGATAAAAAGAAGACTGTGTATGTTTTTAAATGAACAAACATGAGCCAGTAGGTAGATAACATGAGGGAAACTGTAGGAATGCTTCTACCATCAGATGCTCCATGCACCTAATGGAATGCAAATGACTGGGCGGGACACCTAATATGAAATGCAACAAGAGGATTTGATCTCTGACGGAGGGGTGAAAATACTGACTCTAACATTGGCTCCAATGGGGATGGTAGCTCCTTTGAGGTGCCAAGAACTACAGATCTCTTGGAAAGCAGGTAGTGCCTTCGTCCATTGGGCTATGGAGTGAATAACTTCAAAACACCCAAAAACAAATTACTAAGAAACTTTGACTCAAGACTCATAGTTGAACTGACTAATCCAAAACTGAAACAAGACTCTCAAAAGCTGAAACTAGACACTCAACTGAAACTATCTTTAAACTGATTGAAACAAAAATGACTCAAGACTGACTTAACTGAAACAAGTACTTACAAAGCTTTCAAGTGGCAGCAGACCATCGAGATTTGAGAACTTCAAATCATGATGACAACCACCTGCCTACTGATGAAATATGTACAATCATGTGTAGTGAGCCTTCCAATTTAACCAATCCAACAAATTGCTACTCAGTGAAATTCTGCTCTCACTTTCCCCGAGCAAGAAGAACGATGTACATGTAGGAAACTCACAATAACCACTGAAACCAAGGCTTATGATAGCAAACCAGGCAACATTTATCTTCTCTAGTGCTTGCAAAAGGATGCCAAAGGGATCTTGAAAATCCTGAAGCATTATCTTGTCTTGAGATCCAGCAGCAAAAATACAAGTACTCCCTTCATTTTGATCTGAAAGAACAGTGGGTTGCTGATTGATAGTAACTGACTTGAATTCTGGTTTACTGTGTCTCTCAAACTCACATTCCTCAATTTCATGGTCTGGGTCATTCTTAAACAGAAAAAAAAATAAAAAATCTTCAAGATTATCAAACATGATAGCCTTATCGTTTTCATGAAAGAGAATATTATCTATTCGTTGATCTATAAGGTTAATGTCAAGACTGTCATCATTTTCAAAAGAAGAAGAAGTTTCACCAGCACCTTCTTGACCATGTGCACACTGCAGACCTGCATTTGCTTTGGTTGTGACCTGACCTTTCAAGAGTCGATCTATCTCATCTTCAGATAGAGGAGATAAGACTTTCTATTTTGTTTTGCTCAAGTGATTTTTGTCTTCTTGAAATAACATGAAAAACATGAAAAATCTGACTGACAGTCCTCAATTCCCTGATCTTCTAAAATTTGAAAACATTGTTGATTATCTTCATATGACATTGCAACCAAATTATCATTTACCACTGAGTTATTGAAAGAATATTTTTCACTTACTTGAACAAAGATCTCATCTTTTTTTTCATAAAATCACTGGATGACCTCCTTATGCAGGCTTGGTTCTAATGAAATGAGAACACTTGGGTCAATAACTCTATCTTCTTCATTGCAGATGATCTCAACAGCAGAGCTCTCTTTCATGGAATTCAAACCAAGGAACTTTTGATCATCACGATCTGAATCTAGATCTGAAATAGCTGACTTGACTTTATCACATTCTAAGATTGAAACTTGACTTTCATGCATGCTGTCTTCTTCTATGGACAGATCTAAAATAAAACCTTCTCTTTCATAATTTTCCACTGTAGTAAGATCTTGATCCAGCTACAAATTTTCCTGCGCATCTTGATGAGTATCCTCTAAGTTCTCTTTATGCTGCTAAAATGGATTTTCGTACAGAGCCTCCATGATCTCATCGTCCATGAATTCATCATCTTCATAAACTTTCTCAAGATGTTCAATAAAACTATAAACATGTTTGGAACAGTTCTGAACCAAATTTAATGATGGATAAGATTCTTTATACCTTTAAAGAACATGGTATGAAAATCCTTTAAACAGTGAATAGAAGCAGGCGACAAACTTTCATACCAAGATCGAGCTTCACCTTCGAGATTGGCCATGAATATCTTCATCAAGCAATCTTCAGGAAAATCAACTTTCAACTTGTGAATATGTATGTGAAATCTAACCAGATGTAAAGCAACATCATTCCTATTATCATATTTAAACATAGGCAAATTCCTTTGCCAGTTTACCTTTGGAATTTTATTTGGAAAACCTGGAGTGTGATCTTGGCTCATGGGAGCATACCGTCGAGCAAGCAAATCCATTTTGATAACAATGAATTGACCAAGAAATTCTTCAGGCTACTGATTCTTGAAGAATAGAGTCGCCATAAAAAATCGGAACCTTGGGATTCTTCGACATTGGAGTCGCCAGGTGAATGATTTCAGCCTTCCTGTGTTTGACTACTATCCACCATCAATAATCAAATCTGAACTTGATACATGTTACTGAGGTAATTTGCAAGTCAGATGTTCAGCTTATAAGACTAGACCGGAGATTGACTGAAGCAGCTTTTATCTACTTTCGCTAATGCAAAGCAAGAGCGTTTCGAAGGCTACCTGGCTAATATTCAGGCTCTCTCTTGTTGGCATTATGGCTAAAGTATTGTCCTTGATGGCAACCCATTCAGGTGGTAGTTCACTATTCTTCAAGTCAGCAGCAGAAGTTGATGATCAACTCTCATTTTATTGAAAAATTATGAAGGACGCAGGAAGCCAGTTCAGAAGGTGCGTACCCGCAGGTATACCATGCAGAACCCGCGTCCAAGGACGCAGGCCAGCCGTTCAGGGGGTGCGTCCACCCAGTGCACACATTTCAAGGCAGAGAAAAGCACGTGGGGGTTTCTTGTGTGGTATCTAGCCGACGGTTTTATGTTTCTATGGTGTCGGCTCGTGGTATTGTTCCATGTTTTGAGGAGGAGCTTGCCTATATAAAGCAAAGGAGATCATTTGGATTTGGTAAGTCTTGGGTTGAATATCTTATGAGGGCTAGATCTGGTCTAGATCTAAACAAGGCGAATTTACTGATGGACCGAGATCTCTTCGGCGCATGTTCAGATCTGTGGATCTGATTGTCTGGGTTACTTCTGAAGTCTTGAAATCATCTATGCCCGGAGGGACGCAGGAGCGAAGAGTTTCAGGTGCGCCGGACGCAGGCGCAGAAGGGTTCAGGTGCGCCGGGACGCAGGAAGTTCAGTAGACTCAGTGCGACGGACTCAGGCTAGCAGTTGAGCAGAGTGCGTCCGGGACGCAGGCCAGCAGTTGAGAAGGGTGCGTCCAGGGACTCAGGCCAGCAGTTGAGCAGGGTGAGTCCGGGACTCAGGCTAGCAGTTGAGCAGGGTGAGTCCGGACTCAGGCTAGCAGTTGAGCAGGGTGCTTCCTTCTCTTAAAATCTTTGTTTATCATTGTTGTGTTCTGGGTTTGGTCCTATTATTGTTGATCTGGTTACTTCAGTTGATTGGGTGTTTCAGAAGGTTGTTTGAGCTTCAATGTTGTTGTTGGGTCCAGTATGAAAATTGGATGAAATGTGGCCTTTCAGTTTATGGGTTGTGCTTCAGTGTATCCAGTATGAAAATTGATGAAACGTGGTACTTGAAGGAGAGAAGATTGTAGGCCGGCACCTACGTACTAGTATCTAAGCTAGTACAAGAGCTAAAGGAAATCTTTGGAGCATTGTAGCAGGTAGTAGCCTGCGTACTAGTAAATGGATCGGCTAGTACAAGAGCAAAGGGGGTTGTAGCTCCCGTACTGGTATAAGGCTGCACCAGTACAAATATTGTAAAAGAATTTTCTTATTAAGAAGAAGATTGAGATGACTTGCAGCAGGTGGTTTTTCTCCCGCATTGGGTTTCCACCTTACATCATTGTGTTCATGTGTGTGCCTTATGTGTGATGATCTACTTTATGTTACTGCATCTGTTAACTGATAATATGGTTGATAATGTTCTAATGCACTCATTGAAGATCGATTAACTTAATCATAAGAAGTTGTGGAAGTAGCATATATGAATCTGATTATGGAAATGAAAAAGTTTTATTAATATGATAATACTGATTCACCCCCCCCTCTCAGTATTATTTTCAACAATTGGTATCAGAGCAGGTCCTTTGATAGAAGCTTGATCGCTTGAAGGAGATCCGTGGAACAATGGGAAAGAAGCTTAAGAAGAAAGCTAATAAGAAAAAGAAGTCATCTCAGAAGAACTATGACAGTGGAAGAATCGATTGGGGATTAGGCATAAGAAGCTCTTCAGATTCAGAATCATATTCAGAGTCATTATCAGGTATGAATGTGTTATCCTCTGATGTTCCAGCTATATTTCCTTGTGAAAGAGATGAAAGTGATAGCGAAACTACTGAATTTGCTCTTATGGGTGAACAAGAAAGATATCAAATAGAGGCAGAATTTAAAAGGCTGACAGACAAAATTAGAGATCAACAAGATCTATTAAAAAAAAGGAATGTGATTTCAAAGAAGAAGCTACCAAACTAAGGGCACAACTAGAAGAAGGAAACAAGGTAAGAAAGCTACTCAAGGACAAGGAAGACCAATGTCAAAAATTGCAGCATGAAGTGACATCATTAAGAAAAAAGTCAACGAAAGAAGCACAACCATCAAGAAACTCAAAGATAGATCCAGCTACTATGAAAATCTTGAAGCTACAATCCTCTCACTAAAAGGAGATCTTGAAGAATCAAAGAAGCAGAATACAGATCTACTCCAAGCTTAAAATCTCAATTGGAATGTGCCTTCCGAGTTTGTCAAATGCAGCAGGATCTGTATGAAGAACAAGAAAAAGAAATTCTCAAACTAAGGGAACAAATGGAAGAAGGAAGGAAAGCTGAAGAAATTTTGAAAAAGAAATCTCTTGAAAAGGAAGAACAGCTTCAGGTTGAGGTAAATATCTTGAAAGGTAAACTAGAAGAAAAGGATAAGCTTTTACGATTTCAAGATAGCTCTAAAGTATTGGATGATATTCTTAGTAGTCAAAGGTCCCCTGCTATAAAGACTGGTCTTGGTTTCCATGAATCTATTGAAGGTGAATCTAGTTCACAAGGTGAGGCAAGAAACTCTAAAATGAAATCTAAAGTGATCAACGAAGAAGTGAAAGATCAATCTCATCATCAACCAAGGAAAGAGATTCCTCAAAGAAAATCCTTTACTCCTCCTATGAATAATGTTGAATGTTATGTATGTCATAATCTTGGACATGTTGCAGCTAGATGTAGAAGAAGAAGAGTTCAAGACCATTATGCAGAAAGGTCATCTCAATCAAGGTACTTTTATGGATATTGCTTTGCTTGCAATATGTTTGGTCACAAAGCTACTGATTGTTACAGGAGGAATATGATACATGTAGGATGTTATGCATGTAACAAGCTTGGACATATAGCCAAGGAATGCAGGAACAAAGTTTGGGCACCATATCAAAAGGAGAAAATGTCATCATCACGCTTGAAGATATGGAGGAAAAAGGAACTACAGTCAGAAAAGGATGGCACAGTACAATGTACAGACATACCAGAATCAGAGGAAGCTGAAAGTACAGGACGCAGTGCAGTAACAGGAGACCTGCGTGCGGACGTAGGCCAGACCAAGTCCAGGTGCGTCCAGGACGCAGTTCAGTAACTGAAAATTTGCGTGGGGACGCAGAGCAACTGAGGATCAGGTGCGTCCCTGAAGCAAAAGGACGCGGCACAATAGTAATTTTGGGTGCGTTCCTGAGTAAAAGTACGCGGCGCGATAGTGTTTTTGGGTGCGTCCCTGCAGCAACAGGACGCAGCGCAGCAGAAGATGAAGTGCGTACCTGTCTCAAAGCATTTATTGGCTGATTCTTCTTGATATGCATGATCAGATTTAACAGATGGCACTGGTTCAGGGGGAGCATATGTCCTAAATGCATTGTTGGCATTATGGTCCTTGGTGACAATGCTTATGATTCATCTTGCTATTATGAGTTAGTCACATGATCAGATGTATGGTTGATTCTCTAATGATGCTTGCATGAAGTCTTTATCCTTGGCACATATATGGATGAGGTTGGCTGATTTCGTGGATGATTACTCAAAGTCGCATTGTTGGAGACATGATGATGATGAGTCACTCATACGCATTTCATGATGATGCTGACATGAGCATGATGCATAAATTCTTTCTTGGCACAAATAGATGAGGATTGTTGGCTGGATACAGGGATGATTATTCATACATATGTTGATTGATGCTGATGCTTTCATTTGATGGCTCTTGATTCATGTAGATCTGGATGGTTATGAGTTGATGATACTATGGAGCAAATTATACAGTGCTGTTGTTTGTCATGATCTTTAGATGTTTGGAAGGTCGTAGCAAGACTCATGTTGTAATGGTCTATCTATTATCGTCATCTCTTCAGGTCATGTAACGGCCTATGTCCCCCCACTATGCATAGGATGAAGATGTAATGTATTTGGTTTTCATATTTCCGATGTATTCCCACTTGGTTGGATGGATGATCCTTATTGTGATGGGTGATGGATGTATGTATTTTATAGAGTCATGTTCTTCTTGTAGAACATCTTTTTGCAGACCTTACTTACAGTCAGGGGGAGCTTGAGCATGAACAACACTATATAGCAGAGCAGACATCTCAGCTTGTTCCCAGAAAGACCATTATCAGATTGGAGCACCATGACATATACAAAGGGGGAGCTCATTCAGAGACTTCAGCAGATCTGGTTCATAGTCAAAGGGAGCATGTTCTTAGGGGGAGCATACCCCTTTGCCCTTGATGTCAAAGGGGGAGAGTGATCTGGTGTTGTTGCCATCAAGTCCAAAGGGGGAGATTGTTGGCATTATGATGCATGTGTTGTACTTGATGGCAACCCCCCTCATAGAAGACCATCTCACTTATATACATTCAGAAGAGATATCAGATGTAACATAATACATAGATGCAGGACAACTCAAAGGAATCAAATGGCAAGTTCTTAGTAAGCTTTGCCATCAAGTCCAATGGGGGAGATTGTTGGCATTATGGCTAAAGTATTGTCCTTGATGGCAACCCATTCAGGTGGTAGTTCACTATTCTTCAAGTTAGCAGCAGAAGTTGATGATTAGCTCTCATTTTATTGAAAAATTATGAAGGACGCAGGAAGCCAGTTCAGAAGGTGCGTACCCGCAGGTATACCATGCAGAACCCGCGTCCAAGGACGCAGGCCAGCCGTTCAGGGGGTGCATCCACCCAGTGCACACATTTCAAGGCAGAGAAAAGCACGTGGGGGTTTCTTGTGTGGTATCTAGCCGACGGTTTTATGTTTCTATGGTGTCAGCTCGTGGTATTGTTCCATGTTTTGAGGAGGAGCTTGCCTATATAAAGCAAAGGAGATCATTTGGATTTGGTAAGTCTTGGGTTGAATATCTTATGAGGGCTAGATCTAGTCTAGATCTAAACAAGGCGAATCTACTGATGGACCGAGATCTCTTCGGCGCATGTTCAGATCTGTGGATCTGATTGTCTGGGTTACTTCTGAAGTCTTGAAATCATCTATGCCCGGAGGGACGCAGGTGCAGTAAGGGTTCAGGTGCGTCCGGGACGCAGGAGCGAAGAGTTTCAGGTGCGCCGGACGCAGGCGCAGAAGGGTTCAGGTGCGCCGGGACGCAGGAAGTTCAGTAGACTCAGTGCGACGGACTCAGGCTAGCAGTTGAGCAGAGTGCGTCCGGGACGCAGGCCAGCAGTTGAGCAGGGTGCGTCCAGGGACTCAGGCCAGCAGTTGAGCAGGGTGAGTCCGGGACTCAGGCTAGCAGTTGAGCAGGGTGAGTCCGGACTCAGGCTAGCAGTTGAGCAGGGTGCTTCCTTCTCTTAAAATCTTTGTTTATCATTGTTGTGTTCTGGGTTTGGTCCTATTATTGTTGATCTGGTTACTTCAGTTGATTGGGTGTTTCAGAAGGTTGTTTGAGCTTCAATGTTGTTGTTGGGTCCAGTATGAAAATTGGATGAAATGTGGCCTTTCAGTTTATGGGTTGTGCTTCAGTGTATCCAGTATGAAAATTGATGAAACGTGGTACTTGAAGGAGAGAAGATTGTAGGCCGGCACCTACGTACTAGTATCTAAGCTAGTACAAGAGCTAAAGGAAATCTTTGGAGCATTGTAGCAGGTAGTAGCCTGCGTACTAGTAAATGGATCGGCTAGTACAAGAGCAAAGGGGGTTGTAGCTCCCGTACTGGTATAAGGCTACACCAGTACAAATATTGTAAAAGAATTTTCTTATTAAGAAGAAGATTGAGATGACTTGCAGCAGGTGGTTTTTCTCCCGCATTGGGTTTCCACCTTACATCATTGTGTTCATGTGTGTGCCTTATGTGTGATGATCTACTTTATGTTACTGCATCTGTTAACTGATAATATGGTTGATAATGTTCTAATGCACTCATTGAAGATCGATTAACTTAATCATAAGAAGTTGTGGAAGTAGCATATATGAATCTGATTATGGAAATGAAAAAGTTTTATTAATATGATAATACTGATTCACCCCCCCCTCTCAGTATTATTTTCAACATCTCTGTAGTCTATAAAACAAATAACACTAACAAACAAACAATTTCTTCCCCAGTATGGTCGCCACTATGTTAGTTCCTAGATTTACCTTAGGCTGAAAAGGTAGGATCCAAGGCCAACATCAAACCACGCTCAGCCTGGTAGCTAGCCCTACCAGGTTAGGAGAGGGCTCTCTCCGGGTCAATCTCAGAAAATAATGATCTATGGGGCTTGATATGACTGAAATATCTTCTGATTTTAGGCTAGGTATATGTGCAAGAAAGTTGATTTGATAAAATAGTGTTTTGTTGGCTCAAAGGGAAAGGCACATTTTGGGGTTGCGGGGATTGAGGCTCAGTTCTACAGAGATCTCAATGGGGCAAGGTAGGCAATCATTTTGGCACTTAAATTTGAGTGAGATGGAAGGAATAGACAGGTGAGGTGTTGAAGAGGGCAAGAGCAATCATGGATCCTCCCCAAACAGCTGAAAACATCAAATAACTAAAGCAAACTTCAAGTAGAGCATTGCACTTTCAATGAATTCTACTTACACTCTTGTTTGTTTAGTTCAGAAGAAATAAGATAGATAATGGCATGCAATCACATAAACAAATTCACAATTACAAAGAGAAGCACTGTACCAAGACAAATTGCCACATGAATCCCAAAGAGTGTTGCAAATCCTGGTCTCAATTCCTTAGCCAAAATGAAAATATGAGTGTACAATGAACCTCAATGCTTTCTCAAGACTCCAACCATGCTAATGAATGAAAAACAACATAATATAGAAAAACATAGCTCATCCTTGCCTCTAGGGGTCGATCTCACATGTTTAAGAGCTAATCCAACTGATTCTAAACTAAGAACTAGAAATTAGGCAACATAACAACATGCCTCTAGAAACAAGGGGACTGATTCATTCAGTTTCAAATAACCTTTAAACTGATGAATCTACCTCTACAAGTGAAAATCTAACATATTTACATCATAATCCATCAATATTCATCAAATTACATCATAAATTTTCCATTAGGAAAGTGAAAAAGTCAAACTAGGCGAAGTTGGGCGAAAAACAAAGCAAAACTTGGTCAAACTGGCAATTTTTCCTCTATGCGCCGCGCCTGATTCTCTATGTGTAGTTCCTATTTGGACCCACTTTTGGAGGCCTTCCCAATGTCCAAATGAACTCCATTTGTGCTTGCTAGAAAGGTATGCCTGTCTGCTTTCCAACCCAAGTGGAATTTTTCAATTTGGCCTCCACTTTCCCCTCCAAACGTCCATTCTCCCAACACTGCTTCCTGTGTGTCAAAATAGGGGCAGTGAGGTCATTTTTTGAGTGTTTTTGACCTTTTTGAGGGCTCAAAACCTGCCCAAATTTCTTGGCCATAGGTAGGAAAGTGTAATTTTTCATGAAAAATCCAAAAATGCTAAGTTTTTGAGATTTGGAGGCCCCTAGCAAAAGCGAGCGCCACGTGGCGTGATGCATAGGGCAGAAAAACCTGTTTTTTGTGCCAAAAATTTGCAAAATGCAAAAATTGCTCCAAATTTCTTGATATTTGGGCTGACTCTTCACTATCAAGCATGATGTTGGGCCAAGGAAGCTTCAGCCAGGATCTGAAGTCCTTCATCCTCTTTTTGCCTCCTTGATGCCCTCTTCAACTTTGCTTTCAAATTCCTGATTCTCGCTTGGCACACCAAGTTCCGGGACAAGTAATGATATGACAAGTTTCTAAGCATATTCTTCTCATTGATTACCTTCTCTAGCTTCCTCTCCAAGTGGATATTGACTCTTTCAAGCCATAACTCCCTATTGGCATTGATCTCTTGCTCCATTGAAGTGAACTCCACCCTCCTCCTTCGGGCAGCTTGGCGATTTTGCCGAATGTTTTGCAACTCCATAACCACCTGCTGATCCTCAAGCTGCTTATTCCTCTGATCCAAGTATTGTATAGTCCATTGGGCTCTATCCAAGTTGGTAGACAAGGCATCAATGTCCGCCTGCTGCTCGTTAATGATCTCTCTAAGATTTTCACTTTGCGGGCCCATATCAGTATCATCACCATCAATGAGGATGAAATCAGTCTCCCGCTCACCTGATGGTCCTTCCTCCTGTAGTGGCCTCTTGCCTCAGTCCTGAACCTTCTGTGCTGATGATGGAAGCGAGGCCCCTTCCACCCCGGGTGGAGATAACACTCGCTTTGTTGCTGCAAACAACCGTCTAGTGCCCCTCTAATAGGTGATGAACACCGGCACACTAGCAGTCTCATGGCCCTCATGCTGATAAGAAGATCCACTTGTCTCATGCCCAGCCTCTAAAGGTCCCTGTTGAGCTCTAAAAAACTCACGAGAGATGAAGTCATCCCAAGTGATGCCTTGTAATCCAAGCTAA
Organism: Pinus tabuliformis; assembly: GCA_031772625.1. NCBI lineage: Eukaryota > Viridiplantae > Streptophyta > Pinopsida > Pinales > Pinaceae > Pinus > Pinus tabuliformis. The sequence goes on from CM062819.1 coordinate 989,171,885, forward strand.
TGAACGACCACAATTTTGATGAGAGCAAAATGATAAATACTGTTGAACTGCTGTTGAGGGGTCTTGTGCTGCACAAGAGTGGTCATATTCTCTACATTTCAGCATATGAAGTAAGGAATGTTCATCATGCATACCTGGGTAAAATGCATCAGCAGCCTGATGTGATAAGCATACAAGCGGGAGAACCAACCCTCACAGCTGAAATACTTCATGATGAGTTTCATTAAAGGAGCATATTCATCCTTGAGGTATCGAAAAGGAAACACTCTCTTGAGCTGTCTCAAAAAACCGGGTTTGATGTATGGTTCATAATGCTGTCGATCAATTTTCTGCCTCTTGTTCCACTGCTCTCCAATGTTGGGTATGCCAGTTGCTAGTGAAATGGATTCTTGTGTTAATGTGAAAGTGACACCATCAAGAGTGGCTTGATCACCATGTAAATGCAACACAAACAGACGAGCCAACTCATAATGAAACTGAATATTAGCAACCTTCTCACAGAACTCATAACATGACTGATGCTGGAAACAAAAGATGGCATGATGGCAGGCCTGTAACTCAACAAGAGTGGTTGGCTCTTCTCTGATATGTTTGCCACCTCTATGAGGCCTCCTGGGTGCATGTCCCTCTGTGGGTGAGTCACTTTGGGTCTCCTCTTCATAATCATATGAAGGATCAGATGCCATGGCTGCTGGTAGATAAACTGCCTTGGAGAAGTAGGTGCTGATATGTCACACTGTCTTGGACTGTTTTTGGTGATGTGCTTGACCTCTCTCACCAAAGGGAAAACAATGAAATGAGGGACTATAAGGGGAGGGAAAAATAGTGGGAATTTAGGGACTGTTGGGATAGATTTAGATAGGGAACATGGGATATTTTGGGAGTTTTTGTATAGTATTAGGGTTTGGGGTTTTACATTTGAGAATTTGGAAAAGGGAATTTGGGATAGGGGATTAGTGAATTTAGGGGGTAGGGAAACTTAGGGAATAAGGGAATCAATGGAAAAAAGGGATAAGGGAGTAAACTTGGTGGCAAAACAGTCATCAAAACCCTACGCATCAATTTTGTTTGAGGAATTTCAAATGATAGGGTCTGATTGTTTTTTAAACACTCACCATGTAACACACACCATAACATAAACACCAAACTCGGATAATCAACAGAGGTGGAGCTCTAGCTACTTGGAACAAGATAAATTCATGTGTTTTTGGCGATTGGAGGACGTTATGGCAATTTTCGGGCCCTCTGGCTATATGCGCCTCGCATCCAGCCCAATGCGTTGCGCCTTCCGTATGCGCCACACCTTTGTTATTTTACACTGCACAATGAGGCCCAATGCGTCGTGCCTTCTGCCCAGTGCACCGCGCCAGTCGATTTTCACCCAAACTTGTTACTTACTCACCCAAATCGTTTTTCCTTGCTTCTCTTTGCTCTTGGAGTACAAAAGGACTTTAAACACTTGGAGAAATGATTTATACATGAGCTTTTCAAATTTAATTTTGCCAAACCCACTTTCATAATGTTTTGCAAATGACTTTATTTCAAACTCTGTTTTTGGACTTTTTCACTTCTTTTAAGTTTTGTGATGAACTAAATGACCTGAGCTTTGCTTGTTTTGCAAGTGTTGGAGCTTTTGGGCTAAGGAAAGAAACCAGGATTACAGATGAAGAAATTTACAATGAGGAAAACAAAATTTTCATGATTTTGTACAATAAAAGCTAAATACTCTTTTTTTTTCTCAAAACAAAATTTTCATGATTTTGTACAATAAAAGCTAAATACTTTGTTTTTTCCTCAAAACAAAGTTTTGAAGAAAAACACATTTGCGAACACTTGGTGATGAAATTTATTGATGCTGCAACCTCCTCATGGCTTGCTGGTAATTATTGGACATTTTGACACATTTTTTGACGAAACCCTAATGAAACCCTAGACCTATTTGACCATGAAACCCTAAAGGCAACCTTTGAAATTTTCAAGATAAAAAGAAGATTGTGTATGTTTTTAAATGAATAAACATGAGCCAACAGGTAGATAACATGAGGGAAACTTTAGGAATGCCACTACCGTCAGATGATCCATGCGTCTAATGGAATGCAAATGACTGGGCGGGACACCTAATACGAAATGCAACAAGAGGATTTGATCTCTGACGGAGGGGTGAAAATACTGACTCTAACACCTTACATGCCAAAAGGGAAACAAAAATAACAGACAAACTATGAGCATATTGTCAAGGAGTATGTTGAGGAGGGTGCACAGGAGGCACAACTATCAGACCCGATCACTCATGCATATAAAATTCTATGTGCTCAACTTTAGCTTCCAACTCGTGCAGGTGTTCATTTGTTTAACGAATGTTGACCAATTGCTCCAAGATCTCATTCTCACTGAACTAAATATAATTCATGTAGACCATAAATTCATTTCAGTCATCATATCTATGTTCTTAGAGGATGTCCTAGTTGGTGGATTCCTCTCATCTGCTCCTTAATGGAATCCAGAGTGTCAGGTAAATCCATGTGGCTTGAGGACCGACCGTGATCCTGAGAAAACTCCCCTGCATGTCCTGAACTCTCTAAGCCCGCCAAAGACAAGTTGTTTCCTTCACATTGGCCTGCCTACCTTTGTTAACAACCGCCTCCGTGAGGTGAGCCTCCCTAGTCAGGCATGATTGAGGTCCTGCCGCAATCTTGAACTTGAAACATAATTAAGACCCAAGACGCCTGAGAAAAACCTCGTCCACAACCATAAATAGGAAACGCCCAGACCAAGACAGGAGACGAATGTAAAACCACAATAGAAATGTGAAACTCAAATAATACAGGGGTGTCCATAGACTTGGCCGCCCCCAAAACATTCAACCACTCGCTCCAACAACACTTAAAAGGAAACTTGCATACCCAACTAGCCTAGACAAGGAAAAATAGCACAAAATTGTCAACCAAAGAGCATAGAGAGGAGGAATTTACGCCCAAACTAGACCCACCAATGGTCAAGGGAAATGGAAGGAAGAACAGGGGACACCCCAATCGCCCAAACAAAAAATAGAAACAAAATCCCCAAGATGCTGAGGAACAGTGGTGACAAAAAGCCTTTGTACAAAGCCCAACCCTACAGACTTAATGACCACAATGCAACCAGAAAGTTGAGGCCAAAAGAACATGCAATTTCCATCAGAAACACACCACCTTCAACAAGAGAATTTCAAGAACGAACCAAACCAAAAACACCATTGATACCTGAGAGCTATAGTGAAATAGGCCGATAGAGGTTCTGCTCCCTTGATTGGAGCTAGAAATCCTACCCTCCAACTCAATTCTAAAGGGGAAAATTGTCAGATTAGAGAAATGCGCTCTAGGGTCCTAGAAGAACGCCTGAGAGTCCACCAAGGAACAAACAGTTGCATAAGGGTCTGCCACTGCTCGATGCTAACTACTAAACTTCCCGGGTGAGCTCGCATGACCACCCTCGCTCAAGTTCACCACTCTACAACCTCCACTCATTTCTCACTCCACAACAACCATGACAATGAGCTTGAGGAACATAATATCTCGAACCAATGTGTCTAGACAGGTCTAAAGACAGCTGTGTCATCCCATGATGCTGCTAATTAATAGAGAAATATTCGATGCATGCCAAGGGAGAAAATTCTGAGGCCAGTTAGCCTACCATTTATGCACCCCCATCTGGGGAAATTTTTTAATAATTATTATAATTACGAGTATAATTATAATTTTTATCATAAATATTATAATAATAATTTTATTATTGTAATAATTGTGATTATAATAATAATTATTATTATAATTATTAATAAATATAAATATTATTAAATGTGGTTGACATAAATATTAATAAATATAACTGATATACGCTAATGAGCGTTTATCAACAACATTTTTTAATATAATTATGCTAATAATTATATTTATCAATATATAAAATATATAAAAAAAATATATTCACATTTTTAATTTATAACTATAAAATAAAGATTTAAATTAAAAAAAATTAAAAACATAAACCATAATAAATCTTAATTTTTATTTCTTTTTCGCTCATAAAATTTGTATTTTGATTATAATATTTTTCCCAAAAATTTCTTCCACTTATAAATTTAAAAATAATTCCGTGCTTTCTATATTTGTGGGCTAATTTCACCGAAACAAGTAAAATCTAAGAATCTCCGTTATTTTGTTGTCCTTCAGTATGGTCCGGTTTCCATCCTATAGAAATTTCACTACGTTATTTTGTTTTCCTTCAATATGGTTCGGTTTCCATCTGATAGAAATTTCACTCGGTCATTTTGTTTTCCTTGAATATGATCCAGTCTCCATCGGATAGCAATTCCACTCAGTTTAATATTGAGTTAACTTTTGTACCCTTTAAACAGATAAAAGTGGAGTGTTATGGCATCCTTGGCAGTGATGTGGGTGATCTTAGGTTTTATATACTTATTTTAAGTTTCATCTATTTTTGGTATTTATTTTTATTATATTTGTGGATAGCCGGGTTATGTTGTAATTATTTTATAGTAAAAAAAGTTTGACTTTTAATTAGTTTTAAAAATTTTAAACAAATCTTATTTCTTCATTTTTGTGAGGAGTGCTAAGTGGACTAATAAAATATCACAAGGAATTAGTCAGTTACGAGTATCTTTCATGGAAATAGTCATACATAAAATGGTCATGAATAACTTACTTAACCCAGTTAAATCCCAAAAAATGATATCTAATAAAATACACTGCGAAAACTCTTTAATATTTAAATTTTATAAAGTTTATTAAAATTTTAAAAAACATAAATATAAAATTAAATATATATATATATATATATATATATTTTAATTTACATTCATTTTAATTATTTAACTAATTTTTGTGAAAATATTTTAATTTTTTATATTTCTGTTATATTATTTTGGAATTTGTACTCATTTTGATTGCTTAAATAATTTTTGTAGAGATGTTTTAGTTTTTTATATATCTATCTATACTGTTTGGTTAAAAATAATGCATAAAAATCAATTTTTAAAATTTTTTTTTTTTGAAAAATAATTTCACTAAAAAAACTTAAAAAATTTATTCTTCAACTTATTTTATAATTAAAAAAAAAACAAAATAAATATAACAATAAAACATTTCAAAATTCATTTATACAATAATTTTTCTGATCTAACATATTTCACTGACTAAATACATTTGTATGCATACAAATGGTTCAGTTTAGTGATATGCATAGATGTCTCAAGAACAAAGTAATTAAAATTGGGTGTTAGACTCATTTATTTAATTGTTTTAAATAATTTTGTATGCATAAAAATGGTTCAGTTTATTGATATGCATAGGTGTCTCAAGAACAATGTAAGAAAATTAGGTGTTAGATTCATTTTTTAATTGTTTTAAATAATGAATTTACAAAAATATATTTATCGTTGAATTATCAAAAAACAACAATATTATTATTTTAAAGTATTAAATTATATTATCTAGAAATAAAAAATAAAAAATTATCTGTTTAGAAATATCAAATTATATATTTTAATGTATTCATGTTAATGTTTAATTATCGCCAAAAAAACAAAATTATTATTTATGTAAAAGTATTAAATTATATATTTTAAAGTATTGAAGGGATTTTTTATAAATTACAAAGAGAAGTAGAAAATAAAGCACAGTTTTAGAGGGTTTCAGAGCGGATGCGAGACGAGGGTTTCGCAAGAGTTCAACCAAAGGAAGGAAGATCGGTGGCTAAGGGTGGAACCAGCGCACCAGGAAGATCCTCGGGCGCGGACCTCATAATCACAGATATCCGGAGAAGAAGAAAAACGAAAAACTAAGGAGCGCGGGATAATCAAAGGGCAAGTTCTGACTGAAAAATGGGAACGGAGCAGGGGAGGGGAGAGATCCCCTCCTACAAGGCAGTAATAACGGGTGAAGCGAGAAAGGAACGGCAGAAGGAAGGAGATCGACCAAATGAAGGTGAAACCTCAGCAGCGGGAGCGCAAAGGAGAACATGAGTAGCAAGTAAATGTCTGCCGAGGGCGACGAACAAACCCAGGTTTGTAATCCCGCCCAATAGACTAGAGAACTATAGAAGTTACATGAGAGATTATGCTTTGATCTGTAAGTTCGTAGGATATTGGCCAGCAGAGAAAGATCTACTTAGATGGATCCAGCAGAGGTGGAAACCAAAAGGTCATGTGGAAGTAAAGTTGGGAGCGAAAGGATTTTTTACAGTAATATTTTCCAATCTAGAAGACAGGGAAAGGATCTTTGAGGAAGGACCCTACTTCATGAACAATGCTGGATTATTCATGAGGGAATGGGTAGAATGCTATAACCCAGAGAAGGAAAGAATGTTAGCTGCCCCGATATGGATTAGACTCTTCGGCCTACCAACAGAATTCTGGGACCCAGAGATCCTTAAGGGCATAGGAAATGCAATAGGATCGTTTGTGAAAGTGGCAGAGTCGACGAAGAGGGGAAGATATACAACATATGCTAGAATATGCGCGTACATGAACATCACAGAACCGCTTCCAGACACAATAGAATTGGAATATCATGACGAGATCTGGCACCAATCAATTGATTATGAACATATCCCATTTCGTTGCAGACGATGCCATGAGTATGGCCATCTATATCGAGAATGTCCCATTACAATAGCAGAAAAGGAAAGAGAAGCAGAAAATGAGAGAAGAAATGCAACAAGGAATACAGGAGAAGAGGAAGAGGATTTCAGAGAAGTGCAAAGGAAGAAAAAGAGAGGAAACAACAAGACACAGATGGGGAAGCAAAAAGGAGCCCATAGCACAGAATCCCAAAACAAGTTTCAAATTCTGCAGGAGGACGAAGCAGAAATAGAGACAAATGAGGAAGAGGAATCAGAAGGAATGGAAGTAATGAAAGAAAATGCAGACAAAGAGATAGAGAAAATGAATAAGGATCAAGAGAGGGCAGAAAGCCCAAGAGAAAGCCAAGAGGATCAAAGAGAAATGGAAATAGACCCACAAAAAACAAAAGGGGAAGAAGAGGAACAAGTTATGGCGAAGCTTCTGCAGGAATGGAAGAGGCTCGATGAAAGATTTATCCCAGAGGAGCAGAAACAGAGATATAAAGAAGCTTTCCAAAGATATAAAGAGAAAAAGGGAATAATGGAAGATAGAGAAGATGGGAAAATGGCGAAGCAGGAAGCACAAAATATAGGAATGAGCAGTATTGGCAAGGGAGGCAAAAAAAGAGGTAGAAGAACAATGAGTGAAACAATTCAAGAAGTTGGAGAGATGCTAGTCAATTCAGGAAGAGTGATACCTCTCTCAGAGGTATTCCAATCCCCTCCGAAACTGTTACGATGATTATTACAAGCTGGAATATAAGAGGCCTCAATAGCAGAGGCAAACAGAGGTATTTGAATGACAGACTGAAAAAAGAAAAACCTAGCATAATGATAGTACAGGAAACAAAAATAAGTACTGAGAAAATGAGAGACATCCTGAACAGAAACAAGAACATATATGAAATGATGGGACAGGATGCGATCGGGAGCACAGGAGGCCTGGTAATAATTTGGAACCCTGAAGAAATTCAATTTAGCAATTGGTTAAGCTTCCCAAGAATACTAACAGGGACAGCAAGGATAATAGGAACTACGGAGGAGGTAATAATAACAGGAGTATATGGGCCGCATATCCAAGGAGAAAAGGAACAATTTTTGCAAAATCTAAAAGCATTGAGAAGTCTAATCCCAGGAAAAAAATGGATTGTAGGAGGGGACTTCAATCTGATTAAAACCTCAGCAGAAAAAAGAGGAGGACTAAGGAGAATGGATAAAGCAATGGAACAGTTCGGAGATTTGATAAGGGAGCAGAGACTGATCGATATTCAAACCATTAATGGAAACCATACTTGGAATAACCGCAGAGGGGGAGTTAATCAAATCGCATCTCGACTTGACAGATTCTTAATCTCCGAACAAATAATGATGAAAGATGTATTCATAGAAGCCACAATTCTACCGGTAACAGGATCGGACCATTGGCCGATTAAAATGGAAATAGATCTAAAGCAAATACCTCCCAACAAACCCTTCAGATTCGAAGCCTTCTGGTTAAGACATGAAGGACTGTTAGAGAAACTTGAAGAATGGTGGAGGACGAGTGATCAGAGAGGAAGAAATAAGATGCACACCTTTCAACTCAAACTGAAGGAGATGAAGGATAAATTAAAAAAATGGAATAAAGAAGAATTTGGTAACATTCTAGAAGAAAAAAAGAGACTGGAGCAGAGAATGGAAGAGCTGCAGCAGACAGATATCCTAGAAGGTATTCAGGAAGAAAGAACAAAGGAAGAAGGAATCATATTGAACCAGCTAGAAGAAAGAAGGAAACAAGAAGAGATTTTATGGAGACAAAAGTCAAGGGTTCAATGGCTTAGAGAAGGTGAAAGGAATAGTAAGTTCTTCCATAAAACGATGGTACAACATAGACAAAGAAACCGAATCTTCTCAATAAAAAATCAAGAAGGTCAGAGAGTCCTCCAACACGAAGAAATTGAAAAAGTTATGGTCAATCATTTCAAAAATATATTAAAGGAAACTCAAGATAATAGATCAGAAGCCATAACTAAGATAAGTGGGGAGATCCCAAAACTGGTAACCAGAGATCAGAATTTGGCCCTAATGAGGAAAGTTACGATGGAAGAAGTGGAGGATATAGTCAGGAACATGAAAAGGAATAAGGCTCCCGGGCCGGATGCGTATACAGTAGAATTCTTTCAAGCAGGGTGGCATTTTCTCGCTGAGGAAGTTTTATAAGTAGTGGAGGAAGCTAGAATAAATCAAAGAATATGGCCATTAATAAACTCAACCCCGCTGACCTTGATTCCTAAAACTAATCAAACGGATCAAGCCGAAGGCTTTCGCCCTATAGCCTTATGCAACGTTATTTACAAGATAGTAGCATCAGTGGTGGCTCAAAGGCTGAAATCGATTCTACCAAGCATAATCTCCCCAGAGCAAACAGGGTTCGTAGAAGGAAGACAGATCCTGGATGGGTTAGTGGTGGCCCAGGAAGTAATCCACACTTTGAAAACGAAGAAAGAAAAAGGAATGCTGATAAAATTAGACCTGTCAAAAGCTTATGATAGGTTAAGCTGGAATTATCTAGAAACTATCCTCAAAGCATTTGGATTCTGTGATAGATGGGTGAAATGGGTCTTGAGCATGATCTCTACCCCGAATTTCTCTATCCTACTGAATGGAGCGCCATCAAAGACATTTAATGCTACAAGAGGACTTCGACAAGGGGACACCCTATCCCCCTTCCTCTTCATAATAGCAGCAAAAGGATTAGGTAGATACTTCAAAAAATAATTAAGAGAAAGGAAAATCCAGGGCCTGAGTCTATGGGGTAATAAAACTACAGTCACCCACCAACAGTTCGTGGATGATATAATGATATATTGCAAAGCCTCCATGAAGGAGGTGAGAAGAATAAAGAAATTTTTAGAGGTATTTATGGAAGGCTCAGGCATGGAGGTAAACAATGAAAAATCAAGAACTTTCTTCTTTAATACGGTGGAGCCCATTAAAAACCATTTAACCAGGATCTTGGGCTACAGGAAAGTGGATCTTCCACCAAACTATTTAGGAATGATGTTAGACTCATCATCCCTCAAAATAGGAAACTGGAAGAACACCCTGGAAAAGATCATGAAAAGACTAGAAAATTGGACTTTTCGCACTCTGAACTTGGAAGCAAGGGTTGTTTTGCTTAAATCCAGCATTCAGGCGATCCCGATATACCCCTTATTAGTGATGGCAGCACCAAAAGGAATATGCAATAAGCTGGTAGAGATTTACAAAAAATTTCTTTGGGGAGGACCCAAGCAACAAAAGAAGTGGGCCCTCTGCTCTTGGGACAGCCTAAACAAACCAAAAGAAAAAGGAGGTCTCCGTCTGAGAGACCCTTGGACCCTAAATCAAGTGCTAGTAGCTAAGTTAAGATGGAGATGGATGCAAGGGGGGAAGGACCCATGGAAAGAAATCTGGACATCAAAATATAATATGCCAGCCACTCCGGAAGAAATACTAAGGAAGCAAGATGCACCTTGAGGATCAGACATATGGAACCTAACCATCCAAAACAGGGAATTAATTGATGGGCATATTTTTTGGGAGATTAGAGAAGGCCAGATAGCGAGATTTTGGGAGGAACCCTGGCAACAGAGGGGAAAAATGTTATACCTACAAGGAATGCAAGAAATTTACAGAATGGGTATGGACAGAGACCTCATTAGGGTTAAAGATTATTGGATAGAAGAAAGAGGGAATGTTGAATGGAGAGAATGGAAACCTATGGATGAATGGAATAGGAATGCAACAGAGGATCAAAAAACTATTTTTAGTAAAGAATTAGATTCCAGCAAAATAAAAAAGAGAGGAGGCAGGGACATCCTCCGATGGGGCAAGGAAACGAAAGGAGAATTCACCATAAGGGAAGCCTATAAAGTAAAGATACAGCAAGAGCAGGGGGAGGCCGAAGAGCAGAAGTGGAGGAAGATATGGAGAAATAAATGGTGGCCGAAGATCAAAATGTTCGTTTGGCTGGTAGGAAGGAAACGCATCTTAACATGGGATCGAATTCAAAAAAGAGGCTTCTTAGGCCCTTCAAGATGCAGCCTTTGTCAACTAGACGAAGAAGACCAGGAACACCTTCTCAATGGATGCAACGCGGCCCAATTCCAATGGGAAAAGACGAGAAACTTATTCTCGACCACGGATCGAAATCCACAGGATATAATTCAAACCCTATGTGACTGGGGAGAAGGGAAATTTAAAAGCAAAATTGTAAGAAGAGCCTGGAGCTTGACAGCAGGCTTCAATGTTTGGAATCTGTGGAAAGAGAGAAATAGTAGAATATTCAAGGGGAAAGCTTCAGACCCAGAAGAAGTCTGGAAAAGAACCCTAAGACAAATCAGAGAATCAATCCTAGCGGAAAATTGGGCAGAAGAAGATTGGAATACATCTGAAGCAGAAACTGAAATCCTAAAAAGGCTGAATTTGGATCAAGGGATGATCTATCATCAAAAAGCGAAGCAGCACCAACCTATAGCAGGCCAAAGTCACTCAATCTATCAAAAACCTCCGGAAGGGTTTATCAAACTCAATTTCGATGGGGCAGCAAAGGGGAACCCAGGTCCAGCTGGATTTGGAGGAGTCTTCAGAAACAGACAAGGAGAGGTAGAATGGATCTATGCAGAACACGGAGGAACAATGACTAATAACGAAGCGGAATTTATGGCAGTGTATCAGGGGCTCAAAATCGCCATAAGGAATGGATATAGGAAGATCAAAATCGAAGGGGATTCAGCCCTGGTCATCAGTACCATAAGGAAATTAATCCAAGGGAAACAGTGGGAGAAGGTAGTTAAAAGCTGGAGGACAGCGAGTATTGTCCAAGAAATCGAGGAAACTCTGAAAGGGATTGAATACAAGATCACCTCTCATGTAAGAAGAGAAGGAAATAAGCCCGCGGATTGCTTGGCCAATTGGGGAAGTAAAGAATCATTGGCGAAAGTGGATGACAGCTGGTCCAATCAAGCAGCGATGGCAAGATGGGACGGCTTAAAACAGCTCATAAACAACGATAACCATGACTCAGCATAGTGGTAATCAAAATTTCGCATGGAGCGGGAGAAGGAGAATAAGGCAGGCTCATGCGGCAGCGAAGACAGGACAGAAGGACGACGGCCTTAAATCCCTGACATCAGCATTTAATGATCATTCAGATCAGCAGGGACGCGGCCCAAAGCGAAAACCGGACATCACTGCAGGAACCATCATTCAAAGCGTAAGGGAGATAAGAAGTGGAGCGCAAACCCATCATAAGCGAAAAGGTGGCGAGAAGTTTATAAGGCAGAATAGGAGGAGAATGACAGGCAACAAGAATTCGAAGAAGGTGGCGAGAGAAGGGGAGATTTGGCAGAGGAATCATAATCAACGCCTCAACCACACCAAAATGGCTGAGAGAAGGGATAAGACAGTCCAGGCAGAGAGGGAGGCAGTAGGAGAGAGGCCCTTTGAACGGGGCCGCGTCAAAATTGAAATTGAAAGCTCAGACAAAATGGAGCATAGCGAGGGGGGAGACTTCAGGGGTAAGAATTTCGAAACAGGGCAAAGCAGTAAAGGAATTAAACGAGGCAGAAAAGGAGGGAGATGGAAGACGCATGAACAGAGAGGAAGAGGTCGACCCCGAAAACCAACCATCAACGAGGAGAGTAATCAAGCGCAAAGAAGATAGAAAAGGGGAAAGAAATCAATTAGCATGGCGGTGCATGAAGCTGAACAGGCTTACAACTTGGAGACGAATCTGGACATAAGGAAAATCATTGATGCCATGGAGGACAAGGTATTAGAGGAACCGTCTGACCTGGAGATGGATGAATGGGCCTCGCAGCTGCCGGACCCTGGTAACACGCGGGGCAGATTAACCCTGTACCGTCGTGCGCTTCACACTTACTGGGTGCTGAAGCACCTCTTGGCAAAAGCCATGGAGCAAGTCGCGGCCGAGATGGTGGAAATGGCGCAGGAGACGGTGGCAGTGAAAAAGGAGGTGGCAAACGTGGAAGGGCTGCTGCGACAACAGAACGAGCAACTCAAGGAAATCCAAGAGATGCTGAAGGAGCTGGGGAAGACCAACGACAACAACAAATCCGGAAGAGGAAATGCGGCGAATTGAGAGGCCTGTTATCTGTTTTCTTTTGAAATTAGAATGATACTGCTTGAGTTTTTGAATATGAGTTTGTATGCCTTGGCAGTAATAGTAAATCTAGATCTGTTAGCAGTAATGGGACAGAATAGTTTTTTGGATAAACCTGGAGAGATAGGGTTTAATGTCCTGCAAATTTTTTTGACATTGTTCAGCATGAAAAACTTTATTGACTGTCTGATGAATTGGAGCCAACAGATCCAGTTTCCCGGTTGGGCGGATTAAGGTTCCTATGGTTGTACTTCTAATTTTGATGTAGATAATAGAAATTCCGTAGCTTACAAAAAAAAAAAAGCATAGTTTCAAAGTTATGGGAAAAAAAAGTTTTATATGTATAAAACCTTTTCCATGAACAACATTCGAATTATAATTTTAATTATGGACCAGATCAAAATATGCATATTCATATGAAAAATTAGAATAACATATTGTAGAAATATACTATATTATTACACTAATATTCAAATTACAATTTCAATTATGTATATTCATATTATATGAAGAAAGTAGAGTAAGAGTGTTTAGTTTAGAATAGATTTCTAGAATTTTAATTTAATTATAAGTGATTATAAGATGGATGATATGGATTTACGTTCCATAAAATATTCTAGAATATTCTTAGTAATAGTCTCATATCAGACGTTGAATTCAAAAATAGTTATGTTGTTTCTTCCCTTTTAATTAAATTAATTATTTAAAACAATGTCATATGAACTAGTGTCATATATAAAATGAGTTATAGTTTTTTGGGCATGTGGTGTTATTAAACTATGGTATTGACCCATGGTATCTAACAAAGGCTATTTCCAGATTAAGGATTCTCATAGTAAAGTGAATCTCATTATGGCATCTTTTTTTAAATGCATATATATTTAACTAGTATATTTTATTTTTAATAATAATAAAACAAAAATTTAAAATAAAGTTATAGGTTAGCTAATTTTTATGATTTTCTTAAAATATTGGCATTGTAAGATGTATAATGATATAGATGTTTTAATGCTTATTGTAGGTTGATGCCTATCGTTGTTTACCAGTAATTTAATTTATATGATTGCGCTTGTATGTTATACAAGCATACCATATTATTCAAGGGTGCAAGATGTATGGTATTCAATTTCAAGTCTTAATTTTTGGTGCAGGAGCATTAGCCGCAAGGAAACCATTTTTCCTAGACCTAATGGGGTTATGAGATTTCCCAAAAGGGAGAATTTTTCTCCAATATAAATTTATATAAAATTAGGAAATTTTATGTAATGACATGTTTCCAGATTCTAGGGGAATCTAAATCGTTGGGTTATTAGGATGTTTTGATGAGATCATGCATTAAAGCCAAATGGGCCTTTATAATAATGCCAAGTGCTAGCCTAAGATGTTAGGTAGTTTTGAGTTAATGGACAAATGTCACATTTGATAGTTTTGTTAGGATATTTTTATCTCTTTAAGCATCATGTATAGAAAGGAGAAGTATTGAGATTTAGAAATATAGAATGCCAGTAATAATGAGGATGAGAGGGCTCACACAATGAACCTATCATAAATTTATCTATAAATACTCCATTTTGGGTAATAGTAGAAAACTTGGGTTTGTCCAATCATTTCTTGTGTTAATATCCTATTGAAAATGTATTGATGTTGTGTATTATGGGCGAGTATTTGAGTGTATATATTCCTAAAATGAGAATAGAAAAATGTTGTGACAAACCAATCCTCAATCGAGGGGACCAAGGGCCAAGTCATAATTATAATGGAATTTTCTGGAAAGTGTTAGAATTGTACATTTCAAGGATTTCACTAAGAAAATCAGGACTCAACCAATTCTATGGACCATCTTATCATAATGTAATCACCGAATGTGCATGGGGAAACTAGGTTTGGAATTGGATACCAAGTCGAGGAGAGTAAGACTAATAGTGTCAAAATGTCCACATTGTTGAAATATGTAACTAGGTTCAGTCTTCATAATGTCTATTGTAATCATGATTTTATGTATTTGATATTAAAGAGAAAATAAATTTATTATTGTCATTCTCGAGGCATGGGTTTCATGCTCAAGATAAATTTTTTATAGGTCAAGCACCCATTGAATGCTTATAGGTTAATTTTCATAAAATTATGAAGTCAAAAGAGTCATTTCATACATGTAACACCCCTTTTGGAATGTTGTATATTGTAAAGAAATTTTTGTATAGTCAAAAGTGTCATAAATACCCTCCAAGACCTTCTCAAACACTCGACCTACAAGAAGGATCAAGTCAGCCTCATGGAAAAAAATTCGACCTCCTAAAAAGAATATATATAAGAGAGAACCTAATTTGCTATGGACAGTAACTCATTCCTCATCATCCAAGCGAAGAAGAGGCAAAAGAAAGGAAAGTGAAGAAGGATGGAAGGAAGAAGGAAAGTTTTTTGGGGTTTATTCTCTATCTTCTTCTCACACGTGCAAATATTAGGGTAAGTTTAGTACAACAAAGTCAAAGTTTGAAGAAATTGTTGGAAAATCGAAGTTGCAGAAGAAACCACTAGGAAGTCAAAGTTGCAAAAGAAACCGTTGGGGAAGGTTGAAGTTGCTGGAAGGTCAAAGTTGCTGGATCGAAATTGTTAGAAGTTGTTAGGTCAAAGTAGTTGGAAACGTTCATTAAGAAGGAGAAGTTTGACTTGGTATTGGAGTGGTCTCTGACAAGGGTCTTAGGTCTTTGAATTCATCATTTGAAGTTATATAAGAAGAGAATAATTCTTGTTGGTTTTCCTCTCAAGAAGAGAGGTTTTGGTCCTGGCTTGCAACCTACATTTTGTATTCTTTTATCTATTTGATCTTCATAGTTTGGTAGTTGTTTGATGATAAGAACATTATAATAATCAAGTTAAGTAAAAATACATCGCAATCAGTTATCAAAGTAAGAGAAATCACCTAATCTAGCTACCACTAGATTTCTCAACACATATTAAACATGAAAGTGCCACTAGTACATATGCACTAAAATCCAATGGTTATACGTTGGTTTGTCGCCAAAATTACATAGGTACTTCGATGAACCTGTAGCTCCCAATTTCGTCAGATAATCTAACGAACATGTTTTTGTCAAATATCCGATGAAATTTTGTTGGATATTGGCATCAAATGAACATCCGTGAGATATTCGACAAACTTTTGTTGGATATTTGAATGGATCCTTGTCGTAAATCCGATGCTAATATCCGACGAAATCTCATTAGATATCTGAAAAAAGTTCATCAAATATTGGCGTGAGATATTCGAAAAGCTTTTATCAGAGATTCCAATGGAGTTTCGTTGGATATCTGATGCATAATCCAACAAAAAATGTCATCAAATATTTGAAGAAAACGTGTTTGTTAGATTATCTGATGAAATTTCATTGAAGAAACTGTGAGCTATGTTTCGTCAAATATTAGAACAAATTTATATCTATTTTAAAAAAGTAGCAGTATTTGATATTGTGTATTTGGTTGCAACTGTGATTGTAAAACAATGTGATATGTCTGGTCACAAATTTTTTTAGAACTCCAGTTGACTTAATGTAGTCATAACGTTTTCTGCACATGGTGATATGTAGTATTATTTTAGGGTTTGGATGATCTTTGGTACTAATGAGAATGGTTTGGGACCATCCTTTTTTCCTCTATCAACACTAATTAGATCATCCAAACCCTTAACTAGTATTCTGAAAAAATGGAAATAATATTACATATCATCCTGTGAAGAAAATGTCATGATCACTATAGTGAGTGAAGTAGCATTCTAATGAAACTCGTGACCATACATATCACAACATTTCACAATCACAGGGGCAACCAAATACACAATATTTAGAAGAGACTAATTAATTTCATAAGAAATATTGCGATGTATTTGAAATCACTCTCTAATTATGAATTGCACATTGTCAACACAACCTAGTTAACAAATTGAAATAACAAATTGATTGATTTGAGGATGATATCGAAGGACTTTCAATGAAAAGGGGAAATTTTGAAAACTCCATGACCCATTTAGACATTCAAATCTAGATTCAGAATATTATTGCAGAGATTATAGGAAACTTGAATTTAAATGATTTATGTAGAACTCCAAAAGTGGATGAGCATGACCTACCCTGAAGAAGATTGATAGATTCCATACTAAACTTCAAGAGCTTCATAGAGAAAAAATGATATACTTCAAAAAGTAGTTGAATGTGTTAACATTGTGTATCATGATTCTGTTGTCATGTGGCTAGATTTCTCTAGGATTCATTCTGAAATTCATCTAAGGTTGGATGATTTTGCAGGAAATTAGTCAAAATAGGGCATAAATAATGACACCCTTGCCAAATTGGAAAAATGGTTGAATCCCTAAAATGAAGAGGAGTCCCAATTGCAAAAGATCCAAGAATTGGGCACAACATGATTGAATTGAAGAATCTAATGAGTATAACTATGAAGGAACATGAAAATTTTGATCATGTAACTTGCATCATTCCAGTTCTATGGATGAGATGTTAATGCCAAGAGTGCTTTGTTTTAATATCATTTAACAATATGATTTTGAAGTGAAGAGATTGGATCATTGTAACACTGGAAAAATGCTGGAGCTTATGCATAAAAACAAATAACGCTTAATGGATATACATGAAGGCTCATATGGAAATAAACACCAACTCTGGATCGGGGAAGATAATGGTTATGATTGATTTTGGAACCATTAATCAATCAGGCCTTCTAGCAAGCATGGATGACCATATTGTGATGGGACCGTCTCCATGGAATTAATTATGACAAATGGGTTAGATGCAAAAGTAAGCATAAATATTGACTGTAGATCATCGGGACTAGTCTATGATGAGTGTAATTTCATCTACTATAACATTGGTGCAACGATAAAGATCCAAATCATTTGTGTGATAATCTTGTTGACTCTGTCATTTTTCCTAGTGAGGTCGACTTGGTGGTAGAATGAGGTCGACTGTGGTTGGTTTGCCTTGTTCCTCTAGGGGTAGGAACAACATGTTTAGGGACTTTGGATCCCTTAGATTATGGACATTTCATGCTCCATGCTGTAAGGCACAAAAATGTCTATAACACTTGTCCTCGACCTCGCCCTTGAAATCCAATGTGTGCCATCCCCGCTGCTGGGTCGAGAGCTCGCGTTTATTTCTGCATCCAATAGGCTAGGGTTTGATCCATGATTAACTCATAGCTATGACAAGTATGCTCTTCATGGCCCACTGACCTACAGAAATTACAAAAGAGCTACTATGGAGTCTGTGTATACTTCTGCAACAAATGACAATTATCTATCGTGTCATTTCCTCCTATCTGACAGATCGTGCACCATAGCGTGAGTGTCGCACTCGGCCCTGCCTATGCCTCTGGTCTCAATGGCATTCACCCCCCTCCTGCCAAGTAGTTCATGAATATTGGACAGTGGTCCTTGTCATGTCCCTCGCCTTTGCATTTTACGCACCACACTTCTTCGCACGCCTCTCGCTGCTATGCCCTATCCTGCTTCAAGCTCTGAATTTCTAGGCAAAGATTCTGTAGTTGCACGTGGATCTTTTGAACTCCCAGCCTCGAATCTTGTATCAGTGTTTCATGCAACCTCATCGCCATTTCCAACGCATCGGCCTGGGTAGAAAGTTTCTGTTGCGATATTGTCGTCCTCAAGTGCGGTGTTAGAGATGCCATGAACCATGCGCAATGATGTGCATCCGTGAGCGTCATATTAGCCTCACGGATCGTACTCTTCAGTTGCTGATCTAGATCCTAGGGGATCTTGCTTGGAAGCATCACGATCTCTTTAAACCCGATGATTGACTGTGTCTCTGGTTTCGACCGACTAAATTCTCTGTTCAGTGCATTCTCGATCTCTGATATTCATGAATTTGGGTGATCATTAGAGTGCTTGATATACCATGTCAACGCGCGATCCTGCAGCACGCTCACTAATGTAGCATTCTTAATGTTGTCATCTATGACCCCTTGCACTTCCCACACCGCTCTTACCGCGAACCAGAACTATTCCGGATCCTCATTCCCTACTCCTCTGAGTATGAGTAGCTTGATCACGCTCGCCATGCTGAACTCTGAGTTTGGTGGAGGTGAAGTGGGTGGAGATGGAGGTGAAGGAGGTGAAGCGGGTGGTGGCATAGGTGGAGGTGGTAACTACAGAATATGTTGCCTTATCAAACTGACCACACTTCTCGGAGAGACCCGAGCGAGGTCTTCCTCGCTCTCTTGTGAAGGTGAAATTAAGGGACTGTTTCCTAATTCCCCGCTACCTTTATAGATCTTTCCGCTCCGTGTCCTTCCAAACATTAATGTATTCGCACAACCCGCTTTTCCCATAACAACATATTAATCCAGGTATTCAAAGATTTAATGTACTTACCTTGCAGTCCACTCATATAGTTTAGAAGGAAAGGGTGCGAAGAAGATCCCATGGATTTCTATATACAGGTAGCGATCCAGCCACCTTTTCTCAGATACCTGCGGAGTTCTATTTTCCTGCATCACAAACTCATGAATCTTCTTGTCTAACCACTCTTCAATTTCCTTCTTTGTTGGGTTCTAGTGGCATGACATCAGACATCCCTTAGGGAGATCCTGGTCCCAGCAACGAAACCATTTTTTGGCTACATGGGGCCTGACCAAGCTTCAATAATGAGTTTAGCCAAGCAAATCTTGGTACTATTGGACCTTTCGGCAACAGTCCATGGAGCGTGGACTGAGGTCTCACCTGAAGTAGTATGGGAGGGTGCTAGAACCAAGTTTCTGCACTCTAGCGATGTCTTGATAAGCATTCTGGAGGTTCGTGATCCTATCATGTGCACTGCGCTGCTATGCGCAGCTTTCTGTATTTTGCAACCTGTGAGCATTGTTGTACCTTAAGAAACCAATTTCCTGGCTATAGAGAAATTGTGCTTAAGACATTATAAATATTATTTAATAGCACTTATTGTTTGTTGTGTTCTCAAATGAAGGACCGGGAAAACTTGGTCTTTAACCCTTAATACATGTATGACCGGAACATCTCAGAATGCCATTTGTTGCTAAATATAAATGATGAGTGAAGAAAGCTTGAAGGAGAAGTTAAAGATAATATGTTGCCTTTTCACAGAAAATACCATTTGGAACTTAGAAGAATTATGAAAATGAGAATTGAATCATAGATAATATGCTCCTTAACACAAAAACTACTATCTATGACTCTTAGAGAAGTTAAAGATAATATGTTGGTCTTTCACAGAAACTATTATCTATAACTTAGAAAGGAAGGTGGAAACTTCAAGTGTAGGAGCGCTCTTGTAAGGAATTTTAACTTTATCTACATAAGCAAGTAAAGACCTACAACTTCATTACCATGCTTGAAAGAAGAAAACATAACATGACACATGATAGAGAAGGTTACAAAATTATACCCAACAACTCATGGAAACTTCTGATTCTTTCATTAATCAACAATGGTATCAGGAATACAGTGGCCTAGTCTCCAGGTTCTCCAAAATTTGAACCACCAACACTTTACAATTCCATTTTCAGGCTTTTATCTCTTCTATCGAATCAGTTTTGGAACTAATTTCTTGGAACAACTAATAAACTGCTTTATAGCAGTTATAAAACTTTTTTCTCTTTGAAATTATTCAACTTTATTATATATACAATACTAAGACTTAGAAAATATATAAATTGTGCCAAAAGCTTTGAAAGATATATATATATATATGTGTGTGTGTGTGTGTGTGTGTGTGTCGGGAATGATTTGATTAGCGAGAACACCAAATAACCTGACCAATCACTTTTTCTTCGGATTTGGCTTCAACATTAATTTTCCCTTTATTCAGTGGAATTAATGCAAACATTTGGTAATTGCGGAACTTAAAATGAATTAAATATGTTGCATAAACTATCAGATCCGCCCATTCGCCTTTTAAATATGCCTTAATACCTTAACGGACTTGATTATACATAGATATGTATTTAATAATTCATCAGGTCCAAAACCCATCGCAATTGCAATAGGTGCTTTCAATCGGGGTATTAACCCAAAACCTTAACAAACTGCGATTAGCAGACCTGTCGGAAATATAAGAAATGGTATATATAATATCGGGTCCAGATTGCCGTCGCAAATCGCAAGTGGCATAAATCATAAACTTTATGCGATGATCGCGAACCTGACGGGAGAATCAAACATAATATATGTTATATCGGGTTTGGCCTATCACAATCGCAATCGGTGGAACCCATATATCCAAACCTTAACGGTTGGCGATACGGCGGACCCGTCAGAATTATAAGAGCGATATATATATGTTTTCGGGTCTGACGTTCAGTGCTTTGTGATACAGCGGACCCGATGAAACTTTTAAACACAATCTATATATATATATATATATATATATATATATATATATATATATATATATATATATATATATATATATATATATATATATATATATATATATGCATATGGAAACAAGAAAGAAACAAAGTAACATAGCGGAATCGCTAAAGGGTCCGATTCTTTTATAATTGTCCCTTTAGCGATTCCGCTATGTTACTTTGTTTCTTTCTTGTTTCCATATATATATATATATATATATATATATATATATATATATATATATATATATATATATATATATATCAGATCTAGCACCATTTATATAGCGATTTTATTTGTTCGTATAGCAACCTTGGCTACTCCGAGGCTGATTCTTTTACACTTCTTCCTTTTTTATTCTAATATATAATAAATGAAATTCTCCATTTCTTTTAGACTAAGGTTGAACCCCTGCAATGATTTTTAGACCACACATTGTGATAAAAGTGATAAATAAGCTTAAACACAATATAAGCTACAACACGCGCCTTCACGAATACCGTATTATTTTGATCTGATCCTTACTTATTATATTAGTGCTTAACTTAGCTTGTGCAGGCCCAATATTCTTATTACTTGTTCAACTTTCAGATTAGCATGCGTACTTAAAATAATATAAATGCATAAAGAATAACCAGAACATAGAAATACATATCTACAAGTAGATGCACAATATTCTCAATCAATCTTATCTTTATTAATACTCAAGTTCAGTTATAGACCCGACTCCGCCTTGCGCACTCAGTTGTAGGGGTCCGCGCACTCAGTTGCGGACTCTACTAGGCCTCTACGCACTTAGCTACAGAGCCTCTACCTACTCCTACGACCCAATACACTTCAGATTCACTTCTATCTTCTAACCATGCCTTCGCATCTATCTATTGCTTATAAAAAACTAAGACTGACTTTTCACTTAGAGCCTTGATCTATTTATATAATCGCATGGTCCACAGACCATGCGTAGGCCAACATACCATACATTAAATTACATTATTTTAGGGTGAACAACCCTAGACTTTCACGCTCCGCATCTACGTTTCGCGGGGTCTTTACATTACACTTGACCAAAATTCGGGCTTCAAGCCCCAAAAACATGCTATGGGGGGATCTGCTACCCAACAGCGCTACGCGTAAAATATTCTGTGCGGTGGCTCTACCTACATAGTGTCCTCCCACCACTCCTCCATGTTCTTCAGCGAGGATACTAGCATGCTAAAAATCCGGAACATATCGACGCAATATTTCATTTATTCCCATCTTATACAAATGTCTCGCTATAATAGAAAAATCAGTTGTGAGGACCATTAATTCCTTTTTCTATTGAGTAGAATAGCCTTCCGGGGATGTATCTGTGGTAAAAAACTTAATGATATCAGCAAATTGTTATCCGCAACGCACACAGCAAAGAGTTGCACATCCGGCAATCCTTCTTCCAAATTGGTTGGTTCTTCACCTGTTTTGATTCGGCTTAGGTGATACGTTGTTGGGTTCAACCATTTAGGCTTCGCTATTACTTCAAATTCATACTCCTAGAACAACAACAACCACCTGCAAACCTTGCCCCCCAACACAGGCTTGTTGACCAGGTGCTTGAGAGCAGAATGATCTGTGTACCTTTTGAAATGTGCACCCAACAAATAATGTTGAAACTTTTGCAGTGCGTAGACCATCGCTAGCCCTTCGCGCTCTTTAGTGGAATAACTCTTTCTGGCTTTTGACAGTTTCTGACTTGCAAAGGCTATTGGATGATTAATATCACCTTAAGTAGGTTGGGTCAATACTGCACCCAGAGCAAAACATGAGGCATATACATGCACATGGAACTCTTTCTTCCAATTCGGAAATACTAATATGGGTGTAGTCACCATCTTGTCTTTAACACATCAAGACTCTATTGACACTCCTCATCCCAACAAAAAGTTACATCCTTCTTTCATAGTTTCTCCATAAGCATGGTTATTTGGGCATAAGACTTGATAAAATTCCTATAGTAGCCTGTGTGGCCTAGCGTTGCGCATAGTTGCTTAACATTCTTGGGATATTCTAAATTCACAATGACTGTGATCTTCATAGGTTCCACCATCAATCCCTGCTTACATACTACATGGCCTAGAAAAATTCTAAAAGGTACACAAAATATACATTTCTTCAAGTTCAACATGAACTAGTATCTGCGACATGTATCCAGCATGAGGTGCAGACTTGCAACATGGCACTTCAACAATCCGAACACAGTCCAGTCATCAAAATATACCTCCAAGAATTTATGAATAACACCTTAAATGTCGCGACTATTACCCTAGAAAAGATTGCGAGTGCATTCTTCAGCCCAAATGGCATTACTGTATACTTAAAGCAACCACACTCTATCTCGAAGGTTTTGTTGTTTCGATCCTTCGACGCAATATTTATTTGATGGTATCTTGAGAATCCATCAGCGAATGAATAAGCCTCCTAGCCTCCAACATTCTCCAAAACTTCATCCTTAAATGGGGTTGGAAATGGGTCATGAACGCATGCATCATTAAGATTCCTTAGTTCTACAGATATTATTATTTCACCCTAGTGCTTCTTTTCCTCAAATAGCATAGGGCTCACCCAATCATATTCTTCTATTGGCTCAATAATTCTAGCTTCCAACATTTTCTCTAGCTCTTTGCACACCTATTCATTATACTAAGGATTTAGTCGATAGGTTCTCTATTTTAAAAGCTTCACATCGGGCTTTAAAGTGATCTTCATCACTTCCAGATCCCCTACTATTCCTTTTAGGTTCGAGAACTTGGAAGGAAACAAGTCCTAGCATGCATGCAGTAGCTCCGCAACTTTATCAACTGTATCTTCATCCCTGTAATCACCTATCTTCGTAAACATAGGCTACGCCTCGAACCCAATATTTATGTGCCTAGTATTCAAAGGTTCTTATATATCAGGGTTCTCTACTTTAGGTCCTGTTGATGCCTCGAAAATCGCTGCAACAACATTGCGGATAACCACCCGGTCTGGACCTTAGTACAACTCCTTTTCCATTTGGAATAGTGGCTCTGACTGGGGATAATGGGACCAGTTTCCCAAAAGTGGATAAACGGGATGAATGGATGATTTATAAACTAAAATAGTGGTGAGAGAATAACTAAAACTATTGACAAGAATACGTAAACTATGATCTATCCCGGGAACTTATTGAGCTTTAAAGTGCAGCGCTTGATGTTCCGTGTCTATAAACAGGCATATAGATGACTCCATTTAACAGACATGGACATTATTTCATTCATGATTACTATGCTTAAATAGTTAAGCAAAGCGATTGAAGCGATATTACCACACTTATCATTTATATCATTGACATATACATGATTAAAAAGAAAGGCACATCATAAAACATCCAATAGTGGAATGAATATAGATCTGCTGTTACAGCGCATGCATATAATCAATAATAGCAAGAATAATCACATAACAATTCATATGAAAGGAATGAATTCAGACATAGATAGAAATACCATATGAGCTGCTTGACACTCCCAATATCAATCGCTACTTGTAATTCTTCCTTCAACGCAGAAACATTCTCAACAAAGACAATAGTGCACAATTGCATAAAAACTTCCTTGTTGAATTAAGAACAACTGGTCCAGTTTCATAAAAGAATATTGACTGAAGCACAATAGTGCAAACTTCAGTCTTTAAGTCTGGTACAAAACTTTACGACCCTTTCCAAAACAATGAAAGGGTCTATAAATACTTAGCTAATCTACCTATCTATGAAACAGAAATCCTATTTAATTGGTATCAATCAATCTTGATATGATTTTCTTGAGCGATCTGGCAGTCGGCAGCATGATTCATCAGGTAGGTTGCTTGCCTTTATATCTAAGCTAAATTATCGCAATCATTGGCTCTACTTCAGGAGGTTTGTTGAGGTGTGAACTTAGCTGGGCGGCATAGGTGGCATCCTGAATATCGGGAATCATATACCTGATCGCATCTGTTAGGCACTTAAGGGCGGCTCTTTGTGTATGCGACTTTACCAGGAAGAACCAATATGTGTTCCAGGTTAAACTGTTAATCCCAACGATTAATCTCCCCTTTTCCTCCAAATCAGGATAACATGATTGCTCCAATGTGTTCGTTGTTGTCAACTTTCCTGGTGTGCATTGGGAGATCATGTTTGATAAATAGAGAGTGTTATTAACCAGTTCAACTAGATTGCTGGAAGTTGATTTACATCTTGAAGCTGCCCTCTCTGCTCTCATTAACTGGGACTGCCATTCCGTAAAGAGTATATCTTTATGTGTTTCTAGGATCCTGGGCAAATTCGCCGCTTGTCCTTGATCATAATCTTGCCAGTCAAGAAATGCAGCTATGGTTTCTTCGGCTTGATCCAATTCAGTTCTGGCCTTCTCTACCTACTTATTTATGGATGCCGTTAATTCACACAGTGGCTCTGCCTGGGCGATTTGTTGACACAGAAGCTTAATTTGGGATATTAATGCAGTGTTTATTTGTAATGCTTCTGCTCTAAATTCAGCCACTTGTGGAATGCCCTTTACTTTTTCGAGCTGTGATGACAATTGAGCAATTTGCTAATATTTTGTTTTCATCATTTGCTCATTTGCTGCCTTTAATTGTGCCAATGCCTCTGATAATTCCTTATGTTTCTGGATCGTGCTTTGGTCAATCCTTTGCTTTTCTGCCTACAATTGTTGAGTTAGTTGACTGTTCACTTGCTTTTGTGTCAACAATTGCTGCTCTGCTTGCTCTGCCTTCTGCTTTGTCTCAGCTAACTCTGCCTGTAATTAGAAAATCTCTTGATCCTTGGTTTTTAGTAGAAGACTTACGTCCGATGCCTTATCAATTGTCGTTGCCGAATAGGCTCCCGCATACTGCAACAATTTTGTTAGGTCGTCGGAGGGGTCAAATTCCTCCTTCCAAACCACATTGCCCGTAATAGTTTGCTCTGGGAAAAGGGAAGGTTGATCAGTCCTTCTTCTTTTCCTTTGTCGTTTCACCACTGCTTTATGCCTCGGGCTGTAGAAAACATCCAGGGGAGGAATATCTTCTACCTGGAGAATGATTTGGTCGGAGGGTTCCTTTGGTATTATCTCAACGTCTTTAGAAATGGGTGGGCCGCTGGTTCCACTTAGAACCTGAGGTGAAGTGATGTCCTGCGTATCCGTTGTCTTCGAAGTGTCTGTATCCTTTGAACATTCCAACCCACTGATGATGGAATCAAATTGCTTCCATTCTTGGAGCAATTTAGGGTCAATACGAGTATCTATATTGACATCAATGGTGGTTTGTTTTTGCTTTTCGGCTTGGGACGCCTTCCGCACTTTTTCTTGCTCTCTCTTCTGCTGTTCCTCTTGTTCTTTCTTTTGCCTTTCCTCATGCTCTTTCTTTTGCTTTTCCTCTTTCTCTCTTCTCTATTTTTCCTCCTGCGCTCTCTTCTGCTTTTCTTCTTTTTCTTTTCTCTGCCTTTCTTCTTGTTCTCTCCTCTGCTTTTCCTCCTGTTCCTTCTTATGATCCTTTGTTATAACTGGAGGTTCCTTTGACTGTTGCCGACCAGGCTCGCTTGATGATGTCGCTGGGGTTGTCGCTAGTAAATCTAGAGGCAGAGTTTGCAACCTCTGTTCTCTATGTTTATTAAATTCAGTCAACCCTTCATCATTATATTTCGCTTTGGTGAATGCTTTAACCTGATTTATTGTCTCAGCTGAAGAGAACACGTCGTCAAACATATCTTCTTTATGGTCAAATCTTGTCAATTTTGCCTATTCTAGTGCATTATAAGCAACTTTATTTGGATCAAACTGCCTATTTGGGAGAGTCGCTAGAGTTAAGGATTGAATCTTTGTGGCTTCCTTTTCTGCATGTTTGAGATCATGCAGAGTATAGACACCACACCTCAAGGGAAAAGAGGGCCAGCCCTTCTTCTTTTCCTTCTTGAGATTCTGTGTAACACTCTCAGCCATAATCTGGTAAGCGATTTCCCTTGCCAGCAGTTTATCAAGTATGTATAAAGGGAGGACATGGGGGTCGGCTTGGCTACCGAAAACTCTTATGTAGTATAAAGGGAGGACATGGGGGTCGGATTGGCTACCGAAAACTCTTATGTAGTATAAAGGGAGGACATGGGGGTCGGCTTGGCTACCGAAAACTCTTATGTAGGTAAATCTCTCCTCTCCAAACCATCTACCTATTGCAGTTAAATCAAATCCGGCTTGATAAGAAATCTTGGGAGCAGGTTTATCGAAAATGGAATAATAAATAGGCAACATAAAGCCATTACAGACTTGGTATAGATGATGTTTATAAGAAGACTTCCACAATTTCTGATGATATATATGAATAGGCGTGGGGTCTTGTGCAGTCCACCTCCAGCCAAGTATGGGGAATTCAGAGTTAAAACACAGGGTATCTAGAATATAGGCACTGTAGTAGAATGGGGGAATTACCCTTTCAGAAATACGGGTCTTGCTTCTAAACTCAAGCACAGTTGTTGCTAATTTGTCTGAGAGGATAGTGGCCCAATCCATAATTACACTGTTGCATGCTGCTTCCATTAGGGGAACCATTTCTATGGTAAAATTAGCAGAGTCATGCAATCCCCATAATCTACACATCATTATTCCAGCATAGCGATAAGGAGAAGCCAGAGAATCAACCGAGTACTTACCGGAAGATTCATGTTTGTGCTTTGCCAGAATTTTTCTCCAATCCCGGATGGGTTCGGATTCAACTTCATTTTCATTTGCAAATTTCTCTAGGAATGCCTTATTATATATCTTCTCTGGCTCGGGCAAATGATACATTTGCCTTAGATCATCCGCCCTGAATGACCCGAAAATTCTCCTGTCTCTGGTGCTGAAGGTTCTATCCAGGATTGGGATTTCTTCAATCGCCCACCGCACTACGTCTGTGTATGGGAGAATTTGCTCCCTAGCTGCTATTCGATGAAGGAAGGAGTCAGCGAAGTCCTTGAGAGTACCCTCAGACTTCCGAGTTAAATCCACAGTAGCTTCTATTGTTGTCACTGCTGGTTCTTCGGCTTCAATCAGGTTGTAGGTACCTTGCCAAGTAACTCTGACGAGACCCAAACATGTAGTATCAGATATCAATCCCTTCTTTTTGTCCACGACAGCTTGTCCTGCAGCTGGTGTAGCGGAAGCGCCTGTGGTCTTCTTGGATTTCTTCCCCATTTTGCTTGAGCTTTCTCCTTTGGATGAATTCTGCATAGAGGCGAAAATAAACGTAACACAGAGATATGCCAATGAAAATCCAATATGGGAAAGATATATTGATCAAAGCGTGCTGAGAAATTAACTCTTAAAAATGGCCGCGGATACAATCCATGGGAAGATCTTACAATTACATTAAATGGCCGTTTAAAACCTGCCACCCCTTAAATGCTCATTATACCATTATTCGGCCGAATGACCTGTTTAAGCGTGCTATGGAAGTTTTTGTGGTTGGGCGCAGGTGCATCATTGCTTAGCAGATTAAGCTTTAAATATGATTTGATCATAATATCCCTCCATTTAACGGCTTTTTTGAAATCCGCGCTATATCATAATCGGGCGTCGAGAACACTTAAATCCTTATGTTGACAATTTTGAAACTCCAATCGCCGATAGCGATATCGCATCGCATCGGGAGAATTGGTATTATATAAACATATGGATAGCATACCACCAATCGCCGATAGCAAAATCGCATCGCATCGAGGTGAATGAGCATAACAATGTGCATAGATAGTGTATCGCCGATTGCCGATTGCGATATCGCATCGCATCGGGGGTATGACCTGGGGCGCTTTTAAGACTGCGTATAGAGTATCGCCGATAGCGATATCGCATCGGCGGGAACCCATATGTCACTTATTTGTGTTTTCTATGTCATTGCGATATGCGATCTTGCGATCGCTTTATCGCAATGATAAAAGATTGTTTTATTTGATAAAAAATGGGTTTTTCAAAAGGTTTTATATAATGTCTTCATTTGGTTTGCGGACCTTTTTCAAATAATGCAATATTGATACCAATTAACTTCTAAAGGGACCCATTTCATATGATAATTTTGTAAATATAAATGATAAGAAATGGGGGGTTGTTGTAGGGCACAACAATTGGCGATTCGCTGGAAGAACTAGTTATCTCTGAAAAGCATAGAAATACTTAAACTTTTGCAAAATAGAGTTCTAATCAAAGGGGAAAATTCTAATATAACTAGGTATGTATGCATTCCAAGTAAAATGAATCTATTTTTGCTAATTTCCTCTCTTTTTTAAGAAAATAGATACATTCTAAGTTTTAAATAGGCCTCTATTGGTTTATAATTATAAAACAGAAAACTTTTCCAAATCAGCTTTTATAGTGAACTCTTCTGTCATAGGTAGAGCCTCTGCTGCCAGCAAACGTTTATAGTTTCGACAGGGATACCTTTTAACCATGCTATTGTCCATTGTTCCATCCAATTAAGAGTGTAATTAACAGAATGAACTCAAAACATGTTTTCATATTTTGTATTTCATTTTCCTTTTTCTGTTATTGATAAGATAAAAATCCATTGTCCTGGTTTGGTGGCCGGCTATTGACAATGCCATTCACTGGTAGTAATCTAACCGAACAAGCTGGCTCGTGATGAGACCCCTTGTCTTAAAATTGTTAAGCCATTACCCTGTTATGGTATGCACTATTGGTAATGTCGGTTAAACTATTTCCCTATGAACATGGTAAGCAGGCTTGTAATAAGACCTCTTATCTTTAATATCAGATATTTTAGAATTACACTCTGAGTAATCATAAACTTTAGTGAATGGGATGAACAATCTTCTCCTTAAGAGTAAATGGATGACAGGGTAAGAGTTGAAGATGCTGAAATTGGATTAGCTTCTATCTTGATATTGATAACTTTTTGAGACCAATTTGAAAACAGAAAATGATTTACAATACTTTTAAACTTTGAGAGAAGTTCACAAAACTTGAAATGTGGTTTCAGAATACAATGATACCTAATTTCCTAGAAATTATCCCTTTTGGTTAAGAGTTCTATTATTTTAAAAGCAAATATCACACTACTTCTGTAGATCAAATTTTCAAACACAGCAAAGGTCAATAGAAGATACCTTACAACATTATTTTCCAAACAGAATCCTACAAACTACAAAAATCTATCAAACTTAAAAAGGAGAAGGGGTTACCTCAATTAAAGAATTTCTTCAAGATAAGGCCATTAACAGGGAGAAAATCTCTCAACCCTGATAAGTCTTGCAATATAAAGGTTGAATGGCCTATCTTTTCACAGATCTGAAATGGTCCAAGCCACATCTTCTGGAACTTGGTGTGTTTTCCCTTGTCCTCATGGGCTTTGTCCCATTTCAGAACTAAATCACCGACTTGAAATTGTTTTGAACCGGATGAGACTGAATCAAAAGTTGCTTTGATGATTTGCTGATGTTTGGCATGAATAACCTTGGCTTTTTCTCTTTCCTCTTCTAATTTTAGAATTTGATCATGTCTAAGCTAAATAGAAGAAGAAGGAGTTTCCTCAATGTATTGTACTAGGGCTAAAGAAGGAAGAACAAGATTTGTGGGCAGTACTGCTTCTTTTCCATACACGAGATTGAATGGGGAAGATCCTATAGAAGCTTTCTGTGTTATCCTATCAGCCCATAATGCAAACATTAAGGATTTGTGCCAGTTTTTATGATTTTGTTCTATAGTTCGCTTAATGATTTTGATCAGATTCTTATTAGTAGACTCTGCTAAACCATTACCCTGGGGATAGTAATTAGCAGAATACTTTAATTTAAATCCTCTTTTAATAGCGAAATCAAACATAACATTTCCTGAAATATAAGATGCATTATCAAAAATAAGAGCATTTGGGACACCAAACCTGGTAATGATGAATTGATCTATGAATTCAATGATTGCTTCAGAATTTTCTGTCTTCAAAGGGATTGCCTCAACCCACTTAGTAAAATAATCGGTAGCAGTAAGGATATACTTATGCTGTTTGGAAGAAGGTGGAGTAATCTCCCCAATGATGTCCAATCCCCATTGCTCAAATGGTTGTTCAATGTTGACTGGTTGCAGAGGGAAAGCTGATTTACGTTGTCTTCCACTAGAAGTTTGACAATTGAGGCATTTCCTTACATATTCGTGGGCATCTCTAAACAGAGTAGGCCAATAGTATCCAGCATGAATAATTTTGTGAGCTGTTGTGTCAGCTCCAAAATGTCCTCCTGCTAGTCTATGATGCAACTCCTGCAAAACCTTTTGTGCTTCAGGTTTCTCAAGACATCTTAATAAAATAGAATCATAATTCTGCTTAAAAAGCACATCATCAATAATTGTAAAATTCTTTGCTTTTAGCCTAATGGCCCTTTTGTTTTTGTAAGACAGGTTTGGAGGTGCATAACCATTCTTTAAATAAAAGATTAAATCTGCATATTGAGATTCAGAATCAGTGACACTTATCTGGTTGATTTCTTCAGTTTGATCTGTATCACTTGATTCTGGAATGTTGGATGCTCCTGTCAATATCCTGCAAAAACCTTGGCCTCTAACAATCTTTGCTGGCCTAATTTCTAAGTCATACTCTTGAAGCGCTGTGACCCAATTTGCCCTTTTTTCACCCAGTTCTTTTTGGATTAATAGTTGCCTAACTGCAGGGAAAGGAACTATAACTTTTGTGTGGGTTTTCAAAAGGAAGGGTCTATAATGTTTGACTGCTTTAAATACAACAAAGGCTTGTTTTTCTACTTCGGAGTAATTCAATTCAGCACCTTGAAGATTTGAGCTAAAAAATGAAATGGGTGCTTCCAGATTGTGATCATTTAGTTGCGTGAGTACTGCGACATAAGAGAAATTGGATGCAATGGTATACAATGTAAAATGATTAGAAAAAATTGGAGTATTTAAGGCTAGGGCATTGATTATTGATTGCTTGATTAGATCAAAAGCTTCTTTTTCTGCTGATCCCCACTTAAAGATTGAATTTTTCTTAATCATTGTTTGAAGTGGCAAAATAATTTGAGAAAAATCTGGAACAAATCTTTTAACAAAATTGATCTGGCCTAAAAATGACTGCATCGATTTTTTATTGTGTGGGAAAGGGATTTCAGAGATTTCTTTGATCCGATCAGGATCAATATAAATGCCATCTTTGGACACAATAAAACCCAAGAGATTCCCTTGATCAAGAGCAAAGAAAGACTTTTTAGGGTTAAGGGAAATACCATATCTTTTGCAACGTTGAAAAATTTGATTTAGATCATGCAAATGATTATACCTCTCCTTAGAGAATACAGTAATATCGTCTAGATAGACGACTACTGTTCTATTAATCAACCCTCTAAAAGCTATATCCATAGCTCTTTGGAATGTCGCTCCTGCATTTATAAGTCCGAAAGGCATTTTCTGATATGCATATGTTCCCCATTTTGTTCTGAATGTAGTTTTAAGCTGGTCATCAGGATGAACCAGGACTTGGTTATATCCTGAGAAACCATCTAGAAAGGACATCAATTCAGAACCTGCTACTGATTGAAGTATTTGCTCCATAGTAGGTAATGGGAAATTGTCTTTCAAGCTCGCTTTGTTCAAATTTCTGAAATCAATACAGATCCGAATGTCGCCATTTTTCTTTCTGACTGGCACCATATTAGAGACCCAGTTTGAGTGTCGGACAGGAAAAATAATCTTGGCTTTCAAGAGTTTGTTAAGTTCAGTTTTTATCTGGCTCTCTAAGTTTGGATGTATTTTTCTTAACTTCTGCTGAATCGGTTTCTGATCGGGAAGCATTGGAATGGTATGTTGGATAATAGATGTATCATATGTCTTCAAATCATCGTATTTCCAAGCAAAGACCTGTTTATTTTTCCTTAACAATTTAATGAATGCCTCTTTCTCTTCAAAGGAAAGTCCTAATCCTAAATTAATATTTTGAGGAGCTTGCTCAGTACCTAGATTTATCAATTCAAACCTTAGGGTAGAGCTTTGGAGCTTTGCATTAGTCACAGGTTTAAACCTGTCTTTAATATCATAAAGATCCTCCAGCTTTACCACAGGCTTAGGAATTGAATTTTCCTGAGGTGTTTCTTTCATTTGTAGATCATGGTCATTTTCCTCAATAATTTGATTATCGTAGGACTTTTCAGAAGTTAAGAATTGTAAAATATCCTCATCATGGTTGAATACTCTCCAATTAGTGACATTGTCAGGAACTGAAGGCCTAAAAAGCAATTCTACGGAAAATCTATCTGGGCTGTAGTCTTCAGAAGGTAGGAGCTTGGAAGCTACATTAGCTAGGAGATTGGCTGCCGAGTTTTGAGACCTGGGAATGGAGGAAATGTTGAATGCAGAAAAGTGCGAGGTAAGTTCTTGTACTAGCGATTGATAATGCTTAAGGTGATTTGAAAGACAATGAATTGCATTCCTCACCTGTTTAACAATAATTTCAGAATCGCCAAATACTTTTAGATATTGCACTTTAAGGCCAATTGCTTTATATAATCCCTAGACTAAGGCTTCATATTCGGCTGTATTGTTAGTGCATTCAAATTCTAGCCTACAGGTCAGCATTGTCTTTTCTCCTTGTGGGCTGACCAAAATACATCCTGCTCCTGAGCCCTCGCTAGACTTGGACCCATCGAAATATAAAGACCAAAATAAAGAGGTATTAACAAATGTATTTACAGTTTTCTCAGCATCATTGAAACATCTAGACCTATCAGTTTGTGAAAAATTCTCAATCTGAGATGTAAAATGATTGACTGAGAAAGGGGATGGTTGGGCAACAAAGTTACCAAAGAATGACTCTGATGAATAATTCCCCAAAATGTTGTTGTTGAACGCTATGGGTTGGTTTTCTTGCTCAAATTCAGTAACTGTATGGGTCATATGTTTCTCTCGATCGATCCTTATTTGATTTGGCTTACCCTTATAGGGAAGCCACATATGTGACCAATCAGTGGAAATATACCCATGCAATTTTTCAGACCAATCCCTACTCAAAATTAAACCGTAAAATTTAGGTATATCGGCTATTAGGATGTCAATCCTTTGTACTACTCTGGGATCTGCAGACAACCTGATAGTTACGGAATTAATCTCTCCCACAACCTGTACTTTGGTCCTGTCCAACTGTACAATATGAATAGCAGACTTCTGGGGTTCAATGTTCAGTTTAGAACAAACTGAAGCTGGCATTATGTTAGACGATGCCCCTGAGTCAATTAAACAGTTGTGCAGGTTTCTATTATAGATCTCATAGGTTAGAAGGAAGGGTGGAGTATGAGAATTTGATCTATCTCCAATCAGAACTGAATCGGTAGCTTCAACCATACCTGGAGGAGGTTGGCCTGAATCATTAGCAGCTTTTGCACTGGGAAGAGGTGTAGAAGGAACAGCATTCAATTCTTTAAGAAGTAATTTCTGTTGATGCTTTAATTTACTAAGTTCGAACATAGTAATGTTTGCTTTAGTTTTCTTCATGTCATCAACAATGTTATACTCCATCGAATCGGATACCACTAATGTTTTAGAAGTTGAAGGCTGGTTTTGGGGAACTGCTGCAGGTGATTTCTTTGCAGGTGTTTTTTCTTTGGTTGTAGCAGCACCAGCACTCCTTTTCTTTGATATTACCTGAACAGGTTTGGAAGTACTTTTGCTTCTAGTAGTGACCGGGAATTCTTCTTCTTCGTTTTCGGTATCGGAGTTGGGGAGTACAAAATCCCACATTCCATGACATTCCACTACTTCTTCTTCATCATCAGTTGGTGAGATTGTTTCCTCTTCCTCTTCTTCTTCTTGCTCTGAATCTGCATTAGATATGACATTTGGTGGCTTTGATTCATTTCTCTTATAAGTCCTAAAGGGTCTTTTGGTTGAGGTTTCGGCTACCTGTTTCTTTATCTCAACCATTTCATTTGTTAAGGTTTTTAGGACTTTTTGCAAACCTTCCATGTCATATGGGTCTTTTGGGGTCTTCTTTCTTGAGTCATCTTTAAAAGAGACTTTTTTGGCTTTTCTATCTTCTAGAGCAGCTTTCTTCTCTAGAGCATTGATGCGTTTTTCCACAGCAAGTGCTTCTCTCATGTTTTCAGCTAA
The DNA here is from genome assembly GCA_031772625.1 of Pinus tabuliformis. Classification (NCBI taxonomy): domain Eukaryota; kingdom Viridiplantae; phylum Streptophyta; class Pinopsida; order Pinales; family Pinaceae; genus Pinus; species Pinus tabuliformis. The sequence continues at coordinate 989,207,163 of CM062819.1, forward strand.
GGTAGGTTTCCCAGCCCTGTCTACAAAAATGGCTATATTGGCAGGTAGGGCGGTGATATACCATTCGCTTCGAATTTGTTCACTTGGTTTGGAGGTTGTAGGGATTTTATTCAGGAGTTTATTGAAGCGAGCATTAAATTCCTTAATTGGTTCCCTATGCTCTATTCTCAGATTGGAGAGATCGTTTATTAGGGTAGCCAAAGACCTATCATCTCCATATTTGGTAAGAAACTGCTCTTGGCAAGTGTTCCAACTGGTAATGGAACCAGAGGGTAAAGAGAAATACCAGGATCCTGCTGATCCTTGCAAGGTGTAAGGGAAAAGTCTAACAACAACATCTTGTTCTGTTACTCCTTTCAAGTTGACTGCTAACATGAAATTATTAATGTGTTCCTCAGCCTGGGTCCCATCATCTGGATTAAACTTGGGTAGCCATTTTTCAGGATAATCTGGTAATGGATGCAATGGTGCAGGCATATTGACTGCACCAGGTCTGGTCCATGGATCTGCCATTATAATAGCAGTAGTAGTTGATACTACCGCTGGAACTCCAGATGTCTGGGAAGGAAATAATGTTGAGGAATGAGCAGGTTGGGATGCTGAAGCTTCTAATCCCTGGTGAACAACAATATGTAATGGGGGAGTGGATGGTTGACTTTGCAGATGAGAAGTTGAAATGGAGGATGTGGATGAAAGCTCTTCACTGTCAGATCCTTCAGTATTTTTCTTCGCCTTTTTCCTTTTGGGTAAAGGGAACTCAGTGGGTTCAATACCGAGCTTTTCGCTCTGAAGTCTGGTGAGAGGGTGAGGTAAATTGAACTGCGAAGTCGCACTGCTTTGTGATACCTCAGATTTCTGTGGTGAAATCGAGAAGCTCTGAAGTTTGTGGATAAGAGACTGGACTTCAGGTGATTCAAGACTTAATTGTTCTGGAGTATGATGGGTTTGAGCAGTGGTAGTTGATTCCTCTTCTTCTTGTTTGGATACTGGGAACCAGCATGTGAATGAGAAGTTCGAGGGGATTTGGAGGGAGAATTACTCTTAGAATGGCTTGCAGATTTGGGTTTGTTTGCCATTCACAGTCAGGCCCTCCTTCTAGCACAAAAAATGTTGATGCCTCGAAAATCGCTGCAACAACATTGGGGATAACCACCCGGTCCGGACCTTAGTACAGCTCCTTTTCCGTTTGGAATAGTGGCTCCGACTGGGGATAATGGGACCAGTTTCCCAAAAGTGGATAAACGGGATGAATGGATGATTTATAAACTAAACTAGCGGTGAGCGAATAAGTAAAACTATTGACAAGAATACGTAAACTATGATCTATCCCGGGAACTTATTGAGCTTTAAAGTGCGGCGCTTGATGTTCCGTGTCTATAAACAGGCATATAGATGACTCCATTTAACAGACATGGACATTATTTCATTCATGATTACTATGCTTAAATAGTTAAGCAAAGCGATTGAAGCGATATTACCACACTTATCATTTATATCATTGACATATACATGATTAAAAAGAAAGGCACATCATAAAACATCCAATAGTGGAATGAATATAGATCTGCTGTTACAGCGCATGCATATAATCAGTAATAGCAAGAATAATCACATAAAAATTCATATGAAAGGAATGAATTCAGACATAGATAGAAATACCATATGAGCTGCTTGACACTCCCAATATCAATCGCTACTTGTAATTCTTCCTTCAACGCAGAAACATTCTCAACAAAGACAATAGTGCACAATTGCATAAAAACTTCCTTGTTGAATTAAGAACAACTGGTCCAGTTTCATAAAAGAATATTGACTGAAGCACAATAGTGCAAACTTCAGTCTTTAAGTCTGGTACAAAACTTTACGACCCTTTCCAAAACAATGAAAGGGTCTATAAATACTTAGCTAATCTACCTATCTATGAAACAGAAATCCTATTTAATTGGTATCAATCAATCTTGATATGATTTTCTTGAGCGATCTGGCAGTCGGCGGCATGATTCATCAGGTAGGTTGCTTGCCTTTATATCTGAGCTGACTTATCGCAAGCATTGGCTCTACTTCAGGAGGTTTGTTGAGGCGTGAACTGAGCTGGGCGGCATAGGTGGCATCCTGAATATCGGGAATCATATACCCGATCGCATCTGTTAGGCACTTAAGGGCGGCTCTTTGTGTATGCGGCTTTACCAGGAAGAACCAATATGTGTCCCAGGTTAAACTGTTAATCCCAGCGATTAATCTCCCCTTTTCCTCCAAATCAGGATAACATGATTGCTCCAATGTGTTCGTTGTTGTCAACTTTCCTGGTGTGCATTGGGAGATCATGTTTGATAAATAGAGAGTGTTATTAACCAGTTCAACTAGATTGTTGGAAGTTGATTTACATCTTGAAGCTGCCCTCTCTGCTCTCATTAACTGGGACTGCCATTCTGTAAAGAGTATATCTTTATGTGTTTCTAGGATCCTGTGCAAATTCGCCGCTTGTCCTTGATCGAAATCTTGCCAGTCAAGAAATGCAGCTATGGTTTCTTCGGCTTGATCCAATTCAGTTCTGGCCTTCTCTACCTGCTTATTTATGGATGCCGTTAATTCACACAGTGGCTCTGCCTGGGCGATTTGTTGACACAGAAGCTTAATTTGGGATATTAATGCAGTGTTTATTTGTAATGCTTCTGCTCTAAATTCAGCCACTTGTGGAACGCCCTTTATTTTTTCGAGCTGTGATGACAATTGAGCAATTTGCTCATCTTTTGTTTTCATCATTTGCTCATTTGCTGCCTTTAATTGTGCCAATGCCTCTGATAATTCCTTCTGTTTCTGGATCGCGCTTTGGTCGATCCTTTGCTTTTCTGCCTGCAATTGTTGAGTTAGTTGACTGTTCACTTGCTGTTGTGTCAACAATTGCTGCTCTGCCTGCTCTGCCTTCTGCTTTGTCTCAGCTAACTCTGCCTGTAATGAGAAAATCTCTTGATCCTTGGTTTTCAGTAGAAGACTTACCTCTGATGCCTTATCAATTGTCACTGCCGAATAGGCTCCCGCATACTGCGACAGTTTTGTTAGGTCGTCGGAGGGGTCAAATTCCTCCTTCCAAACCACATTGCCCGTAATAGTTTGCTCTTGGAAAAGGGAAGGTTGATCCGTCCTTCTTCTTTTCCTTTGTCGTTTCACCACTGCTTTATGCCTCGGGCTGTAGAAAACATCCAGGGGAGGAATATCTTCTACCTGGAGAATGATTTGGTCGGAGGGGTCCTTTGGTATTATCTCAACGTCTTTAGAAATGGGTGGGCCGCTGGTTCCACTTAGAACCTGAGGTGAAGTGATGTCCTGCGTATCCGTTGTCTTGGAAGTGTCTGTATCCTTTGAACATTCCAACCCACTGATGATGGAATCAAATTGCTTCCATTCCTGGAGCAATTTAGGGTCAATACGAGTATCTATATTGACATCAATGGTGGTTTGTTTTTGCTTTTCGGCTTGGGACTCCTTCCGCACTTTTTCCTGCTCTCTCTTCTGTTGTTCCTCTTGTTCTTTCTTTTGCCTTTCCTCATGCTCTTTCTTTTGCTTTTCCTCTTTCTCTCTTCTCTGTTTTTCCTCCTACGCTCTCTTCTGCTTTTCTTCTTTTTCTTTTCTCTGCCTTTATTCTTGTTCTCTCCTTTGCTTTTCCTCCTGTTCCTTCTTATGATCCTTTGTTATAACCGGAAGGTTCCTTTGACTGTTGCCGACCAGGCTCGCTTGATGATGTCGCTGGGGTTGTCGCTAGTAAATCTAGAGGTAGAGTTTGCAACCTCTGTTCTCTAAGTTTATTAAATTCAGTCAACCCTTCATCATTATATTTCGCTTTGGCGAATGCTTTAACCTGATTTATTGTCTCAGCTGAAGAGAACAGGTCGTCAAACATATCTTCTTTATGGTCAAATCTTGTCAATTTGGCCTGTTCTAGTGCATTATAGGCAACTTTATTTGGATCAAACTACCTATTTGGGAGAGTCACCAGAGTTAAGGATTGAATCTTTGTGGCTTCCTTTTCTGCATGTTTGAGATCATGCAGAGTATAGAAACCACACCTCAAGGGAAAAGAGGGCCAGCCCTTCTTCTTTTCCTTCTTGAGAGTCTGTGTAACACTCTCAGCCATAATCTGGTAAGCGATTTCCCTTGCCAGTAGTTTATCAGGTATGTATAAAGGGAGGGCATGGGGGTCGGCTTGGCTACCGAAAACTCTTATGTAGGTAAATCTCTCCTCTCCAAACCATCTACCTATTGTGGTTAAATCAAATCCGGGTTGATAAGAAATCTTGGGAGCAGGTTTATCGAAAATGGAATAATAAATAGGCAACATAAAGCCATTACAGACTTGGTATAGATGATGTTTATAAGAAGATTCCCACAATTTATGATGATATATATGAATAGGCGTGGGGTCATGTGCAGTCCACCTCCAGCCGAGTACGGGGAATTCAGAGTTAAAACACAGGGTATCTAGAATATAGGCACTATAGTAGAATGGGGGAATTACCCTTTCAGAAATACGGGTCTTGCTTCTAAACTCAAGCACAGTTGTTGCTAATTTGTTTGAGAGGATAGTGGCCCAATCCATAATTACACTGTTGCATGCTGCTTCCATTAGGGGAACCATTTCTATGGTAAAATTAGCAGAGTCATGCAATCCCCATAATCTACACATCATTATTCCAGCATAGCAATAAGGAGAAGCCAGAGAATCAACCGAGTACTTACCGAAAGATTCATGTTTGTGCTTTGCCGGATTTTGTCTCCAATCCCAGATGGGTTCGGATTCAACTTAATTTTTGTTTGCGAATTTCTCCAGGAACGCCTTATTATATATCTTCTCTGGCTCAGGCAAATGATACATTTGCCTTAGATCATCCGCCCTGAATGACCCGAAAATTCTCCCGTCTCTGGTGCTGAAGGTTCTATCCAGGATTGGGATTTCTTCAATCGCCCACCGCACTACGTCTGTGTATGGGAGAATTTTCTCCCTAGCTGCTATCCGGTGAAGGAAGGAGTCAGCTAAGTCCTTGAGAGTACCCTCAGACTTCCGAGTTAAATCCACAGTAGCTTCTACTGTTGTCACTGCTGGTTCTTCGGCTTCAATCAGGTTGTAGGTACCTTGCCAAGTAACTCTGACGAGACCCAAACATGTAGTATCAGATATCAATCCCTTCTTTTTGTCCACGACAGCTTGTCCTGCAGCTGGTGTAGCGGAAGCGCCTGTGGTCTTCTTGGATTTCTTCCCCATTTTGCTTGAGCTTTCTCCTTTGGATGAATTCTGCACAGAGGCGAAAATAAACGTAACACAGAGATATGCCAATGAAAATCCAATATGGGAAAGATATATTGATCAAAGCGTGCTGAGAGATTAACTCTTAAAAATGGCCGCGGATACAATCCATGGGAAGATCTTACAATTACATTAAATGGCCGTTTAAAACCTGCCACCCCTTAAATGCTCATTATACTATTATTCGGCCGAATGACCTGTTTAAGCGTGCTATGGATGTTTTGGCGGTTGGGCGCAGGTGCATCATTGCTTAGCAGATTAAGCTTTAAATATGATTTGATCAAAATATCCCTCCATTTAACGGCTTTTTTGAAATCCGCGCTATATCATAATCGGGCGTTGGGAACACTTAAATCCTTATGTTGACAATTTTGAAACTCCGATCGTCGATAGCGATATCGCATCGCATCGGGAGAATTGGTATTATATAAACATATGGATAGCATACCATCGATCGCCGATAGCGAAATCGCATCGCATCGGGGTGAGTGAGCATAACAATGTGCATAGATAGTGTATCGCCGATTGCCGATTGCGATATCGCATCGCATCGAGGGTATGACCTGGGGTGCTTTTAAGACTGCGTATAGAGTATCGCCGATAGCCGATAGCGATATCGCATCGGCGGGAACCCATATGTCACTTATTTGTGTTTTCTATGTCATTGCGATATGCGATCTTGCGATCGCTTTATCGCAATGATAAAAGATTGTTTTATTTGATCAAAAATGGGTTTTTCAAAAGGTTTTATATAATATCTTCATTTGGTTTGCGGACCTTTTTCAAATAATGCAATATTGATACCAATTAACTTCTAAAGGGACCCATTTCATATGATAATTTTGTAAATATAAATGATAAGAAATGGGGGGTTGTTGTAGGGCACAACAGGTCCTTCAACCTCCCACTGTCCTTCAGTCTTTGGAATGTTGATTTTTCTTGGATCATCTTCTTCTTCTTCTTCAGTAGTCACATTGTAGCAATCGAGTGCATGGCGAAGTTGTGTACCCTGGTCCGGTTGAACCCGTTCTACCGGTTCTTCAGGTCCTCCAAAGATAGCGGCCTTAATCTCCTAGGGCACTTCATCAGTGAACTCGAACCCATCCTCAAAGCTGAAAGTTGATAGGAAGCATTCCCTCAAGATGTCCCATTCGGTCGTCCCATGGCGTAGCTCTATTTCCAAGTACCAAATCATGGGAATAGTATCTAGGGTGTGACAGAAGATGTGCACCCATACATGTTGGAGCTCTTCACCCCGTGCTTTATTCCATCACGCCAAGTGTTCACACGGATCATCCTTTCCACTATATTTCTCAGTCATCTTGCTACTAGTGTATCCAACCTCATCTTTATCATTCGCTTGTATTCCTTCCAATCAGCGAAGTTTTCCTTATGCATACCCCATAAGTAGGCATGCGTAGCGCGCTGTACCAACTCAAGTGCCTAGAATCGATATTCCTCAGGCAAGAGATTAACATCATTGAAACCATCATAATGCGAAAGTTTTCTTACCTTCGTATATATGCACCATACCTATTTGGTCATCATATTGCAACGTAGTGTAAAGACCTGATGCAACTTGTTCTGCCAGTGTTTGAGTTCTTCATCTAAGTCTGAGGTACAGGAGCTATCTGTATCCAATATTTGTTGCACGTAGTAGTCTTGTATATTTGATCCAAATCATCATCCACCTCATAGTCGTGGACCGGTTAAGTGTGGCGTGCTCTTTTAGCAGGGTCAAGTAGCATAATAACCCTAACTGCCCTCTTGTCAAATTTCATCCTTCACTTCTTTAGATTAATCATCACATCCATGTCGAAGGCCCAATCAATTCCTAGTAGCATAGTGTAAGGATTGTTTTCATCCACTATTTCAATTACTTAAAAATCACCCAACGCAATCACTCCTTCAATGTCCATTGTTACCCCATACAGGCACCCCATAGGAATATTCTTTTGTTGATTGGCCATGTATAGCTGTATATGAGACAATTGTAATGCAGGTCTCCCCATCCTTTCCCATGTCTGCTTAGGTATTACATTTGCATCTAACCCAAGATGTAGGATGACTTGGTCCAGTTCATACTCTCTTATCTGTGCAGTTAACCTCATCTTGTGCACAGTCTGCTTATTGTTTTTACCTAGTTTCCTCACAGCGCAATGTTCTGTAGGAATCTTAATTTTTCCTGTGTAATTGTCGATTAGCTCCTGGATCCCTTCTACCATCTTCTGATCTCTCAACAGATTCATACAAATTTTTAGAAGAGTAGCTAACAGCGAGGGATCAACATCTTTCACTTCATTGTTCCTAGTTGATTTCTCCCGATTCCTAGACATAGAACCCTTAGCAAAGTTCTTCTTAGCCTCCATGAAAATTTCTTTCGCTCAGTTGAGGTCAAACCCAACTTCCTTGTCAGCAATCTTGCGCACCCATCCATCAGTTTCTGGATGCTTTCCCTTATCTTCTCCTGTGGCTATACCACTGGGCATTATGATATTAACAGTATGATATTCTTCAAGAGGCTCTGCCCTCGTCATCTAGATATTCTACGTAGGCTTCTGGGTTTGCGTCTTCGTTTCTTGCATATTTTCTATAAGTATCAAGAAATATTTTATCGCATTATCGAACTGTCTGCAATATTGACAAGATGGATGCATTGGGTTTGGACAGTCACGCAAAAAATGTCCAACTTCGCCATAGTTATAACAAATAACTTGTCCATGACCTATGCCATCCCCTCCTCCTCTACCTCTTCCACAACCTTGGAATCCTCTATGAGCTGCACCTGCGTCCTAATCCTCAGGCTGATTTTCTACCTGCATTCAATAGGTTGGGTTCCTATCCATCATTAATTCATAACTTCAATAATGGTGCTCATCATGACCTATAGATTTGCAGAAATTGCAAAACAATTGTTGAGGGGTTTGTACAAACTTCTATGGTAGATGACAATTGTTCATCGCATGTTGTCATGTAACTTGACAAATAACGCACCACGGCGCTGCTCCTGTGCTCGGCCCAATGGTATTTTCTAGCTTTAGGGGGATAGGCCCCCCTGATAAGATAATTATGATAAACTAGATAATGGTCCTTATCGTGACCATGGACCTTGCATTTCAAGCACCAAACTTCTACACAAGCTTCAGGCTGGGCTTCCTTTCCCTTCTTTAGGCTCTGCAACCCCAGGTGCAAACTTGCCAGCTATGAGTAAATCTGTTGTACTCTAATGTTCGTATCTTGTACTGGCAAGGCTTCCAACCCCATCACGATCTCCATAACTTTTTCTTGAGTTTCTATCTTCTGTTGTGATAATGGTAATCTTAGGTGAGGCAAAAACAAATAAATGTACCAATCTTTGTGTTGTTCATCCATGATGTTCATATTAGCCTACTGGATCAGGAATTTTAGCTTCTGATCGAAATCCCATGAGGATTCATATACCCTTTGTTGTATCTCCTTCAACTCTGTAATGGACTACGCCTGAGATTTAGGCTTCTTAAACTCACCGTTCAATGCTTGTTGAGTATCTTCCAACGTCGTGACAGGGTGATCCTAACAGTACTTGATATACCAAGTTAGCGCTCTATCTTGCATCACCTTGACTAGTTGTGCTTTCTTTAAATTATCATTAGTGATCTGTTAAGCTATGCACACCATTTGTAACAAACCAAAATTGCTCGGGGTCTTTGCTCCCTACCCCGCTGAAGATCAGAATCTTCATTGTGTTTTCCATGTTGAATGGTGGAGGTGGAGGTGGAGGCAAAGTGGATGGATGAGGTATCCACGAGATACATTGACACAACAACTGCAATGCACTTCACGGTGTACTCTAAATAGTGCCTTCATCATCACTCAACAAGGATCCAAATAGGGGAATATATTCAGAGCTCGATTCTTCGTTCCTTCTGAAGCATTTTTCACTTTGCATAGTCCTAAACATTGACGTAATGACATAACCCACTTCTCACACAACATCATCTTAATCTAAGTTTTCAGAGATTTGAAATAGTTACCTCATGGTCCCTTGAAGAGCAAGCGCTCTGCTTCACTATAACTGACGGATATATCAATCACAAGCTGAGTGACAAATCCTATGATTATGTGATCAATCCGTGATCAGCAACCCATTCGATGTTGTTTTCTGAATCTCCCATGCTCCTCACCAATTCTGGAGTCCACATAATAGGGCCATCAAGTCTCCATGTACCTTGACTGTCCGCTAATCTAGATCACCACTCATGAAATTCATAGGAGAAGAAACATAAAAAGGCTTCGGTTTCGTCTAAGTATAGGTATCTCTTCAACCACTATTCCTTGGATAACCACAAGTTTCTATTCTCCTGAGCTGCAAATGTGTGTTCCTTCCAATCGAGCCACTTCTCAATTTATTTCTTAATAGGGAACCACTTATTCAACATCACACATTCCTCAGATATATCCCGGTCTCGACAATGGAACAATTTGTTGGCTTGAAGGGGCTTGACCCAGTTTTAGCTTTAACTGTGCCAACCAACAAAACCCAAACTACTGTGCCTTTTGGCAACAACCCGCATAACACAGGTTGCAGTATCACTTGAAGTAGTATTTGGGCATGCTAGAACTAGGTTTTGGCATCCAGAGGCTTGTGTTATGGTTTCCTGATACCCTTGTGGCTTAGATCTTCCTTTGCACAAACCTACTGCTTTTGACAGAATAATACTACAAACTTAACTAAAGTACCTTTAGATCTTCACAAAGGTACTTAATTGCACTTATCACGCATAAATATTATAGGTCCACTAGTTCAGCGCAGTAAATAAGCATTCATTCACATTAAACAGATTACAGAGCGAAGATACATAAACTTAAACATAAGTAAATAACAAGGCACGACTGCATCATAATTGCTTCCCAAAACAATCTTTATTATGAATAAACGTTTAATTACAGACTTCTCTTCCCTGCACACTCAGTTGCAGGGGCTCGCACACTCAACTTGCAGACTTACCAAGGTCTCCACGCACTCAGCTTGTAGGAGCCTTCCCCTTTCACCTAAGTATAAGAAATAGACTTTCCTGCCTTATCACCTTTCCCTTACAATGATTCTTCACTTAAATTGTTTCCTAAGACTTGTTATGACTCATCTATTTATAGCATTTAATTTACAATACCATGGCCTGTGGACCATAGGCGAGTCTTAGAATAACTCTATTACCTACCCACTTAAGGGACTAAACCCCCTTTGACTTTCCCTAGCTTCGCTCTCCGCTTTCCACATTTCGCGGAGACTTTACTTTCACTACAAAAACATATTACAAAATTGACTCAAAACTCAACATAATTGACCCCAGCGACTCCATCCCAACAAATAGTAGAGTTGTTAGACACATGAAAAGATCTTGGAGTCATGACAGAAAGAGAGCTCATCGATATTATGAAGAGTTTGATAGAGAAAATTTTGATGACAGGGTATTCCTATTCGTATAGGGCATACATATCCTCCTCAACACTTTAAGTGGCTAATGAAGGTTAATATATTGCCAAGGGCTTAAAATGGGTTGGTGGAAGTAATTCTAAATAGGAAAAAAATTGGAATCGTTTTAAAGGTGTTTTAAAGCTACAAGCAATGGGAACCACAAGCTTGTGAATAATCATGATTATCCATCTGTTGTCTTCACTATTGAGCTCATTAATCGTGAGATACTCAAAGGGATTTAAGATATTGTCAAATACCCTTATGTTTCATTATCTCAAGAGTGATCATTATTGTAGAATGGGAGTTCTTATGAATTAGAAGCAACGAGGCTACCATTAAGGAGTTTGAATTCATTTCAAATTGAATCAAGGATGAAGAGAAGCGAGAAATAAGATTTACATATGGTCATTGAACCAATATACTCAGAACAAGTTTTCTAACACTAGGCTATTTTTGCTATCAAAACTCATCTAGGTAGACTATTTCGAGAATATGGCCCCATGTTAGGTGTTGAGTTTCATCCCCTTCCCCTTGCTACCTTTGGACATACGTAGTTCCTAAATATTCCTCTCCATGATCTAGGCTAAACAGTCAGTGATATTCCTAGAAAAGACATTGAATTTAATTGGTAAAAGGCTATGTCTACCTAGCATAAGCATTTGAAATTCTTTGTATTTCCTATGGTGCAATGTTTCTCCCCATTCTTACTTGTTTACATGATTATGTATGCAAGGATAATTATAAATATACTTGTTTCCTCTGAAGACCTTGTGCTTACAATATTGTCTAGAAAGTTGTTATATTACTTGTGTAGGATCATTTATTTATCAAAGAGTTTATTTTCACTTTATGTCTCAAGTTAGTTTAGGCAAGTATTGATTGACATAAATTGTAATATTCTTTCCATGGAAGATTTTGTCTCTATGTACTTTTTATATTTGTTTTCCATATAAAATAATACAATGCATGTCTTTATGGTTTTTCTACATATTTATATTAATCAAGGGACATAACCTATGGCGTAAGTTCTTTGTTGCATTAGATAACTTTTGAGGTCTAAAATGGGCCTTCTAATAAAAATGTGCAATAAAAATAAACTTTATAAGAACTAATAGGATTCAAGATGATGATGTCAACCATGGGGGATGATTCACCATTTTGGGGTAAAAAAGTAAAAATATTAAAAAATAATAAAATAATAAAACTACTTTTTCAACTTGTATTTTAAGCTTATCTCCCTAAGGTTTTACTCAAATTTCTATCGAGATTATTCGTTGGATGCAAAATTTAATTCATCATCCAAGGAGTACCCATGTTTCATACTTTTGATGGACCTTGCTACATGAAAAATGAGAAATTATACATGAAAAAAAGTGATTGAAATCATGTTTTTCATGTATTTCTCATTTTTCGTGTAGCGGGGTCTATCAAAAGTACGCAAGATGGGTAATCATTGGATTAGGAATAAAATGTTTCATCCAATGACTGCTCTCACTCAAAATGTGAGTAAACCCATAGGGATATAAGTTGAAATTACAAGTTGAAAAAGTAGTTTTTATTTTTTTCTCTCTAAACTTTGATGATGTAATCTAATCTTATTTTATTATTTCCACTATTATTTTATAATTTCCTTGGGAGGTCCATTTTAGACCTCAAAATTCCGCTAATGGTTACGTGTTGTCTCTTTTTCTGGAATGCCATTAATAATTCACCATGATATTAATTATCTCAAAATTATTATTTTATCTTAATGATTTTTTTATGGTAGAAACATTTTTATTCTGAGACAGTCAATATTGATAAGGAATCATAGAAAATTCTTAAAGGAATTTGTAGCTAATATTAACATGAATATAAAATTCATGGTGTAAATTTTAGCAGTAAATTCACTTAAGAATTGACAAAAATTGTTTAATATCCTAGAATGCAGTCACATGGTTGGAATCTACCCATTTTTTCTTACAAGGATTGCTTATTGAGATGGATTTTTCCTAATTAAATGAAACATGTACCAAAATTCACCTAATTTCTTCATCATGCTCTTCAATCATACTAATTAAAAAGATGGAATTTAATTTAAAATTTGGATTCTTTGGATGAGTTTTTTTATGAGGGTGAACAAAATATTGTTGTTGTAACTTGTCAAGAGTGGATAATGAAGTGACTACTTTGTAGACCTTTTATAGATGTTAGACTCCAAGACAATTACCACTAGAGATCGCTTAGTTGTAGCTATATTGATGGTGTTTGTATCATAAGTTGTAATTGATGTTTTTTATCAATCAGATTATGGATATCATTAGACTTACTAGAAAAGGAAAAGTTTCCATGTCTTGGTTGTGGGTTAACTGTGATTAGACCATGGTTGGGTAGTTTCTTCCTACAACAAATTTATTATTCTCGATAAAAACTTGTGAAATGTTCTTTAAAAAAAAAAAATCATGGTTTCTGATGTGCCATAATTGATTTTGGTTACTTCTTGTATAGCTTACGTATTATGGAGAAATCATATCAAAATCATGCAAAAGAAATCCTCATTATGGGGATAAAAGTTGTTATTCCTTACTAAGTGCGATGAGTTAGTTATATCAAGTTTTTTTCCTTAAATATATGGGTACTACAAAAAAAGTTATTGGAAAAGTAGAGCTATAGATAGGATACCACGAGGTCAAATTAAGGTTGAAGCTATTTCAATTTTGGAAGTTGAGAAAAAGGTTTATATGATACCTTCCTTGTGCCTATTTTGTTAATGGTTAAGTGGATGTCATTTGCAGTTTAATTATGAAAAGATGCTTGGATGACTCAAGTTATGCTAGATGCATTGTACTAAAGCTGCAAAATATTTTAGCATTTTTATTTCTTGCATGCATGTTTTTCAAAATTAGAAGCTTTTTTCTGAGATATTAATGGTTTTAACATATATTTGAATTCAATTATCCTGGTACAATAGCCGAACTTTTCGGCAAAAGATGCAATAGAAATTTTAAATAGATTCTCCTTAAAATATTATTCTAATGAATCCCATTGTAGTCAATGAACAAGCTATGCAATCATAAATAAAAAGCACATGATATGCTCCATGTTCTATGAGGGAGAGACACCATTTCTTGTTGCTGATCACATGCACATGAATGTTTGCTTGTTCATCACTTGAGATATGGATAGAACTAGATTTAGATGCTATAGGAATATTTTATTTTAAATACATGTAAGTTACCTTCGTGTGGAAAATTAGGCTTTCCTTTCTTGTCAATCCCTTTCTCCATTATTAAAATGGCATCAACGCTTCCAAACAGAATTATAGACTTGTCTTCTATAAAGAAGGAAGACAAATTTCAAGGAAGACGTTGATTGTCTTAATGAGTTTAAAAAATATGCTTTCTAATCCATTTCTCTTGTCTTGTCTTGGAAAGAATTTTGATTTTCATTGACCAACAATGGCAAGGAAGATTTTCAAACAATATATCCAAGCCTCATAGATCATATTCTTAGGGGGAACATACAGTGCCAAGATCAAAGGGGATTTGTATTAAACAAAGCGTCAGACTCGAAAGAGCCTATAAGAATTCATGGAAGGCATGTTTGTAGATGTCTTGTTTGTTTTTATAATATATTTGTGGAAAATTATGATATTGGTAATGAATGGACCTTTCGCCTATTTGTATTTGACTGGAAATTATACTACGTCTTGAGAGTAAATTTTAGTTAGAATTTTTTGACTCATGTGCATAATATAACCTTTATATAAATACAAAATTTAATTTTAAAAACCATATCAATTCCAATATGATATTTCTGCTTCTTATGTGAAATTTCTATTAATAATGATCATTTGGAAATTACAAGCAGTGGTCACTACAGTTGATCAGTATAATTTTTAAGATACCAAAACATTGTTGTTTACAATCCATATGCCAACTCATCTTTTGCTGCTTTGATACTTTGAAATTTCTACAAATTTATGACGCAACTAAGATTTTGCTTCAAACTATTATTCCTGCTCTTTCATGACTTTGAAATAAATTTCCCTGTCGAGTTTTCTTTTCAGGTTTGAACTTGAATATCTATGGCTTAGATTTGCATCTTGTTATTTCCTCTTAATGGTATGATAAATCCTCTCGATCCATTACCATTATCATATTCTTTTCCTCATCAGTTATGGATTCAAAGTGAATGTGATCTCATATTTGTACCATAGTCATTGGATTCCTTCATAAGTGTGGGTGGTATTTCTTCTTGTTGCATCTGTTCCCTTGTAGATGACTCAATTTCCTAAATATACCTTCAAGTTGTGATGAGTCTCATCATTGAGTAATTATATGGGCCTTAATTGGCCTTAATTCACCTCCTAGCTTAGCCAAACCAACTATTTTCACAACTTATTTCATACTTTTGATTATATTTTTCTTATGAGTTGAGTTAGAGTTGGATATTTTTCTTTGTGGTCTAATGTGCATGTAATGAATGAATAAAGGATAAAAGCAAGGGAAATGCAGGGATAAAAGCTAAAAGCAAGGAAATATGGTAAAATACCTTGGTGAAAACTCAGATAGGACAAGAGAAAGGAATTAAAAGAGGTAAATCCTCCTCAATTACTGCCCATCCATTCGGATATCCCTCCATCAGCTAAAAGCACACACAGCCAAATCAGGAGTACAAAAAGATAGCGAAGCAAGTGGAAGAACAAGCAACCTCCTTACTAGGAGTCAGTCGAGCTAGTTAAAGTGAAAGGACAAGTTACCATTAAGTTGGTAGTTGTACCTCCTTAATTTTGAGGGAAGTTTTTCAACCTTCAGATGTATAAATAGAGAGGCTTAGGACCTCATTTTTTTAGGTAGTTAACCAATAGTCAGTTAGCAAGTATTTAGACCTTTTGACTTGTAGTAGTTTTGATGTAATACAGTTATTTGATAATGAAGATGAGTTCTGATTTGAGCCAACACTGAGTTAACTCAGAGGTTTGAAGCTCTTGGGTTAGGGCCCGACCCTAAGAGCCAAAGCTCCTCTTTCTTGTATTGTATTCTAGCATAGAATCCTACTTTCTGTTCATTTAATCAAGTAGCTCATTTCCATTACAACACTAGCATAGATGCATGGTTTGATTAGTCATTTGGTTAAATAGATGCATTTTCATTACAATGGTTCAACACAGATTTTTGGTTTCCTGCTCATTGACTCAAGTAGTTCCCTGTTTCCTGTTCATTTGCTTGAATAGTTGCAGTTTCATTACAAGTAGTGCAAGGCAGACTGGTTGTGTTTCAGTTTGTTCATTTATGCTTTCGTTTAACCAATAAGTTGACAAAGAAAAGATCCACAAGGTTCCTCATAGGTGTCTCAACCTCACATCCTCGCTCTAGGACCATGAGGTGAGGAAGGAACCCTACAACAACCCCAAAAACATAGGGTTTTGGTTTTCATAGTGTTTATCATTTAAACAAAGTCACTGAAGTTCATTGCATTGTCACTTTGTTCCTCTCATGATTATCCACCCCTTCACTCTCTCTTTCTGTGATTTATACCTCCACCCTCTTCCCAGATCTCTCATGCTGTCATTCTCCTTCAGCCTGAAATTCTTAGCGAGAGATGTTAATTCATGTTCAAATGGTTTTTAACCGTCGATCGCCTTTCACATGTAAAACCCACCAATCGCTACCCAATCCTCTTTTCACATTTGACCTTTTGCCTTTTAAATCCTCACTGTCGATCTGCCTTATTAGATCCGATGGTTGTCACACACCCACTCACCAACCTGCTCAGTCACATCTTCGCCGGAGATCTGCCTTGCCATATTCGACGGCCCTCGCACCATATCGCCTGGATTTCCCTCCGACCATTATCGGGTTGAGAGCACACGATATGGGTGGTTCCCCATGCTACGTGGTGGTCGGGGAGGCTAATCGCAAAAAATTCTACAAAACAATTTACGGCTTTGAGGGCGCCCAAGATACAACTTACCAGACTTCAAACCCACTCGTCATTTCTACACATTTCATTTCATGCTCCAATCTCCAATGTCGATCTACCTTGTTAGATCTAATGAATGTCGCATCATCTGTTCACTTTATCGCCTTGAACTCTCCACTGTCGATCTATCTCTTGATCCGATGATTGTCGCTTCACTCGATTTCCAACTGGCTTGGCCGATTTCCGTCGTTCATCTGTCGATCGCCTCTGCCATATAATCCCAGTCATCCATCCTATTAGTCTACCATTTCTGCCCATTTGCCTATGTACCCTCCTATTTCCTAATCTCAACTGTTCATTTACCCTTCACTCGCCTAATCCAATGGTGATCATGCGTTGTTGGTAATCACATCCTCTTTTCACCATTTTGACCTCTGATTGCTCTTCCGCCTAAACACAGACTTAACCTAGTTTCCATTGTTCAACCCTTAGTCTAGTTTTATGCTCTTTTACTTCTGCAACTTAGATAATTAGCATTAGATTAGGCTTTCTTAGCAATTCTGCTTAGTCTAGTTGTTTTCATGATTAACTAGGTTATGGTGATTTAGGTTTGCATGTTCTTTTCTTCATTTCTGCAGTAGAATAGCTCTCCCCTAGAATAGGTTTGCTCTCCTTCCATCAAAATCAAGCTTCTTTTGACCCTATAGAATTCTAGCTTGGAACCCCTAGGATCTCTTGCCAGATGAGCAGTGACAACAAGCAGTACCTTCACTTCTACTTGTGGATATAGCACAGTCACCTCCAAGTTTGTACGAACCCCTGGTTGATAAGTAAAGCTGGTAGCCCTAGGAGTTGCAGAATTATTGCTGGAATACCTAGGCTCATCACATTTTGGCACCGTTGCCGGGGAGGTGTCAGAGTAGTAGTGATTACTGCTCTTTTCTTCTATTTTCTAGTTTCCAACTTTCTTCCATTAGTTTATTTCTGTAAAAGCAATCCAGTTTCTTCCTTTCATTTTGTCATTTATCTTCTTTCCTTTCCATTCTGAAAGTTAATATAGTTTCCTTTCTTGCAAATAGAATTTCAATTTAGTAAGTAGTTCTCTTTCTGTCAGTAGTCTTTTATTCAGCAATTTCGATTTAGCAAGTAGTTTCCTTTTGTTAGTAGTTTTCATTCAATTCAGCAATTTCATTCTGCAAGTAGTTTCCATTCTGCTAGTTGTCTTTCATTTAATCATCATTTTCCTTTTTGCAATCACTTTCCAGCCTTAAAGAAAAATCTCGCAAAAGCCCAAAAACATTTCCTTTCATGCCTCATAAGATTAGGGATAATTCAAGAAAATTCTTGCCAAATACCCCCACCTCATCCAACAGTCAACCTCCCTTCTTCTTCACTGACGGTTAATTTGAAGCGCCTTTAGGTGAGAAACCTGACATATGTGAGGAACCTATAGGGGAAGATGAAGAGGACGAACCTATTCTGACTGAACTAATGGTTGAACACTAAAATGATAGAGGAGATAGAGGGAGAATTGGGAGTGCCTTCCCCACCAAGGAAATCAATGGGGACACTAAAATGAAGAACATAAGCCACTCTGCTCTACCTCATTTCCATGGCTTGAGCACAGAGGATCCTGACACATTTCTATTTGAAAGGACAGCAAAGACGAAGTTTTTGGGATGACCATAGGCCATGACGAATCCCTAGAAGACTACGAAGAGAGATTCCAGCTCAGTTACAAAAGGGCCATGTGCACACTTGACCCTAAGTAACTGAAGTTGATCTTGCGTAGAGGAGTGAGGGAGGATATCCTACATATGTTATCAGGAGGAGATATCTACAAAGTACCCTATGAGGACATCAAGATTGTCTTTAGAAACCATTCTAGGGAAGCCAGAAACAAGGGTAGAAGTAGTCAAACTATGGCCAGTACATCATCCTCCAACTCATCCATCAAGGGTGAAATTGGAAATATGTTGGAGGACTTCAAAAGTGAGATGCTACAAACCCTTGCCTTGCAATTGGATACCATGAAAATCAGAAGGAAGCAAGAGGAAGCAGAGAGAGCCTTGGCCATATTTTGTCCTAGGTGCACTAGGAGGCATCCTAGGAATGAATGCCCATTAAACTATATTGAGATTTGCTCAATTTGTGAAGAAAACCACTCCACAGACAAGTTCCCTTCCTTACCTAGACGCAAAGTTGTATATCAAGGAGCTGAAGGGGTCACTGAGAAGCTTTTCTACATTAACCATAGGAGACCTACTAGGCCTAGACCATACCAGTAGGGTATGAAAGGATCATCCCATGCATATTACAGACCCAACCAAACCACAGCTACGCCTTCTTAGGGACACCCTGCTCATCCTTCCTCGTCTACACCCCCTCTTGGTCCTATGCATCTCAATATCATTCCTAGCCACCCAACTAGTCATTCCAACCTTACAATTAGCCACAACATCAGTGGAATACCCCACTCTAGGGGTGGAGGCCCCAATTCAATAATGTTACAGCTCTATTGCCTCCATCACCTACCCAACCGAAACTCCTGCACTCTAGTCCACCTAGGCAACCCCAAATGCCTGCCCAACTAAATCCAAACCCAAAACTTAGGCAGGCCAAACAAACATATGGTGGAGAGGCATCATACCCAACTTATATTGTTGAAATTCAGGAGATCAACCTGAGATATGGGAGAATTCCCCTAGATAACCAACCTCCCTCTCCACATGAGTAGGTTGAGGAAAAAAGAGAGGAAAGAAACCTTAAAGAAAATCCACCCTTTCCTGAAAGATTAGCCCAACCACACTAGCCTACCCTAGAAGAAACTAAACTTTGCGAGAATTGTAGAATCTATGTGTAAAGATCCCCCTTATCCAGACAATCAAAGATGTGCCTATTTACAATAAATTGATTAAGAAGAAGTGCTTTAAGCATCTATGAAGAATAAAAATGGATGCCACTACCATTAATGTCATTGGGTAGTTATCTAACTTAATGCTGGGGAAGGCAATATGTCCAAAATACTTAGACCCTGGAAGCCCTGTAGTTGATGTACACATCAATGGCACCATTGTCCCACACACTCTGATTGATCTTGGGGCTACCATTAATGTGATGACCAAGGACACCATGCTCAAGCTTGACCTCCAAGGGTCATTAAGGAAGACCACAATAGCACTACAACTTGTACACCATTCCATGGTCACACCTGAGGGAATTCTGGAGGATGTGATGGTCTCCGTTGATTCTTGGGAGTACCCAACAGATTTCCTAGTTCTCCAGCCTAAGGCTAAGCTAACCGGTTACCCTTTAATCCTTGGGAGGCCATGGTTGGCCACATTTAGTGCCTACATTAGCTGCAGATCTGGGAATATGACCATCAAGAATGGGCATATGTCCAAACAACTAGTCCTATACCCTCCTGCTCAACCCTCCCTAGAACATGATTTACTTTTATGGTTGGAGGAGGAGGAAGAAGATGAGCTTTATTCTGCCGAACTATATACTTTGGAAGCCATAATTGGAGGAGGACAACAAGATGAGGATGATTTAATTAAACAGCTACTCCAAAGTCCAACTCCTAGTTCATTACCCCTAGAAGAAGAAGTAAAGGAAACACTGAACAATCATCAAATTGAATTATGCTTGGCTGATTCCAACCCAATCCACGTTAAAACTGTACAATTTGGCCCAAAAATAACCTTGCAAATCAATCCATCTCTCTCTACTTCAGAGGAGGAACATCTATGCAACTTGTTGAGAGAGAACCTAGAAGAATTTTCTTGGAAATACAAGGAAATGAATGGATTACACCCCTCAGTGTGTCCTCACCACATATACATCAATGAAGGTTGAAAATCAATCAAGCAATCGCAAAGGAGAATGAATCCAGCCCGCAAAGACATAGTCAAAGAAGAACTACAAAAATGGTTAGATGCAGGGTTCAATTACCCTATCTCTGACAGTGAGTGGGTCTCTCGTTTAGTGTTAGTGCCCAAGAAAAATAGGAAGTGGAGGATTTGTGTTGATTATAGGGAGCTGAACAGAGCCACCAAGAAGGATCATTTTCCCTTACCCTTCATTGACCAAGTGTTAGATGGCCTGGCAGGGAAGAAGTTCCTTTCTTTCCTAGATGGATTCAGTGGGTATAATGAGATTAAATCTGCCTAGAAGACCAAGATAAGACCACTTTCACCTGTCCTTGGGATAGTTTTTCCTATAGGGTCCTCCCTTTCAGCCTGTTCAATGCTCCTGCCACTTTCCAGAGAGAAATCCTGAGTATCTTTGTTGAATTAGTTCATGATGCTATAAAAATCTACATGGATGATGTTACACCTTATGGTTGTGATTTCCTAGCGGCCCAGACTAACCTCGGCAAAGTATTACGCAAATTCATTGAGATGAACCTCTCTCAGTCCAGAAAAATGTGAATTCTTAATGACTGAAGGGACTATGCTAGGTCAGTCAATATCTCAGCAAGGACTACAGGTGGACCCAAACAAGGTAGCAATCATTCAAAGTGTCCCACCTCCACAAAAGCAGAGAGATCATAGGAGTTTCTTAGGGCTAGCTGGATATTACAGAATATTCATAAATGACTTCAGCAAGCTAGCCTCTCCTTTGTTTGGATTATTGGCCAAAGATTCTAAATTTATATGGTCAAAGAGTTGTCAAGAGGCCTTGGACATTTTAAAGGATAAGGTAACCACTGCACCAATCCTTAGAGGCCCAAACTGGTCCCTCCCTTTTCACATTCATGTTGATGCCTCACACAGAGCCATAGGAGTAGCCTTAGGATAGGTAGAAACTAAATTGCCTTATGCCATCTACTTTACCAGTAAAAACTTGTCAAAGGCTGAACTAAACTATACTGTGACAGAAAAATAACTCCTAGTTGTTGTGCATTCATTGAACAAGTTTAGGCATTACATTACAGGCTATTAGACATTTGTGCATACTGATCATGTTGCAATTAAATATTTAATGAACAAACCAGATGTAAATGCTAGAATAATCAAATAGTTACTTTTATTGCAACAGTTTAATTTAACTATTGTTGATAAGCCCGATAAAGAAAATGTTGTTGCTAACTTTCTATCTAGAATGAATCTGCCTACAAGTGAAGAAGGAATGGTGGATGATCAATTCCCAGATGAGCATTTGTTTCGTATTTCAGTGCTCTCCCCATGGTTTGCTAATATATCAAACTATCTAGTGTCAGCACAATTCCCACCAAACCTTCCCTCTAGAGAAAAGAGCAAGATAATCAAGAAGAGTACCCTCTTCACCTGGATTAGGGGCAATCTATTCAAACTTGGTCCAGATCAAATCTTGAGAAGATGTGTAAGGGAAGAGGAGGTTTTTTACATCCTTATGACCTATCATGATGGGCCTTGTGGAGGTCACTTTGCAGCAAAAATCACAACATTCAAGGTGTTGCAATCAGGATATTATTGGCATACTCTTCATCAGGATTTGAAGAAGTATGTTAGTCAGTGTGATTCGTGCCAGAGGATGGGAAAGCCTACTCCAAGGGATGAAATGCCCCTGCAGCCTCAAGTGATTTTCGAGCCATTTGACAAGTGGGGCATTGACTTCATTGGGCCTATAAACCCTCCTTCCAAGAAAAAACATCACATCATTGTGTCCACCGATTAGTTGACTAAGTGGGCAGAAACCAAAGAAATCAGGGTAGTAGCAGAAGAAAAGGTGGCTAAGTTCCTAAGGGATAACATATTCTACAAATTTGGGTACCCTAGAGAACTAGTCACAGACTAAGGCAGTCAGTTTACCTACAACATGACTGAAGAATTTCTCAAGCATCACAAGATCAAACATAGGACCTCCACTCCTTATCATCCAAAAGCTAATGGGCAAGTGGAGGTGACCAACAGAGCACTGGAGAACACCCTGACCAAGGTAGTGAACAACAATAGAAAGGACTAGGCTGAGAGACTAGTTGAGGCTACCTGGTCCTATAATACAAGATGGAAGACCACCACTGGATTTACACCTTATGAGCTGGTCTATGGAAAAAAGTCTTTGCTTTCCATTGAATTTGAATATAACACATTGAGAATGATAGCCCAACTAGATTTAGATCTCAGTCACGCACAACAAGAAAGGTTGTTCCATTTGAATGGCCTAAATGAATTCAGAATGCAAACCCTCCTCCATACAGAGACAATTCAGCTTCAGGGAAAGATCTGGCATGATAGAAATATCAAGGAGAAGTTATTTCAAGAAGGCTACTGGTCCTTATTATATGATTCAAGGTACAAAGAGTTCAAGGGAAATCTAAGAACAAGATGGCTTGGACCATATGTGGTGGAAATATGCCATGATAATGGTTTAGTGCGAATCAAGACTATAGATGAAGAATCCATTCCATTGCTAGTTAATGGACACATATTGAAATTATACAAGAGCCTTCATATAAGCAAGCGTTCATTGACAACATCAATAAGACAATGATGATGGTGGAGCAAGTTTTAGCTCCTCCCTCATTAGGTCACTGAAAAAGAAAGAAAAATCAGAATAAGGATTTAGGTGAAAACCTCCATGAGGTGCCTGAGTCCCATCTTTGGGTTGAAAAACTCCATGAGGTGGCCCAAGGATGAGAAAAAAGGAAAGAAAAATAAGATCCCTAGGTGAAAACCTTCCTTGAGGCGCCCAGGGCAGATACCTAGGGTGAAAGCCTCTCTGAGGCAACTTAGGTGTTTTTCAAAAAATATAATAATAAAATAAGAAAAAAAAACATAATTGTTGTTTACAAGAGGATGAGAAAGACAATCAAGGAGCAAAGAGAAGATCCAAGGGGGGCCTTGCCTCACATATGTTCATCTCCCCCACTCCTTACCATGCATCCCTCCATAAATTCCATTGTTTTTTTCACTTCACTACAATTTAGGAGAAGATTATGTTTTCCATAACATCACCTCATCCATTACCGTCATCCCTACCTTCACACACACTCCTACTCCTCTTTACAACAGAGAGAAGAAGAGGCAGAAAGATGATCATACAGTAGCAACAATAGCATCTGATCTGCAGTCACAGACACCATCAACAAATAGTAGAGGAGAAACAAGAATGACCATCATTAACACCTCTGATCTTTGACACTTGCACTGTGGCATTAAGGCCACAGGTAAGTATCCTACTCACTCATTCATCTACATCATTTGATCAAAATTTGTAAAGGTTAAGAGGTAGTTGGTTTGTAAGTCAAGAGGTGGCCAGTCTCCTCTAAAAAGGCTATGCCCTCCAAAAACTCAAGATCCCTATAACATGGATAGTCTTCAATAACTTACCAAGAAAGGACGACATCAAAACCTTCATCTATGGTGTTAATCCTTCCATCAGTAAGGAGGAGACAAAACAAAAAACAACAAATACAGAGCTAGATGGGGATGAGATGGATAAAGAAGAAATTAATACAAAGTAACATGATGCTGAAATAGAAGAGGAAGAAGGCATTGAAACAAAGAAGAACAAGCAGCAAGAAACAAAAGAGCTAAGTGGCTTCAGGGACACAGAAGCAACTGAACAATCAAAATCCCATGGCCTTAATCAACACCCATAATTTAATTGCAAATAATCCTGAATTGACACTCAGATATATTGCTTCCCAAGGGAAAGAAAGTACACATTTTGAGGATATGTGTAGGCTGATAAGAAATGATAATATACATGCTTACTAAAAGAGATGAAACACTGCCACATAGCATGAAGATCAGAGAATGTTAGTGGGATACAAAGAAAGGAAAGAAGGTTGCTATAAACAAGAAGAAAGGACCACAACAAAATAATCAGATGTTAGAGAGACTACCATAGGCACTAAGTTGCTCAAAGGATGAGCAACACTTTTAGTAGGGGGTTGATGATGAGTCTCATCATTGAGTAATTATATGGCCTTAATTTGCCTTAATTCACCTCCTAGCTTAGCCAAACCAACTATTTTCACAACTTATTGCATACTTTTGATTATCTTTTTCTTATGAGTTGAGTTGGAGTTGGATATTTTGCTTTGTGGTCTAATGTGCATGTAATGCAAGAATAAAGCATAAAAGCAAGGGAAATGCGGGGATAAAAGGTAAAAGCAAGGAACCATGGTAAAAGACCTTGGTAAAAACTCAGATAGGACAAGAGAGAGGAATTACAGGAGGTAAATCCTCCTCATTTACTGCCCATCCATTAAGATATCCCTCCATCAGCTAAAAGTACACACAGCCAAATCAGGAGTACTAAAAGACAGCCAAGCAAGTGGAAGTACAATCAACCTCCCTACTAGAAGGCAGTCGAGCTAGTGAAAGTGAAAGGACAAGTTACCATTAAGTTGGGAGTTGTACCTCCCTAATTTTGAGGGAAGTCGTTGAGCCTTCAGATGTATAAATAGAGAGGTTTAGGACCTCAGTTTTTTTAGGCAGTTAACCAATAGTCAGTCAGCCAGTTAGCAAGTATTCAGACCTTTTGACTTGTAACAGTTGTGATGTAAAACAATTATTTGATAATCAAGATGAGTTCTGATTTGAGCCAGCATTGAGTTAACTCAGAGGGTTGAAGCTCTTGGGTTAGGGCCTGACCCTAGTAGCCAAAGCTCCTCTTTCTTGTATCGTATTCTAGCATAGAATCCTGCTTTCTATTCATTTACTCAAGTAGTTCATTTCCATTACAGCACTAGCATAGATGCATGGTTTGATTATTCATTTGGTTAAATAGATGCATTTTCATTACAGTGGTTCAGCATAGATTTTTGGTTTCTTGCTCATTGACTTAAGTATTTTTCTATTTCTTGTTCATTTGCTTAAATAGTTGTAGTTTTCATTACAAGTAGTGCAGGGCAGATTGGTTGTGTTTCAATTTGTCCCATTTATGCTTTTGTTTAACTAGTAACTTGACAAAGAAAAGATCCAGAAGGTTGCTCATAGGTGTCTCGGCCTCACCTCCTCTCTCTGGGACCATGAGGTGAGGAAGGAACCCTCGAGTAACCCCAAAAACACAGGGTTTTGGTATTCATAGGGTTTGTTGTTTAAACACAGTCACTGAAGTTCATTGCATTGTCACTCTATTCCTCTCATAATTATTCACCCCTTCACTCTCTCTTTCTGTCATTTATAACTCCACCCTCTTCCTAGATCTCTCATGCTATCATTCTCCTTCAGCGTGAAACGCTCAGTGAGAGTTGTTACTTCACATTCAAACAGTTTTTAACCATTGATCGCCCTTCACACGCAAAACCCACCAATCATAGCCCAATCCTATTTTTGCATTTGACTTTCTTCCTTTTATATCCCCACCGTCAATCTGCCTTGTTAGATCCAATGGTTGTCGCACACCCGCTCACCAAACTGCTCGGTCACATCTCCATCATAAATCTGCCTTGCCAGATCCGATGGCCTTCATGCCATATCGCGCGGATTTCCCTCTGACTATTATCAGGTTGCGAGCACGTGATATGGGTAGTTTCCTCGTGCTACGTGTTGGCCGGGGAGGCTAATCACGAAAAATTCTACAAAACCATTTACGGCTTTGAGGGCATGCGAGATACAACTTACTGCCCTCCAAACTCGCTCATCATTTCCGCATGTTTCTTTTCACGCTCCAATCTCCATTGTCGATCTACCCTGCCAGACTTGATGGCTTTCGCATCACCCAATTAGTTTATCACCTTGAACTCTCCACCATCAATTTTTCTCTTGATTGGACGGCTGTCGCTTCACCTGATTGCCAACTGGCTTGGCCGATCTCCACCATTCATCTTTCAATTGCCTCCGCGATATAATTTCAGCCGTCCATCCTGTTAGTCCACCATGTTCACCCATTTTCCTACATGCCCTCCTACTGCCTGATCTCAACCGTTCATTTACCCTTCACCCGCCTGATCCAACGGTCCTCATGCATTGTTGCTCATCATGTCCTCTTTTTGCCATTTTGACCTCCGACTTCTCTTCTACCTAAACACAGATTTAGCCTAGTTTCCATTGTTCACCCCTTAGTCTAGTTTTATGTTTTTTTTACTTCTGCGACTTAGATAATTAGCATTAGATTAGGGTTGCTTAGCAATTCTACTTAGTCTAGCTGTTTTCATGACTAATTAGGTTATGGTGATTTAGGTTTGCATGTTGTTTTCTTCATTTCTACAGTAGAATAGCTCTCCCCTAGAATGGGTTTGCTCTCCTTCCATCAAAATCAAGCTTCTTCTAACCCTATAGAAGTCTGGCTTGGAAACCCTAGGGTCTCTTGCCAGATTAGCAGTGACAACAGGTAGTACCTTCACTTCTACTTATTTATATAGCACAGTCACCTCCAAGTTTGTACGAACCCTGGGTTGATAAGTAAAGCTGGTAGCCCTGGGAATTGCAGCATTCTTGTTGCAATACCTAGGCTCATCAGGTTGATCTTCAATTCACATAATTTTTCATCCTCACCTAGCAATTTTTTTGTTGAAATACTGCATTTTCCTATTGGCACCTTCAAACACTAACAAGAGTACTTTTTACAACCCTTTTCATACATGCATTTCAACAACAAGTTCTGGCACATGAAGCCAATGGCTTCCCCATCATTGAATTGGACATTGGGATGAACTCTGTGATCATATTAGTGAGGCGTTCAAACACATCACTAACTGAGAAGTATGGGACAAATTCATGAGCATATCTAAATAGAAAAAGAGGATATTACTGAGATAATAGGGTTAAACTTCAGAACAAAGGTTTCATGCATAACCCTATATTTTTCTAAAACCAAGGACCTCCCCCCAAAACAGAGGATATTACCAAGGTAATAGGGTTGAACCTTTTGAACCAAGGTTTCATTCAAAACTTGTCTTTTCCTAAACCCAAGGACCTCTTTCCAAAACAAAGGATATTACGAAGAGAGTAGGATTAAAACTTTTTGAATCAAGGTTTCATTTAGAATCCTCAGTTTTAGAAAAACCAGGGACCTCTTCCAAACACTTAATAATGGGCATTTTTTAAGAAGGCATGTGAAAGGTTACCATGTACGATTGTAGATGAGACTTATACCTTTTTAACAAAAGAAAGAAAAATAGCCCAACCAACTTACTCATTATAAGGCGCCACTCCATTGTAATTGAGACTATCTATTAACATCGATGCATAAGGATTATGCTATATTGAAAGACAAACCAATGCAAATCCTTTCCAAGTCCTAATTCTTTATTTTTTAAAATTGAAATATGTAAATTTTCTTGTTAGTGGTAGATGTGCCATAATTCTTTTAGATTAGGTCAAAATTAGTTAATTTTAACTCACCTATGCTATGATTGGACAAATGGAATTTAGTGTGTGGATTTTCATTATGGACTTAATGCCTGAGGCTTTATTCAAACTCAGAATAATCAAAACTAGATGGTTTAGACTGAAATATCTAAAAGTCTACTTAGTTAGGTGTAAGAAATGACTTCGGAATAACGGTGGTTGTCCCAAAATCACTTGGGTGTGTGAGTAGTGGAGCATAATGAATCTAGGATCAAGTCGATCCACTATTAAATATATACTATCAAAAGAAAATCATTGACATGGTTGAAAACGAAGGGCACTAAATTTGTTGTCGCTACACATCTACAACACTTGGTTGCTTATTTAGTTTCCACTTGGCAATAAGGTTAGCGGGGTTGTCTACCAAGGCGGAGGTATTGCCGAGACGGCCAAAAGTGGCCGGAATCTAGGCAAAAAGATTTCAAAAAATCTTGTAGAGGCAGTGTTTGAATCGTGTTTTTGATGGTGGAAATGGATTCAGCAGCATCAAAAATGTCTAGGACAACTAAAATTTTGAAGTTTAACAACTATAACTTGGATTTAGAAAAATCCTTGCCGGATTTTCTCTAAATATGACCGGAATTTCCATAACTTTCTAGCCAATTTCTCCATCTCGTTAGACTATTGCTAAGGTTAGCATTGTCTACTAAAGAAATTTTCATTAAATGACTTATCTCAATGCAATACAGCTACACCAAGTTGCACTCTAAAATGTATGTGCAATCATACATTATATATATCTCAACCTTTTTTCAAATAATATTTATTTTATTAATCATATGAGTTTCAAAGTTTAATGATTTGGTTTTTCAAAATATTCTTCCCGAATTTTCTATTCCTTTAATGTATTTTTGCACTTTTAAAAAATTATTAATATTTATTTTCATTACAAATTTCAGTGTGTTCCTCTGTGATTAACATTATTGAAAGTGAAGTGATTCACATTATTGAAAGTCGGAAATGAGACGTTTAAAGACCGATTACTTTTGAAATAAAACACAAGCCGAACGTTCCAGCATCTCGAGGACGGACACCTGGCCGCCGATCACACCACCAGACCGCATGCAACCACGTGCCCCTCACGCACGCCACGTGCCATTCGCCTCGAACCATGCGAAGCGCGTAATAAGACCCCCAACCCTTTCCGCCCCGTAAACCTTAATTCGACTTAGGAAAAATTCCAAATATTTGCAAAAATCGCCACGGTCAACCCAAAGTCAGCGATCTATCGATCGAGTCCCTAGCAAAGACTAATAAAAAGATAATTTGAATATACATCCCACCTGAATCACGTAAGGTTCTAGTCACATGAAAAGATAGGTCGAAAACACATCGCACCTAAGTCAATATCCCGTCATCACCTAAGACAAGTCTTGCATTACTTACCAAAGCCCGGAAAGTCTTTGCGTTACTTTCCAAACTCCGGAAGTGGATGATTATTTTCTAACACATGGATTGTTACTTTTTTATATTTATTTTTTACCATAAACTTAAGTCTGCAAAGTCTTTGCGTTACTTTCCAAAGTCTGGAAGTGGATGGTTTTTTCCTAAGACTTATTTTCCATGACATGGATGGCTACTTTTTTATATTTATTTTCGACCATAAACTTCAGATGCTCTGGACTGTGAACATTATTGATTATACAAAGTCGACCAGTGAGATGTTTCAAGCAAGCTGCCAATCGGATGAAAAGATCGGTTGAATGCACATCCGCCATCAAGTCGTATTCATGAAATCAACTCTTTGCGTTACTTCCAAGTGGAAAGTGCCCTTCAATGTGGTGGATGAACGGAAGTGACTTGCAAGTTGCATAGTTACGTCACTTTAAATTTTTGGAAATGGTGAAATTGTTTATATATATATATATTTTTAGTAGTGGGAAAGTTTATGGAAATGGTGAAATTGTTTATATATATATATTTTTAGTAGTCTGAAAGTTGAGTATAAATCAATTGTTAAATTAGTAATAATATAGGTTGATTCATTATTATTATTTAAGGAAAATTAAACCATCTAGAATTATTGGCTGGTAGTCTAAAATGGTAAGATTCCACTTCTCTCAAATCCCTTTGGTGAATGGACTATTAACCTATTTCTTTATGTCTAAAAAAACAAACTCTTAACCAAACAAAAAAGATTATCTATATATATTTTTGACTTTTTATTCACCATTTTATTTTAAATTTAAAAATATAACTAAAATTATAAATTTCAGTTATTAAATTTTTTTGAATTAAATGTTTTAGATTTTAACATTGAAATTTGCATTTTTTTAATGTACACATAAATTCAATACTTAATTTTTTTTGGAATATTTAGATTTCGTAAATTACATAAGTTAAATCTATCATTACAACAAATCCCTCTCAACTTTTTTTTTTTTAGTAAAAAGACAAAAACAATAATATAACATTAAAAAAACAAAGAAAAACCAAATTTATATGATTCAAATTATGTAATATATAAATTAATTTGAATATATATATATATATATGAAAGAAAGGAATTGGAAAGTTAAGAAAATATATCATTTATCAAAATTATTTTATATGATTACAAATTATTGATCATATATTTATATAATTATTATTATTATTATTTTTAATATTACATTATAAAATGAAAGTGTAATTATTTTATATTTTTATTTTCTTATTTTTTTTCCTTTATAACTATGTATACTAGATAGTTAGATAACGATATAGTCAAAGTATTTTATATTTTTTTCCTATGTTTTAATTTAAAAATTATTTTTAAAAATAAAATATATTCATTTTCTTTTAAATATTCACCAGGTTGAAAAGATTTTAAAATGTTTGAATTTTTATATGTTCACCAATTTGAAAATGTTTTAAAATATTTAAATAATTTCAATTTAATAATATCAATTTATACTTTCAATAAAATTTTACTAATTTTTTAACAAAATTAATTGATAAATATATTAAAAAACCATATCTATATTAAACTATTAGTTGATTTAGCTTTTATATGTGTGTAGGATATAATTGAATTTTGGGAGCATTATTTTTTTCATGTTCTGTTTAGGCTATTTGTTGTTCAGTGACCATGACAATCTTCAGAGATTCCCCATGCTCTTTCTCGACCGTGATTGCGCTACTCTACCCTATATTTTATCCTATTGCTCATGCCGTGAAAATATTGTTATCACATTTTCATGGGCCGAAGGAAATGATTAACCGTTTGCACTATACCTCAATCATTACTAGACAATGCCCCACTGAAAGAATTATACCAAGGCTTTTAATGCATTGTCGATTTATTTATAATGATAATTTGATATTTACATAGTTGTGATTGAGTGGTTGTACGGTAAACTACCTAATAATGAAACAATGCATGATCTATTATTAGCAATATACATAAGTTCATAACGTTGGTTTAACCCTCCCAGATTCGCTAGAGTATATATATATATAAACTTTCACTTTGTTTGAATTATATATATATATATATATATATATATAAACTTTCACTTTGTTTGAATTGCTTAAAGAAACTGCACCCTTCAAGCCCTGTCAAGGAAATTCCCTATTGGACATATTATTTCCATAGGGTGTTATTTTCAATATAGTGGCTAAGCAACATCACCCATGCCAATTCCCATACCATCTACACGTGTTCCAATACATAGATTAGCAAGGTCTATGTATGAGATCCTTTGAAACTTTTTAGACTCCAATAAAATTCATCTCCTCAATGAATAGCACTTGAATCAAGCTAGACTCATTGAATATAGACTAATCTTGACAATATAAATCTATATATTCGCACTTCTCTCGTTGCATATATAGAACTCTTGAGAGATCTGACCAAACATTTCTTATCGTTACCAAGTGACAGAAGGCTATAGATAACGAGAAACGAAAACCGTATCACCAAATCAACGAATACCCTAGAATAGAGATAATTGATACCCTAGAATAGAGATAATTGATATTTGGGATACAAATAATAAAATGAATTCTGAAATCTTCAGAGGTAGATCCAAAGATTGCACTGTTTCTTACTATCAATGGGTACAACTTCACTCGTAAACTAACGTACATATGACTGTAACTGTGAAAGAATATGCAACTAGTCGGGTCAATTAACTTTAATTATAACATATCTTGAATTAACTTTTCGTAACATAATAGTTTTTGTTCGTGCAGGACCTCTCAAATCAAATTTATGGTTTTTCATGTAGGAAAATGTAACCAGTTTCAGCCTTAATAATTGTCATTGTACTCATGTCATTATGTATATGTGATGTAACAAGCAAAACAAGAAAGAAAAAATATTATTTTCAAGCATGAGTTTCCCCCTTCTTTTAATTGGTCTTCTAAGTAAAGCATGTTCTTCATGCTTCTAGGGTTTTTCATGCCATAATATTGATTGTCATTTGTATATACCTTAATGGTAAACTTGTATCTTGTAAAAGAATTTATTTTGAGTCTAGAAATTCAAAATAAGCCTCCTAGCACAAGTCAGCTCTACCAGCAAGAAGTCGGCCTAAAGAAGGGTATTCGACTTCATGGAAATCTTATAAATAGAAGTAGCTTCGACCTCACTTTTCACTGCACCAATTCGATCACCCCAAGAAAGAAGTTTGATCTGAAGCTCGAAACAAGAAGAAAGTAAGACCAAAGGTTAAGGAAGCAAGGAGAATTCAAGAGGAAGAAGGAAACTCTAATTTTGAGTCTTATGCTCTCACACGTCTGAAGGAATTATGGATTCTGTCGCTTTTACAAGGCCGAATATTGAAATTCGAAATTGCAGACTCAAAGTTGGGGGGAAAAGCTGAAGATGGAAGTTGTATGTATTGCTGTGCTCTAGTTGATTGACCCTAATATGACATTAGCATTGATATAACCTTAAGGCTCACTATTATTATTTAAGGACCTCAGGTTGAGGATCCACACACTTGACTCTATTATTAGTGGATGTGATGGATGTGTTTGTTTCTTAGTCGATGTTATGATGATAATAGTTCTCATGGATATGTTTATTTCCTAGTCAGTGTTATGATAATGATAACTTTGATGGATATGTATGTTTCTACTCATGTTATGATGATGATAGTGGTGATGTACGTGTTTAATTTTTTGGATACTTACATTAGTTCTAGTTCACGGTGAGAAACTATGTGGATGACTATGTCATGTTGATGATTTAAAATTTTGTATTATGTCAATAACTATCACTGTGAAATATTATTACTGATAATTATCAAGTATGGTAGAAGACCACTAGATATACCTGCATGTGATGAGTTGATGACATCTGCTTTGATGGAATTAAATATTTTCTTTGAAATTTTAAAGTTTAGTTTGATTTTTTTTGTAAATTATGATGACATGTTAGTGGTTACATGAAATGGTTAGTTGTTTGTCCGAATGACACACACATGGGTGACGAGGCTGTATAGATAGATGGAAATTCATGGTAGGGGTGGGATAGTGTCCCTAATTTCACCCACTAGCACTCCCGAAGTGACTTTAGCTAGAAGGGTTGGAATACCTTTGCCTTGAAGATCACGCTGTCATGGGGACATGCCCTAGATTGGGCCGCTTATCATGATTTTACTAGGCGTGCACATCAAGGCAGATTCCTTGATCCCCAACACCATTAATCTCACTATATAGGGAAACAAGAGAGATGATAGTGGTCTTTTTCATTTCACCTAGATCTTCCCCTCGTAGTCTTTGGATGCTTGAAGGTAAAGTGGTGTAGCACCCTTGGAACTTTAAGGGAAGTTCTTGAAGGGGAAAACCGACTTGGCACCCTTGGCATCAAGAAGAAACTATTAGGTGTGACACCCTTGGAACTTTGAAATGAAGTTCTTGAATGACATGACTGACTTGGCACCCTTGGTATCAAGAAGAAACTACTGAATATAATCAAGATGTGAAAAACTTACTAATTCACATAAGGTGGTAAATGAGGTTCTAGAACCAAGGCAATTAAATAAAGAATAAAACTTGGGGTAAAGGGAGGATAGGAAGACATAAAAATATTGTACCACTTGAAAACTATACCCTTCCTATGTTTGAAAATATTAGGTAGATAATGTACATAAGAATTTTAATAGGTAAAAGGGGGTTAAGAGGGACATAGAGTTAATTAGAAATATTTATCCTAAAATAGTTAAACTTCTTTAAGAAAAGAGGGTGGTGAATAAAATATAAATATTAATTAATTAAATTGGAGAAATTTAGAGAACCTCCATGTGCTAAGAGTCAACATAAGAATATTCATATAAGAGGAAAATTGAGTTAAATTAGGAGGTAGTTAGGGGACCAAATTTGAGACTCCTCAATTGACTTCGGTAATGAACACATGTTAAGGAGTAAAAAAGGGGGATCAAGGGACAACTAGGAGAAGAAGTAGGGAGTCTTGTTGGGGTGAGGGAAAATATTATTTTTGAATTAAAATATAATTAAATAGTTTTGGAGAGGCTTTCTGAGAAGGTGACACATGGGTGGGTGAATAATCAAACTTTTGCATTAATAAAAATAATTAATTAGGTATGAAGTACGAAGTGTCACCCATGAAGCATCCTATAAAAGAAGGGGCAAGCTATGGGAGAGGAGACTCTTTCTTACCCTATTGTTGGATGGATGAGATTATGTTATTGTAAGTGAATACGAACTATAGTGAGTTTGGTGAGTAGGAGATGTTTAGAGAGGGGACTCTTGAGCCAAAGAATGCGCACCTCCATCAACTAGTTTTCTTCCTCTCCTACCACCCTATTGCAGCCCGGGGTTCCGCGAGGAGGAAGAGTACCCAAGGAGTAGGTTTGGAGGTCAACCGGTGGGTCACTAACATTTGGTTGAAGCACATCAACATTCACACTT
This sequence comes from Pinus tabuliformis, assembly GCA_031772625.1. NCBI lineage: Eukaryota > Viridiplantae > Streptophyta > Pinopsida > Pinales > Pinaceae > Pinus > Pinus tabuliformis. The sequence continues at coordinate 989,241,970 of CM062819.1, forward strand.
GGACACATACAATAAGAAGGGTGTGCAAGTAGTCGCAAGGCCAAGATCGAATCTCCATTTTGGGGTGAATGGTACATGTTGTATTCATGATGTTCTATCAAATGATTTTGTTGTATGTATGGTTACTAGAATGTAAAAAGTAGATGATATGTGGAATGCATTGTATATTATGTACATTTGATGTAAATTACTTAATAACTATGAGTTTCCAATGTTGTTGGGTGTTTAAGGTATTATGTGATATTGGTATGGATGTAGCTACAAAATGATTAGTTTAATTGAAAATACTTATTTTCTTATGGTTCTATTCCAAAATTAACTGGATTATTAATAGTTTTAAAAAAATAGTCATAGGGAAGGTCCTTACACTTGGTATCAGAGCACTAGGTTCAACCTCTAGGACCTCTGGAACTGTCAATATTTGGTACTTATGCGACAATTTTTTTTCTTCTTTTTCAATAGCTTATAAAAACAAAATATCATGATTTAACCTCAATGATATTGTATTTTCTCCTCATTTTTATCGATGAGAATGCTAAAACAATTTGATACTTGTGTTGGTAAATTGTGAGACAATTCTTTTCTCATAGGATTACTGGTGAACGAGGTTCATACTATGTATAAGCCTTGACTGACATTAGAAAATATATAATCATGTATCATCATGTAGTGAATTTCAAATCTCCTTATATTTACATTGTGGGATTTAAACCCATAGTCTAATTTGCATCCTTAGCCTTACTTCATGCATAGATTCAAGCTCAAATCCATCAATCTTCATATCCTCATATAAATTAATAAAGACACACTTATGCCTTTGCTCTAATTAAACCCTAAATTTGAAGACTATAAATGACAATATCGGGCTGCATGCCTTTTTGTCTCATTCTATAGAACAAATTAAGAGCCTTTAGATATTCATTCAGGAATTATAAGTTAAGGCTCCCAATGGTTTCCATGCTCGCTAAACTCATATATTAACCAAAATTCCTTGCAAATTTTTCCTGCATTTAGTGAATTATGGTAGTGTACATGAGCTCGTAAAGTAACAAAAATTGTGCTTTTGAACCCATTTTAGGATTTCGACGACTGCTAGATAATTTCCAAAATTGCAAAGACCCTTTGTGAATGAATGTCATAGAGCCACTGGGATTGCACCATGTTCCGTCACCATCTCGATATCTCTGAGCTCCGCTTTTATCAGGTTCAAATTCTTCGAAGTAGGTTCCCTATCCAGATGTTGAAGCATCACATCTAAGTTCCATTTATGAGTCTCCTAACATTGTTTATTACACGAAATGGTGGAAATGGAGATTGATTCCTTTACAAAGAAGAAGAAGAAGAAGAAGAGCAACAAATAACGAATCCATGAGAACGGAAAATCACTCATTTGATGTAAAATGATATTAACTTGATGTTTTCCTCGGTTCCATTAAAATCATGCATGCTCCATCTAAGCTTGAACTTGAGGAGACCATGATTTATGGTTGAGTTCTCTCATAAAGTGCATGATTTATGGCTATATTTTCTAATAGATTGCATGATTTATGCTCCAAATCTCTAATAAAGTATGTGATTTATGACCAGGTTTCTTAATGGAGGACATGATTTAGGGCTAAATTTTGTGATAGAGGGCATATTTGTGGCCGAATTTTGTAGCATAGTGTATGGTTTAGAGAGGGAATTATTAGGCCATGAAAAGAATTATAATACCATTTAATCCCTTATGGATTACGAGGAGATTTCTTATCCTGTATCTTATTACTTCTTGCTATAGATGACAAGTTTCACATATGCATTTATGAAATAATGAATCCTCTGCATTCCTAGGATTCCCTCAATACATGTTAAAGAATTGAAGACTTGCTAAGAATCATTTCGATAAGAAATATCTTCGTTAATAAAGAAAAAAGGGTTGTTTCGATCCATTCTAAAAGAATTTCCTAGTCGATGGGAACGACTTAGGGATATGGTAAGTGTTTCCAATATCTCTGTGTAAGTCAAGAACATGCCAAGATCACATTCTTTCCATCTACAACTCTTGACCTGTTTTCTTTTGTAGGTGGGAAATGGCTCTTTACAACAGGTCAACAAATCCCAAAACCGTCCCAGAGCTAGAGGAGTATGTCCCAAAGATGCATAAGGTCGATACAGGCTACCTAGGGGGGCATAAAGTTGAATGGGAACGTCATGTATTTGAATAATAATGGTGTGAAAGGTGTCTCTGAGCCAAAATTATATGTAAAGAAGATTTCTCCTAATTTTATCTGGCCTTCTAGAGTTTCAGCCTCATCAGTCAGATATCATCTCTCTAGTGGGACTTCTTATGTGTTGTCTACATGAGGGAAGGCCTTGTTGCCCACAGATTTAAACATTGCCATACCCAAAGTCACATATGCTCGAATAGCTCTTGGGTTTGTGTTTTCTTGCAAGAACTCAGTAGTTGTTAATGCTGGTGTTATAGATGTAGATTATTGTAGTCTAGTAGGTTTGATTATGTTCAATAAATATGACTAAGGTTTTGAGATTAAGGTTGGATAGCATATTTCCCAGTTGATTAATGAGAAAATTCTCACCCCGCAGGTCCTAGGAGTAAGTTATAACTTACTTACAAATGAATTCATAAAAAATAAAATAAACAATGGCGAGAAACTAAAATATACATAGATATTTTATCCTGGAACCCAAACCAGGAAAACTAGATTGATTTTTCATTATATTCCTTTCAATGTTACAATACATATATATACATGTCGAAGCATTCATAAACCCCAATCCATTAACCCTAGAATAGAACATAACCATAGTTCCCTTGACCAGATTTACAAACAATACCATTAGCAAAAAACCATTGTGCCCAAAACCATGCACAAAAAGCCATGTGCAAAACCAAGAATAGGTTCACCCACCATCCTTGGGTCCGTCCCAAAAAAAAAATTGGGGTGCTACCCCAGACTCCAAAAAATATATTCTGGGGCTAGTCATGGAAAGAATATAACACATACCCTACATTCTCCCACTTGTTGTTTTCTTTCAACACAGGGGGGAACACGAGTGCATAGTCATTGGTCCAAGGCTGTAATGCCCAATGTTTCTCTACACCAAGAAAACTTCTCAGTGCTCACACACTTTGTCAATGCATTTGTATCATTCTTAAAAAATGTCCACCTTTACTAGGAACACCTTTTTCTCTTCAACCATATCCATCACAAAGTGATACTAAACATCAATATTCATTATCTTTGAATGATAAGCAAGGTTATTTTCAAATAAAATTGCACTTTTGTTGTCACAGTGTATCCTTATTGATCCTTGTACCAATCCCATATTTGAACACAATCTCTGCAACCAAACTGTTTCCTTGCTTGCATGAATGGCTGCCATGTATTTAGCCTCGATAGTTGAAAGTGCCACTACAGACTGTCTCTTTCTCATCCAACTAACTACTCCTCCAAATAGGTTAAACACATACACACTTGTAGATCTTCTCCAATCCAAATCTCCATCCCATTCTGCATCAACAAAGCCTCGTATGTCCAACACTTTGTCTAGTCCTAGTCTTCCTTGGTAGCACAAACCGTAATCACTAATGCCACACTAATACCTAAAAGACCGCTTTATTGTTGTCTAATGCTCCTTCCCTAGTTTTGACATAAACATGCCCAATACTCCCACTACATGTGAAATGTCTAGTACGGTACAAACCATTGGATACATTACTCTACCAACTACACTCGCATATGGAACTGAGACATGTCCTCTTCCTCTTCTTGTGTCTTGGGAAACTTTTTAGCACATAAATTTACACCTACAGGAATAGGAACCTTGATTGGTTTACTATCCTCCATATTAAACCTCTACAATATTGGCTTGACAAGATTTTTCTGGTTTAACTGGAGCTTCCTCTTTGCCCAATTTCATTTAATTTCCATGCCCAAATTATAGTTTGCAGCACCAAGATCCTTCATGTCAAATTTTAAGGACAATTGGGTCTTCATATCCTAAACAATTTATTTTTCATTTCCAAGCAACAACATATCATCCACATATAAGACCAAATAAATAATATGGTCACCAATTAACTTAAAATACACACAATGATCTGCTTTGCTCCTAGTGAAGCCAATTCCTCATATATATGTATCAATTTTTTGATACCACATCCTTAGTGATTGCTTTAACCCATACAAAGACTTCTTTAACCTACGTACTAGTTATTTCTTACCCTTCACTACAAATCCTTCTAGTTGCTTCATATAGATCTCTTCTTCTAGATCCCTGTGAATAAATGTTGTCTTCACATATGTTATAACCCTATTTTCCACTCCATTATAGTGAGAGAAACCCAATATCAACTTACCTCGATTGCTTGGCTTAAATGCATCCCCTTTCACCTTTTCTTTTACTTATGTGAGATTTATCCCATGATAAAATGGTGGAATTACATAAGTGAGAAATTTCTCATAATTATTTCACCAAAGTATTATAATTATGAGATAATATTTATTTCATAATTGAGATAATTGAGAAAAAGCTCATAATTGTGAAAAAGGTTTCTAGAGTTTTTCATTCCCAAGGAGATCAACTTGACCCACTTGTGTATGAGTTGGCTAGGATTCCATTCTTGTAGAAGTTTCCTAACTTCTCAATCCGCTAGGTGTCTAGATACATTCTCATGGAGGATGGAATGAGCCTTTATAATCTCACCAAGAGGGAATATGGGGAGGATCCAAACTATAGTGTGAGAGCTTTACTGTCTTGGGAGAGGAGGACAAGTGCAAGTTGGAGGAGAGGATCTTATTTGTAGTTGAAGATATACATTTGATGTACTTTGATTTATATGGTTAAAAAAAAAATTGTTCCCTTACATGAATTTGTGTTCAGTATGTTATATGATCGTATCTATTTCTTTTGATATGATGATATTCTGAGGAAGATCAATTATTGTCCTTATTTATTTGTGTTTGTGAGAAGGGATAGAGATCTTGTGTAGACGTGTTGGATCGCTTGATAGGACCGCAATATCTGCATCGAACTCAAAACCCTTCCCTAACATGCGAGGATTCTAGGTGTGATCTCTTATCTTTATAACATAGATCCGACTGCTTGCTGCATACATGACCATTTTTATTGGGGACTAGTATTATATTGTATTAGTCATTATATTTTTTTGTCTGGTGATCTCAATCAGGCATGAGGTCATAGAGAAATAGCTCCTTGCATAATTAAATGCAACACAATTGGTGCTTTCAATGAGAGTATTTTAGTTTGCCCTCTTTGCTTGAGATATCCTCTTCTTCTTTATGTTTTTTGGTTTTCTCTTGTTTCCATTGATTTCATTGTATTTTTTTCGGTTCATTTTTATCTCCTTTGATTTTACTTGCTTCAGATCTAAGTTGATCTTAGATCTAGAGTTTTATTTTTTTTCACTGTATGAGAGAATAATAGATCCTAGAATTAAAATCAAATTCTAGAATTTTGTGTACACAATTTGATTTAAATAACCATAGATATTCATTTCTCTCATATTTCTAGCCCAAAAAAAAAACAAAAAATCACTGAAAACGAACTCTATATGAGGAAGTTATGGCCAATTGAAAATTGGCCACTTTATTTTTCTTCTGCCCTCATACAAGACTATTTTTTCTATTAATTTTTGTTATTTTCTATACATAATTTAGTACAAATAAAACTAGATTTGTATTCCTCTCATCTTTCTACCCCAAAACAAAAAACAAAAAAATCATTGAAAATAGACTCTGTATGAGGAAGTTATGGCCAACTGAAAATTGGGCAGTTTGTGTTTCTTTCACCCTCGCGTGTAGCTGCTTGTTTGTTCGTTTTTGTTGTTTTATATATAGAATTCAATAAAAATAACTACAAATATGTAATACTCTTGATTTTTTACCTAAAAAAACAAAAAAAATCCACCTGAAATGGAGTTCGTATGAGGAGGATGTGGCTGATTGAAAAATCAGCCTATTTTCCATCTATTTTTCCCAATTTTCAGGTTATTTACTTGATTTTCCAAGTGTTTTTCTTCAAAACGTACTACTATTTGTTAGATATATTTGTTTTTGCTGTTGATAGCTATTAATCTCTATCAGATTTGAGCCATTTCTTTTTTATTGGTTGGTATCATCCATTGCTTGTGTTCTTCAAGGTTTCTCTTGCATAATTCTTTATGTTCTTTGGTTGAGGACTAGTGTTCTCATCTCTAGATATCTATTTCAGATCTGTTTGGTTCCTTTTGGTAACTACTTAGATCTCTTTGATATCCCACTTTGGTCTTTTGTTGCCTTTGCATGGTTTGGTCACTTGTTTATAAGTCACCTATTCTCTCTCTTGTTTGTTTTCGTCACAATTGGTGGTGTTGTGATTGGTTGTGCATCTGTCATCTAGAAAATTTCTTTTGAGTGTGTTTTCATTGCTTTGTATGATCTGATAATGAGGTCTAAGACAATTAATAAGGTATTACAGACTCATGTGCATGGATTTTCCTATGTTATCTTATGAAATGGGTCGATCAAATTGCGAGTTACATAGACTATGAAGCAGTAAAAGACTATAATAGACAAACACATAAAAACAAAGCAAGCTTAATAAGGAGTTCACCCAATTCTCCTGGGCTACATCTCCTGGTCCAGCCTTCAGTGGTGGCCTCTCTATTATGTCTTTAAGCAGAGATTTACAACAATATGAGCTCCATTTGAGACTCAATACACAACAAATCTAGTAGTAAGAGTTTTCTTGAGCCTCTCAATATTTCTCTAAGTACATAGACTCTCTGAATCACTCTTTGTCTCTATCTTAGCTCTGTCTCGGTACTGACTGCTCTATCTTCCATTTTCTATGGCTTTAAAGCCAATCTGGGATGCTTGTTCATTTCTCCTTATCGGCTTTCTGTCTCCTGGGCCTCTGTCCACTCGAATCCCTCTTCCAACATTACAAAATCATTGCATAACACATAAAGGGGAGGTGGCCACCCATTCGTAACGTAAGAGTGCCTTGGCCCTTGAAATCCTTCAGAATCCCAAACACGGTCGTTTTCTACTAACATAGGAAAATGCATTCACGACTGTGAAATTCCACCAAAACATAGTTCATTTTAGACTTCAAAAGTCCTTAAATAGGGTCTATTCCTCTATCGAGTCCATCCTTATCGCTATCACAAGTCGCTTCGGCCTTGCTCCAAGGTTCCCCTTTGTATTTTTAAAATATGTTAAAAATTATGAAAATGCATTAGAAATGGCTTATGGCAGATCTCAAATAGTATGCAATAGCTTTAAGGAACCCTTTCGGTTCGGCTTATCACATCATCCTTCATCCTTCACATTTCATTTAATATACGAAAATTGTGAAAATGCATTAAAAATGGCTTTTCTGCAGACCTCAAATATTATGAAATAAAATTGATAAAACCGTCGGGTCCGGTTCATCGGATCGCTTCATAATGTCTCTCTGATTGTGATATCGCGATGCAATTAATCGCAATCACATATTGCTCATGTGCCAGGCCATTTGCAAGCGCTCTTTGAAATCTCCGATAGCGATCTTGCGATCCAACATGGGTCGTCGATCGACGCACTTGATCGACGGTCCTAATTAACTCTGTTGATCACTGTCACTACACACATATGTTAAGCGCCGATATCCCCTGTCTGCGAGTGCTAATTGTGATTTCTGACCAGATATGGACCGTTGATTAGCCAAATCTGACTGCCACTGTGCATCCATCGTTCACGCCTCCCATACTCTGTTTTTTTCATGGTTTTCTCTTGTTTTTGCCTCCCAATAGTGTTTTCTGCCATTCTAAGGGCTCTTTTCATTCGATGGTTTTGATCTTTGGCATGATTTTTTGAGTTTTTGAAGACCTAGAGAGTGTTCTTGGATCCATTTTGGATCATGCCTTCCCATTGAAAAAGGCTTTTGGACCACCAAAAGTTTGTTTTCAAGCATTGCTCAAGTGAGGATACAACTGCCTCACTTGCCCAATCTCTATCCATTTTTCACTGCTGGGTTTTGAACCTTTGAGTCCAATTATTAGGTACTCAACATCCCCTCTACACGTAGTTCTCACCTTCCCGTCCAAAACTGTATCTTCCTACAACTCGTTGAGATGTTCAGGCAACAGATCATTAATAGAAGGCAATTGACTGCTCTTCGGTATCTTTAATTAATGAAGGTTCAAACAATCTTAGATTTTCTGCATTTACCACTAAATAGATGTGCATGTATGCTGGTAGATCAAGGAAAAAAGTGTTCTCACCAAATTTTTCAAGTACCTTAAAAGGCCCATACCTTATTGGCTTCATCTTCTTTCCTTCACCTTGCATTCTGTCCTTGCTGATATACAACCAGACTTGATCACCAACTTGGAAGCTGTGCTCACCCGGTGTTTATCATGCCTTGCCTTGTATTTGGCTTGGCTCTTTTCCAACTGTTCCTGCACTGCCTAGTGAATTTCTTGGAAATGTTTGATGAACTTGGTTGCTTTGTCCACATCACTGTGTCTAGCAATTGTTATGTCTTCTTCAAAGACAAAATCCAAAGGAGACCTTGGTATAAAACCAAAGCAGGTCCCAAAAGGAGATCTTTGTGTAGAATAATGTTTATCACGGTTGTAAGCATGTTTCACATAACATAAATGTTCATCCCAAAGCCTGGGATGCTTGCTGCAATAACCCCTGAGCAACTAGATCACTGTCCTGTTGACTACCTCTATTTGGCCATCTCTTTGTGGGTGAAAGGTTGTGCTCTTCTTCAATCTAGTGTCCATCAATTCCCACAGACTTGACCAAAACTTCCCAACAAATCGGGAGTCTCAATCAAACACTATGGAAGTGGTAACCCAAAATGCACCTAGACATGCAGAAAGAACAACTTCGTTGTTTGTTCAGCTGTAATCTTCTTATTACAAGGTATTAAAATACACATTTTGCTGAACCTATCCACAATAACATATAAATAGTCATGTCCCTTTCTAGATTTTGGCAATCCCCCAACAAAGTCCATGGAAACACTTTCCCAAGGATGGGAAGGGACTGGTAGTGGAGTGTACAGGCCCAGTTTTCTATTGCTGGGATTACTTTTAGCACACATGGTACACCCTCTTACATATCTAGAAATTGTTTCATGCATTCTTGGCCAATAGCAGTATCTTTGCAGCTGTGCAACTATTTTACTTACACCAAAATTACCTGATATCATAGAACTATGTGCTTCCCTAATTATGTTGACTCTTTCAGTTTGTGGAATGCATAACTTTCCCAAATGATACAAGAGTTGGTCTTTAACATAGTAATCCGATTCTTCTACCTTTTTGCCATTACTTAAAGCTGCATATACCTCTTTAAAGTCTATATCTTGAGCATATTGTTCAATGTAGCTCTCATGCATTATTGAGTTGTGCTTAAGTATAGCAGATGCATTTATGATTGGCCTAGACAACATATTTGCAACTTTATTGTGTATGCCCTTTTTATATCTGATGACTAAATGAAACTTCTGTAGGAAACCCATCCACCTATAGTGTCTTGATTGCTGCAATTTAGTTTGTGAGTTCAAATACTAAAGTGGCTGATGATCAGTATGTATAATTGTTTCTTTGCCCATTAAGTAATGTTTCCACTTTTTCACACTCCGTACTAATGCATACAATTCTTTATCATATGTAGGATAATTAACTACTGCAGAATTAAAAGTCTCCGAATGGTAGCATATGGGTTTACCATGTTGCATCAACACTGCTCCCATGGCATATTCATTGGCATTGGTTTCGATCTCAAATGGTTGTTGAAGATTTGGCAATGCTAGTACTGGTGTTGTACTAATTTTTTCTTTCAAGGTGTCGAAGGCTTTTTGTTGTTTGCCTCCCCACTAAAACACCTTGTTCAACCTTGTTAAAGCATGTAAGGGAGTGCAATTAAGGAAAAGTTAGAAATAATTTTTCTCCAATACTATGCTGCTCCTAGGAAGCTTCTAACTTCTGTAGTAGATTTGGGTTTAGGCCAGTTTACAATGGCTGCAACCTTAGAGGGATCTATCTTCAATTCACCACCCCCTACAATACGACCCAAATAATTCAAAGATGTTTTACTAAATTCGGATTTTGATAATTTAACATAGAGATTTTCTTTCTTCACAACATCTAGTGTTTGCTTTACATGCTTCAAATGTTATTCCCATGTTTTACTGAAAACAAGAATTTCATCCAAATATGCAATTACAAAATCATCAATAAAAGGTCTGAGTACATCATTCATAACTCTCATGAAAGTGGCAGGAGAATTAGTTAAACCAAAAGGCATAACTAGCCATTCATACAACCCTTGGTTTGTTTTGAAAGCAGTCTTCCATGCATCTACTCTACTACTTTGACCTGATGGTAACCACTACACAAGTCCAATTTGGAAAAGTAAACAGCTTCTTTCAGCTGATCCAATAGATCATCAATGCGAGGAAGGGGATAACTATTCTTGATCACTATTTTATTCAGTGCTCTGTAATCAATGCACATCCTCCACTAACCATGTTTATTCCTCACCAACACGATTGGAGATCCGCATGGTGATGTGCTTGGTCTTATGAACCCTTTCTCGAGCAGCTCCTATACCTGCTTCTTGATCTCTACATTCTCTAAAGCGGATAACGTGTACATTCCGATGTTAGGCAATGGAGCATCTTGTTGCAAATTAATATCATGTACAATTTCCCTTTTGGGTGGCAGACCTTTAGGTTCTTGAAATAGGATATCATATTCTGAAACAACTTTTTCTAAATCAACTTACTGTTTAGAATTACATCCTTCAAATACATTGGTTTTATCACATTTCTTTTCCTTTACAACCATCAGTAAAAATTGCTTGCATGAATTTACAATTCTTTTCATCTGCCCTGAGTTTATGAGAGTATAAGTATTCTTGAGTTTATGAGCTCTTACAATATATTTGATTCCATGTTTAACAAGTTGATACTTATTTTCAGCTCTATAGAAAATGGTTTTCTATCATACAAGTAAGGAATTCCTAAAAAAATTCCACATATGTCCAAGGGAACAATATCTAACTCAACCTCATCTACAAATGCTGACCCAAAAGAAAACCTAAGTTTGCATTGTCTAGTCACTTGTAGCTTTGATTTATCACATTCCCAACCTAACGGATATGGCTTCTTGTGAGGTGTGGTTAGTAATCCCAGCTTCTTTACAATTTCTTCAGAAATTAAGTTTACTTGTGAGCCACTATCAAACAAAGTATCAATCTTTTTATTCTTGGAAATAACTCTAATATGAAAAAGCTCATGTCTCTTCCTCTCATTTTCTTCACTATCAATAGTTTGTGCAGAATTACTAGTAGATGCTTCAGAAATTTTAACTTTTATACCTGTGGCTGCAATTGTTGTTTCATCACCTAAGTCTGACCCAAAATCTTTCTGTATAGCAGCAACAGTCTTCTTCTTCTTTCCATCAAACTTCTTGGGTTTTAGTTACGGATGAAAAGACCAACAATGTTCGTCATCATGTCCATCCTTCTTGCAGTAAGTGCATGAAGGTTTGGCCTTCTATACAACATTTGCCTTCCTCTCTTTCCATTTCTGCTTCCTCTTCTCCTTGTTCTTTCTTGCAGTGGGTTTTGATGATCCCCTAGTCTCTGGGTTCACATTCTTGTCTCTAGCCTCTAGATGGGTAGCTTGGACAGATACCTCATCTATGCTAGTAGGGTTAAACATGAGAATGGTGTGCCTCAAATAGCTGCGTAGACCACCTATATACTTCAACAAAGTTTCGGGTGAGTCTAAAGAAATTCCTAGAATCAAAGCTCTTTTTCTAAATTCTTGGGTGTAGCTTTGTACACTTTGCCCTTTTAATTGGAAAAGAGTTTGCCAACTCATCATAGCTTGCTGCATATAAGCTAGTGGATAGAATTGTTTTTTAATTGCAGAAATAAATTCACTCCAGACAGAAAGAATTTTACCATGCTTCTTCAAGTCAGCTTGTGTCTTGCCTTCCCAACATACCAAGGCAGTTCCTCCAAGGCATAGGTTGGCCAGCTGAATTTTGCTCCTGTCTGAATCAATGCTCTACACCTTGCAATACACATCAATCTGTCTAATCTAGTTATCTAGCTTCTCTGCATTTAATTCTCCATCATATATTGGCAAATCAAATTTAACATATAATTTAATCAAAGATGTTTTCTTCTTCTTATTTTTAGGGCTATCAAGAGGTGTTGACAGAGGAGCCTCTTTTCCTTTCCATTTGCCTTCAAAATGGCCATCTATAAGAGATTCTTTTGTTCCTTTGTCTTGTTTGGAGGTTGAAGAGTCTTCACTTCAACCTTTCTTAAATTCTTGATACATTTCTTCTACCATGGCTCTCATGGTCATGAAACTGTCCATGAACTCAGAGTCTGATTGCAAGGGATTTTCTTCTACCATTTCCCTCTTAGGATAGACTCTACCAATTTCTAGGTTAGCTTCAACCAGTTCTCCTCCTAATTTGAGCTTTGACCTAGTTATCATTCACCAATCCAGTACAAGCTTGTCTTAACCTTAGTAAACCTAAAGCTCTGATACCACTTGATGTGATACTGAGATCTAAGACAATTAATAAGGTATTACAGACTCATGTGGATGGATTTTCCTATGTTATCTTATGCAATGGATCGATCATATTGCAAAATAAATAGACTATGAAGCGGTAAAAGACTATAATAGATAAACACATAAAAACAAAACAAGTTTAATAAGGAGTTCACCCAATGCTCATGGGCTACATCTCCTGGTCGAGCCTTCAGTGGTGGCCTCTCTATGATGTCTTCAAGTAGAGTTTTACAACAATATGAGCTCAATTTGAGACTCAATACACAAAAAATCTAACACTAAGATTTTGCTTGAACCTCTCAAGCTTTCTCTGAGTACACAGACTCTCTGAATCACTCTCTGTCTCTGTATTAGCTCTGTCTCGGCACTGCTTACTCTGTCCTCCATTTGCTATGGCTTTAAAGCCAATCTGGGCTACCCGTTCATTTCTCCTTTTCAACTTTCTATCTCCCGGGCCTCTATCCGCTCGAATCCCTCTTCTAGCATTACACAATCATTGCATAATGCCTAAAGGGGAGGTGGCCACCTATTTTCAATGTAAGAGTGCCTCGGCCCTTGAAATCCTTTAGAATCCCGAATGCGGTCATTTTCTGCTAACGCAAGAAAATGCATTCACGACTATGAAATTCTGCCAAAACACAGTTCATTTTGGACTTCAAAAGTCCTTGAATATGGTCTATTCCTCTATCGGGTCTGTCCTTATCGCTATCGCAAGTCACTTTGGCCTTGCTCCAAGGTTCCCCTTTGTATTTTTGAAATATGTTAAAAATAACGAAAATGCATTAGAAATGGCTTATGGTGGATTTGCAATAATATGAAATAGCTTTAAGGAACCCTTTCAGGTCTAGCTTATCAAATCGGCCTTCATCCTTCTCATTTCGTTTAATAAACGAAAATTGTGAAAATGCATTAAAAATGGCTTTTCTACGGACCTCAAATCTTATGAAATAATATTGATTGCGATATCGTGATGCGATTAATCACAATCGCATATCACTCATGCCTTGGGCCTTTTGCAAGTGCTCTTTGAAATCTCTGATAGCAATCCTACGATCCAACATGGGCTGTCGATCGGCGCGCTTGATCGACGGTCCTAATTAACTTCGCTGATTGCCGTCGCTACACACATATGTTAAGCACCGATATCTCCTGTCTGTGAGTGCCGATTGCAATTACCGATCAGATCTGGACCGCTAACTGGCCAGATCTGACAGCTACTGTGCATCCATTGTTCACGCCTCCCATAATCTGTTTTTTTCATGGTTTTCTCTTGTTTTTGCCTCCCGATAGTGTTTTTATGCCATTCTAAGGGCTCTTTTCATGCGATGGTTTTGATCTTTGGCATGATTTTTTGAGTTTTTGACGACCTAGAAAGTGTTCTTGGATCCATTTGGATCATTGTGTCACCCTCATTTGATCTTGTTTAGTCCTTTCTGCCTCCAGGGTCAGGTTGTGACCTTTGTAGACCACTAGCCTTGGTTAGGAAATTGTACTACAATCCTAACTTGATGACATTGCCCTTCCTCTTTTCACTTGTCGCTTTTAATTTGATTGCTTTCAATGTGTCTTTGATTGGGATTTGTTTTTCCTAGTTGTGGCACTTCTAGAGTGCTTTGCATTCTTTCTTGGGAGTTGTTTCCTTTGGTTTCTTGTTGGATTTTTGGTTTTCCTTGGTTTGTTTTGGGTGATTAATTCATAAAATTTGGGATAATTTTCATTCAAGAAGATTTAGAGGTGCATTACAATAGGAATTGGTGTGTTAGAAGGCTCTTAGCCTCCTGTAGTGGCCTTCATCGAATTGACAATAAAAAAATCGCATATAGTTGCGTTAGGGTAACTAAGTAAGAGTCATTCACACCATCTCAGTTTCATGCTGCATCCCGCTTGTGTAAAAAACAACCACTAAAATCAATGCAATAATAAAATTAACTAGTTTCATCTTTTATTTTGACTGGTAGTACACCAACACTAGATTAGGCAAGGGTCTGGGAGATAGGAGTGTGAATTAACTACTCCAAGACTTCAAAATCAACTTAGTAGCTTGCGGTAGGGAGTTAAATCCATTTTTATTAGTGCAGTTTGGGAAGCCCTTCTCACAAGAGGGTTAAGCACGAGGTCACACTTGGGCTAGATGAACTGACACAACAATTTTTTCCTACTTTTGGGTGGTTCAATATAGCAGAATCTCCACGCATACAAATGGTATCATTATCACTTGGGGACCACTTGGGAGGAAACTCTCAAGGGGTTTTTGGTATTAGCTCCTTTTGGGGTTAATTTTCCTTCCCTTGCGTGTGGATTTGTCCTGCGACTATCACCCCAGGTCATGTTATTGTATGTGGTGACCACAGCTACCTATCTCATTAGGGCTCATACATAGGTGCAAGGTTTGGTTTGTCTTCTATGTACCTAGGAAAGATATTAGTCATAATCACTCAGTCCTCTCGGAGGGTGAACCATGGCTAATAAGGGCACTTGCACCGAGTTCAAAGATAAAAGGGTTGGGAAACACGTCGTTGGTATAATTGTTCCACCACCAGCGTCTTTTTATTTTGGTTTGTGTGTGCTATCTTCTAGGACGTTTCTAGTGTGCGATGTTTGGTCCAAGTCAATAGTTATGGCCTTAGGGTGTTTGTACTAACATACTTGTACTCAAATCATAAGTTACCACCTTGGCTGAATTTTTTCATCGATGGTCACATCGTATTCATGGCTTGCATCTTGAACGAGATGGACTTGTTACCCTTGCATGGAGAGTACTTGTTAGTGCTCAAGGCTTATACGACCACATTGTCTTGGATTCTATACCTAGTCCTTTTGGTACTGATTTGGTTTCTATCAAGATTTTTGCAGACGACTCTGACGCTCCTGCCAACCCACCTCTAATTGATTTATTGGGAATTGAGTTATTGCGGTGGAAACCTAATGGTTCCACACCTACCTACATTCATGTTCCTTTGTCCTTACATTACCCTATGGTAGAGTCTGAGATTTCCTTACCTTCTACATCAGCAGTATCAACTGCCATGACATCATTTTCACCACTCAGTGTGGCTATACCCACTCCTCCATCCACACCTCTTACTTCTTCTTGGAGCATTCCACTAGTTTCTTCTACGACTCATGCAAATTTCTCAAACGTTTCCATGCCCACACCATCTCCTTTTCCGACCATGGCACCCTAACCTAGTCAGCCAGTAGGTTCAGGAATATTTACCCCACATTTTGCCCAACCAACTGTTCTTGTCCCTCTGTTAGGCATGGTTAGGTCCAACAATATGTGGGGAGGATCATCCATTGTCCCTGGTTAGCCTGGGAGAAACGCTGCTTCTATTATGTCACAGGCTTGGTATAGTTCACTTTTTGAAGGGGCGCCACCTACCAGTACTTTTACTGGTGAGGCTAGTTTAACTAGGGTAAACCCTACTACTAGTACCATTTCTCACAGAAGGTATCCTCCTTTTGTTAGTCCTATTACATAGGGTGGTCCTTCTTGTATCCTCAGGTACAACTCCATCAATAGTCATGCTTCATTAGGGGAATTTTGAGGTCTAAAATGGGCCTCCTCAAAAAAATGTACAAACAAAATAAACTTTATAAGAACTAATAGGATTCAAGATGATGATGTCAACCATGGGGGATGATTCACCATTTTTGGAGTAAAAAAGTAAAAATATTAAAAAATAATAAAAATAATAAAACTACTTTTTCAACTGATATTTTCAAAATATCTCCCTAAGGTTTTACTCAAATTTCGAACGAGAGTACTCTTTGGATGAAAAAATTAATTTCTCATCCAAGGAGTACCCATGTTGCATACTTTCGATGGACCCTGCTACATGAAAAATGAGAAATACATGAAAAAATGTGATTGCAATCACGTTTTTCATATATTTCTCATTTTTCATGTAGCAGGGTCCATCAAATGTATGTAGAATTTGTACTCATTGGATTAGGAATCAACTTTTTCATCCAATGAGTGTTTTCGCTTGAAATTTGAGTAAACCCATATGGAGATAATTTGAAAATACAAGTTGAAAAAATAGTTATTTCTTTTTTTCCTTTAAAATTTGATGATGTAATCTAATGTTATTTTATTATTTCCGCTAATATTGTATGTTTCCCTAGGTTGCCCATTTTAGACCTCAAAATTCCCGTAATTCTAGGGGTCCTTTTCTCTCAAGTGGTATTTACCCTGGGGTGCAACTTCCATTTTCCAATCAAATTGGCCTGCAACAATCTTCTGCCGGGGCAAACCCTTTTCTTCACTAGCAGGTGCATGATTCCACTCCTTATATGGGGGGACCACACGGTTGGTCAGGGACATCTCCCACCTATGACCCATTTAGTTAGATCCAAAATCATTTCTTATATTCTCTCAATTTACCGGATTTGGCGAAACTGACTAAGGACCCCATCCGTCATGATCCTTCGTGGCCACATATGCCTGCCAAATTACTGTATGATATTCCCAAGTTTGAAGGAAAGACTAGGGAGAATCCATCCACACACATTACAACTTATCATTTGCGTTGTTACTCCAATTATTTGGTGGATGATTCTGTTAAACTTCGCTTATTCCAACGTACATTAGTTGGTGATGACACAAAGTGGTACATTGAGTTGGATACCGCATCCTGCGGTGAGTTTGCCTCCCTTGCTCAAAATTTCGTAACACACTTTCAGTTACCGACTTAGTATGATATCAAATCTGACCACTTGTATAATTTCAAGCAAGATGATACTACGTTAATCTTTGGTCATATTCATGAGTGGCGTCATCGCAAGAGGTTAGTGAGAACCAAGTTACCTCATGAGATATTACGTAAATGTTTCATTCGATCCCTCAAACCTCAAATTTCTGAGTATGTATCTGTGTTTCGAGCCATTACCTAGGAACAAGCTATTTTAGATTCCCAATAGTTGGATATTATTTTTTCACAGTCAGGTATGCTTTATGAAGTGTTTGCTAATGCCCCTAGGCCTTCCGTTGACCCTCCCAAACCTGTTCCTGGCCCACATGTTGATGGTGTGACTAGGTCTATTTCCAATCCCGTGAGCCAACTTGTTGCCTAACTTGGAAATTGATTGTTACATGTCAAGTCCTAGAAAGTGCGTCCGGCTCTGCTAAAGCACACCCTCCTAAGCCATCCATTGATGTTCTCACAATGAAATTCACTCAGTCGAAGAACAACCAACAATTTGTTGGTAAGAAGAATAATAAGAGAAATAAAAGAAAGAATGAAAATTCTCAAGAGTCTCAACCCAACCCTTAGAGTCAAGGAGGGAGCACTAGTGAACGCTACCATAAATTCAAGTTCCCCTGTAAAAAATTTCAAAGTGACTACCTTACTCACGAATCCTCTCGAATGGATGAGGTCCATAAGCTTCTTTCACCACCGTCTACTCAACAACGTGTTGTTTTAACCCATCCATTCTCTACATAACCCTAGCAAAAGATGGTTGTGAAGCCTTCTTGACCTCTACAAGGGGGAAATGGAGGGTCATCTTCCCGTAACTCATCCATCTTCATGTGCACGGAAGATGTCAACATGACTACGTGATCCAAATCTTATGATATTCCTGAGTTAAGGCCCCCATCTAAGGACTCATCAACTCCACTACCCTCCACTGGACCTCTCACTTTGGATAAGACTTTGGAACCCATCTATCACCCTCCCAATAGTGTTCTTCAGAAGAAAACACACAATCCTTCTACCAGTGATGCTCAACACTACAATATTGTTGAGGATCTAGCCCAGGCTCCTTGTGCCATGTCTACCTTGGAGTTCTTCCAAAGTTGTCCTCAACATCGCAAAGCCTTGTTGTCTATCCTTGCTGGAGTTGACCTGTCTGACTCTAATCTCATCTCTTTTAATGTCGACAAAGCCACTCCTCATCTTTCCCATCAGATTTCTTTTCAAATCATTATGCATATTTTCCATTGGAATATTCCTTGCACTTTGGTGCATGAGGGATCTTACACATGTGTTATGTCAGTATCCTGTTAGAAGGCTCTTGGCTCTCCAATACTCACTATGTCCAAAATGACTCTCCAAGCGTTTGATGGACACAATTTTGTCCCAAAGGGGGTTCATCAAAAAAAATTCAATTGAATAGGGGGGAAAAATGTCCATGTTGATGTCAAATTTGTTAATGCCACGTTAGATTACAACCTACTCCTTGGTAGTAGTTTCTTTTATGTGATGACTGTAGTTTTCTCATCTAATTTTCATTTACTTTGCCTTCCTCTAGAAGGCAATACTGTCACTGTCGATCAACTTGACTTCTATGTGCCATCTTCTCATATTTCCACTACTTGGAATTTTGTATCACTTGTGGGAGGTAACCTTGGTCAGTATCAAAGTGTTGGTGTGGGCTTGTTTAAAATCTCATCCCTTATGGGGGTTTTTCCTCAACTCCCTCTGCCCAACACTCCTACTATACCACAACTCTTATGCATATGATCTCTTCTGACACCTATGAACACCATCGACCTCTTGATCCTTGGGAGGTGCCTCCTTTTCCTATGGAAGTTGATCAAGCTAGTGAGCACCCTCTACCGCCTATTGTGGAAGAGATTACCTCTCCAACAGTCTCGTTAGTACCTCTTGACAGTAGTCAGAAAATCCATCCTAATATGGAATATGATCAGGTTCCTTTGCCCACATGGACTGTCACTCCTCTTGCTCCACATGACTCCCTTGATGACGAACCCCCTTGGTTAGTCAAAATGGAGGTCATGGATCCACCCACTGATCATCATAGGGAGGTTATGCCTCTTTTTGCCTCTAGTCTCTCCAATTTGGAATACGTAGAGTTCAACAACTTCAATCCTGAATCGACTTAGGGGGCACCTTCTGGGTGTTCTTTGGCATTGCCACCCATGGATTGAGTCAAGTCTTTGGATTCTAATACTTAACTTTCTAATGAATTTTTCAACTCCTTACTCCCTGTTGACGAGTGCCTTGTACCTCCTTTATGTCTTAATCCTCCCTTATGTCCTCAAGTTAATCTCGAAAGTGCGACTATGTTAGAATGTCCTAGGCATGGTCAACCTTTCTAGATTGGGTAGTTTGACTTCCTTTGGCATGGCCCCACATTGGTGAGCCATGTGGTATCTCCACTCCTCCATGAGTGCAGGTATAGAAACCCTTAGCCTATGGCTGGTTGTGGGCACACTTTAGCGTGACCTATTGGACTATGTCACGCTTGTACATATTGTACATAGTAGTGTGATGTTTTTTTCTCATTTTTTGTTTGGTGTGTGATGTGAGTATTTGTCATGCCTTATTTATGCCAAAAATCCAAAAAATTATAAAATTCAAAATCAAAAAACACATGATCCTATTTTTACCTTCTCCATGTTTATTTATTTCATTATGTGATTTAACCATGGGTCTAGTCTTTCTGGATGATTTTTACAGGATAAGGTGGTGTTTCTATTGTGACATCCATTGGACCTTAGGTGCATTCCTCGTACTGGCATATAGGTGTAGGTTGTATATCACTGTCATCGGTGCATTATTGAATGTCAATGCCATCATCTTGCCTTAGTTCCAACCCCATCAAGTTGCGACTTTCGCCACTTCCTCTATGCATGTCGTAGCTTGGCGGTAGAGCTTACCCACTAATGGATACCCTAGTTAGCACCTCTTTGCCGAGTTGGTGTCCATGTAGTCATTTTTTTACTCCTTGGATATCCTCCTTCTAACCCACCATGACCTAGAATCTAAGCCTCATTTCCTCTTGTTCATCATATTTCTAGCTTTACCTCGAGAGGATTCCACTATTTTTATCCCTTGTGATTGCCACTTTTATCAGCCTACTTCTACATGATGAGCCTTGGTTTCTCTCATATCTTCATCATCTTCTTGGCCGCCCATCTACTTTCACTTGGTGTTTTACACTTTCTTGGAGGAACCACTGTGATGAGTGGTCCTATTAGCCAACCTATTGTCCTTCTTATGTCATGAGTAGTTTCAACATTACCAGAACCAATTGCTACCCTCTATACCACTCGTTCCTCCAAGAGGAGTTCCCTTTAATCTCTTTTCAGACTCCTTAATTTAGAAAATATTTCCAAGTGTACTTGTCTACTTCATGCTCATTAAAGTACGTGAAGTGTCATCTACCTAGTATAATTTTAACCCTTTTCGAAAGTATGATAGACTAGTTACGAAAAAGGAGTACCCTAGTCTAATTTGGCTACGATGTTCCCCATTGTATACTTTCATCTCTTTTTCGGGCTTGGGGGGCAACTTTACGAAAAAGGAACTTAGAAAAAGATAAGGGAGGGACCATCTTTTTCCATTAGTCATCAAAATGGTAGTGTTAGTTGCATCTCCCTTGAACATTACACATGTCCATTTCATTGTCTAACAGTTGGGTTTTAGCTTGCCTAGGAGTCTTACCATCCATACGAGTCTCTTTACTCCTCCGAATGGTTACTCTTCCAGTCATATGGAGCATGATTTGATGCATCCTACATCGTTGCATGATATCACCTGTTGCTCATTATTCATGCTGCCAAGTCACTCTTGTGTCATGCCGTTATGTGTTCAAGGGAAGTATGAGCCTGTGTCGGCCATCTGCAGTAGCCTGATCACCTTTTTGAGTCAACCATCCTTGTGTCAGTTGTACTTCATCGCTTCATGATTTCACCCATTCATCACATCATCCTGGTTTGTTTCGTGTTGATTTATGGGGGATACATTAAGGCCCTCCTTCAACGGATATTCTGTTTTTGACTTCGACTCATTAGCCAGTAGTTTTATCGAGGAACCGGTAGCACCTCAGAGCTTGTAGACCTCAGTGATAGGCTTCCTCATGATTGACAGTGGGTTTACATCATTGGCTCATGATTGATCGAGTTCACTGGTGTTCGACCTCATCTCATCTATTCAAACTTAGTGGAATGTGATAGGTACCTTGGGGTCCATTTTCCTCATTGGTGGATTCACTTGTGTATGTTACTCGTTTACCTCATTGGCTGGTAATTAGGTGGTTTACACAATGGTCGAATTTAGGTCATTTGTTCGCATGCTGTATATTCATAGCATCAAGGTTATGTCAAAGGCCCTAGGTTAGGGACGTCTCACTCTTATATGGCATCCTTCCCCAGTTGTGTTGGAGTTATGTATCATTCATGTACTTTGAGGACTATATTGAGACATTTATATCTCTGTCATGTGTCCATATTCCTACTGATGTATATTGTGACATAGATCCACAATTGTATTTGTTATTGCTATGCTTTATCTGTTGAGTCATAAGGATCCACTATGTATGTCTTCATGGCCATGTTTAAGCATTTAATTTCATGGATCCGAAGTGTATTTTATGGCATCCATGTTCAGTATCTTCTTCTGACCAAGCATGGATATGCCCGCCTTGAGGATGTTATCAGTAGAGTTGAGCCTTCAACACTTGAGTTCCTATGATCCAACTTCTTAGTCTTGGCTCCTTCCTCCCATTTTGAACATTAGGTATTATTGTAATGCATTTTGGTCATCAGTTTATATTCTGACCTCGTGCATTAGGGGGCATCTATTATAACCCTATTTTCCACTCCATTATAGTGAGAGAAACCCAATATCAACTTACCTAAGTTGTTTAGCTTAAATGCATCCCCTTTCACCTTTTCTTTTACTTATGTGAGATTTATCCCACGATAAAAGGGTGGAATTACATATTTGACAAATTTCTCATAATTATTTCACCAAAATATTATAATTATGAGATAATATTTATTTCATAATTGAGATAATTGAGAAGAAGCTCATAATTGTGAAAATGGTTTCTAGAGTTTTTCATTCCCAAGGAGGCCAACTTGACCCACTTGGGTATGAGTTGGATAGGTGTCCATTATTGTAGAATTTTCCTAAATTCTCAATCCCCTAGGTGTCTAGATACATTTTCCTGGAGAATGGAATGAGCCTTTATAATGTCACCAATAGGGAATAGGGGGAGGATCCTTGGGAGAGGAGGCTATACTACAAGTTGGAGGAGAGGATCTTCCTTATTGAAGGTATACATTTGACGTATTTTCATTTATATGGTTATTAACACCTATCTCCCCTTCCTTACATGAATTTTGTGTTTAGTATGTTATATGATCGTATCTATTGCTTTTGATCTAACAATCTTCCGAGAAAGATCAACTATTGTCCTTGTTTAGTTGTGTTTGTGTGCAGGGATAGAGATCTAGTGTAGATGCATTGGATCACTCAAGTGGAGCACAATATCTGCATCAAACTCAAAACCCTTCCCTGACATGTGAGGATTCCAGGTGTGATCTCTCATGTTTATAGCATAGATCCGATTGCTTGTTGCATAGATGACCATTTGGATTGGGGGCCAATATTAGATTGTATTATCCATTATATTTTCTTGTCTGGTGATCTCAATTAGGCATGATATCATAGAGAAATATATCCTTGCATATTTATCTACAACCACGTCCATTTGTTCTACCTCATAATCAAAAGAAATAGCAATAGATAAAAGTAATCTATATAAGTTAACTTGGCATTAGGAGAAAAAATATCACCAAAATAAATTCTCGACACTTGGGAATAATCTTTTGCTACTAGATGAGATTTGTATTTCTCCATATTTCCTTCTACATTCATCTTCTTCTTAAACACCCATTTGTTGCTAATGTTATTCCTTTTAGCCGACAAATCCACTAGATCCCGAGCCTCATTTTTTTCCAAGGCTTCCATTTCTTCAACCATGGCCTTTTTCCAAAGTTTCTCATCCTCTAAATCCACTACCTCCTTGATAGTTCTAGGATCATCATCAGTAATAGATAAAGCAAAATTTGAACAAAAAGTAGATGGAATATACCTCTGTGGATGCCTTCTCTCAAACTAATCTTCTCAAAATTGGAGTGTGTGGTTCTTCCTCTTCTGATTCATGTTTTTCTACAGAGTATGATTCTTCGTCCTTCATTTCAAACTCTATCTTCTAAGGTGTCCTTGGTACGATTTCATGTTTAATAACATCTTTCACCTCTCTAAATACCACATCTCAGTTGTACACAACCTTCCTTATTTATGGGTTCCAAAGCTTATAACCTTTTAAACCATCTATATACCCAATAAAGATTCACATTTCATATTTACTATCCAACTTGGTTATTTCTCCTTTGAACATGTACATATGCATCACATCCATGTTGGCATTATGTTTCAGGAATGGCTATATATGTTACACATGTTGTACTTGATGGAAACTCCCATGACAAGGCTCTCTTTTTATTGAAAAATAAGAAGGACGCAGGAAATTAGTTCAGAAGGTGCGTACCCGCAGGTACACCTTGCAGGGACCGCGTCCAGAGACGCAGGCCAGCCATTCAGGAGGTGCGTCCACCCAGTGCACACATTTCAAGGTAGAGAAAAGCTCACGTGGGGGTTTCTTGTGTTTTACTCTTGGTATCTAGCCGATGGTATTGTGTTATTATGGTGTCGGCTCGTGGTATTGTTCCATGTTTTGAGGAGGAGCTTGCCTATATAAAGCAAAGGAGATCATTTGGATTGTGTACGTCTTTGGTTGAATATCTTATGAGGTGAGATCTGGTCTAGATCTAAAAGGCGAATCTACTGAAGGACTGAGATCTCTTTGGCGCAAGATCAGATCTGTAGATCTGACTGTTTGGGTTACACTTAAAGTCTTGAAATCATTCATACCCGAAAGAACGCAGGTACAGTGAAAGGAAAGTGCACCGGGACGCAGTGCAGTAGGAGGATACCTGCGTGGGGACGCAGGGTAGACGAAGTTCAGGTGCGTCCGGGACGCAGTTCAGTATCTGGAGATCTGCGTGGGGACGCAGGGCGACCAAGGTTCAGGTGTGTCCCTGAAGCAATAGGACGCGGCGCGATAGTGTCTTCGGGCGCGTCCCTGCAGCAACAGGACGCAGCGCGATAGTGTTTTTGGGTGCGTCCCTGAAGCAACAGGACGCAGTTCAGTTGAAGGAACAGTGCGTGGGAACGTGGCGCAGCAGAAGGATCTCTGCGTGTGGACGCAGGGGAGCAGAAGGTTAACTGTGTCTGGTCGCAGGCCACAGAAGGGAAAACTGCATCTCTGTCTTAAGATGTTCTGTTGATTGAATTTCTCTGTTGATAAGGTGTTCTGGGTTAGTTCTGTTATTACTGATCTGATAACTGTAGTGGACTGTAACTGTTATGTACTTGATGATCATTTGATGCTTTATGAAAAGAAGTAGGGGGTTGTAGCTCCCTTCCAGGAGAAGACTGGAAAACTAGAGAGAGTTGTAGCTCTCTGCAGGTTGCAGCCTGCGTACTGGTAAAGGACTGCACCAGTACAAAATCATTGTAAAAGGAGTTTCTAATTTGAAAGAAGATAGAGACATATTGCAGCAGGTGGTTTTCACCCACATTGGGTTTCCACCTTACATCTTGTGTTCTTTGGTGTGACTATCTGTTTTCCTTGTTCATGCTCATTATTTTATGGTACTGACATGCAAAAATAATTTAAAGATCAAATAAGGAAGATTTATTAAATTGCTAGATAATACTGATTCACCCCCCCTCTCAGTATTATTTCCAATAATCCAAATACCATGAGATCTGAGAGAGAGAGTTTATTATCAGTCCATACCTCATGTGGAGTCTTATCCTTCAACGTCGATGAAGGTGATATATTAAATAGGTAACATACACTATGTGCTACCTCTACCAGGAATTCTTATCCTAACTTAGCACCACTGAGCATGCCTCTTACCTTTTCTTTCAATATCTTGTTTATTCTTTATGAAACTCCATTTCACTGAGGTGTGTATGGAGTAGTCTTTTACGATGCTATGCCACACTTCTTACTGAACTCTTCAAATTCATTCTTGTATAACTCTCCGCCATTGTCAGTCCTCAACCTCTTAATCTTCTTCTCTGTCTGATTTTCCACTAGAGCCTTAAATCATGAAATTCTGTCAAAGACTTCAGATTTTTTCCTGAGGAAACATATCCTTGTATTCCTGGAGAAGTCATCTATAAATTAGACATATTACAAAGAATTCCCTAGTGATGGAACCAACACAGGTCCAAACAAAACATTGTGCACAAGCTCTAATTATCCCTTTCAACCTCTTAGCACCAGAGGGGAATATTTTGCTTCTGATATACACATTGTCCATAGAAATTTAAATCTAGAGAGAAATTAGATATACCTTCTACCATACCATTACCATACAGTATTCGAAGAACCTTCTCTATAGTGTGTCCCAGTCTTTAATGCCATAAAATAGTCTTTTCACGAGAGACTGGAAGATTTTCTGCTTCACTTTCAAGATCCATAGATTGGTTGCACCCATCAATAACAGTGCAACCTAGAAGCTTGTATAGAGTTCCAATATGAACTCCCCATATAAATACCAGTGCTCCCAGAACCATCTTGTAGGTATCTTTCTCAAACACTATTTTTACACCTGCATCATCCATATTTCTTACATAAATCAAATTTCTGGCCAATGCATCAATAAACAGAATACCAAGAAGTATTTAAACCCTTCCACCTTACAATTTCAGCTTGACTTTTCCACATCCTATGATTATGACCTTCCTGTCATCTCTCAGTAATACATCACCACAATCATATTTATCATACTCATAGAACCACTCCCTGTAGGGAGTGAAGTGAAAGGATGCACCTGATTCAGTCAACCATGCGTAATGATCTATGTGTGTACTTGAAAAAGAAGCCAAGTACACATCCCCACCTTCATCTGAGGTGTTTTTTTCCTCTGTAGAAGGAGCATCATCATATCCCTTTCCTTTCTCAAGAACTTTAGATCTACATACCTTTTTGTAGTGCCCTTCTTTTTCGCATTTCCAACATACCTTTACAAATTTTCCTAGAGATTTACACCTCCCTATAGATTTAAATCTCCCATTTGTGGACTTATTTTTTTTTATGTTTTGGGACTGTCCTCTCATAGACAAGTTATCTCCATGATGCATATTCGTATTTTTCTATTTCATCTCCTCCGACAAGTATGATTCATAAAACTTCAAGGTAGTTGTATTACTACCTATAGCATCGACCACATTATCCCACAAGTATGGTAGAGAATACAACAAACTAACTCACTTATCTTCATCTGAAATTTTAATATCAATTGACAACAACTGAATTACCACAGTATTGAAGGCGTTTAGATGCTCTATCACTGAATCTCCATCCTTCATCCTCAAGTTATAAAATTTTTCTACAGGAATAAATTGTTCACTAGAGACTTAGATCGATTAAAAGTCCCTTACTTGTCCCACAAAGCTTTTTTCATACCTTCCCTTGATATGTTCGACAATATTGAATCTAAGAGACACAATCATATTGTGCTCTTCACCTTTTGATATAACTTCTTCTAGTCTTCTGTCAACATTCTTTTTCGCATCATATCTAGATCTACGTTGATCCTTTGATGTCTATCCACCAATGGATCCTCCATCTTGAGCTTCCACAACTCAAAACTTTGTCCATTCAATTTCTCTATCTCTATCTTTCCACTATTCACCATCTTCTTTCATCGCAAGAATCGATCCCATAGATGTCCCAATTTAATGGGGTCTACCACAGGCCTGAGAACAACCCCTCCACAGTAAAGGCATCCCCTTGAAGCTAAAACAACTTTGATACCAAATGTATATTTTAACCCTATACAGAAATTAGCTGCAAATGAATTCTTTAAACACAAAATAATCATTGGAAAGAACATAAAATATACACAAATATTTTCTCCTGGAACCCAAACCGAGAAAACCAAATTGATTTTTCATTATATTCCTTTGAATGTTACAATACATATATACACATGATAAATCATTCATAAACCCCAATCAACTAACACTGGATTAGAACATAACCATAGTTCTATTGATTGGATCTACAAATAATACAATGGGAAGAAAACCATCATACCCAAAACCATGCACAAAAAACCATGTGCAAAACCAAGGGTATGTCCACCCACCATCCTTGGGTCTTCCCAAAAAAATATCCAGGGCGCTGCCCCTAGGGCCAGTCATGGAAAGAATATAACACATACCAAACACTAAAGGTGGAGGATTTGGATTCCACCTTCAAGGAAGTTAGTGGGTTTGGGTGTATAGGGGTTAGATGTGATATTCCTATAATTGTCTTAAAATATTTTAACTCTTCACATCTCTTTAGGATTCCACGTAAAGGTGAAACTTGCTTCCATATTTTCACGCTTTATAAAATGTATGGCCATTGTAATTCATGTGAGAAAGTTGTTGTTATGTATTTATTTATTTATTCTCAATCAAATGAGGAATTGTCCCAAACATTATATGCAGTCCAAGACTTGCAAGTTGAAGAATATGAAAGGCTAAAAGGATGTCGCTTTCTTTGTTAATGTGAAGTTTATAAAGCTATCAGATCCCTATTTTATTTTCTTTGTTATCACGAAAAAACTTAAAGCTATCAGATAACTACTTTCATTTATTTATCTTTGAGTTGGTTTTCATACACTTGCAATTAATAATTTAAATTTTTGTCTTCATATATGAGTTGTGCATACATTTAATACCATACAGACAACTTGCAAGGTTAACAAGGCAATACTTTTGTTGGTATTTTGTACTCATTGTGTGATTGTCGTGTTAGGATGGGGTTGCATCACTATTTGGGTTTAAGAACTTATCTTGGCCATTTATTTTGGTTGTATATCAGAGTTAGCAGATACTTGTTGCAATTTGCTTGAAATAAAGATTAACCCCCTATTACTATGAAGGGATGATTTTTCCAAAATTCTTTAAGAGGTGCCCCTTAATGGGTTAAGGGGTTTTGAATATTTGTTCCTTGTGATAAGGATTTCATGACAGAACAATTTTTCTTAATGTCTTGAATCATTGTTAGATAATCCTCATAGCAATATGACACACATCAATTTTACATCTTCGGGACAACAAGAATCTACATCTTTTCAAGGCTCAAAATTACCATTTTCCTAGTCTAAGACAATATATGTCCTACTTGATAATTAAATTGTTTGTTGAATTTTTGGTTACCACATTTTGGTTTTCTGGCATTTTTATAAAAAAAATCTATACTAGGCAAGAAATTATGTCCTTTGAACCTAGGAAAGTTTCTTTTTCTCTGGGATGACCAAACTTTCTATCTGTTCATTTATTTAGTGTTTTTCCTTGTTGAATATGATATAGGCATGTGAGTATTATATGAAGAAGAATTGTCATATCATCCAAATGGTATTTTGTATTCATTTTCGAGTGTTTGGTTTGATTTCTCAAATAAAAACATGGAAACATTAAACAATAGGACAAGTAAGAAAGTGTGCCACATTGCATCACAATATGTTTAAATCAATTATCGATCTTGTGAAATAGAGAATGCTTTAAATATAATGTGGTGTATCAAGTTTAGGGGGTGTGCAGAAGCATGAACATACGTGAATTTTTTAGTGGCTAGTTTTCATCTAGTGTGATGGTCTCTTTAACTGCGTTGAATACAACTATTCTTTAGATGTGATGCACTCAGCTATTAATTTTTTCCAAATTGTAAGAGTAGTGGAAAGGTGTGTCTTATAATTGATCTTGTTTCAATTCCATGCTTAAAAATTGAAAATACTACTACATATGCTCCCTTTTAAGGACACATTACATAGCATTTTATGAACTTTACGTTTCTCCGGAGACATTGTCATTGTTTTTTAGAATGGTGCTAGATTGTCCAAACAACAAGCCATTGTAGGTACACTGATAAGCATATTTTTCTCCAATTCCATTGTTGGACCTTGCTCTTGCTAGAGGAATTCAAACTAATGACCTAAACAACAAATTGAGTTATTGTCATGAGTTCTAAAATACTCTTTAATCTAAAATTGTGGGACTTGTATTCCACTCACTTTACTAGCTTGTTATCCTCCACAAAGTTAGCTCCTAATCATTATTTCTTCATCTTCTACAAATATCTTTGTCCTTGTGTAGCCTACACACAAAATTTGGCTAAGTTTCTCAACATCAAGGTTTGTTGCTACTATTGAGGTATGAGAGGATGGTTATGTTTGCAATTATCTTTCTAAGAGTTCATTTTGACTCATTAGAGAAATTTTGAGGCAAAAAATGGGCCTCAAAGAAAAAATGTACAACCAACATCAAATTTATTAGAACCAATAGGATTCAAGGTGATGATGTCAACCATGGGTGACGATTCACCATTTTTGGAGCAATAAGGTAAAAAAAAATAAAAACTACTTCTTCAACTTGTATTTTCAACTTATCTCCTTATGGTTTTACTCAAATTTTGAGTCGAAGCACTTGTTGGATGCAAAATTTAATTCCTCGTCCAAAGAGTACCCATGTTGCATAATTTTGATAGACCAAAGTACATGAAAAATGAGAAATACATGAAAAATATGATTGCAATCACATTTTTTCAAGTATTCTCATTTTTTGCATAGCAAGGTCCATCAAAAGTATGCAACTTCTGTACTCCATGGATGAAGAATTAAATTCTACATCCAATGAGTGCTCCCACTTGAAATTTGACTAAAAGCATAGGGAGATAAGTTGGAAAAGTAGTTTTTTATTTTTTCCCTTTAAAATTTTATGATGTAATCTAATATTATTTTATTTTATTTTATTTTATTTTATTCCACAGAAAATCAAGTGAGGCCCTCCCAAAAGGAACACACCACTCGGGAAAACTAATCCAAGCCTAACCCCGAGAGCATCAAGGAGAATTGAACTTGTGACCTCCTAATGGAAATGTTCTTTAGCAATGGGACCTCGACCAATTGAGCTAACCCTTGGGGATATCTTATTTTATTATTTCCACTACTATTTTATAATATTCCTTAGGAGACCCATTTTAGACCTCAAACATCTCTAATGCTTTCCTTTAAGACATTGTGGAATTATGCTTTTCAGCGTTGGAAATTTTGCTTTGTCGAATTTTGAAATTGAATTTGAATTGTGAAATTTCCTTTGGTAAATTTTAAGCTTGTTTGTGACTTCACCACTTTATAGAGGTATTAACTGTTGATAACATGTTTCTCATCTAATTCTAGGAAGAGGAAGATAGAGTATAAATTTTTGTTTTAAGGCTTGTGAATTTTTTAATTCACTTTGCAGTTGTATATATTTATTTCTATGAGCATTATTTTATGGTCATAGGTAGTTAAAACTCAATAGGGAGGAGAGTATAAATGTTGAAATTTATATTGTGATATTTGGCAGCCACTTCGATACTTGGAGAATGCAAAAATAAAAAATGTTGAATGCAAACATTAGAGTTTAGTGAAGATAATGTAATTATAATTGAAAAAAAAAATAACTGAGAAAACCTTATGCATGCTTGTCTGACTCTGTTCATAAGTTTTTCCCTTGAAGCCCTCATTTAGGTCATATTTGGTCTGGAAAACTTAAAGTTTTATGTTATGTCTCATTACAATTAGAATTTTTTTATTCTAGGAGAATCATTTTTTTTTCTTTCATTTTCATATATTTTCTCTTCGAATTTGTCATTTTTGCATAAGCTTTTGCTGGTATTTTTCAAACCTGCCTTTTGAAGAATTACATTAAGAGTAGAGAATACTTTTGGTTTTTGTTTAATCTCCTGTTAGATTAGACAAAAATAGAAAATAAAGGGAAAGAATTACAATACATCTCAGTGTAGGTGCAAAGGTTATCATGGTGGTTTGTTAAATTGTCATGATGTTATTTCATGTACAAACAATACTATTTTATTTATATATGCAACTAGCTAGTCTAGGTAGTGAGACTAGTTGGTTTGCAATGATGAATTCCTTTCTCCAAAAATGAAAATTGGATTTAAGAAGTGTCTGCCCTAATTTTAATTGAAGGAATGTTAAAATAGGTTCTATCGATGAAATCTACAAAATTTATATGAATTTTTTCATGGATGGAGACAAAGGAATTCTAATTACAAAAATTATCTACTACTTTAATTTTGACCTAACTTCTAAATACTAAATCATTTACACGCTAGAGTGTATTATATTGTAACAAACTTATATCTTTAGAGTTCCTGTATCTCAAATTTAGGATTGTTTGCATCGACTGTAAATGCAAATGAATTCATTATTTTTAAATATGCACCGCTCTTGCAAAGTTTGTGGTTGGAAGATGGAGTTTGAAGAGAATTTCATTTTTAGATGCACTTTTGATGATGAGATCTGTAGTTGATACAATTTCTTAGCTAGAAGTTTGCATATCTCCTTGAGAACTTTTGTCCAATGGAAAGAATAATTATGTTTTGCCTTGTTCCTTTTTGTAGATGCTAACTCTCTAAGAAAATACTCTCAAAGATTGGTTTACCATATTCCAAGTTCCAGGGTCTTGATTGCTTATTTTTATCTTTTAGATACATGTTGCACGAGGTCCTTTGTTGCGGAAACCTATAGTCATTACTACACATAACTATCAACCTCCTACAGTAACAATGAAGGGTAAAAATGTTGATTTCTTGATGATCAAGAGTGTCTAAGTGTTCTCATCACACATCGTGTAAGGTTTTTGAAGTGTCTTATTCAAAGTTCAGAAAGAGTTATAACATGCAGGAGTGATATATCTTCCCATGTCGAACAAATGCAAGAGGCCAGTTTCATTATTTTAACAAATATCTTAAAATAGACTTTGGCTATATTTTGAGCATTGAACAAGAAAGATTTCAAGTTCATTCCACTTTATTATTAGCATTATTAGAGTTCCATCAAGATGACACAATTAAGTTCTTGTACGGGAGGACTTGCAAAATGGCTCTCAGTTGGGATCAGTCAAAGGATTGAGTGATAATAGACCAAAAGTAATACAAGAGATGGAGGAACATATGACCATGATTTAGGGGAGCCTTAATGGAGCACAAGATCAATATAAGAGATATGTTGATGCTCATTAGATGGATTTAAGTTATGAAATGGGAGATAGGGAGTTTTTTTTTTTTTTTAAGGCCCCAAAAAAGCTTCATAAGATTTGGAAAGGGAGAAAAATTGTCTCCACTATTTGTGGGACCTTTTGAAATCATAGAAAAAAAGGGTCGGTGATATATAGCCTTACTTTACCTCCATCACTAGCAGGTATGAATGATGTGTTCCATGTTTTTGTATTACGCCATTATACTTCACATCCTTCGCATGTTATTGACTTGGGTCATTTACAGTTTTCGGCAAGGGCACGGTGATAGTCAAACTAGTTCGCGTACTAGACCAATGAACTATGTATCTTAGACGTCAATTAGTGGACCAAGTTAAGGTGTAGTAGGATAGTTATAATCACAATTCAGCCATGTAGGAGGATGTCGAGGAGATGCATCATCGTTTTCCTTACTTGTTCTTAGGACTTTGAGATGAAGTCTATTATTAAGAGGGGTGTATGTAGTGCCCTTCTCTAGTTGATTAACCCTGATATGAAATTAGCATTGATATAATCTTAAGGCTCATGCATAATTCTTTGAGGATCTCAAGTTCAGGATCTGAAAAATTGACACTACTATTAATGTATTTGATGGATGTGTTTGTTTCCTAGTCGATGTTATTATGATAATATCTACAATGGATGTGTTTATTTCCTAGTTAGTGTTATCATGATGATAACTTTGATGGATATGTATGTTTCTACAAATGCTATGATATGATAGTTTTGATGGATGCATTCATTATGTTGGCTATTTACATTAGTTTTGGTTCATGGTGAACAACAACGTGGATGACTATGTCATGTTGATGATTTAACATATGTTATTATTTTAGTGACTAACACTGTGAAATATTATTACTGATGATTATCGATTATGCCAAGAGACCACCAGATAGACCCGCATGTGATGAGTTGACAAAATATGGTTTGATGGAATTAAATATTTTGTCTTTGAAATTTTAAAGTTCAGTTTGAATTTTGTTGTAAATTATAATGACATGTTGGTGGTTGAAGGCATAGGTTAGTTTCTTGGCCAAATTACTCATAGATGGGTGATGGGGTGGTACAGATAGATGGAACTCCATGGGAGGGTTGGGACAATGTCCCTCATTTCACCCACTAGAACTCCTGTCATGACTTGGGTTGAAAGGGTTTGGATACCTTTGCCTTGAAGATCAATATGTTGTGGGGGCATGGCACATAATGAGCCACTCATGAGGATTTTACTGAAGGTATGCATCGAGGCAGATTCCTCGATCTCCAGAAACATTCCTCATTGCACCTATATCTTCCCATCATAGTCATTGGATTCTTGAATGGAAAGTGAAATGGCCCCCTTGGAACTTCAAGGGAATTTCTTGAAGGGCATGATTGACTTGGCACCCTCGGCATCAAGAAGAAAATATTAGGCATGGCACCCTTAGAAATTCGAAGGGAAGTTATTGAAGGACACGCTCGACTTGGAACCCTTGGCATCAAGAAGAAACTACTAAATATAATCAAGATATGAAAATCCTACTAATTCACATTAGGTGCAAAATGAGGTTTTAGAACCAAGGAAATTAAATCAAGAATAAAAATTTGGGTAAAGGGAGGATAGCAAGAAATAAAAATATTGTACCACTTGCAAACACTACCTTTCCCATGTTGGAAAATATTAGGTAGATAATGTACATAAGTATTTTAATAGGTGAAAGGGGGGGAAGAGGGTCATAAAGTTAATTATAAATATTAATCCTAAAATAGTTAAACTTCTCTAAGAAAATAGGATGGTGAATAGAAAATAAGGATTAATGAATTAAATTAGGGAAATTTAGAGAACCTCCATGTAGCAAGAGCCAACATATGAATATCCATCTAAGAGGAAAATTGAGTTAAATAAGGAGGTACTTAGGGGAGAAATCTAAGACTTCTCAGCTGACTTCAGCAACGAAGTGCCAAGAGATAAAGGGAGATCAAGAGACAACTATGAGAAGAAATAGGGAGTCTAGATGGGGTGACGAAAAATATTATTTTTGAATTAAAATTTAAGTAAATAATTTTGGATAGCCTTGGTGAGAGGGTGACACATGGGTGGGTGAATAATGAAACTTTTTTATTAATAAAAATAATTAATTATGCATGAAGTGCCAAGAGTCACCCATGAAGCCTCCAATAAAAGAAGTGGAAAGCTATGGGAGGGGCGTTTTGCCTACCTATTATTGTATAGATGAGATTATGTTATTGTAAGTGACTATGAACTATAGTGAGTTTGGTTAGGTGAATGTAATAGACCTCGTGAAAATTCCATGTAATAAATGTTAAAAACAATAACCACGAATGACTAGGACACTTATTCCAAGCTGAATGTCGGGCAACACATCCTAGGTGGTGTTCATTTGGTTGTTTATGGCTAAGGAAATTGACAAAGGTAATGGCTAAGGAATTAAAATGAATTTTGGCACAATTATTTATGAAAATAATGGAAATTAGGAGAAAAAGGAGGTGAAAGGTCACAGGTTGCAGGCGAGGAATAAAATGAAGGAAAATAATGGAAAATGAAGAAAATAGAGGCCTCATTCATAAAAAGGTTTCTGAAGATCAGTTCGTAACCTTTTCTCAATTTATCTTTGGATTTCTTTCATTATTATCTCTCTTCCATACTCTTGGACACTTAGAATTTTTTGGAGCACTTTGGCATTGGAGCAAGAAAAGCAAAGAAGGCAAGATGAATGAATGATCAAGTAGGGAAAGGCAAGATCAAGCACATACAATAATCTTCATTGCAGGTATCAACTTGCATGTGTACTTTCCTTGCTATATTTCGCACGCATGGGATTGTATGTGCTTATTTTATACCATGGTATGGGTGTTTCTAGGTGTGATAGTATTTTCAGTCCAACCTTTCCGTTTCCTCATAGCTTTGATGAGATGGGTTCTCTCATGTAGTTTGTGTGGGATGGACAGACTTGATTCGAAGTTGAGTGGGGTGGATCTCCGAATTGAAAAACACATCATGGTAGTGGTCTCTGAACTAGATTGAGGATGCACTAATCCACTGGCCTAGTAACCCTTGAACTAGACTGTGGGTTATGGTTAAGCCAGATTGTGTGCCTCGGTGGGCATAGGAATCCTTATTGGTGAATGGCGGGCTATATGTAAATCTAAGAGGTGGATTTTCTCTCTATTGGATGTAGTGATTTCGAGATGGAATGCATGGTAAATCCTAGAGAGTATGTCATAGTGTAGGGCCTCCCTGGATTGGACTGCAGATGCACGGTAAAGCCTGAGAGACTAGGAGGCACTCAAATTCCTCATGGTGTACATGGAGAACTTCGGTGGCATCCACATTTATTGGTGTTTTTGATGTGTTCTATAAGTGCCACATTGATGCTTGGAATAGGGCAGGAGGGTGATTGGCCGAAGATAGACTTGGCTAAGTTAATCTATGGTCGGGTGGAACGTGGTAGTCCCATCACCAGTTGGTTCATTGCATTGATTAATTAGAAATTCATTCCATTGATGTTAATGTGTATATGTATTGATGTATATATGGATTTTCATGACTGACGTGTTTATTGTAATTATGTTCCTATTATGTTGGTTATATGTACATTTTATGGCAGCAGCTATGTTTGGCTCTCAGCATGTTTTTACATGTATTTGAATGGATATTGTATCTATGACCTAATAAGTGATAAGGCAACAAAATACATGAGGAAGCAATGGTTCATGGAGATTCTAAGATAAGTATAAGATCCCTACACTTAATTATGTTTTTTAGACCTGTAGGTTACATGTTGACAATATGTTTGATGAAATGCCTGTCATGGCTAGTATGGGTATGGTTAAGGCCTTGATCAACTATTTACTTTTGCATCATTGTTTTGTTGTACTTTAATTAAGTTTGAACTTTCATTCCATTTTAGGTAGTGGCCTGGGATCTAGGCCTAAAAATGTGGCTCAAATATCAAAGTTGTTGGCACATAACTGGAAATTTGTGACCATAGTTGCTGGCATGCAGACCTATGAGAGAAACTTTAGGTATCTGGTCGCTCCCTTCCCCATAACATGAGAGCAGTTGAGCCTTAACTTGTAAAGAACGTCAGTGGGACCTAGGGACAAGATGTCTGAGTAGATGACTTGTCTCCTAAGGGTTCTGCTGATGGTATTGGATGACTGTATGTCATGTTCTGTTGGTTCAAATTCCTTAAGGTCACTTAGGAGGTCGAATATGATCATAGTAGCCTCTTGTCTCATGTTTAAACCAGTTGGCATTGTTACTTGGGTTGATGTGGGATGAGGGTGTTATAGAGTGGTATCAGAGAATGGTTCAACTCTTAGACTAAATGGGTTGAATTTGTATTGGTCATGCATGCATGTTAGTTTCATGTGTGCCTCTTACACTTATATACTTGTTGCATTTGCTTGATTATGGCTTAGGGTTGTAGTATGGTTATCATTGAGAATTTGATGGTGATTTCATGAAGAGTGATTGAAATGGGTATGTGACTGACTGTATATGGTTTTTTGTCGCTTACATGTTGATTTTACATTGCCTACTTACATCCTTGTATGTTAGGTTACATTTTGAATATTTTGATTACATGCATCAGTATTGTAGGTTGATTGCAAGAACTAATCAATGATTTTCAACTACATGCGGTTATGCGTATTTGTAGTTGGTTATGCATTTCTTATGCATATTGTCAGTTGCATGTAACAATGTGTATAATGGAGTAATGGTTGTTTTCATGCATGAGGTCATAGAATTCACTATTGATATGGCCTTGCGTTGATGACTGGATCCTAGTTAGAGTGATGTTTATGTGTTGATTCATTTAGTTGTGCATGTCTATATGTTGTTATGATTAAGTTATACATGTATCACACTAATTTGGTGGTCCCGCAGACAAGGTATCCTCCCCAAGATATACTAAGGTACGTCAACTAATTGTGATTTTGTTTATCTAACATATAATGCATTGTAGGAAGAAAGAGATAAAATGGCTAGCAAGGTGGCAGACTACGTAGAATCTCCATATCAATCAAATGAGCAGAATGGTATGGGGCATACTTCTGATTTGGCTAATACATTGAGGAAATTGAAGGAAGAGATAAGGAGTTGTAAGGCAGATAATGACAGGATCATGTAGGCACAAGAGAAGCAAGTAGAGGTTAATGTTATACTTCTTCAGAGTTTGTTGGACTTGCAACGACAAGGGCCTCTTCGGATCATCCATGCACATGAGGATGGAACTAATGTAGCATATGGTAGTAGATCTCCCGGTAGACATAGGTCGGATAGATCCGACACAGTGAGAGATGGCGGGTTTTTAGACACTTCGGAAAGGAGGGGTGATGAGTACATGTATTATTCTAGTTCTAATTCTTATAGATATCATGATCATTGTCACTATCATCCTTACAGGAGGAATGGTAGGGGGTACTTGCTAGATGAATTCAAGAAAGAGAAACCATCTACTTTTGATGAAGATGTGAATAAGTCAGAAGATGCAGAGGCTTGGATACTTGGCATGAACAAATTCTTTGAGTTTCACGAGTACACAGATAACATGAAGGTCTAGATAGCTATCTTTAGCTTGAAAGGTAAAGTAGACATCTAGTGGGAATATGTTAAGCAGGTTAGAGACATCAAGACAGATGATTTGAGTTGGTGGGAATTCAAGAGGCTTTTAAAAAAGAATTACTTGTCATAAAGGTACTACGACAATAAGGTTAAGGAGTTATATGAGTTAAATATGGGGTCAGTGACAAACAAAGACTATATGACCAAGTTTCTTGAGTTATTGAGGTATGTAAAGTACGTTACTTTTGAGAAGGCTAAATTTCAAAGATTTGTCAGTGGTTTTTCATTAGCATTTATAGATTGGATTTAGTATGATGAGCCTCAGTCACTTAAGGAAGTTATTGTGAAACTGAAGTATTGTTATGAGCAATCAAAGCGTAAGAATAAATCTTAACATGGATGGAAAGGAAAAGACAAAGGTAGAGGTAAATGGTAGCTTAAGAGGACAAGGCCTCAACATGCAGATGGGAAAGAAAATGTGGCACCACAAAATCAATTTAATGCAACTAGACATATACATGGGCCACAATAGTAACAACAACATAGAGGTGAGGGCATTGGTCGGTTCGAGTGTTGGACATGTTTTGAGTAGAATCTTAGGAGAGATTTTCTGCACCAGCAGGGTGGAAGACCTAAGATATATAGTGCACAGGAGGCGTAGACTGTTGGGGATGTTGGTCAAAGTATTCCACGTATCTATGCAGTAGTGGAAAACGGGAAAGCAGAACACTAGACATTTGTCATTGAGACAGACGGTAAGCTTTGTGATCAAGTTATTTCTATTTTGATTTACTCTGGATCTAATTATAACTATGTTAGTCCTAACTTGGTGGATATGTGTGGGTTGAATAAGGAGTTGCATGCAGAATCTTGGTTAGTGCAGTTGGATACAAGTACAAAGAAGTGAGTTTATCATTGGGTAAGAGCTTGCACATTTGATTTGAATGGTATGCCCCCAACAACACATTTGAATGTATTACTGTTGGGTTCATATAGTATGATTTTGGGCATGGATTGGTTGTATCTACATAGAATCAAGGTTGAGTGCTATGACAAAGTGTTGGGAGTGGGTCCCCTGGGGTTAAAAGCCCAAGTTTTGTGTAAAGTCTCCGCACTTTGTGGTCGCGGAGCGCGAAGATGTCAAGAGACAATAAAGGGTTTTTGCCCTTATTTTGTGTAAAAGCATGTCGAGTTTAGAGATCTAACCATGGTCCACGGACCATGGGATTGTATAAAAAGGAGGTCTTAGAGGAGTCTAAGAGAGTTCAGTTCATAGTTGATACTTGATGTTCATGAATGTAACGGGCTGGTGAGGGTTGAGTGAAGAGTCTTAGCATAGGAAGAGGCTCTACAGCTGAGTGCACAGAGGCCTAGGGTAGAAGTTCGAAGTTGAGTGCACGGCCCCTGCAGCTGTGTGCAGGGTAGTCAATGTCTGCATTGGATAATTGAATCAATAATAAAGAAGATTATTCTGAAATTACCTGTGTATTTTACTTTTGTTCATTGCATGCAATTATGTTATGTTGAATACTAGGTTTATGTTTTAATGCTAATTTAATGTGAGAATCTATATGTTTCTCTGTTTTATATGACTGCAAGTAGAGATATATGTTTATGTGAAGATAACCATAAATGCATGTTGAAGTAACCAATACTTAAGCGAATCTGGGCAGATACAGAGGTAAGAGTAATTACAGAGGCATGTAAGCACCTGATATATTTATTTAGGGTCTACAAGGGATGATCGGAGGCTTTCACAAAGGCTTCAAGGAAAAATAAAATAATTACTTTGATAATCCCTAAAGGGCTTATCAATCTACGTGAAGGAAGTTAAGGGAAAATAACCGACATCACAACGATATCATGGTGCAGAAACTTGGTTCCTGCATCCCCCCATACTGTTTCAAGTGAGACGTCAGTTCGTTCTTTGTGGATTGATGCTGAGAGGGCCAGTAGTGTAGGGATTTGCTTGCTGATTAACGTTGAACCTGCGTCAGGGCCCATCAAGCCAACAAATGGTTTTGTTTCCGGGGCTGAGATCTGCATAACGAGATGTGTGATGTCACATCATTGGAATCCCACTAAGAAATAGATTGGAGACTGGTTGGATAGAAATATCCATGAATTCACTACGCAAGAAACTAGGATTCCATGATTGATGAAAGAACAATGGTTGGACAGATATCTGTACATAGAGATACACAAAATCTTCTTCTATTCCTTCCCAGTTGAATTATATGAGTGGATCGTGAAGTTGGCAGACGACCAAGGGAGGCGGAGGCTTGACTGTCCAATTGTATGAACCCCGGAGTTAGTGCGGAAATTGGAATTCTCTGAAGATAAGATTGTGCATGTTTTCGATCATTGGCTCGATCATATCATAGGAGCATTTGTGACAGAGTTCATGGTAGACACTTTGGTCAATTACAGTGAAGTAGAGTGGCACTTCTTCAAGGGGCGGTGAGGTAAGTATTTGAAATCATTAAACACTTTGATTAAGATGCTCTTGT
This sequence comes from Pinus tabuliformis, assembly GCA_031772625.1. NCBI lineage: Eukaryota > Viridiplantae > Streptophyta > Pinopsida > Pinales > Pinaceae > Pinus > Pinus tabuliformis. Next base: position 989,282,586 of record CM062819.1, read on the forward strand.
GTGAAAAGTGGGCTATGTAGTTACCTTGATGTTTGGAGCTATGCAAAGTGGAAGGAATTTCAGGGATGGAGGAAGAAAAGGCCCTAAATATAGCCCACTGATTGAGCCTCTTCTGAGTGACGGCGAAGGAGATGCACAGGCTTCTCCGCTGAGTGTCATTCAGTTGATAAGATAGGGGTTCCCATGAATACCTCACGACATCCATCCACACCACCTCCATCTTCACCTCCACCGCTTACCCCCTCACCCACACCGCTGCCACCACCACCACTGTTCAACATGGCGAACTTTGTAAATTTACTTGTGTTCAAGGGCATAGGAAATGAAGATCTGGACCAGTTTTGGTTCATCGCGAAGGTTGTACGGGAAGCTCAGGGTATCATGGATGATCAATTGAAGAAAGTAACATTGGTTAGTGCTTTGCAGGACCGCACACTAACTTGGTACATTAAGTACTGCACTGATAATTTGACGTCCGTGCTGGCTGATATCCAAACCGCACTGAATAAGGAATTTAGTAGACCTAAGTCTGAGGTGCAATCAATTGTGGGATTCAAGGAGATCATGATGAAGCCTAGAGATATGCCCTAGGATTTGGATCAAAGATTGAAGTATATGATCTGTGAAGCCAACGTGAATTTGAATGATGGGCAACACTGCGAATGGTTTGTGGCCTCACTCCTGACTCACCTGAGGGCTGCGCTATCACAACAGAAGATTCGAACCCAAGCGGAAGCTCTGGAAATCACGATGAGATTGCATGCAACACTAATGCAGGATGCTAATCTGGGGGTTCAGCAGATTCACGCGCAGTTGCAGAACCTTTGCCTCGGAATGCACAGTCTAAAGAAAGACAAAACAACTCAGCCAGAGGCGAGCAAAGAAATGTGGTGCCTAAAGTGCAAAAGCTAGGGGCATGACAAAGAGCATTGTCCTGTGTTCACAAATAATGTTTCATCAGGGGGAACCAATGCCTCTAAGGCTATAAGCTGCAACAGGGCCAAGTACAGGGCCCACGCTATGGTGTTCTATTTGTCAGGTAGCTAGGAAACATGCAACATACAATTGCCATTTGCTGCAGAAATTCGCACAGACACTGCAACAACGCTTTTGCAACTTTTGTCAATTTGTGGGTCATGATGAGTGCAATTGCCAACATTATGAATTAATGATGGATAGGACATCTGCATACAGGGTGTGGGTAGAAACATGATCCCCAGACCAAGGTGCTAGAGGAAAGTGAGGTGAGTATCAGGGGCACAGATGAGGCCAAGGTGGAGGAGGACTTGGTAGAGGTTGAGGGCAGATTATTTGTTACAATTGTGGAGGACCATGACACTGTGCGTGAGAGTGCCTGAATCTGACACGGCTGTCATGCTGCTATTATACACATTTTGACCATAAGATGGAGGATTGCCCTATATTATTAGCTAAGATACATGAGAAGGGGGCACAGTCTCAGCAATCAACTATGAACCTACAGATGATGAGGGTTGAGCCTTGCGAGGAAGACCAAATGTAAATATTGTGTTGCAGAGTGGAGTGATGACTAGTGAGGATAAGGGGAAGCAGTGGGAAGAAGGTGAGTGGGTCCACAAAGCACCAGAAAAGGAGACCGAGTTTGATCTAGAACATGCAAAAGAAACATTTATGGAAGCAAAGAAAAGTTTTGCTGAGGCATCTAACTCAGGAAGTCAGGAGAAACTGGTTGAGGAGATGGACCTGTCCATGATTACCATGTTCTTGGAGACTTGCATGGAACTGCTCTGCGATAATAAGGCTATGAAGGGACTGTAGGAGCTAATCAATAGGTGCACTAGAAAGGAAAATGCTATTGACGAACGTGCATAGTCAGAAAGCTTGGGAAGCATAAGGCAAGGACTAGGCGTGAGATGAGACTCACCACGCAGATAGGGGAATATGAAATGGATCAAGTTATCTTGGACCTAGGGTCCAATGCGAATATTTTACCGAAATATACATGGGAAAGAATGGGGAGACCCGTGCTACAGTGGTCTCTGATTTAGTTAAGGATGGCTAATCAGCAAAAAATCATCCAAATGGGGAGGCTGTGGGGGCGTAACAGTTGATATTGAAGGTGCAAGCACACTAGCGGATTTTGAAGTAATAGAGATTGTGGATGACAATAATCCCTACCCCGTGCTCCTTGGGATCGATTGGGCCACTGACATGAATGAGTTAATCAACCTAAAGAAGCGAAATATGATATTTGAGAAGAAATTTCTCTGTGTAGTGGTGCCACTAGACCCTGTAGAAGGATGCGCTATATTGAACTAGTCCATGATTATGAAAGTGATGATGATCTGGAACATATTTACAAGATAACGACGTGAGACTAGGATTGGGTGAATCCAATAGCAGATGGACATATTGCATGGGACTGCGGGAGCTCCTGCACATCAGATTCAGACAAAGAACTAGATCACTGGTAGAATCGACTACATGAAGTATCTACGTTGCGCTGTAATATGATGACCAAGTCATTGCATTTTGTATCATCAGAGGTAAGAAATCTACCTTATTATGATGAGTTAACTGATGTTGATCACTTTTTGGATGCATTTGAAAGGGAAGTACCAGAGAAGCATCGCTTCCAAGCATTAGATTGGGCACTACGTGCTACACCTGCAATATATTGGGGTATGCAGAAAGATAGTTTTTATGATTGGGGTGAATATATAAGGATGATGAGGGTACGCTTTGGCCACTTGAAGGTACGATTAACAAAAAATTATGATGGGAGAAATGATCCACGTGATCATTTGGCCAAATGGACTAAATTATACGGATTGAAGCCTCAACTGGAACGGGTCCATCTATTTTGTCATACCTTGGATGTTATACCAATGAATTGGTACTTGGAGACGGAACTCAACCATGGCACTGAAGAATGCGATATTTCGCGCCAAGGATTTTCGATGATGTTCAGTTCTGAGGATGGATTTGAATCCATCGACGAAGTGTTGTAAGAGGTTAAGACGACAATTTTTAGGATACAGCAAGATACTCTAGATTTGATTCAACCTGATTGGACCACCTAGCTGAGCCACACTCTGGAGTGCTACAATGTCACAGAGGAAGAAGAGGAGTACGAATCTGATAGGATTCATAAGTTGCCTTCCATGGAAATAGAAGAGGAGGAGGAGTAACAGACAGGGTAGGGAGGAGCAGACTTGGAGACTACTCCGTTCCGGATTAAGTGCAGTAGGGAATCAGAGACAGTAGGGTCGTAGAAGAAGTCCAAGGCCAGCAAGACTTCCCTCAACCCGATCACCTTGACAGAAGGTGATCTTAATGACATTGTGATACGGTGAGGGATGCCACTGTGGAACTTCTACCACAGTTCAAGCAGCAACAAAAGTAGGCCTTGGGCACCATTCAGATGAGTTTGCCCGAGCTACAGATCCAGGCATCACAAGTACAAACCAGTGTGGGTCGAAGTAGCGTGGCGTTAGCCAGCAGAAATGGTTCACCCCTCGGACCCCCAGTTTATAACATTGCTAGATGGAGCATTGACCGTGAAAGCAGAAGATGATTGGACCACTGTCTGCGCCCTCCAAAAGGTCAGGTTAGACTTGGCCGCACTTCCAAGAGAAGCCCTTCACACCTTGCATGATGGTGTGATCGCAGAACTTCGGGCTCGGGAACTGTTGGACCTTAAGAAACCAATTTCTTGGCGGTGTAGAAATTGTGCTTAAGACATTAATGATTATAATTATTGTCACTTGTTTGTCACTTAATTGTGTGTTTTGGTCTCAAATGGAGGACCTAGGAAATCTGGTTCTTAACCCTCAATACTTAGGTGACAAGAAAATATCAGAATTCCATTTGATTGTTGAATATAAATGATGAATGAAGAAAGCTTGAATAAGTCATAGACAATATGTCGTTTCACACAGGATCTACTATCTGTGACACTTGGAGAAGTTATAGATAATATGCAATCTTACACAGAAACTACTATCTGTAACCTAGAAGAATTGCAAAGGTGTGAACTTCAAGTATAGGAGCGCTCTTTTAAGGGATTTTAACTTTATTTACATAAGCAAGTAAAGACCCGAAGCTTCGTTACGATCCTTAAAGGAAGAAAACATAAGATGACACATAACAAAGAAGTCACAAATTAATACCAAACAATGTATGGAAAACTTCTGATTCTTTCATTAATCAATAGTTGTATCAAGATTTCAGTAGCTTAGTCTCTAGGTTCTCCAAAATTTGAACCCCTTCTCTATAAATTTTCCTCCTTTTATACATTATAAGACAGTTACTGATCACCAAAACTGTCAAACTTCTTAACTAATCTCCTAACTGTCTAAAGTAAAAGTTATTACAGAATATTACATAGAGGATAAAAGGCACGTCATGAATAAAATAACAAGAAGTAACAAAATTTAGAAAATGATGATGACTGTTACCTTTTCGGCTCTGTTGCTTGGCTGTTGATGAAGTTTTTCTGTAAATGCTTTAATAATGATTAAACAGTTTTAATCATAATTAATTGTATCTGACAAAACCCCATGCATGGACCTAGGCCCACATATGTATCGGGAGTGTTTTTATTGGCCAAAACACAATGAAACTCGACCAATCACTGACCCTTTGAATTTTTTATAATCTCCCTCTAATTTTGATTATTTTGCTTAAACATCGGAATCGACTAATTTACACAGAACACAGTTTACCACGGAACTAAAAAGGATTAACAATATGATTCATAAACTTGTTGGGTATGCCTTAGCTGTACGTGAACCATCCGATCACTCATTTAATAGATGGTCCGATCCTTCGGAACTCACGAGACTTTAAACCCGTTTGAATTAAACCTTATCGAGTCCACCTTTTGAACGCTCCGTTGATTCCCATACGGACCTGATGAGAAATATAAATTGCCAGTTAATGATTTATATGATCTGATCTTAACGCTAAAACTCGATTAATTTTTCACCCGATATCCGTTGAATCCCATCTCTTTTGATGGATGACTGAGATTTCCGCGGGCTTTAGCAAATTTAAACTGTGTTTGATATGTCATTGTGTCCGATTAGCTACCCACCCGATTGTCGTTGGATTTTTGGCATGTTGATCAGACGACCCAGATCTTCTTGCGGGTTCACATTCAAAAGTTGTTCCATCAATCAAACAAAATAAGTTATTTACGTTATTTCTTTTAAAATTTGCGGGGGAAAAGAATGCACGAGAACTTCATTGAGGTTGAACCCCCGCAGTAATTTTAGGCCACACACTGTGGTCAACCAATGTAATGTCATGGTCAACTACGGGGGTTGAGATTTAATTAATATTCATGCTTATTGCTTTCCCACAACACACCTCATCGTTCCCATCAAGCTATCACTTCATCGCACCTCTTAAACCTGTATGACCTTTAGACAATGGTTTGATTTTTCATTTCTTTTGATTTTTATTTCATTTTGTGATAAAACTAAAAATAAGACTTCAATAACAATGGAAGCTACAACATCTGGCTCCACCAGGGGATAGTGCTTTTGCCACAGAAGCATTAAGAACCGCAGATCAATGCCTTCACCTTGGGCATGGAGTCATATATTTCTTAACCAATTCAAATTCTATGGCATTTGTACATTGAATTCACTTCGGTATCTACAATGATAGGATGCTTGTGCTTTGATAACAAAGTGCTGAGAATCGTAGATCAGTAGCGTTAGTTGGGCATGGAGTCTGAAATTATGAAAACCCTGAAATTTGAAAGACTAAAACCTGACATTCTTGAAATCTGAAACCTCTGCAAACCGGTTTCCAACTTGGACAATCACCCTCATTTATTAGCTAAAATTAGACCAAGATCTGCAACTAGAAACCAAATACTCAACACCTGAGCTTATTTATGTTCAGGTTGTTATCTATGTGCATGACTGATCTTAATTAGGTGAAATCAATCTTCCAATGGTACCAGGCTAACATTTGAGTGTCCGATCTAGAACCATTCTGCCAGTGAATTTTGAAAATACAATTCATCTAAATAGATAATAAACTATGCATAAGGGCAGCTGACAACAAAAATTAGGAATATATCTAGAAAATGGTATGTGTAGGTTGTTAATAAATTTCTCCATGTAATCTGCCACAAGATCTTCAAAAGTATAAGAAAAAATATGGTCCTGATCAGCTCCAGAAAAGAAAGTCTCTATGAAGGTTCTTGCTTGAACAAACCTTCTATTAGGATAATATGCTCAATAGAATAATCAACAACATCTTTAAGAAAATGATCTATGTCACTTTTATGTCTCCACTTTTTATCTCTGAGCTTTGATTGAAAATAATTTGTAATTATGACCTTAGGAAGAAAAAGAAAATTTTTCACATCACTATATGACATATGGCCAACTACAAATAGATTGTTTACCTCCGATCCATGGGCATCATTGTGTTCTTCAAAGCAATGATATACAATCTCTTTATCAGCTTCCTTTTTACATAAGATAACCTCTTTTGCTATGATAAATGGCTCAACATATTGTTGTCCAACATTTCCCACTTGTTGGTTTTCTTCTCTATGTCCAACACCTAATTGATGAACTTGAAGACCTTCATCTTGTTCCTCATCCGAACCATTTTTGCTATAGATAGGAGGACCATCAAATTTAACAAAATAAGATCTCTGGGGATTTATTTGCAACTTAATTATTTCTCCCTCTTCTCGACTGCTGGGCAAAAATTCCTGATGCATGTTTGAACTTTTCTCCATTTGAATACTCTCTTGATTTGCTTGGAACAGGGTCAACCAATTCTCTGCTTGTGAGGTTATTAAAGAAACGTTTTTTATAAACTTTTCTGCATCATTTTGAGAAAATGATAGTTCTTTGCTTTCAGATACTTTCTCATAATTAATTTGGCTATAACCTCTCTAAATGCTTGATATATTATCAACATGATCATTAGTTTCTTTAGCCGGATTATGATGAGCTTTTAAAGTTTCTTTAGAATTATAATATTCACATCAACCTTCAAAAAGAAACTTGTGTGTATAAGAAGTTCTACAAAAAGAATTGAACACTGAATGGAAATCTTTCAAAGATGAAATGCTTGAAAGAGGTAGAGACCTATACCAAACCCTAGCTTCTTGGTCCAAAGAAAACATAAATAACTTCATCTTCACATCTTCATGAATGATACTCTGTTGCTCCATGTTTTCATGAAACTCTTGGAGATGCTGAACCAGATCTTCATACTCATTTCCATTGAATCTTGAAAGATACTCATTCCACTCATGAAATTTAGGCATATGATGAGGATAGCCATGATCCCAGTAAAATATAGTGGGCTAAATTTATTGGTTAAGAATTTAGGGATAGCCATTAAATCCCATAAAAGAAAACTCCAAAGTGAAGATCACAGGTGTGAATGTACAACCAACTGCTGAAACTTGTCAACCTCAAGAATTAGATTCAAACTTAATAATCCCAGGAAAAAGTGTTCTTATTCAATTGTTTTGCAGGTTGTGGTTCTTGTTATTTTGGAGTTTCCTTTTGGAGCCACAGTTATGCTTTTGTTCAAAATAACCAAATATTTCCTCCTCACTGAACAACCAGAGGAAAATATTGAAAACCCAGGGAAAAGTGTTCTTGCCTTCTCTCCCCGACAATGGTGCCAATTAATGTTGTACCTTCAGAAACCAATTTCCTGGATGTGTAGAAATTATGCTTAAGACATTAATGATTATAATGATTGTCACTTGTTTGCCACTTGTTTGTCACTTAATTGTATGTTGTTTTCTCAAATGAAGGACCTAGCAAATTTGGTTCTTAACCCTCAATACTTACGTGACAAGAAAATATCAGAATGCCATTTGATTGTTGAATATAAATGATGAATGAAGAAAGCTTGAATAAGTCATAGACAAGATGTTGTTTTACATAGGATCTACTATCTGTGACACTTGGAGAAGTTATAGATAATATTTTGTCTTACTCAGAAACTACTATCTGTAACTTAGAAGAATTGCAGAGGTGTGAACTTTAAGTATAGGAGTGCTCTTTTAAGGGATTTTAACTTTATTTACATAAGCAAATAAAGACCTTCAACTTCATTACCATACTTAAAGGAAGAAAACATAAGATGACACATAACAGAGAAGTCACAAAATCATACCCAACAATCTACGGAAAAATTCTGATTCTTTCATTCATCAACAGTTGTATCAGGAATTTAGTAGCTTAGTCTCCAGGTTCTCCAAAATTAGAACCCCTTCTCTGTAAAGTTTCCTCCTTTTATACATTATAAGACAGTTGGTGATTACCAAAACTGTCAAATTGCTTAACTATTCTCCTAATTGTCTAAAGTAAAAGTTATTACAGGATATTACATAGAGGATAAAAGACACCTCGTGAATAAACTAACAAGAAGTAACAGAATTTAGAAAATGATGATGTCTGTTAGCTTTTTGGCTCTTTTTCTTGGTTGATGATGAAGTTTTTCTGTCAATTCTTTAATAATGATTAAATAGTTTTGATCATAATTAACTTTATTTGACAAAACCCCTTGTGTGGACCTGGGCCCACGTATGTATCGGGAGTGTTTTTATTGGCCAAAACACATGGAAACCTGACCAATCACCGACCCTTTGAAGTTTTGATCATCTCCCTCTAATTTTTATTATTTTTCTTAAACAACGGAATCAACTAATTTACGTGGAACATAGATTGCCACAGAACTTAAAAGGATTAACAATCTGATTCAAACCTGTTGGGTCCACCTTAGTTGTACGTGAACCGTTCAATCACTCATTCAATAGATGATTTGATCCTTTGGAACTCACGAGACTTTAAACCTATTTGAATTAAACCTTATCGAGTCCACCTTTTCAGCGCTTCGTTGACTCCCATACAGACCCGATGGGAAATATAAACTGCCAGTTAATGATCTATCAGGTCTAAGCTTAATGCTAAAACCCGATTAATTTTACACCCGATATCCATCGGATCCCATCTCTTTGGATGGACAGCTGAGATTGGCCCAGACTTCAGCAAATTTAAACTTTGTTTGATATGTCATCGTGTCCGATTAGTTATCCACCCGATTGTCGTCGGATCTGTGGCCTTTTGATAGGATGACCCATATCTTCTCTCAGGTTCACATTCCAAATCCATCCCATCAATGAAACAAAATAAGTTATTTAGGTTATTTATTTTAAACTTTGCAGGGGTATAGAATACACGAGAACTTCATTGACGTTGAACCCCCACAGTAATTTTAGGCCACACATTGTGGTCAACCATGCTAATGTCATGGTCAACTGCGGGGGTTGAGCTTTAATTAATCTTCGTGCTTATTGCTTTCTCGCTGTTAACACCCAGGTTGTTCCCTATGACTCCCAAGGGAATACGGCCGGGGTAACCACTAACCAATCTTTGGATCACTGTTTCTAGCCAAACTGTGATCAGAGAGGGCTCTCTCTTTATGATTTGTCTCTGTTATGATGGTGTTTTAGGCTAGCTATTAAGTTTAATCTTGTTTCAATTGTTTGGTTGGAAAAGTTTCAGTCAAACGTGTGTGCTCTTCCCAGCATATTATATAACATTGGGCAATGGAGTCAGTGGTCCTTTGGTTTGGTGTGCTATGTTGATACATTAATGAAAGCTGCAGAGCAAGGTGATTGTCCGGGGAACAAAGCTTTGAAATTGAGTTTGTGTGTAACATGTCCAGGATAAGAAAGGCAATTAAGGATCTTTCTATAAACTGGTATGAAAGGAGAAACAATTGTTACCTGGAAGCATTTAAGAATTTCTAGATAACATTCACAGCATGGAATTAAATGTAACATGAGCATTTAAGAATTCATGTCTGTTTTAATCCTGAAGAAAACATTTACAGCAACATAAGATTGAGCACAGGGTGTTAAGAAACATGTCCTGAACTATTCTTTTTCTTTATTGCTAGATATGACGAAAATATGAAAACGAAATAACATAGGGAAACGAAACGGAGTTTAAAGAAGACATATCATTCCACCAGACAACGCAAGGTTTCTGCAACAGCTCTTAGATTATCAACAAGACACCAGAGTTCCAGGAAATCACTGAGCTGAAATTGCTCTTTGTATTAAACTTTTCTGAAAATACAGAGTATACATGCCTCAGAGTAAAATTTACCAACCCCTTATGCGTTACTAAGGGGGGTATATATACAAATTTACATTTGGAAAATATCTGAATGAAGAGTAAATGCTCCATAAATGTCCTACCAACTGCTGGAGTGCAGCAGCTGAAAGAGTAAATGTTGTAATAACTTTTAGTCCCTTAGCTGTCAAAAATGGTCAGAGACTGTTGACTTGGTGGCAATTGGAGTCGGTTGGAGACGTGCTGTTCAAAATGTGGCTAGCTGTCATCGTTAGTGATGAATCACTTTTTGGATGCTTTTCAAACATTAACCCTTTTACACTTGTCTTCTGGTGACCTGAGCTGGCAGTGGCCGAATGTCTTGAAACTACCGTGGCAGAATTTGGAGCATGGCCTGCCACCAGTCCTCCTTAGGCATTTGATGCCTCCGAATTTTAATTAGAGTCTCATCAAGCTCTGTATATCTGAAAAAACTAGGAGGAGTTTCAAATAAATGATTTACCTCATTTTCAATAAAAAATGAGCCTTCGAGCTTAGTGTACAAGCTCTGTCCTGTTGGAGGAACTGTTTCCTCAGAAGTACTGCTGGATGCAGTGATTTGATTTTCAATGTAAGTGGCCATCCTGTTTGTAAATTGATCTCTGCTGATCAATTTTCCTGTGCTGCTCAACAGGCTAGGCAGTCCTCTTGCTTGTAGCATTCCCATTCTGAGTTTATAATCTTCAACTTCAGTCTGTATCTCATAACTTTTTCTTTCTACCGTCTGTACATAACCTCTGAGAGTTAGCACCTTTTTAGCCATGAGGATGGCCTCTGTTCTGTTGGTGATTCCAACGGCTGCCAGCTCCTCTTTGTCTTGCCTGTTCAAAAATTCTATCAATTGGCTAGCTTGCTCAGGTCTGTTTCCTAACACTGTCTTGGCCCTCTGGACATCTGTCTGGGCTTGTACAATTAAATCCATATGCTCATGGATTGTTTTAATGGATTTCCACTGTTTGATAATGGCTTGGGTAATTTTATTCCACAAGATTATTTTGATTTCTGCCATAGTATTTTCCAGATTGAGCTCCTTCTCCAGGGCCTTTATTTTATCTTTTTGAGCCTTAATCTGTCTGCCCTGTTCTGCTACCGTTATCTTTGATTGATCATATTTGGCATCTATCTCTGCCAGTTTTTCTTTTGCTTTCTTTATTTCATCCGCCTGTAGCTCCATTGCCTTGACAGCTTTGGTCAATTCTTCTACACTGGGGTGGGCATCTGGAGCTGCTGTTGTACCTGCTGCTTCTGTTGTGGGGGCCACTGCTGCCCCAGAAGTTGTTGCTGTTGTGGAATCTGTTGGAGGAGCTTGGAGTGTAGATTCTCCCTGTTTGTCTTGTAATGCTCCTTCCAGCTCTTTCTCTAGTTCTTGGATCCTTTGATCTTGCTGTAATAAGAGGTCAAGTTGTTCATTAACTTGCTTTTCTTTTTGCAATTCAGCTGTCTGAGGGTGTTCTGTAGGTAACAGCTTCAACCTCTTCTTCATGGCATTTAGATCATCATCCTTTTTCTTCATGAGGGCTTTTACCCCGGTTGGATCACTAGGGTCATGCCCTAGATCAACAATAATCTCCTCAAGAGATTTTATCCTATTGTCCTTGGCCTTAGAGGACATCCTCTCAAAATCTAGTTGAGTGTTTGTGTTCTTCAAAGATTCTTTCAGCTCATGAGCTAATGTGGCCTTCTCTACCAAAGTGGCATAGACCATCTCCCCAGTCTGCTTGTGGAGTTCAATTTGGTCCATAGGATGTATGTCTTTGGCCAGGACCTCCACCCTTGTTTTGATGAAATCTGCAGTTGTCATTGGCTGCGGCCCCTTGGGTTTGAAATGGCTGAATATTATTTTTTCTTCTTTGAAGTCGTAGACCGACATCAACCTTTCCTGCTGGGCTGGAGTGGCATCTATAAACTGTTTGTAAACCTCAGCCCTCAATAACTCATTTGCTGCCTTGATTTGTTTGAAGGAAGCCTTAGCACCTTTAAGCTTCTGGCTTTGCTGAGAAGAGGATGACACCTCCAAACCAAGCTGTAAATTCTGCTCCTGCTGAAAGGAGCTTGTCCCTGTATGTTGGCTGCCCTCCCTGTCCTTTGCTGTGTTGTTCAAGACATCTTCAGTAATGTCTTCCACCTCTGGGGAATCTGCCCTTTGCCTTTTGGCTTCTGGCTGGTGGGAGGATCCACTGAGGGGAGTGGACTCTTCTCTTTGCCTTTTAGTACCCCTCTCTTCATGTGCTGGGGTCTGCAAAACTGAGGTAGTTAATGGCTCAGTTTGAGGTGGCGGTGTTTGCATTAGGGGGGTTTCTGGCAGCCCAGTTTGTGGCAGAACAGTTTGTCCTTGTTGCTGCTCTGTTTGTTGTTCTGTTTGCTGATCTTTTTGCTGTGACTGTTGCTCTGACTGTTCCTTTTTTGCTTCATCCTCTGCATCCATTTTTCCTTTTCCTTTATCTAAGCCTGGTGCTGCTGTAGAGAGTGTCTGCGGCGCTGTCCTGGTAACTGAGGTCCCTTCTCCCACTGATTGAGGCAGTCTGAAAGGTACCTGGAGCACATAGTCCAGGTCAATAGTCTTCTCAAGTTCTTTCATATTTTTAAGCATTCTTTCTTCTTCAGTTAAGCTCTCAACTAGAGTGTCCAGCTGCCATTCTTGTAAGTTGGCATACTTTTCTATGTGTGGGTAGTGGCAGTGTTTAATCCCTAGGAGTCTGTACTTAGTTCTCCTAGCAGTGATGAAACCTTGAGGGTCATAAGGGACCCATCGAAAACTGTATGACAATTTATATTTGTCCTTGAGGATCAGGTCTGCAGATTCCCAACTCATTTTTGAAGTTAAGGTGTGCCTTTTTCTTGGAGCTGTGGAAATGGGTAAGGTCTGATTGAATCAATTGCCTGTAATACTCCAAGGCAAATAATCTCATAGGAACATACTTGGGTAGCCTGTATGGACAGAGCTCACAGCCATATACTCTGAACACAGTATGGTGTTCATATAGGTACCAATCACCTATTTTGTACTTCTTAGATAGCTGCAAAGCTTTCTTGATCTCATTAGATATTCTAGGTGGAGGGGACTTCATAAGCATGCAGGAGACTGGGTACACAAACTGGTCAACAAATTCACAGTAGGTATAGGGTGAATTTGTGATTTTATGATAGACTGAGGTCCAGAAGATGACAGATCTCCTCTCTCCTTTATTATCCAGCCTTCTGATGTAGCATGGAAAAGCTTCAGAATGATAAAACATGAACAGGTGGTAGATGTAAGCTGAGTATCTGAAGACCCCCTGTCTGTCCATTTTGCTCAATTGATCATGAATCCTATTGGCTATGAACTTAGCAAAGTTATACTTTCGGGCAGGGGGTTGACGTGGGCTGTAAGCAGACAGCAATACGAGCATGGCTTGATCCACATGCTCACTGTTTTGGTAACCTAACACATAGGCTATCATGTCCAGTAGCAGCCTGCCTGAGTCATTGAAATGTTCATGCAGATAAGGGGGTGGCCCTGTAGGCTGGCACTCAGTTCTCATGTAGTTCCTGGTGACCTTTTGCAGCTCCTCACTGGTCATCTTGTCACCAGCTTCCAGCAAATACCTCATGGAGAATGGGATTAGCAACTCCGTTTGATCAAACTGTAACATCTTGTTGATGGACTCAGCATTTATATAAAAAAGGATCCTCCCTGATGGAGTATTGACAGCTCTGTGCTCCAGATCATAGTTTTGAGCACATAAGTGAATGATTTCAGGGAAAACATTCACAACTGGGAGACAGTAATAGGGCAGGTTTGACTCCCATATTCCATCTGTACCAAGTCCATCCTTATGGTCTTCCCTCAGTGTAGTGAAGGTCTTCAAAAAGTCCCTGTCTCCCTCAAAGTCATCAATGAGACAATCCTTGTCAATAAATGGCAAGGCCTCCAGTTCCTTATTGGTTTGATTTAGTGGAGTAACACTGAGGGAAGAGGATGCAGAGGCTGCCATGATATAATCTGTATGTGTGCAGGGAGAGGTAATAGTTTGATAAGTCTTTAAAGACTTAAGCAGCAGGTAAACTGTACACAGTGTGATGTCCTCTTCTAGTGTAAAATTGTAAGCAAGTTGGTAAATTGCTGCAAATTCTCAGGGATGTGGATTGCCTAAGGGGACGTTGCAGAGACAGTGATAATTCTTTAGGAAGAGTGCAGGTGGCCTGTACTTGGCAAAAGGGAACAATGCCGAGTACCTCGGGGGCAATTTTGCAGTTTTAACCCGCGAACTGATTGCTCCAATGTCAAATTGTGGCTTAGGGATGGGGCAGGTTGCTTGGGTTTGGTTTAGGTGATCAGGTGGAGCTGAATTAAGTGAATTTACCAGTCTTTAATGGTGAATTCTACAGAGAATTGGAATTCATGGGCAAAGTGGAAGGAAATGGCAAAATACCTGGAAAATCGACTTGGAAGCTTGCGGGGCGGGTTGTGGAGACTTAGTGCCGTCGAATTCTGAACTTTGAATGGTCGAATTGTCAAATTTGATGGCTGAGTGAGAGGTTTCGCAGCAGCTGTTGGCAACGGCTAGTTTCTCTTTCGCATGAAAATGAGCGAAAACAACTCATTTAGTCGTTTAAATCGTTAAATTTGGCAAAAGTGTGCATTTGGCGCTTTTCCGCCGATGACGTCAGCATGACGTCATGGCGGGGCCCAGATACGGAGGTGACGTGGCGGCTGAGGTGTTTGCCAGGGTGGCAGGACACGGTGGCGGGCGGGTACAGTGGCGGGTCCGCGTGGAGGGCCACGGGACGCTGGGGCGGGCACTGGCGAGGTGACGTCAGGGTGACGTGCAAATGACGTGGGAGGAGAGTGGTATTAGGGGTGGCGGTAAGCGGGTTCCCCGCACCACCTTTGGGCAAAGGCGGTAACGGGGAGGGGGGCTCCGAACAACCCCACCGCCTGCCACGCGTCCCCTGTACGGGATGGCCAAAACCACTTTCCCCGGACGCTAAAGGTCGGCAGGTCGGGGAGTGAAAATGACCGCCCACCTTTAGATCCGGGCGACGGAGATCTGACGGCTGGCGGGCCTTCCAACTGGTCGAGCATGTTTGGGGGGGGGGGGTCCCGCCAGCGCAATAAAATATTCAATTCAATGATTGGGCGGAGGACTATAGGAAAGTGGGTTTTTTCGCAGTTTTTAGGTTTTTTGGGCTTTTTCAAGGGTTTATATAGGAAAACGGGGTTTTTGTGCGTTTTCAGCAGAGAGACGGTGAGGGTTGAGGGACAGGATTTCTGCTCATAACCAGAGGTCAGAGCACATCCAAGACAAGGTTGACCACAGTCCCAGGTGGACTGAAGTCCCCTTAGACCATTTACTTGGCTATAATGCCAAAAGGAGAATATGTAGATAATGCTGGGATTTATACACCATGGTGTTTAATACTAGTAGGGGAAAAGGTAATATAGGGGATTTACATAGTAGAATTAGAGTTAATATGGATGAGAGGGTGAGTGGAGGGGGAAACCATTTTAGTTTATGTGAAACAAACTTGGTTTTGAGAGTAGATCAAAATGAAAAGATTTTTAGACAAGAAATGTGGCTTTTAAAGATTAAGAACCACCATGAAAACTTAGTCATTTTCATGAATCTTAGCTGATGGGGAATGCTGGAGATGAAATTGGAAGGGAATGAGGGAAATTAGTCATGCTTCCAGCTGCAAATCGATGAAGAAGAACACCTTTGTCAATTAATTGACTTTGCTTTGATACCCACAGTTACCATCTCTGCAATGGTAGGTATAACTTTCTGCAACCCCAACTACTTACCCAGCTACTTGCCTAGCATTTTTATTTCTTCTTGGAGGGTGCACTTGGACTTGCAGACCCTTACTTGCCTTTTCTTTTCTTTGGCTTTTTCTTTAGCTTTTTCTATCTACTTCTAGCCTTATTTCTTCCAAGGTCCCAGATTAAGCTGTTGAGAGCCCTTTCTTCTCTACCTGAACTAGTTGTCTGCCAAGATTAAGCAGTTTGGACAGACTTCTTTCTCTATTCTATAACTCAAAATTGAAACATGGCATGATCCAGGTTAAACTGTTGGATCATCCACCAAAATTGAAATAAGGTGATTAACATTTGAAACACTTTACACACCTCTTGTTCTCTAGGAAATATGGGATCTTTGTGATATCAAAGCAGAGCATATTTGGACTTTCCCTTGCCAATCATGAAATATGAAACCTATTGGTATAGGTATCCAACAGTGGCTCCACATGGGGATGGTTTTTCTTTTGAAAGACCAAGAACAGCAGGTCAGATTGCCTTGTTCTTTGACTGCCCATCTCAATCTTGAAATTCGCTGCTTTGATGTGTCAAAACTGTGTGCTTCCTTTTTGAAAGACCTCTGATCCTATTTGCCTTTTGCTGTTTGGTGAATCACTTAGGAAACTGCATTTTTACAATCTAAATAGAAATAATATGTACATCTGCATATATACAAGGGAACCTGATGTTGCAATCATGGGAAATAGTCAAAATAATGCTTCAGCATCCTGCCATTGACAGGACCTTCATCCAAGTCAGTTTCAGTCAGACTTTTGAGGAAGTAAGTGTTGTTACCTTGCACTGCTTGGACAACAAATGGTCCTCTCCAAAGGGAATCAAATTTCCCATGTTTTCCTTTTTCTTCTCTCCTTGCATCCCATTTAAGGACTTTATCACCAATGCTGAAATCCTCTGCCTTAGTTCTTCTATCAAAGGCCCTTTTTAATTTTTCTTGTAATATCTGCACTCTGCTGAAAACTTGTTCTCTTGTTTGCTGTAAACAGATTATCTGATTGATCCTCCTTTGCATATCATTTGGCTCTGCTTGACTCTCTTGCAGAAGCTTCATAACAGGCACTCCTAGTGATGATGGAAACTTGGCCTCTAGTCCATAGACCAACTCATATGGGCTGGTCCCAATTGATCTTTTTGTTGTTAGTCTATCTGCCCATAAAGCATTGACTAGTTTCTTATGCCAGTTCTTTTTGTTCTCTTCCAGCACCTTCTTTATGATATTTATTAAGCTTTTGTTTGATGATTCAGCGAGGCCATTTCCTTGGGGATAGTATGCAGTAGAATGGCCCAAAGTGATGTGAAATTTATGGCAGAAGTTCACCATTTTTTTGGATCTGAAAGCAGCAGCATTGTCTGTTATTATTTTGTCTGGACAGCCAAATCTAGCCAGTATGTTGTTTTCCAAAAACTGAATGATTACTGAGTCATTTGCTTGTCTGCATGGGGCAGCTTCAATCCATTTGGTGAAGTAGTCTGTGGCTGTTAAAATCCATCTGTGTTGGCCTGAAGATGAAGGATGAATTTCCCCAATGAAATCCAAGCCCCATTGTTGGAAAGGTCTCTCTGTTGCAATGGGTCTTAAGGGAAGTGGCAGCAACTGTCTTTTGCCCTCAAAGAGTTGGCATTTGTGGCATGAGGCTGTGAATTTCTTCACATCAGAGAACATGGTGGGCCAGTAATAACCAGCCCTCAGTATCTTGTCCACAGTGGACTTCCAGTACAAATGTCCACCACAGTCTCCTGCATGGAAGTCTTGCATGATATTGTTAGTTTCATTCTCCATTAGACAGTGCAGCAATATCCCTTCATGGTTTTTCCAAAGTAAATTTCCGTCCATCACACAAAATCTAGATGTTTTCATTTTTAGGAACCTACACTTAGTTCTGGACAGTCCTGGGGGAGCACACAGGTTTTGTAACACATAACAGATATCAGAGTACCAAGGAGATTGTTCAAAGGCTACATTGATCTTTGGAGTCGCCAGCTCTGTTTCACTGTCCAGTTGATTGATATCTAAGGCTTGGAAATTTGCTTCTGTCATTAATTTGGCCAAACCTTGCCCTTTTATTAGCTTTGTAGGTTTTATTTCAATGTCAAATTCTAGTATGTTTGCAATCCATTTTCCTCTTCTGCCCTCTAAGTTTTCTTGGGTGAGAATGTCTTTGACAATAGGACTTGGTACATAAGCCACAACATGGGAATAAAGGATGTAAATCCTAAAGTCTTTAATGGCTTTGACCAAAGCATAAGCTTGTTTCTCCATAATTTGATACTTTAGAGGGGCATCTCTAAGAGTTCTGCTGAAGAAGGCAATAGGCTTCTCATTCCCTTGGTCATCTTTCTGTAATAAAACAGCAGCAATAGTATGCTGGGAGGCAAAAGAGAAAATGATAAAGTCTCTGTCAAACTGAGGATTGGTTAACACTGGGGTTTGAGTCAAGGCCAATTTTATACTTTCAAAGGCTTGTTTTGCTTCAACAGTCCATTTTACCTTTGAATCTTTCTTTAGCATATTGTTTAATAATCTGATTAGTTCTGCTAAGTTCGGGATAAACCTTCTTAAAAAGTTAATTTTTCCTAAGAATCCCTGCAACTCCTTGACATTCCTTGGGTGAGGCATTTGTAGGATAGCTTGTATCCTGTCTGGATCAATTCTTATGCCATCTTTTGAAATAATGTGCCCTAAGAGTTTCCCTTCTTCCAAGCCAAATAATGATTTCTTGGGATTTAAAGAAATACCATATTTCCTGCATGTTAGGAAAATCTGTCTCAAATGTTTCAGATGTTCTTGGTCGGATTTTGAAAAGGGTGTAAGATCATCTAAGTAAATGACTAGGAAGTCATGAATCTCTTTTGCAAAAGCAATGTCCATTGCTCTTTGAAAAGTTGCCCCTGCGTTTTTCAGTCCAAAGGGCATTTTTACATACTTGAAAGTTCCCCATGGGGTTGTAAATGCAGTTTTGTCTTGATCATCAGGGTGTACTAGGATTTGATTAAAGCCTGAGAATCCATCAAGCAATGACATTCTTGAAGCCCCCACCACTCTTTGGAGAATGTGATCCATTTTGGGTAAAGGGTAGTTATCTTTGAGTGATACTTGATTCAGATTCCTTAAGTCTACACAAAGTCTAATCTCACCAGTCTTTTTTCTTGTAGGGACTAAGTTGGAAATCCATTCAGAGAATCTGATTGGTGCTATGATGCCAGCTTTGAACATTTTTTGCAATTCCTTTTCAATGGAAGGAAGGAGTACAGGATTGATCCTTCTCAATTTCTGTTTGAATGGTTTTTGATTAGGCTTGAGGGGAATGGTATGCTGGATGACAGAAGTATCATAGGACTTTAGATCCTCATAACCCCATGCAAAAACATCTTGAAATTCTTTAAAGAGGTCAATGTATTTGGGTTTTTGATCAGGGGGCAAAGAAGCAGATAGCTTTATTATTTTGGGCTTGTGACTAGTACCAATATTGCATTCTTCAATCGCTGCATCTAATGGCTGCATCTTTGGTTTCCTGGGGACGTCATTTGAATCAAAAATGTCCTCTAGTGGGGTAAGGCCTGCTGGAAGGAAGTTGTCTTTGAGTTGTATGATTTCAGCTTCAGCGTTGCTCACCTCTTCACAGTCGATTTGGTGAATTTGCTGAATGTTTTGATTATTGAAAATGGTTGGATTCAGCAATTGTTTTGCTGTTCTAGGTGATATTGGCTGAGCAGTCTGTTGGAACTGTATTTGTGATTGACTTGCTTCATCAAGTATTTGTGATTGACTTGCTGATTCAGTGTCAATATTTAATCCTGCAAACTCTTGTTGTGAGGTTAGAAAATTGTTTATTTGTATATCATTCTCAAATACTTGCCATTCTTTGACATTGTTTGGAATAGAGGGTCTGTATCTGACCTCGGCTGTGAAACAGTTATTGGGTTCTAGTGGGAATTTGAAGGTGCTGGCAAATGTTGCCAAACTGTGTGCGTGGAGATTGTGGCCCCTTGAAATTTTTGTGATAAAGAACTCAGAGAAAGTCTCCAATATTTCAATTACAGCAGACCTGTAAGATCTCAACCTTTTGTCATTGGTGACAAAACTTCCTTTCACTTGTTGAATTACTAGATCAGAATCTCCCATGATGGAAAGCCTAGGAGCTTGTAATGACTTTGCTAGTTTGAGACCTAGTAACAGAGCTTCATATTCTGCCATGTTATTAGTGCATCTAAAATTTAATCTATAAGCCCTGCCTTCTGCATGGTCTTTCTCTTTGTTATGTATCCAAACTCCAGCTCCTGCCCCTAACTTATTGACTGAGCCATCAAATTCTAAGATCCACAGGATATCTTGCTGAAAAGGAGGTTTAAAAATCTGTTCATGGGATGGCCATGTAAGCAGGAGTTGGGGTTTCTTTTCCCGCTTGTTTTCTAGGACAGTTTCATCACTTGTTGGACAATCTTTGACAACTAGAGGAGGGATAATGTCTATTGTTGGACTGATTGATGTTTTATGGGTGCTACTTGCTTGATTAATGTTTTGTTCTTGCAAGAGTTTCTTAGTTCCAATATCATTGTTTGAGAGACTTGCACTGTCATTGAAGAGAATGAAGGAGTCTATGTCTGAATGGACAGCATATATTGGAAAATTTTGAGGCTTTTCTTCACTGCTGACCATGTACTTCATGAGTGTCTCCCTGTAAAGTCTTTTTGGTTGCCCAAAGACAGAGATGGTGGCATATGACATATCTAATTGCAGGGAGCCTTGGAGTTTGGCCCCCCATGATCTTGATAACAGCATCCCATATTTAGGTGGGATATCAGCGACTACAACATCCATTAGAATGGTTTTATTAGGGTATTGAACCAGGGATACACATAAATCTTTTATTAGGCCTAAACATTTGACTTGGCTAGAATCAAAGGAAAACAGGTCTTTGTATGGTCTTGTTATATCCAAGTTCAATCTTTCCATGACTGCTTTTGGCATAAGGTTGTGAGAGGCGCCTGAGTCGAACATTGCATTATGCAGTATTTTATCATGAACATGCAAGCTGACATAAAAAGGTAATATCCCTGTGACCATTGTTTTTCCATCTACCTCTGGGCCAAACAGTAATTCCGGAGTGTCATCTAGCACATTTACATCATCTTTACTATTAGTGAATTGAAGAGATTTCTTGATCTGTTGCTTATAGATGTCATGCTTGGCTAGCTCTGAGAGGGGAATTGCTATCTTTAGCTTGCCAATCTCTGTGCTTAGGTCAAAAGGTTTATCAGCTTGGGTTTTGGAGTTGTGGATAGCAGCCCTTTCTTTGCTCATTAGATCTTCTTGTTGGTTTTCATCTTGACTTTGAGACCTGCCCCTTTTGCTCATGTCTGGAGGGGTGATATCTAAGTCAGGGTGAGAGGACGAGGTTGCCATAGGCCGTTGTAGTGGTGACAAAAGTGTGGTGACCTCTTCAACCACCACTTCTTCTGTAGGCAAGTTTGTTTTGTCATTAGGTTCTGTGACTATGGTTCCTTTAGACTGCTGTTTATCTTTTATCTTTTCAGGCTGATTTACATTTACAGTCCTACTCCTTAGCTTGTATTGTTTGTGAACTTCATAGACAGCACTATCATATCCTTGTTTAAAATCAAAGGATTCTCCTGATTTAGTTTGGAATATTTTGATTTCATCATCCTCATGGTCCTCTTGTGTTAAGAAGACCTGGCTTTTACCATCTAGACCCATTAGATTAATCTCAGGGTCTTCATTAGGTTCAGTTGATGTTGAAGTTTCTGCATAATTTTCTTGGAAAGGGGGTCTAATGTCTTGGTCAGCACTTGTTCTACCAATGTTTTGGTTTTGGGTTCTCCTAAAATTCGGATTTCTAGGAGGGTTGTTTTGTGGTGCTTCCCATGATGACTTTCTTTCAACTGATTCCACTCTTTCACCCAATCTCTTCATGCTATTTAGTATTGCATCCAGCTTTTGATCAAAGCCCGAAGTTTCTTCTTTGAAGGCAGTCCTTTTCTCCAATTTTGCCCTGTTTCTTTTGGCAATTAGGTTAGCTTCCACTGTGACAGCAACCCTTTGAGCTTCTTCAAGGGTTGGAGGATTTCTTTCCTTCAACTGATAGGCCATATCAGGGTCAAAACCATCAGGGAATTTATACAGGGCTAAATCAGGAGGAGGCCTTAAGTTCTGTGGAATAGCATTATATACATTGTTAAACCTAGCACAATATTCCAAAACTGTCTCCTGGGGACCTCTCTTAATAGTGTCATATTCACCAAGTACGTGGAGAGGATCTTTCTTCTTCTCCCATCTCTCAGTAAAAGCTTCGTAAAGCTGATCTGGTGTTGTAATGGAGTTTGCATTGAGGGATCTGAACCAAGTTCTAACATCCCCAGTTAAACTTTGAACAAAAATTCTCATTCTGACAGTGTCATCATCTATTTCATAGGTCTCAAAGTGGTCTTGCATCTTCTTGGCATGCTGGATAGCTGTTAGAGAGCCATTTGAGTCAAAATATGAGATTTTACTTTGATAATCTTGAGGTAAGGCCACAGCATTAGCTGGTATCTGCAGAGGTGCATACCTGTTAGCCATATTTATGAGGTTTAGAGGGTTAATAGGAACAAATGGGACAGCAGGGATCAGTGGTATAACAGGGTTAATGGGATGAGTAGCTAGTGGGAGACTGGTCAAAGGAGTATGTGCAGTGGATGCAGATGTGAGAGGAGGACTTTGCGATGTTGATGGTGAACTAGGGGAACCAGGGGTGGACCGGAAAAGAACTTTGCAAGGAGTGGGAATGAGGCTGGGATGATCCGAACTTATATTTGCATCAGCAGGCTCTTCCTGCTTTTGCTGTCTCCGGATGTTTCTTTGGATGGTATTTGGATTATCAACAATGATGGGTGGTTTAGGGTCAGGATTTGCCCTAGTATGCCGAGGATTTTTCTTAGGAGCCAGCTTCCAACCTGTTTTTTGGGATTTTGTAGGAAGTTTTTATATCTGCAAGGACTGGATGAAGATTTTGGAATGGCTATATATTCTCAAAGCTAAGATGAAGATTCCCAAACAAGCTCCTCCCTAAAGCTGTTAATGTGATGCAGAAACAGTTCTAAGGCCTCTTGGCTGATTTCAGGTTTGATGGTAACTTTGGAAAACAGATAGTAATTGAAAGATCCTAAGAAGTTCCCCAGTGGAGTCGCCAATTATGTTAACACCCAGGTTGTTCCCTATGACTCCCAAGGGAATACGGCCGGGGTAACCACTAACCAATCTTTGGATCACTGTTTCTAGCCAAACTGTGATCAGAGAGGGCTCTCTCTTTATGATTTGTCTCTGTTATGATGGTGTTTTAGGCTAGCTATTAAGTTTAATCTTGTTTCAATTGTTTGGTTGGAAAAGTTTCAGTCAAACGTGTGTGCTCTTCCCAGCATATTATATAACATTGGGCAATGGAGTCAGTGGTCCTTTGGTTTGGTGTGCTATGTTGATACATTAATGAAAGCTGCAGAGCAAGGTGATTGTCCGGGGAACAAAGCTTTGAAATTGAGTTTGTGTGTAACATGTCCAGGATAAGAAAGGCAATTAAGGATCTTTCTATAAACTGGTATGAAAGGAGAAACAATTGTTACCTGGAAGCATTTAAGAATTTCTAGATAACATTCACAGCATGGAATTAAATGTAACATGAGCATTTAAGAATTCATGTCTGTTTTAATCCTGAAGAAAACATTTACAGCAACATAAGATTGAGCACAGGGTGTTAAGAAACATGTCCTGAACTATTCTTTTTCTTTATTGCTAGATATGACGAAAATATGAAAACGAAATAACATAGGGAAACGAAACAGAGTTTAAAGAAGACATATCATTCCACCAGACAACGCAAGGTTTCTGCAACAGCTCTTAGATTATCAACAAGACACCAGAGTTCCAGGAAATCACTGAGCTGAAATTGCTCTTTGTATTAAACTTTTCTGAAAATACAGAGTATACATGCCTCAGAGTAAAATTTACCAACCCCTTATGCGTTACTAAGGGGGGTATATATACAAATTTACATTTGGAAAATATCTGAATGAAGAGTAAATGCTCCATAAATGTCCTACCAACTGCTGGAGTGCAGCAGCTGAAAGAGTAAATGTTGTAATAACTTTTAGTCCCTTAGCTGTCAAAAATGGTCAGAGACTGTTGACTTGGTGGCAATTGGAGTCGGTTGGAGACGTGCTGTTCAAAATGTGGCTAGCTGTCATCGTTAGTGATGAATCACTTTTTGGATGCTTTTCAAACATTAACCCTTTTACACTTGTCTTCTGGTGACCTGAGCTGGCAGTGGCCGAATGTCTTGAAACTACCGTGGCAGAATTTGGAGCATGGCCTGCCACCAGTCCTCCTTAGGCATTTGATGCCTCCGAATTTTAATTAGAGTCTCATCAAGCTCTGTATATCTGAAAAAACTAGGAGGAGTTTCAAATAAATGATTTACCTCATTTTCAATAAAAAATGAGCCTTCGAGCTTAGTGTACAAGCTCTGTCCTGTTGGAGGAACTGTTTCCTCAGAAGTACTGCTGGATGCAGTGATTTGATTTTCAATGTAAGTGGCCATCCTGTTTGTAAATTGATCTCTGCTGATCAATTTTCCTGTGCTGCTCAACAGGCTAGGCAGTCCTCTTGCTTGTAGCATTCCCATTCTGAGTTTATAATCTTCAACTTCAGTCTGTATCTCATAACTTTTTCTTTCTACCGTCTGTACATAACCTCTGAGAGTTAGCACCTTTTTAGCCATGAGGATGGCCTCTGTTCTGTTGGTGATTCCAACGGCTGCCAGCTCCTCTTTGTCTTGCCTGTTCAAAAATTCTATCAATTGGCTAGCTTGCTCAGGTCTGTTTCCTAACACTGTCTTGGCCCTCTGGACATCTGTCTGGGCTTGTACAATTAAATCCATATGCTCATGGATTGTTTTAATGGATTTCCACTGTTTGATAATGGCTTGGGTAATTTTATTCCACAAGATTCTTTTGATTTCTGCCATAGTATTTTCCAGATTGAGCTCCTTCTCCAGGGCCTTTATTTTATCTTTTTGAGCCTTAATCTGTCTGCCCTGTTCTGCTACCGTTATCTTTGATTGATCATATTTGGCATCTATCTCTGCCAGTTTTTCTTTTGCTTTCTTTATTTCATCCGCCTGTAGCTCCATTGCCTTGACAGCTTTGGTCAATTCTTCTACACTGGGGTGGGCATCTGGAGCTGCTGTTGTACCTGCTGCTTCTGTTGTGGGGGCCACTGCTGCCCCAGAAGTTGTTGCTGTTGTGGAATCTGTTGGAGGAGCTTGGAGTGTAGATTCTCCCTGTTTGTCTTGTAATGCTCCTTCCAGCTCTTTCTCTAGTTCTTGGATCCTTTGATCTTGCTGTAATAAGAGGTCAAGTTGTTCATTAACTTGCTTTTCTTTTTGCAATTCAGCTGTCTGAGGGTGTTCTGTAGGTAACAGCTTCAACCTCTTCTTCATGGCATTTAGATCATCATCCTTTTTCTTCATGAGGGCTTTTACCCCGGTTGGATCACTAGGGTCATGCCCTAGATCAACAATAATCTCCTCAAGAGATTTTATCCTATTGTCCTTGGCCTTAGAGGACATCCTCTCAAAATCTAGTTGAGTGTTTGTGTTCTTCAAAGATTCTTTCAGCTCATGAGCTAATGTGGCCTTCTCTACCAAAGTGGCATAGACCATCTCCCCAGTCTGCTTGTGGAGTTCAATTTGGTCCATAGGATGTATGTCTTTGGCCAGGACCTCCACCCTTGTTTTGATGAA
This sequence comes from Pinus tabuliformis, assembly GCA_031772625.1. NCBI lineage: Eukaryota > Viridiplantae > Streptophyta > Pinopsida > Pinales > Pinaceae > Pinus > Pinus tabuliformis. The sequence goes on from CM062819.1 coordinate 989,308,331, forward strand.
ATCTGCAGTTGTCATTGGCTGCGGCCCCTTGGGTTTGAAATGGCTGAATATTATTTTTTCTTCTTTGAAGTCGTAGACCGACATCAACCTTTCCTGCTGGGCTGGAGTGGCATCTATAAACTGTTTGTAAACCTCAGCCCTCAATAACTCATTTGCTGCCTTGATTTGTTTGAAGGAAGCCTTAGCACCTTTAAGCTTCTGGCTTTGCTGAGAAGAGGATGACACCTCCAAACCAAGCTGTAAATTCTGCTCCTGCTGAAAGGAGCTTGTCCCTGTATGTTGGCTGCCCTCCCTGTCCTTTGCTGTGTTGTTCAAGACATCTTCAGTAATGTCTTCCACCTCTGGGGAATCTGCCCTTTGCCTTTTGGCTTCTGGCTGGTGGGAGGATCCACTGAGGGGAGTGGACTCTTCTCTTTGCCTTTTAGTACCCCTCTCTTCATGTGCTGGGGTCTGCAAAACTGAGGTAGTTAATGGCTCAGTTTGAGGTGGCGGTGTTTGCATTAGGGGGGTTTCTGGCAGCCCAGTTTGTGGCAGAACAGTTTGTCCTTGTTGCTGCTCTGTTTGTTGTTCTGTTTGCTGATCTTTTTGCTGTGACTGTTGCTCTGACTGTTCCTTTTTTGCTTCATCCTCTGCATCCATTTTTCCTTTTCCTTTATCTAAGCCTGGTGCTGCTGTAGAGAGTGTCTGCGGCGCTGTCCTGGTAACTGAGGTCCCTTCTCCCACTGATTGAGGCAGTCTGAAAGGTACCTGGAGCACATAGTCCAGGTCAATAGTCTTCTCAAGTTCTTTCATATTTTTAAGCATTCTTTCTTCTTCAGTTAAGCTCTCAACTAGAGTGTCCAGCTGCCATTCTTGTAAGTTGGCATACTTTTCTATGTGTGGGTAGTGGCAGTGTTTAATCCCTAGGAGTCTGTACTTAGTTCTCCTAGCAGTGATGAAACCTTGAGGGTCATAAGGGACCCATCGAAAACTGTATGACAATTTATATTTGTCCTTGAGGATCAGGTCTGCAGATTCCCATCCTTCCTTCTTGTTCATGATGAAAGGGCCCAACTCATTTTTGAAGTTAAGGTGTGCCTTTTTCTTGGAGCTGTGGAAATGGGTAAGGTCTGACTGAATCAATTGCCTGTAATACTCCAAGGCAAATAATCTCATAGGAACATACTTGGGTAGCCTGTATGGACAGAGCTCACAGCCATATACTCTGAACACAGTATGGTGTTCATATAGGTACCAATCACCTATTTTGTACTTCTTAGATAGCTGCAAAGCTTTCTTGATCTCATTAGATATTCTAGGTGGAGGGGACTTCATAAGCATGCAGGAGACTGGGTACACAAACTGGTCAACAAATTCACAGTAGGTATAGGGTGAATTTGTGATTTTATGATAGACTGAGGTCCAGAAGATGACAGATCTCCTCTCTCCTTTATTATCCAGCCTTCTGATGTAGCATGGAAAAGCTTCAGAATGATAAAACATGAACAGGTGGTAGATGTAAGCTGAGTATCTGAAGACCCCCTGTCTGTCCATTTTGCTCAATTGATCATGAATCCTATTGGCTATGAACTTAGCAAAGTTATACTTTCGGGCAGGGGGTTGACGTGGGCTGTAAGCAGACAGCAATACGAGCATGGCTTGATCCACATGCTCACTGTTTTGGTAACCTAACACATAGGCTATCATGTCCAGTAGCAGCCTGCCTGAGTCATTGAAATGTTCATGCAGATAAGGGGGTGGCCCTGTAGGCTGGCACTCAGTTCTCATGTAGTTCCTGGTGACCTTTTGCAGCTCCTCACTGGTCATCTTGTCACCAGCTTCCAGCAAATACCTCATGGAGAATGGGATTAGCAACTCCGTTTGATCAAACTGTAACATCTTGTTGATGGACTCAGCATTTATATAAAAAAGGATCCTCCCTGATGGAGTATTGACAGCTCTGTGCTCCAGATCATAGTTTTGAGCACATAAGTGAATGATTTCAGGGAAAACATTCACAGCTGGGAGACAGTAATAGGGCAGGTTTGACTCCCATATTCCATCTGTACCAAGTCCATCCTTATGGTCTTCCCTCAGTGTAGTGAAGGTCTTCAAAAAGTCCCTGTCTCCCTCAAAGTCATCAATGAGACAATCCTTGTCAATAAATGGCAAGGCCTCCAGTTCCTTATTGGTTTGATTTAGTGGAGTAACACTGAGGGAAGAGGATGCAGAGGCTGCCATGATATAATCTGTATGTGTGCAGGGAGAGGTAATAGTTTGATAAGTCTTTAAAGACTTAAGCAGCAGGTAAACTGTACACAGTGTGATGTCCTCTTCTAGTGTAAAATTGTAAGCAAGTTGGTAAATTGCTGCAAATTCTCAGGGATGTGGATTGCCTAAGGGGACGTTGCAGAGACAGTGATAATTCTTTAGGAAGAGTGCAGGTGGCCTGTACTTGGCAAAAGGGAACAATGCCGAGTACCTCGGGGGCAATTTTGCAGTTTTAACCCGCGAACTGATTGCTCCAATGTCAAATTGTGGCTTAGGGATGGGGCAGGTTGCTTGGGTTTGGTTTAGGTGATCAGGTGGAGCTGAATTAAGTGAATTTACCAGTCTTTAATGGTGAATTCTACAGAGAATTGGAATTCATGGGCAAAGTGGAAGGAAATGGCAAAATACCTGGAAAATCGACTTGGAAGCTCGCGGGGCGGGTTGTGGAGACTTAGTGCCGTCGAATTCTGAACTTTGAATGGTCGAATTGTCGAATTTGATGGCTGAGTGAGAGGTTTCGCAGCAGCTGTTGGCAACGGCTAGTTTCTCTTTCGCATGAAAATGAGCGAAAACAACTCATTTAGTCGTTTAAATCGTTAAATTTGGCAAAAGTGTGCATTTGGCGCTTTTCCGCCGATGACGTCAGCATGACGTCATGGCGGGGCCCAGATACGGAGGTGACGTGGCGGCTGAGGTGTTTGCCAGGGTGGCAGGACACGGTGGCGGGCGGGTACAGTGGCGGGTCCGCGTGGAGGGCCACGGGACGCTGGGGCGGGCACTGGCGAGGTGACGTCAGGGTGACGTGCAAATGACGTGGGAGGAGAGTGGTATTAGGGGTGGCGGTAAGCGGGTTCCCCGCACCACCTTTGGGCAAAGGCGGTAACGGGGAGGGGGGCTCCGAACAACCCCACCGCCTGCCACGCGTCCCCTGTACGGGATGGCCAAAACCACTTTCCCCGGACGCTAAAGGTCGGCAGGTCGGGGAGTGAAAATGACCGCCCACCTTTAGATCCGGGCGACGGAGATCTGACGGCTGGCGGGCCTTCCGACTGGTCGAGCATGTTTGGGGGGGGGGGTCCCGCCAGCGCAATAAAATATTCAATTCAATGATTGGGCGGAGGACTATAGGAAAGTGGGTTTTTTCGCAGTTTTTAGGTTTTTTGGGCTTTTTCAAGGGTTTATATAGGAAAACGGGGTTTTTGTGCGTTTTCAGCAGAGAGACGGTGAGGGTTGAGGGACAGGATTTCTGCTCATAACCAGAGGTCAGAGCACATCCAAGACAAGGTTGACCACAGTCCCAGGTGGACTGAAGTCCCCTTAGACCATTTACTTGGCTATAATGCCAAAAGGAGAATATGTAGATAATGCTGGGATTTATACACCATGGTGTTTAATACTAGTAGGGGAAAAGGTAATATAGGGGATTTACATAGTAGAATTAGAGTTAATATGGATGAGAGGGTGAGTGGAGGGGGAAACCATTTTAGTTTATGTGAAACAAACTTGGTTTTGAGAGTAGATCAAAATGAAAAGATTTTTAGACAAGAAATGTGGCTTTTAAAGATTAAGAACCACCATGAAAACTTAGTCATTTTCATGAATCTTAGCTGATGGGGAATGCTAGAGATGAAATTGGAAGGGAATGAGGGAAATTAGTCATGCTTCCAGCTGCAAATCGATGAAGAAGAACACCTTTGTCAATTAATTGACTTTGCTTTGATACCCACAGTTACCATCTCTGCAATGGTAGGTATAACTTTCTGCAACCCCAACTACTTACCCAGCTACTTGCCTAGCATTTTTATTTCTTCTTGGAGGGTGCACTTGGACTTGCAGACCCTTACTTGCCTTTTCTTTTCTTTGGCTTTTTCTTTAGCTTTTTCTATCTACTTCTAGCCTTATTTCTTCCAAGGTCCCAGATTAAGCTGTTGAGAGCCCTTTCTTCTCTACCTGAACTAGTTGTCTGCCAAGATTAAGCAGTTTGGACAGACTTCTTTCTCTATTCTATAACTCAAAATTGAAACATGGCATGATCCAGGTTAAACTGTTGGATCATCCACCAAAATTGAAATAAGGTGATCAACATTTGAAACACTTTACACACCTCTTGTTCTCTAGGAAATATGGGATCTTTGTGATATCAAAGCAGAGCATATTTGGACTTTCCCTTGCCAATCATGAAATATGAAACCTATTGGTATAGGTATCCAACAGTGGCTCCACATGGGGATGGTTTTTCTTTTGAAAGACCAAGAACAGCAGGTCAGATTGCCTTGTTCTTTGACTGCCCATCTCAATCTTGAAATTCGCTGCTTTGATGTGTCAAAACTGTGTGCTTCCTTTTTGAAAGACCTCTGATCCTATTTGCCTTTTGCTGTTTGGTGAATCACTTAGGAAACTGCATTTTTACAATCTAAATAGAAATAATATGTACATCTGCATATATACAAGGGAACCTGATGTTGCAATCATGGGAAATAGTCAAAATAATGCTTCAGCATCCTGCCATTGACAGGACCTTCATCCAAGTCAGTTTCAGTCAGACTTTTGAGGAAGTAAGTGTTGTTACCTTGCACTGCTTGGACAACAAATGGTCCTCTCCAAAGGGAATCAAATTTCCCATGTTTTCCTTTCTCTTCTCTCCTTGCATCCCATTTAAGGACTTTATCACCAATGCTGAAATCCTCTGCCTTAGTTCTTCTATCAAAGGCCCTTTTTAATTTTTCTTGTAATATCTGCACTCTGCTGAAAACTTGTTCTCTTGTTTGCTGTAAACAGATTATCTGATTGATCCTCCTTTGCATATCATTTGGCTCTGCTTGACTCTCTTGCAGAAGCTTCATAATAGGCACTCCTAGTGATGATGGAAACTTGGCCTCTAGTCCATAGACCAACTCATATGGGCTGGTCCCAATTGATCTTTTTGTTGTTAGTCTATCTGCCCATAAAGCATTGACTAGTTTCTTATGCCAGTTCTTTTTGTTCTCTTCCAGCACCTTCTTTATGATATTTATTAAGCTTTTGTTTGATGATTCAGCGAGGCCATTTCCTTGGGGATAGTATGCAGTAGAATGGCCCAAAGTGATGTGAAATTTATGGCAGAAGTTCACCATTTTTTTGGATCTGAAAGCAGCAGCATTGTCTGTTATTATTTTGTCTGGACAGCCAAATCTAGCCAGTATGTTGTTTTCCAAAAACTGAATGATTACTGAGTCATTTGCTTGTCTGCATGGGGCAGCTTCAATCCATTTGGTGAAGTAGTCTGTGGCTGTTAAAATCCATCTGTGTTGGCCTGAAGATGAAGGATGAATTTCCCCAATGAAATCCAAGCCCCATTGTTGGAAAGGTCTCTCTGTTGCAATGGGTCTTAAGGGAAGTGGCAGCAACTGTCTTTTGCCCTCAAAGAGTTGGCATTTGTGGCATGAGGCTGTGAATTTCTTCACATCAGAGAACATGGTGGGCCAGTAATAACCAGCCCTCAGTATCTTGTCCACAGTGGACTTCCAGTACAAATGTCCACCACAGTCTCCTGCATGGAAGTCTTGCATGATATTGTTAGTTTCATTCTCCATTAGACAGTGCAGCAATATCCCTTCATGGTTTTTCCAAAGTAAATTTCCGTCCATCACACAAAATCTAGATGTTTTCATTTTTAGGAACCTACACTTAGTTCTGGACAGTCCTGGGGGAGCACATAGGTTTTGTAACACATAACAGATATCAGAGTACCAAGGAGATTGTTCAAAGGCTACATTGATCTTTGGAGTCGCCAGCTCTGTTTCACTGTCCAGTTGATTGATATCTAAGGCTTGGAAATTTGCTTCTGTCATTAATTTGGCCAAACCTTGCCCTTTTATTAGCTTTGTAGGTTTTATTTCAATGTCAAATTCTAGTATGTTTGCAATCCATTTTCCTCTTCTGCCCTCTAAGTTTTCTTGGGTGAGAATGTCTTTGACAATAGGACTTGGTACATAAGCCACAACATGGGAATAAAGGATGTAAATCCTAAAGTCTTTAATGGCTTTGACCAAAGCATAAGCTTGTTTCTCCATAATTTGATACTTTAGAGGGGCATCTCTAAGAGTTCTGCTGAAGAAGGCAATAGGCTTCTCATTCCCTTGGTCATCTTTCTGTAATAAAACAGCAACAATAGTATGCTGGGAGGCAAAAGAGAAAATGATAAAGTCTCTGTCAAACTGAGGATTGGTTAACACTGGGGTTTGAGTCAAGGCCAATTTTATACTTTCAAAGGCTTGTTTTGCTTCAACAGTCCATTTTACCTTTGAATCTTTCTTTAGCATATTGTTTAATAATCTGATTAGTTCTGCTAAGTTCGGGATAAACCTTCTTAAAAAGTTAATTTTTCCTAAGAATCCCTGCAACTCCTTGACATTCCTTGGGTGAGGCATTTGTAGGATAGCTTGTATCCTGTCTGGATCAATTCTTATGCCATCTTTTGAAATAATGTGCCCTAAGAGTTTCCCTTCTTCCAAGCCAAATAATGATTTCTTGGGATTTAAAGAAATACCATATTTCCTGCATGTTAGGAAAATCTGTCTCAAATGTTTCAGATGTTCTTGGTCGGATTTTGAAAAGGGTGTAAGATCATCTAAGTAAATGACTAGGAAGTCATGAATCTCTTTTGCAAAAGCAATGTCCATTGCTCTTTGAAAAGTTGCCCCTGCGTTTTTCAGTCCAAAGGGCATTTTTACATACTTGAAAGTTCCCCATGGGGTTGTAAATGCAGTTTTGTCTTGATCATCAGGGTGTACTAGGATTTGATTAAAGCCTGAGAATCCATCAAGCAATGACATTCTTAAAGCCCCCACCACTCTTTGGAGAATGTGATCCATTTTGGGTAAAGGGTAGTTATCTTTGAGTGATACTTGATTCAGATTCCTTAAGTCTACACAAAGTCTAATCTCACCAGTCTTTTTTCTTGTAGGGACTAAGTTGGAAATCCATTCAGAGAATCTGATTGGTGCTATGATGCCAGCTTTGAACATTTTTTGCAATTCCTTTTCAATGGAAGGAAGGAGTACAGGATTGATCCTTCTCAATTTCTGTTTGAATGGTTTTTGATTAGGCTTGAGGGGAATGGTATGCTGGATGACAGAAGTATCATAGGACTTTAGATCCTCATAACCCCATGCAAAAACATCTTGAAATTCTTTAAAGAGGTCAATGTATTTGGGTTTTTGATCAGGGGGCAAAGAAGCAGATAGCTTTATTATTTTGGGCTTGTGACTAGTACCAATATTGCATTCTTCAATCGCTGCATCTAATGGCTGCATCTTTGGTTTCCTGGGGACGTCATTTGAATCAAAAATGTCCTCTAGTGGGGTAAGGCCTGCTGGAAGGAAGTTGTCTTTGAGTTGTATGATTTCAGCTTCAGCGTTGCTCACCTCTTCACAGTCGATTTGGTGAATTTGCTGAATGTTTTGATTATTGAAAATGGTTGGATTCAGCAATTGTTTTGCTGTTCTAGGTGATATTGGCTGAGCAGTCTGTTGGAACTGTATTTGTGATTGACTTGCTTCATCAAGTATTTGTGATTGACTTGCTGATTCAGTGTCAATATTTAATCCTGCAAACTCTTGTTGTGAGGTTAGAAAATTGTTTATTTGTATATCATTCTCAAATACTTGCCATTCTTTGACATTGTTTGGAATAGAGGGTCTGTATCTGACCTCGGCTGTGAAACAGTTATTGGGTTCTAGTGGGAATTTGAAGGTGCTGGCAAATGTTGCCAAACTGTGTGCGTGGAGATTGTGGCCCCTTGAAATTTTTGTGATAAAGAACTCAGAGAAAGTCTCCAATATTTCAATTACAGCAGACCTGTAAGATCTCAACCTTTTGTCATTGGTGACAAAACTTCCTTTCACTTGTTGAATTACTAGATCAGAATCTCCCATGATGGAAAGCCTAGGAGCTTGTAATGACTTTGCTAGTTTGAGACCTAGTAACAGAGCTTCATATTCTGCCATGTTATTAGTGCATCTAAAATTTAATCTATAAGCCCTGCCTTCTGCATGGTCTTTCTCTTTGTTATGTATCCAAACTCCAGCTCCTGCCCCTAACTTATTGACTGAGCCATCAAATTCTAAGATCCACAGGATATCTTGCTGAAAAGGAGGTTTAAAAATCTGTTCATGGGATGGCCATGTAAGCAGGAGTTGGGGTTTCTTTTCCCGCTTGTTTTCTAGGACAGTTTCATCACTTGTTGGACAATCTTTGACAACTAGAGGAGGGATAATGTCTATTGTTGGACTGATTGATGTTTTATGGGTGCTACTTGCTTGATTAATGTTTTGTTCTTGCAAGAGTTTCTTAGTTCCAATATCATTGTTTGAGAGACTTGCACTGTCATTGAAGAGAATGAAGGAGTCTATGTCTGAATGGACAGCATATATTGGAAAATTTTGAGGCTTTTCTTCACTGCTGACCATGTACTTCATGAGTGTCTCCCTGTAAAGTCTTTTTGGTTGCCCAAAGACAGAGATGGTGGCATATGACATATTTAATTGCAGGGAGCCTTGGAGTTTGGCCCCCCATGATCTTGATAACAGCATCCCATATTTAGGTGGGATATCAGCGACTACAACATCCATTAGAATGGTTTTATTAGGGTATTGAACCAGGGATACACATAAATCTTTTATTAGGCCTAAACATTTGACTTGGCTAGAATCAAAGGAAAACAGGTCTTTGTATGGTCTTGTTATATCCAAGTTCAATCTTTCCATGACTGCTTTTGGCATAAGGTTGTGAGAGGTGCCTGAGTCGAACATTGCATTATGCAGTATTTTATCATGAACATGCAAGCTGACATAAAAAGGTAATATCCCTGTGACCATTGTTTTTCCATCTACCTCTGGGCCAAACAGTAATTCCGGAGTGTCATCTAGCACATTTACATCATCTTTACTATTAGTGAATTGAAGAGATTTCTTGATCTGTTGCTTATAGATGTCATGCTTGGCTAGCTCTGAGAGGGGAATTGCTATCTTTAGCTTGCCAATCTCTGTGCTTAGGTCAAAAGGTTTATCAGCTTGGGTTTTGGAGTTGTGGATAGCAGCCCTTTCTTTGCTCATTAGATCTTCTTGTTGGTTTTCATCTTGACTTTGAGACCTGCCCCTTTTGCTCATGTCTGGAGGGGTGATATCTAAGTCAGGGTGAGAGGACGAGGTTGCCATAGGCCGTTGTAGTGGTGACAAAAGTGTGGTGACCTCTTCAACCACCACTTCTTCTGTAGGCAAGTTTGTTTTGTCATTAGGTTCTGTGACTATGGTTCCTTTAGACTGCTGTTTATCTTTTATCTTTTTAGGCTGATTTACATTTACAGTCCTACTCCTTAGCTTGTATTGTTTGTGAACTTCATAGACAGCACTATCATATCCTTGTTTAAAATCAAAGGATTCTCCTGATTTAGTTTGGAATATTTTGATTTCATCATCCTCATGGTCCTCTTGTGTTAAGAAGACCTGGCTTTTACCATCTAGACCCATTAGATTAATCTCAGGGTCTTCATTAGGTTCAGTTGATGTTGAAGTTTCTGCATAATTTTCTTGGAAAGGGGGTCTAATGTCCTGGTCAGCACTTGTTCTACCAATGTTTTGGTTTTGGGTTCTCCTAAAATTCGGATTTCTAGGAGGGTTGTTTTGTGGTGCTTCCCATGATGACTTTCTTTCAACTGATTCCACTCTTTCACCCAATCTCTTCATGCTATTTAGTATTGCATCCAGCTTTTGATCAAAGCCCGAAGTTTCTTCTTTGAAGGCAGTCCTTTTCTCCAATTTTGCCCTGTTTCTTTTGGCAATTAGGTTAGCTTCCACTGTGACAGCAACCCTTTGAGCTTCTTCAAGGGTTGGAGGATTTCTTTCCTTCAACTGATAGGCCATATCAGGGTCAAAACCATCAGGGAATTTATACAGGGCTAAATCAGGAGGAGGCCTTAAGTTCTGTGGAATAGCATTATATACATTGTTAAACCTAGCACAATATTCCAAAACTGTCTCCTGGGGACCTCTCTTAATAGTGTCATATTCACCAAGTACGTGGAGAGGATCTTTCTTCTTCTCCCATCTCTCAGTAAAAGCTTCGTAAAGCTGATCTGGTGTTGTAATGGAGTTTGCATTGAGGGATCTGAACCAAGTTCTAACATCCCCAGTTAAACTTTGAACAAAAATTCTCATTCTGACAGTGTCATCATCTATTTCATAGGTCTCAAAGTGGTCTTGCATCTTCTTGGCATGCTGGATAGCTGTTAGAGAGCCATTTGAGTCAAAATATGAGATTTTACTTTGATAATCTTGAGGTAAGGCCACAGCATTAGCTGGTATCTGCAGAGGTGCATACCTGTTAGCCATATTTATGAGGTTTAGAGGGTTAATAGGAACAAATGGGCCAGCAGGGATCAGTGGTATAACAGGGTTAATGGGATGAGTAGCTAGTGGGAGACTGGTCAAAGGAGTATGTGCAGTGGATGCAGATGTGAGAGGAGAACTTTGCGATGTTGATGGTGAACTAGGGGAACCAGGGGTGGACTGGAAAAGAACTTTGCAAGGAGTGGGAATGAGGCTGGGATGATCCGAACTTATATTTGCATCAGCAGGCTCTTCCTGCTTTTGCTGTCTCCGGATGTTTCTTTGGATGGTATTTGGATTATCAACAATGATGGGTGGTTTAGGGTCAGGATTTGCCCTAGTATGCCGAGGATTTTTCTTAGGAGCCAGCTTCCAACCTGTTTTTTGGGATTTTGTAGGAAGTTTTTATATCTGCAAGGACTGGATGAAGATTTTGGAATGGCTATATATTCTCAAAGCTAAGACGAAGATTTCCCAAACAAGCTCCTCCCTAAAGCTGTTAATGTGATGCAGAAACAGTTCTAAGGCCTCTTGGCTGATTTCAGGTTTGATGGTAACTTTGGAAAACAGATAGTAATTGAAAGATCCTAAGAAGTTCCCCAGTGGAGTCGCCAATTATGTTAACACCCAGGTTGTTCCCTATGACTCCCAAGGGAATACGGCCGGGGTAACCACTAACCAATCTTTGGATCACTGTTTCTAGCCAAACTGTGATCAGAGAGGGCTCTCTCTTTATGATTTGTCTCTGTTATGATGGTGTTTTAGGCTAGCTATTAAGTTTAATCTTGTTTCAATTGTTTGGTTGGAAAAGTTTCAGTCAAACGTGTGTGCTCTTCCCAGCATATTATATAACATTGGGCAATGGAGTCAGTGGTCCTTTGGTTTGGTGTGCTATGTTGATACATTAATGAAAGCTGCAAAGCAAGGTGATTGTCCGGGGAACAAAGCTTTGAAATTGAGTTTGTGTGTAACATGTCCAGGATAAGAAAGGCAATTAAGGATCTTTCTATAAACTGGTATGAAAGGAGAAACAATTGTTACCTGGAAGCATTTAAGAATTTCTAGATAACATTCACAGCATGGAATTAAATGTAACATGAGCATTTAAGAATTCATGTCTGTTTTAATCCTGAAGAAAACATTTACAGCAACATAAGATTGAGCACAGGGTGTTAAGAAACATGTCCTGAACTATTCTTTTTCTTTATTGCTAGATATGACGAAAATATGAAAACGAAATAACATAGGGAAACGAAACAGAGTTTAAAGAAGACATATCATTCCACCAGACAACGCAAGGTTTCTGCAACAGCTCTTAGATTATCAACAAGACACCAGAGTTCCAGGAAATCACTGAGCTGAAATTGCTCTTTGTATTAAACTTTTCTGAAAATACAGAGTATACATGCCTCAGAGTAAAATTTACCAACCCCTTATGCGTTACTAAGGGGGGTATATATACAAATTTACATTTGGAAAATATCTGAATGAAGAGTAAATGCTCCATAAATGTCCTACCAACTGCTGGAGTGCAGCAGCTGAAAGAGTAAATGTTGTAATAACTTTTAGTCCCTTAGCTGTCAAAAATGGTCAGAGACTGTTGACTTGGTGGCAATTGGAGTCGGTTGGAGACGTGCTGTTCAAAATGTGGCTAGCTGTCATCGTTAGTGATGAATCACTTTTTGGATGCTTTTCAAACATTAACCCTTTTACACTTGTCTTCTGGTGACCTGAGCTGGCAGTGGCCGAATGTCTTGAAACTACCGTGGCAGAATTTGGAGCATGGCCTGCCACCAGTCCTCCTTAGGCATTTGATGCCTCCGAATTTTAATTAGAGTCTCATCAAGCTCTGTATATCTGAAAAAACTAGGAGGAGTTTCAAATAAATTATTTACCTCATTTTCAATAAAAAATGAGCCTTCGAGCTTAGTGTACAAGCTCTGTCCTGTTGGAGGAACTGTTTCCTCAGAAGTACTACTGGATGCAGTGATTTGATTTTCAATGTAAGTGGCCATCCTGTTTGTAAATTGATCTCTACTGATCAATTTTCCTGTGCTGCTCAACAGGCTAGGCAGTCCTCTTGCTTGTAGCATTCCCATTCTGAGTTTATAATCTTCAACTTCAGTCTGTATCTCATAACTTTTTCTTTCTACCGTCTGTACATAACCTCTGAGAGTTAGCACCTTTTTAGCCATGAGGATGGCCTCTGTTCTGTTGGTGATTCCAACGGCTGCCAGCTCCTCTTTGTCTTGCCTGTTTAAAAATTCTATCAATTGGCTAGCTTGCTCAGGTCTGTTTCCTAACACTGTCTTGGCCCTCTGGACATCTGTCTGGGCTTGTACAATTAAATCCATATGCTCATGGATTGTTTTAATGGATTTCCACTGTTTGATAATGGCTTGGGTAATTTTATTCCACAAGATTCTTTTGATTTCTGCCATAGTATTTTCCAGATTGAGCTCCTTCTCCAGGGCCTTTATTTTATCTTTTTGAGCCTTAATCTGTCTGCCCTGTTCTGCTACCGTTCTCTTTGATTGATCATATTTGGCATCTATCTCTGCCAGTTTTTCTTTTGCTTTCTTTATTTCATCCGCCTATAGCTCCATTGCCTTGACAGCTTTGGTCAATTCTTCTACACTGGGGTGGGCATCTGGAGCTGCTGTTGTACCTGCTGCTTCTGTTGTGGGGGCCACTGCTGCCCCAGAAGTTGTTGCTGTTGTGGAATCTGTTGGAGGAGCTTGGAGTGTAGATTCTCCCTGTTTGTCTTGTAATGCTCCTTCCAGCTCTTTCTCTAGTTCTTGGATCCTTTGATCTTGCTGTAATAAGAGGTCAAGTTGTTCATTAACTTGCTTTTCTTTTTGCAATTCAGCTGTCTGAGGGTGTTCTGTAGGTAACAGCTTCAACCTCTTCTTCATGGCATTTAGATCATCATCCTTTTTCTTCATGAGGGCTTTTACCCCGGTTGGATCACTAGGGTCATGCCCTAGATCAACAATAATCTCCTCAAGAGATTTTATCCTATTGTCCTTGGCCTTAGAGGACATCCTCTCAAAATCTAGTTGAGTGTTTGTGTTCTTCAAAGATTCTTTCAGCTCATGAGCTAATGTGGCCTTCTCTACCAAAGTGGCATAGACCATCTCCCCAGTCTGCTTGTGGAGTTCAATTTGGTCCATAGGATGTATGTCTTTGGCCAGGACCTCCACCCTTGTTTTGATGAAATCTGCAGTTGTCATTGGCTGCGGCCCCTTGGGTTTGAAATGGTTGAATATTATTTTTTCTTCTTTGAAGTCGTAGACCGACATCAACCTTTCCTGCTGGGTTGGAGTGGCATCTATAAACTGTTTGTAAACCGCAGTCCTCAATAACTCATTTGCTGCCTTGATTTGTTTGAAGGAAGCCTTAGCACCTTTAAGCTTCTGGCTTTGCTGAGAAGAGGATGACACCTCCAAACCAAGCTGTAAATTCTGCTCCTGCTGAAAGGAGCTTGTCCCTGTATGTTGGCTGCCCTCCCTGTCCTTTGCTGTGTTGTTCAAGACATCTTCAGTAATGTCTTCCACCTCTGGGGAATCTGCCCTTTGCCTTTTGGCTTCTGGCTGGTGGGAGGATCCACTGAGGGGAGTGGACTCTTCTCTTTGCCTTTTAGTACCCCTCTCTTCATGTGCTGGGGTCTACAAAACTGAGGTAGTTAATGGCTCAGTTTGAGGTGGCGGTGTTTGCATTAGGGGGGTTTCTGGCAGCCCAGTTTGTGGCAGAACAGTTTGTCCTTGTTGCTGCTCTGTTTGTTGTTCTGTTTGCTGATCTTTTTGCTGTGACTGTTGCTCTGACTGTTCCTTTTTTTCTTCATCCTCTGCATCCATTTTTCCTTTTCCTTTATCTAAGCCTGGTGCTGCTGTAGAGAGTGTCTGCGGCGCTGTCCTGGTAACTGAGGTCCCTTCTCCCACTGGTTGAGGCAGTCTGAAAGGTACCTGGAGCACATAGTCCAGGTCAATAGTCTTCTCAAGTTCTTTCATATTTTTAAGCATTCTTTCTTCTTCAGTTAAGCTCTCAACTAGAGTGTCCAGCTGCCATTCTTGTAAGTTGGCATACTTTTCTATGTGTGGGTAGTGGCAGTGTTTAATCCCTAGGAGTCTGTACTTAGTTCTCCTAGCAGTGATGAAACCTTGAGGGTCATAAGGGACCCATCGAAAACTGTATGACAATTTATATTTGTCCTTGAGGATCAGGTCTGCAGATTCCCATCCTTCCTTCTTGTTCATGATGAAAGGGCCCAACTCATTTTTGAAGTTAAGGTGTGCCTTTTTCTTGGAGCTGTGGAAATGGGTAAGGTCTGACTGAATCAATTGCCTGTAATACTCCAAGGCAAATAATCTCATAGGAACATACCTGGGTAGCCTGTATGGACAGAGCTCACAGCCATATACTCTGAACACAGTATGGTGTTCATATAGGTACCAATCACCTATTTTGTACTTCTTAGATAGCTGCAAAGCTTTCTTGATCTCATTAGATATTCTAGGTGGAGGGGACTTCATAAGCATGCAGGAGACTGGGTACACAAACTGGTCAACAAATTCACAGTAGGTATAGGGTGAATTTGTGATTTTATGATAGACTGAGGTCCAGAAGATGACAGATCTCCTCTCTCCTTTATTATCCAGCCTTCTGATGTAGCATGGAAAAGCTTCAGAATGATAAAACATGAACAGGTGGTAGATGTAAGCTGAGTATCTGAAGACCCCCTGTCTGTCCATTTTGCTCAATTGATCATGAATCCTATTGGCTATGAACTTAGCAAAGTTATACTTTCGGGCAGGGGGTTGACGTGGGCTGTAAGCAGACAGCAATACGAGCATGGCTTGATCCACATGCTCACTGTTTTGGTAACCTAACACATAGGCTATCATGTCCAGTAGCAGCCTGCCTGAGTCATTGAAATGTTCATGCAGATAAGGGGGTGGCCCTGTAGGCTGGCACTCAGTTCTCATGTAGTTCCTGGTGACCTTTTGCAGCTCCTCACTGGTCATCTTGTCACCAGCTTCCAGCAAATACCTCATGGAGAATGGGATTAGCAACTCCGTTTGATCAAACTGTAACATCTTGTTGATGGACTCAGCATTTATATAAAAAAGGATCCTCCCTGATGGAGTATTGACAGCTCTGTGCTCCAGATCATAGTTTTGAGCACATAAGTGAATGATTTCAGGGAAAACATTCACAGCTGGGAGACAGTAATAGGGCAGGTTTGACTCCCATATTCCATCTGTACCAAGTCCATCCTTATGGTCTTCCCTCAGTGTAGTGAAGGTCTTCAAAAAGTCCCTGTCTCCCTCAAAGTCATCAATGAGACAATCCTTGTCAATAAATGGCAAGGCCTCCAGTTCCTTATTGGTTTGATTTAGTGGAGTAACACTGAGGGAAGAGGATGCAGAGGCTGCCATGATATAATCTGTATGTGTGCAGGGAGAGGTAATAGTTTGATAAGTCTTTAAAGACTTAAGCAGCAGGTAAACTGTACACAGTGTGATGTCCTCTTCTAGTGTAAAATTGTAAGCAAGTTGGTAAATTGCTGCAAATTCTCAGGGATGTGGATTGCCTAAGGGGACGTTGCAGAGACAGTGATAATTCTTTAGGAAGAGTGCAGGTGGTCTGTACTTGGCAAAAGGGAACAATGCCGAGTACCTCGGGGGCAATTTTGCAGTTTTAACCCGCGAACTGATTGCTCCAATGTCAAATTGTGGCTTAGGGATGGGGTAGGTTGCTTGGGTTTGGTTTAGGTGATCAGGTGGAGCTGAATTAAGTGAATTTACCAGTCTTTAATGGTGAATTCTACAGAGAATTGGAATTCATGGGCAAAGTGGAAGGAAATGGCAAAATACCTGGAAAATCGACTTGGAAGCTCGCGGGCCGGGTTGTGGAGACTTAGTGCCGTCGAATTCTGAACTTTGAATGGTCGAATTGTCGAATTTGATGGCTGAGTGAGAGGTTTCGCAGCAGCTGTTGGCAACGGCTAGTTTCTCTTTCGCATGAAAATGAGCGAAAACAACTCATTTAGTCGTTTAAATCGTTAAATTTGGCAAAAGTGTGCATTTGGCGCTTTTCCGCCGATGACGTCAGCATGACGTCATGGCGGGGCCCAGATACGGAGGTGACGTGGCGGCTGAGGTGTTTGCCAGGGTGGCAGGACACGGTGGCGGGCGGGTACAGTGGCGGGTCTGCGTGGAGGGCCACGGGACGCTGGGGCGGGCACTGGCGAGGTGACGTCAGGGTGACGTGCAAATGACGTGGGAGGAGAGTGGTATTAGGGGTGGCGGTAAGCGGGTTCCCCGCACCACCTTTGGGCAAAGGCGGTAACGGGGAGGGGGGCTCCGAACAACCCCACCGCCTGCCACGCGTCCCCTGTACGGGATGGCCAAAACCACTTTCCCCGGATGCTAAAGGTCGGCAGGTCGGGGAGTGAAAATGACCGCCCACCTTTAGATCCGGGCGACGGAGATCTGACGGCTGGCGGGCCTTCCGACTGGTCGAGCATGTTTGGGGGGGGGGGTGTCCCGCCAGCGCAATAAAATATTCAATTCAATGATTGGGCGGAGGACTATAGGAAAGTGGGTTTTTTCACAGTTTTTAGGTTTTTTGGGCTTTTTCAAGGGTTTATATAGGAAAACGGGGTTTTTGTGCGTTTTCAGCAGAGAGACGGTGAGGGTTGAGGGACAGGATTTCTGCTCATAACCAGAGGTCAGAGCACATCCAAGACAAGGTTGACCACAGTCCCAGGTGGACTGAAGTCCCCTTAGACCATTTACTTGGCTATAATGCCAAAAGGAGAATATGTAGATAATGCTGGGATTTATACACCATGGTGTTTAATACTAGTAGGGGAAAAGGTAATATAGGGGATTTACATAGTAGAATTAGAGTTAATATGGATGAGAGGGTGAGTGGAGGGGGAAACCATTTTAGTTTATGTGAAACAAACTTGGTTTTGAGAGTAGATCAAAATGAAAAGATTTTTAGACAAGAAATGTGGCTTTTAAAGATTAAGAACCACCATGAAAACTTAGTCATTTTCATGAATCTTAGCTGATGGGGAATGCTGGAGATGAAATTGGAAGGGAATGAGGGAAATTAGTCATGCTTCCAGCTGCAAATCGATGAAGAAGAACACCTTTGTCAATTAATTGACTTTGCTTTGATACCCACAGTTACCATCTCTGCAATGGTAGGTATAACTTTCTGCAACCCCAACTACTTACCCAGCTACTTGCCTAGCATTTTTATTTCTTCTTGGAGGGTGCACTTGGACTTGCAGACCCTTACTTGCCTTTTCTTTTCTTTGGCTTTTTCTTTAGCTTTTTCTATCTACTTCTAGCCTTATTTCTTCCAAGGTCCCAGATTAAGCTGTTGAGAGCCCTTTCTTCTCTACCTGAACTAGTTGTCTGCCAAGATTAAGCAGTTTGGACAGACTTCTTTCTCTATTCTATAACTCAAAATTGAAACATGGCATGATCCAGGTTAAACTGTTGGATCATCCACCAAAATTGAAATAAGGTGATTAACATTTGAAACACTTTACACACCTCTTGTTCTCTAGGAAATATGGGATCTTTGTGATATCAAAGCAGAGCATATTTGGACTTTCCCTTGCCAATCATGAAATATGAAACCTATTGGTATAGGTATCCAACACTCGCAATGCACCTCATCGTTCTCATCAAGCTGTCGCTTGATCGCACCTCTTAAACCTGCATGACCTTTAGACAATGGTTTGATTTTTCATTTCTTTTGATTTTTATTTCATTTTGTGATAAAACTGAAAATAAGACTTAAATAACAATGGAAGCTACAACATCTGGTTCCACCTGGGGATAGTGATTTTGCCACAGAAGCACTAAGAACCGAAGATCATTGCCTTCACCTCGGGCATGGAGTCATATATTGCTTAACCAATTCAAATTATGTTGGAGCTATTTATGAAGAACAACTAAGTGGTGAGGATGGCAATGGTGTACTTGTTGAATCTAGCTCAATTTGGCGCAAATTAAATCTACAATGCACCCTTAGTGAATCTGAGAGAGGCCATTTGAAAATGTGCTCAGAGACAGCAACATGTCAGTAGAAATCGTGTGGACATTTGCACCGCTGCAGACTCTTCATCTCCTCCCAGCTTAATTAAATCGTTATAATAGTTCTGTATCTTCCGTGTCCGTGTTCCAACAAATTCTTGCCAAACCTCTTTTCTAAGAGCCATAGGGACACCTCCACGAACAAGGCTCTCTAAGTCTTCTTTCGAAGGACATGACCATCGGCTTCCCAAGTAGTTCTGGTTGGCTAGACTGTGAAGCATTACTGACCGACACTATGGAGTTTTTTAAAGATGAAGGATTTCCAAATGATAGTGCACGCAGTTTGTGGCAATTTGAAATGAGATTTCCATGATAGAATGAAATGCCTCTAGAGCTTCTTCTGCCATTGTAGTTTTGTTGGGTATGGGGAAAGGAAAAAAAAAAAAAAGGCAATCTGGAATGAGGGTAAATCCTTGCCCGTTATCAACATCATTTTGTTTCCTCTTTCATGAATGTACATTCCCTCTACTCGACTCTACTCTGCTACCATGGCATTTGGCATGTTTCCAAAGTGTTCCCGCTAATCAACTCTACTGTCATCATGTCTGAGCTGCGTGGAGAATGATGTGTGAAGCTACTGCTTGAAGGCATGGAGGCATGAAGCGTAGTGTGTGGATAGTCAAGTGGACCTCAAGAGCTTTTGTAGGAAGTTTGAAAGTAGAAAAATCCACAATAGAATCCTCATGTTTCAATTGGAAATTTCAGATGCTCAGAAGCTAAAAAGAACATAGATGTCGATGATTTCCTTTTCTTCCTATGTAAAGATAGTGTGTCGATCACTGCAAATTTTTAATCCAGCGGGCAGATCTATATAGCACCATGAGGAGCTTGATACCATTGTGGAGATATGTAATGTTAAGGATGTCAACGTAAATCCCCAGCTACTCAAGATTTTTTATGGTGAAAAGCATCCAACTGGAGAAAGTTGTAACACTTATTTGAACATATTTTGTATGGTGAAAAGCATCCAACTGAAGAAAGTCGTAGCACTTCTTTGAACACCTATGGTGCGTACTAGTTTCTCCAACGAAAATACTTGCATAAAGTATGGCTAGGGAAAATTTTAAGAACCCCCCCTAAATTTACATGTATAATAAATGGGAGAATATCCATGGTATATAGGAAAAATGGAAGGCGATTTTATCAATAATATGATATGTATATATAATTTTTTGGCGAATCTCTCACCAGGCATGGCGAATATTTTACTCAATTATAAAATCTTGTATTTATTGAATACACAAATGAAATCATTGCATTTCTTTAAAATCTCTTTTGAAATCAAAATTACCAAAATTACATATCGATAACCTAGTGGGTGTAGGAAAAAATTCACCCGTGCCATTCACAGAAAGCATGAGAAAAAACCTAATATATATATATATATAAAACCAAGAAAAATTCAAATTCATCACTTCTAGGGACCTCGTAACCACCCTGCAAATACACAAGTATGTTCCTGTTTGCAATTAGAAAAATTACCCAAATTACAATCTGTTTACTCCAGCATATGTTGGAAAGTTATAGAAGGATGACTAGTGCAATCAATCCATTCCTTTTAGCCCTGGATTTGTTTCAATTTAAAACAGAAGTATACAAATATACTTGTCCAATGTCTATGCTGTAACCATTCACCTTAAGATGTTTTTACAATATAATTTCCTAAGTCTATTTAATATCTTCATTATCATAAAAACCAACCTATATCCATCTTAACTCCACATCTACCACTCTTAGGGGGATGAAATCTATTTATCCCTCTGAGCACTTGGTAGACCCAGAATTAAGATGGACCTAAGATGATAGAATTTCCCCTTTAAATAGTCTATGCTCACATGAATACCATGGTATTACCATGGGTCAATACCATGGGTTATCATAAACCTGGAGCTTAAAAATTACTATTAGTAATTTATAAAAATTAATAAAATTAATAGTTGATTTTTATTTTATTTTTTATTTTAACCAAGCTAAAATGTTTAACATACATTAAATTAAAACATCCATTTTTACTCTTGATGGGATCAAATAATTTTTCACTCTATGCTAGTTTGCATATCACGATATTTGATACCTCTCGGGGGTTAGTAGATCCAGAGTAAAGATGGATCTATGCTAGTTTAATTCCCCCATTTAAATAGGCTACATTCTAGGTGAATACCATGGGTCAATACCATGTGCCATTTTGGTGAATACCATGGGTCAATACCTGTGCCATTTTTATTTTTATTAATACTAATATTAGGGTTAATAATGTTTTTTGACATGGTATTAATAACAATCATTCCCTGGTATTTGTCCCATAGTATTTTTCCCATAGGTTTCACCTAAATATAACGCATTTTTTGAGTGTTCGTAAATATAAGGTGACTTATGGAGTAAATATAAAAAAATGTTTTATTTGTTTACCATACCTCTCGTTTATTTATATTTTTATTAATTTACCATACCTATTTTACAAATATGGTATTTGGCCCTTAGGATTCACTTAAATAAAACCTCTTTCTTGAGCCTTCATAAATGGAACAAGGGTTATGGACTAAATATCACCTTGCGTCTAGTTTATTTATATTTATATTTATTTACCATACCTTTTGAGTAACTATAAAAAGACGTTTTATTTATTTACCATACCTCCACTTTACTTATATTTTTATTTGTTTACACCCTTGCATGTATATAAGGTGACTTATGGAGTAAATATAAAAAATGTTTTATTTATTTACCATACCTCTCATTTATTTATATCTCTATTAATTTACCATACCTCTTTTATAAATATGGTATTTGGGCCTTTGGCCCATATGATTCACTTAAATAAAACCTATTCTTGAAAATGGGCAAATGGATTCACTTAAATAAAACGAAAATGGGCGAATGGAAGGTTGTAACTCCTAATTTCAAGGGCTAAATTTACCTTTTTTACCCTCTCCCTTAAAATAAGGTGGGCTATTTGAGGTGATTTGCAAAAATGTACTATGATACCAAATATTCGCCCACTAAAAATTTAAAACCCCTTAATTTCGCCACAAGGCGAACATTCGCCCCTAAAATTTTCTATGAGTATGGCTTTATATTTTTACATGCATAAGACTTTTGAAAACAAACGTCAATTCACTTTTGATTTTTAATGGAAGTTTAGAAGGGGATGATTTTGAAGTGTTTTCATAAATCATTTTAAAAGGAAACGTTACATCACTTTGGAGTGTTTCCTTAAAGTTCAAAATTTAATGGGATGAATGTAAAAGCATTTTTATAGGGATCATAAAATAATGCTTTTGGAGGAATAAGGTGGATTATAAAAATATTTTTTCAAGTATTTTGAAATTTGGAGCAATAAGGTGTGACTTATAAATATTTGGAGTGATAAGGTTGTAACTCATGGTTTGAAAAGCTCCTTTTATTTCTTAAGACAGTTGCTTCAAGAATTTGTGAGCTTGGCATTCTCATTGTTTGAGAAATTTCATTCACGATGTTGTAACGGTGAATATTGATGTACTCCCATACTTAAATAAAAACATATCTTTTTGGTTGTGATTGTGTCCTAGATCCGCTTGAAATTTAATAAGGGGATCTGAGGTACACCATGTGTATGTTTGTGATGGAGCATGATTCTTGATATTATTTTTGTTTTGTGTCTAGTTTTGACACTAACCGTCATGTGGTGTCTTTCTAATATGGTACACACGTAGCACACAACAAATTAGCTAATTGCATGCACATAATCAATTGCATTCAAGCTTATGTAATCACGCAAACTACAGGCAATCAAGAAGCAAAAATACATAATCAAGTTATCAAAGACATTTTTACATCAACATCCAATCAAGTTGTCATCTACATCAACAATTTTTGCAACCATTCAACAACAATTTTTTGGAAATTTCACTTGCACCATTTTTTTTAATAAGCTCAATACAAAACTATAACTTGCAAATCATAATTTGCAAGTTGGATTGTAATCAAAGCCAAATTAAGATAAATTGTAAGGGTGCATTCTCGGTTGAAACCGACACCCACACTTTGAATTGATGGGGAATCAATTAAACCCAATGAATCCTTTATTTTTTAACTAAGTCATTCAGATCATTGTAAGCATTTCTCTTGGGTGCATTTTCGACATTGCTCAACACCCTTCCTTTTTTAAAATCAGCACATTCAGTGAGTACATTCAATAAAGCACGAAGTGTCAGCAATCAATCAAGCAAGTTCAAGCAAGCCATCTAACAAGCAATCATCATCAAACGAGTGTGAATTTTAGTATTCTTTTCTTCAGGTGAGCAATAAAAAATAAATCAGGCGAGTGTGCAACAATCAATCAAACATCAATCCAACGAGTTATACAAATCCAACAAGTATTCAAAGAAAGCGATCATGATTTCCAACAAGTTCACATGGAGAAAAGCATTCAGTTGTTAAATATTCTTAACAATTTGATCCTCTCAAATACTGAAGACATGGTACAAATCAGCAAAGCAACTCTTGTTGATATTTCAATGAATCTACAACAAGCACATGAAACAATTGATTTCCTTCAACTAGAGTCACAACTTCAAAGATATGAGTTGCACCAGAAGAGTGATGTTTCTAGGTATTTCATCCATACCGTTGAAGATAAAGATGTTGATTCCAAGTCACTGATCCAACCAACTTCAAGTGTCGAAGTGGTCCCTGATCTAGTTCAACTTTCTTCCAAACCAATCATCAAGCCATGGGAAGAAATCCAAAATAACAAAACTCGATGAGGATTAGGATATGACAAAGATGAAAACAACTTTCATGTCCTTGATTATTCTAAGTCGATCAAGTTCATCAGTGTAGGATTTATTGATCAAATAACATCAACAAGCCATGAGAAAGTTGCGGACAAACAGACATGTGTGAAAACTGAAGTTGCAGTCAAACCAAACTACCTTCATTGTCAAAGAATCAGTCATCTAGAAGATCAATGTTTTCATCTCCATCATTGTCACCATTGTGGCAAGTCAAATCATTCATCAACACAATGCAGCAAACAAAAAAAATCAAGTAGATTGGAGATCGATTATTGATGAATTTATCCATGGGAATGGTCATCCACGGTCAAAAGATTGTATAAGTTTTACAATCGAATTCACTCACACATATTGCAGCCAACAGTAAAAATGAAGATGGTACTCTCGTACAGTTGAACGGGGAAGTACACTAGTGAAACACTCCTACACTAGAAGGGGGGGAGTTCAGACATAATTTGAAGCAGATGATTGTCTCTCCTTTCAGTTGACAAAGGGGGGGAAAAGTCAATGAAATTGACAGTGGTTGTCAAACTGAAAGTCTCGACAACATCAGCAAAGCAACCAGTGGGCATCTTCAAATCATCTAGTGGGCATCAACAACAAAAGATACAGTGAGCAGTTTTTGACATCAACAAATTCGCCAGTGGGTGATCAACAACAAAGTCAAGAGTGAGAAGTTTTCAAACACAGCAAAAGCAATAGTGAGTTGTTTTTCAAAGTCATCAGCCAGTGGGTGATCATCATCAGGAAATATGTCAGTGGGTGTTCATCATATTTTGTCAGTGGACACAGGATGTTGATTGCAAGGAAAGGATAGTTGGATCCTTTTGTAGCTTGACACGTGAAATTCTATGGCATTTGTACACTGAATTCACTCTAGTATCTACAATGATAGGATGCTTGTGCTTTGATAACAAAGTGCTGAGAATCATAGATTAGTAGCCTTAGTTGGGCATGGAGTTTGAAATTGTGAAAACCCTGAAATTTGAAAGACTAAAACCTAACATTCTTGAAATTTGAAACCTCTACAAACCGGTTTTCAATTGGGACAATCACCCTTATTTATCAGCTAAAATTAGATCAAAGAACTGCAACTAGAAACCAAATACTCAAAACCTGAGCTTATTTATGTACAGGTTCCTATCTATGTGCATGACTGATCTTAATCAGGTGAAATCAATCTTCCAAATGTACCAGGTTAGCATTTGAATGCCTGATCTAGAACCATTCTGCCAGTGAATTTTGAAAATAATATTCATCCTGAATGGAAAATAAACTATGCATAAGGGCAGATCACAACAAAAATTAGGAATATATCCACAAAATGGTATGTGCAGGCTGTTAATAAGTTTCTCCATGTAATCTGCCATAGGATCTTCAAAAGTATAAGAAAAAGTATTGTCATGATCAGCTCCAAAAAAGAAAGTCTCTATGCATGAAGGTTCTTGCTTGAATAAACCTTCTATTAGGATAATATGCTCAATAGAACAACCAACAACATCTTTAAGAAAATGATCTATGTCACTTTTTTGTCTCCACTTTTTATCTCTGAGCTTTGATTGAAAATAATTTGTAATTATGACCTCAGGAAGAAAAAGAAAATTTTTCACACCACTATATGACATATGGCCAACTTCAAATAGATTGTTTACCTCTAATCCATGGGCATCATTGTGTTCTTCAATGCAATGATATACAATCTCTTTATCGGCTTTATTTTTACATAATATAACCTCATTTTCTATGATAAATGGCTCAACATATTGTTGTCCAACATTTCCCACTTGCTAGCTTTCTTCTCTATGACCAACATCTAACTGATGAATTTGAAGACCTTCATCTAGTTCCTCATCTAAACCATTTTTGTTATAGATAGGAGGACCATCAAATTTAACAAAATAAGATCTCTGGGGATTTATTTGAAAATTAATTATTTCTCCCTCCTGTCGACTGATGGGAAAAAATTCATGATGCATATTTGCACTTTTCTCCATTTGAATACTCTCTTGATTTGCTTGGAACAAGGTCAACCAATTATCTGCGTGTGAGGTTATTGAAGAAATTTTTTTTTATAAACTTTTGCGCATCATTTTGAGAAAATGAAAGTTCTTTTCTTTCAGAGACTTGCTCATCATTAATTTGGCTATAACCTCTCTGAATGCTTGATATATTATCAACATGATCATTAGTTTCTTTAGGAGGATTATCATGAGATTTTATAGTTTCTTTAGAATCATTATATTCACAAAAACCTTCAGAAAGAAACTTGTGTGCATAAGAAGTTCTACAAAAATAATTGAACACTGAATGGAAATATTTCAAAGATGAAATTCTTGAACGAGGCAGAGACCTGTACCAAACCCTAGCTTCTTGGTCCAAAGAAAACATAAACAACTTCATCTTCACATCTTCATGAATGATACTCTGCTACTCCATGCATTCATGAAACTTTTGGAGATGCCGAACCAGATCTTCATACTCATTTTCACTGAATCTTGGAATATATTCATTCCACTCATGAAATTTAGGCATATGATGAGGATAGCGAGTGATCCTAGTAAAATCTAGTGGGCTAAATTTACTGGCTAAGAATGCATGGATAACCATTAAATCCCAGAAAAAAAAACTCTGAAGTGAAGATCACAGGTGTGAATGTACAACCAACTGCTGAAACTTATCACCCTCAAGAATCAGCTTCAAACTCAATAATCCCAGGAAAAAGTGTTCTTATTCAATTTTTTGTAGGTTGTGGTTCTTATTATTATGGAGTTGCCTATTGGGATCCAGAGTTATGCTTTTGTTCAAAACAGCCAAATATTTCCTCCTCATTGAACAACCAGAGGAAAATATTGAAAACCCAAGGAAAAGTGTTCTTGGCTTCTCTCCCCAGCAACGGAGCCAATTAATGTTGTACCTTAAGAAACCAATTTCCTGGATGTGTAGAAATTGTGCTTAAGACATTAATGATTATAATGATTGTCACTTATTTGTCACTTGTTTGTCACTTAATTGTATGTTGTGTTCTCAAATCAAGGGCCTCAGAAATCTGGTTCTTAACCCTCAATACTTAGGTGACAAGAAAATATCAGAATGCCATTTGATTTTTGAATATAAATGATGAATGAAGAAAGCTTGAATAAGTCATAGAAAATATGTTGTCTTACACAGGATCTACTATTTGTGACACTTGGAGAAGTTATAGATAATATGTTGTCTTACACAGAAACTACTATCTATTGATGGCTTGCGATTCGTGGCTTCATGGGCTGGCTTCTCCGCTTCATGGGGTATTTCATGGGGAACTGGGCTGTGCAGCTTTCAACCCAACGATGGGCCGGCTGTGCTCCTCTCGACCCACCCTACCGATGATTAGCAGTTTGCGCTTCTCTCGACCACTTAGAAGAATTGTAGAGGTGTGAACTTCAAGTATAGGAGTGCTCTTTTAAGGGATTTTAACTTTCTTTACATAAGAAAATAGAGACCTGTAGCTTCATTACCCTACTTAAAGGAAGAAAACATAAGATGACACATAACATAAAAGTCACGAAATCATACCGAAAAATGTATGGGAAACTTCTGATTCTTTCATTAATTGACAGTTGTATCAGGAATTCAGTAGCTTAGTCTCTAGATTCTCCAAAATTCAAACCCCTTCTCCTTAAAGTTTCCTCCTTTTATACAATATAAGACAGGTGGTGATCTCCAAAACTGTCAAATTGCTTAACTATTCTCATAATTGTCTAAAGTAAAAGTTATTGCAAAATATTACATAGAGGATAAAAGATATCTCGTGAATAAAATAACAAGAAGAAAAAGAGTTTAGAAAATGATGATGATTGTTAGCTTTTCGGCTGTGTTGCTTGGGTGCTGATGAAGTTTTTCTGTAAATTCTTTAATAATGATTAAATTGTTTTAATCATAATTAATTGTATTTGACAAAACCCCTTGTGTGGACCTGGGCCCATGTATGTATCGGGAGTGTTTTGATTGGCCAAAATAGAAGGAAACTCGACCAATCACCGACCCTTTGAAGTTTTGATAATCTCCCTCTAATTTTGATTATTGTTATTAAACAACAAAATCAGCTAATTTACACGGAACTGAAAAGGAGTAACAATCTGATTCATAAACTTGTCGAGTCCGACTTAGCTGTATGTGAACCGTCTGATCACTCATTCAATAGACGATCCAATCCTTCGGAATTCACGAGACTTTAAACTTGTTTGAATTAAACCTTATCGAGTCTGCCTTTTCAATGCTCCATTGACTCCCATACGGACCTGATGGGAAATATAAACCGCCAATTAATGATCTATCGGGTCCAATTTTAATGCTAAAACCCAATTACTTTTTCACCTAATATCAGTCGGATCCCATCTCTTTGGATGTCCGACTGAGATTGGCTCGGACTTCAGCGAATTTAGACTCTGTTTGATATGCCATCGCATCCGATTAGTTACCCACCCGATTTTCATCAGATTTGTGGCATGTTGATCAGATGACCCAAATCTTCTCACAGGTTCACATTCAAAATCTTTCTCGTCAATCAAACAAAATAAGTTATTTAGGTTATTTCTTTTAAACTTTGCGGGGGTAAACACGAGAACTTCATTAAGGTTGAACCCCCCAGTAATATTAGGCCACACATTGTGGTCAACCATGCTAATGTCATGGTAAACTGTGGGGGTTGAGCTTTAACTAATCTTTGTGCTTATTGATTTACCACAACACACCTCATCATTCTCATCAAGATATCACTTGATCGTGCCTCTTAAACTTGCATGACCTTTAGACAATGGTTTGATTTTAATTTCTTTTGATTTTTATTTCATTTTGTGATAAAATTGAAAATAAGACTTAAATAACAATGGAAGATACAACATCTGGCTCCACCTGGGGATAGTGCTTTTTCCACAGAAGCACTAAGAACCATAGATCAGTGCCTTCACCTCAGGCACGAAGTCAAATATTGCTTAACCAATTCAAATTATATGGCATTTGTACACTGAATTTACTCTGGTATCTACAATGATAGGATTCTTGTGTTTTGATAACAAAGTGCTGAGAATCGTAGACCAGTAGCCTTAGTTGGGCATGGAGTCCCAAATTCTAAAAACCCTAAAATTTGAAAGACTAAAACCTGACATTCTTGAAATTTGAATCCTCTGCAAACCAATTTCCAGTTGGGACAGTCACCCTTATTTATTAGCTAAAATTAAACCAAAGAACTGCAACTAGAAACCAAATACTCAAAACCTGAGCTTATTTATGTACATATTCCTATCTATGTGCATGACTGATCTTAATAAGGTGAAATCAATCTTCCAATGGTACCAGGTTAGCATTTGAATGCCTGATCTATAACCATTATGCCAGTGAATTTTGAAAATACAATTCATCCTGAACGGAAAATAAACTATGCATAAGGGCAACTCACAACAAAAGTTAGGAATATATCCACAAAATGGTATGTGTAGGCTATTAATAAATTTCTCCATGTAATCTGCCACAAGATATTCAAAAGTATAAGAAAAAATATGGTCTTGATCAGCTCCAAAAAAGAAGGTCTCTATGCATGAAGGTTCTTGCTTGAATAAACCTTTTATTAGGATAATATGCTCAATAGAACAATCAGCAACATCTTTAAGAAAATGATCTATGTCACTTTTATGTCTCCACTTTTCATCTTGAAGCTTTGATTGAAAATAATTTGTAATAATTACCTCAGGAAGAAAAATAAATTTTTTCACATCACTATATGACATATGGCCAACTTCAAATAGATTGTTTACCTATGATCCATGGGCATCATTATGTTCTTCAATGCAATGATATCCAATCTCTTTATCAGCTTTCTTTTTAAATAAGATAGCCTCTTTTGCTATGATAAATGGCTCAACATATTGTTGTCCAACATTTCCCACTTGGTTTTCTTCTCTATGTCCAACACCTAACTGATGAACTTGAAGACCTTCATCTTGTTCCTCATCTAAACCATTTTTATTATAGATAGGAGGACCATCAAATTTAACAAAATAAGATCTCTGGGGATTTATTTGCAACTTAATTATTTCTCCCTCTTCTCGACTGTTGGGCAAAAATTCTTGATGCATGTTTGAACTTTTCTCCATTTGAATACTCTCTAGATTTGCTTGGAATAGGGTCAACCAATTCTCTTCTTGTGAGGTTATTGAAGAAAAGTTTTTTATAAACTTTTCCACATCATTTTGATAAAATGATAGTTCTTTGCTTTCAGAGACTTGCTCATAATTAATTTGGCTATAACCTCTCTGAATGCTTGATACCTTATCAACATGATCAGTAGTGTCTTTAGCAGGATGATCATGAGCTTTTAAAGTTTCTTTAGAATCATAATATTCACAACAACCTTAAAAAAGAAACTTGTGTGCATAAGAAGTTCTAAAAAAAGATTTGAACACTGAATGGAAATCTTTCAAAGATGAAATGCTTGAATGAGGCAGAGACCTATACCAAACCCTAGCTTCTTTTTCCAAAGAAAACATAAACAACTTCATCTTCACATCTTCATGAATGATACTCTACTGCTCCATGCATTCATGAAACCCTTGGAGATGCTGAACCGGATCTTCATACTCATTTCCACTGAATCTTGGAAGATACTCATTCCACTCATGAAATGTAGGCATATGATGAGGATAGTGAGTGTGGGATAAATTTATTGGCTAAGAATGTAGGGATAGCCATTAAATCCCAGAAAATAAAATCCCAAATTGAAGATCATAGGTGTGAATGTATAACCAACTGTTGAAACTTGTCACCCTAAAGAATCAACTTCAAACTTAATAATCCCAGGAAAAAGTGTTCTTATTCAATTGTTTTGCAAGCTATGGTTCTTATTATTATGGAGTCGCCTTTTTGGATCCATAGTTATGCTTTTGTACAAAACAACCAAATATTTTTTCCTCATTAAACAACCAGAGGAAAATATTGAAAACCCAGGGAAAAGTGTTTTTTCTTTCTCTCCCCGGCAACGATGCCAATTAATGTTGTACCTTAAGAAACCAATTTCCTGGCTGTGTAGAAATTGTGCTTAAGACATTAATTATTATAATTATTGTCACTTAATTGTATGTTGTGTCCTCAAATGAAGGACCTGGGAAATCTGGTTCTTAACCCTCAATACTTAGGTGACAAGAAATATCAAAATGCCATTTGATTGTTGAATATAAATGATGAATTAAGAAATCTTGAATAAGTCATAGACAATATGCTATTTTGCACAGGATCTACTATCTGTGACACTTGGAGAAGTTATAGATAATATGTTGTCTTACACAAAAACTACTATCTGTAACTTAGAAGAATTGTAGAGGTGTGAATTTCAAGTATAGGAGTGCTCTTTTAAGGGATTTTAACTTTATTTACATAAGAAAATAAAGACCTGCAACTTCATTACCATGCTTAAAGGAAGAAAAAACAAGATGACACATAATAGAGAAGTCACAAAATCATACTCAACAATGTATGGAAAACTTCTGATTCTTTCATTAATCAACAGTTGTATCAGGAATTCAGTAGCTTAGTCTCCAGGTTCTCCAAAATTAGAACCCCTTCTCTTT
The DNA here is from genome assembly GCA_031772625.1 of Pinus tabuliformis. NCBI lineage: Eukaryota > Viridiplantae > Streptophyta > Pinopsida > Pinales > Pinaceae > Pinus > Pinus tabuliformis. The sequence continues at coordinate 989,339,443 of CM062819.1, forward strand.
AAATTTTCCTCCTTTTATACATTAAAAGACAGTTGGTGATCACCAAAAATGTCAAACTGCTTAACTATTCTCCTAACTATCTAAAGTAAAGGTTATTACAGAATATTACATAGAGGATAAAAGACACCTCGTTAATAAAATAACAAAAATTAACAGAATTTAGAAAATGATGATGACTGTTAGCTTTTCGGCTCTGTTGCTTCGCTACTGATGAAGTTTTTCTATAAATGCTTTAATAATGATTAAAATATTTTAGTCATAATTAACTATATTTGATAAAACCTTGTGTGTGGACCTGGGCCCACTTATGTATCGGGAGTGTTTTGATTGGACAAAACACAAGGAAACCTGACTAATCACCGACCCTTTGAAGTTTTGATCATCTCCCTCTAATTTTAATTATTTTTCTTAAACAGTGGAATCAACTAATTTACGTAGAACATAGTTTACCACGAAACTGAAAAGGATTAACAATCTGATTCATAAACCTGTCGGGTCTACCTTAGCTGTACGTGAACCGTCTGATCACTCATTCAATAGACGGTCCGATCCTTTGGAACTCACGAGACTTTAAACCGGTTTGAATTAAACCTTTTCGAGTCCACGTTTTCAACACTCCATTGACTCCCATATGGACTTGATGGGAAATATAAACCATCAGTTAATGATCTATCGGGTCCAATCTTAATGCTAAAACCCAATTACTTTTTCACCCAATATCCATCGGATCCCGTCTCTTTGGATGGATGACTGAGATTGGCTCGGACTTCAGAAAATTTAAAATGTGTTTGATATGTCATCGTGTCTGATTAGTTAACCACCTGATTGTCATCGGATTTGTGACCTATTGATAGAACGACCTATATCTCCTCGCATGTTCACATTCAAAATTTGTCTCGTCAATCAAACAAAATAATTTATTTAGGTTATTCCTTTTAAACTTTGCGGGGGTAAAGAATGCATGGGAATGTCATTGAGGTTAAACCCCCACAATAATTTTAGGCCACACATTATTGTCAACCATGCTAACGTCATGGTCAGCTGCGGGTGTTGAGCTTTAATTAATCTCCATGCTTATTGCTTTCCCGTAGCACACCTTATTGTTCTCAACAAGTTATTTCTTGATCGTGCCTCTTAAACATGCATGACCTTTAGACAATGGTTTGATTTTCCATTTCTTTTGATTTTTATTTCATTTTGTGATAAAACTAAAAATAAGACTTAAATAACAACAGAAGCTACAATAGGAACAATGAGAATTGAACGTCATTAGTGAGAAGAAGGTGAACAACGCCCAAATGTTTGTCGAGAAGACTTCTGCCATTGAGATCTTTAAGGTTATCACCGTGAAGGATGAGTGCACTACCAAGGTAGTGGCAGAGGCATGCAGGTCTATCCCCAAGCTAGATATCCCTAAAGATGCGCCAATGGATGAATGAATTTGGAAGCTTGGTGCCGGAGTGCGCGAAGCGAGATGAGAGTTGGACAAATTTTAGTTGGAACTAAACCTTAAGATCATAGAACTAGCATTTAGGGACCAATCCTCGACTCCCCTAGAGGTAAACTAGCAACGCGAGGCCGATGTCAGAGATGCAGTAGCCACTGTAGATAACGTAGTGAAGGAGTGCACAACACTCTTCGAGCAGGCGCTCAAAGTGGTTACCAATTTGAAGGAGAATCCCACCTTGTAAATGTTAGAAACTGAGGCCCAAGAGTTGCAACAAAGATATGATGAATTCAAAGAGACAGTGCGCACCGTCGCCCTTATGTAGAGGGTAGAAAAACTTCAGGATAAAAGGTGCTAAAGGAGAAGGTGGGTGTAGCAAAGCATAAAGAGAGTGTCCTCAAGGCCAGAATAGGGCTTTGGCTTGATGAAGCCTATGCGCTCATAGCCACCGTCGAAGGAAAACTAGCTAGTTTGCAGGGAATGCATCAGAAGGTACAGGAAGATGGCGCATGGCCAACAATGGAGCAGTTGGTTGAATAGATGAAGTGGATGGAAACACAGTGCACCGCCAAAGTTGCAGTCGTACAGGTGGAGCTAAGAGGTCTTTGAGACAAGATCTCCACGCCAGCAGAGTGACTCGAGGGTGAGTCACCAGATTTGTGTTGGGGGCCTGTTGGGAGTGGGTCCCTTGGGGTCAATTTTGGGGTTAAAATTCCAAGTTTTGATGCTAAAAGCCCAAGTTTTGTGTAAAGTCTCTACATTTTGTGGTTGTGGAGCATGAATATGTTAAGATTCAATAAAGGGTTTCCACTTTTCTTTTGTGTAAAAGCATGTCGGCTTTGGAGATCTACCCATGGTCTGCGGACCATGGGATTGTATAAAAAGAAGGTCTTAGAGGAGTCTAAGAGAGTTTAGTTCATAGTTGATACTTGATGTTCATGAGTGTAATGGGTCTGCGAGGGCTAAGAGAGAAGAGTATTGGCATAGGAAAAGGCCCTGCAGCTAAGTTCGTAGAGGCCTAGGGTAGAAGTCGGCAGCTGAGTTCGCAAACCCTTGCAACTGTGTGTGCAGGGTAGTCAGAGTTTGTACTGGATAATTTAATCAAGAGTATTCTGAAATTACGTGTGTATTTTACTTCTGTTCATTGCATGTGATTATGTTATGTTGAATACTGGGTTTATGTTTTAATGCTACTTTGATGTGTGAATCTATATGTTTCTCTGTTTTATATGACTGCAAGTAAATATATATGTTTATGCAAAGATAACCATAAATGCATGTTAAAATAACCAATACTTAAGTGAATCTGCATAGATACATAGGTAAGAGTAATTGCAGAGGAATGTAAGTGCCTGATTTATTTATTTAGGGTTTACAAGGGATGACCAAAGGCTTTCGCAGAGGCTTTGAGGACGAATAAGAGAAGCACTTTGATAAGACATTAAAGGATTATCGATCTACGTGAAGGAAGGTTAGGGAAAATAAATGACATCACAACCATCTCAGAGTGTGGAAACTTAGCTCCTGCATCCCCCCATACTACTTTGGGTGGGATTCAGTCCATGCTCTGCATATTGATGCTGAGAGGGCTAGTAGTGTAGGGAGTTTCTTGGCTGCTTAACATTGAACCTGGGTCAGGGCCCATCAAGCCAACACAAAGCTATTGAGTGTGTTGATGACAATGGGGAACCAAGAGTATTGCAAGGTAAGAAGAAAGCCACATCAGTTAGGATGGTGACAGTTATGAAAGAAAAGTGTAGCCACAGGAAAGGGTGCAAGATATTTGTAGTACATATTTCTAGAGATAAGGGTAAGAAGGTTGAGGATGCATATGTGTTGAACAAGTACCCAGTTTTACATTAGTTCAGGGGTGTATTTCCTCAGGACATTACATAGTTTCCACCTCATATGGAGGTATACTTTTCTATTGAGTTAGTTCCAGGGGTAGCTCCAACATCGAGAGCACCTTACAAGATGAGCACACCTGAGTTGGTTGAGTTAAAGTTTCAGTTGAAGGAAATGATGAATAAGGGGTACATTAGGCCAAGTGTATCACCTTGGGGCGTACCAGTCTTGTTTGTGAGGAGAAGGATGGTATTCTCAGATTATGCATTGATTACAGGAAGTTGAACAAAGTGACTATCAAGAACAGGTACCCTTTTATGAGGATTAATGACTTGTTTGATCAGCTAAAGGGAGTAGCAGCGTTCTCGAATATTGACTTGAGATCTGGATACCATCAGGTATGCATCAAAGAGGAGGATATATACAAGAATTTGTTCAAAACCAAGTATGGGAATTATGATTTTTTTGTTATTCCATTTGACTTAACGAATGTTGTAGCTACATTCATGTGTTTGATGAATAATGTGTTACGTCCATATTTGGATAAGTTTGTTATTGTGTTCATTGATGATATACTTGTATATTCAAAGAATGAGGAAGAACATGCCAAGAACTTATTAGTAGTGTTGATATTGTTGAGAGAGCATCAGTTCTATGCTAAGCTCAAAAAATGTAGTTTCTTTTAACTGAGGTGCACTACTCGGGACATGTTGTCTCCAAGGAAGGCATTGCAGTAGATCTAAAGAAGATAAGGGCCATCATGGAGTGGGTAGATCCTAAGAGTGTGGATGAGGTGAGATATTTCATGGGTCTGGTAGGCTATTATAGGAGGTTCATGAGGAAATTATCACAGATTTCTTATCCCATTTCATCATTGCAAATAAAAGGTAAGAAGTTTGAATGGACTGAAGAGTGTGAGACTAGATTTGAGCAGCTTAAGCAGTTATTGACACATGCACCAATACTACAGATTGCAAATTTGGACAAAGAGTTTGTATTATGTACAGATGTTTGCAAGAGAGGACTTGGTGGAACCATATGGATAATTCCATTCGGAGCCTTAGTGTATATTGTAGAAAAAGGTGCCCATGCTCTAGAACTGAGGAATCGGGCAAGTTAAAGTGCAATGAAAGAACTTTGGTTCCGATGAAGCTACATGGGAGATGGAAAATCAGATGTGGGCCATGTATCCATCCTTATTTTCCAGTTGAGGCAAAACATCTTTGATATGGTGGTTTTGTGATTGCTTATGGTGGTTGGTAGTTCCTTTATCGTGGTTTAGCTTATGATGGCTTGGTATATGCTTCATGGTGGTTTAGTATTTGTTTTATGTTGGTTAAGTATATTCTTTATGGTCATTGATATATGCTTTATGATGGTTGATATATGATATACGATGTTTTGGTATATATGCTTAGATATGATGTTAGTATATGTTTGATATACGTTTTGATATATGATTTGGCATATGTTCTAGTATGTATATCTTGATGATGTTGTTATATTTACACTCATTTATGGATGTAAATACCATAATGAGTTGTGTTATAAAGCTCCATTATGAAGTATGGATGTTATGTTATTATGCTGTCATGTGGTTATGTTCATCATGACATTATGATGTCATATGAGTTGGCACTCAACAGGATGATAATTGTAAATACCTTAATGAGTTGTGTTATAAAGTTATATTATGCAGTATGTTGCCATGTTGTCATGATGTTATGTCTTGAGAAGATCTTTAATTGTAAATATTGCATCGAGTTGTGTTATAAAGCTCCATAAGTTGTATGTCTTCTTTCAGGAGTTTTTTGAGGTATAGGCGTGATTGAACACCGAGGACGGTGTCCCCCAAGGGGGAAGGTTATGTAACAGCCCTGGTGAAAATTCCATGTAATAAATATTAAAAACAATAACCACGGATGACTGGGACATTTATTCTAATCTGAATGTTCGGTAAGACATCCTAGGGGGTATTCATTTGGTTGTTTATGGCTAAGGAAATTGGCAAAGGAAATGAGTAAGGCATTAAAAGGCATTTTTGCACAATTATTTATGAAAATAATGGAAATTAGGAGAAAAATGAGGTGAAAGGTCATCGGTTGCATGTGAGGAGGAAAATGAAGGGAAATAATAGAAAATGTAGAAAATATAGGCCTCATTCATAAAAAGGCTTATGAGGATCAATTGGTAACATTTTTCTTCAATTTAGCTTTGGAGTTATTTCATTACTTTCTCTCTCTCATACTCTTGGACACTTAGAGTTTTATTGGAGCACTTTGGCCTTGGAGAAAAAAGGAAAAGAAGGCAAGAGGAAGCAATGATCAATCAAGGAAAGGTAGGATCAAGCAGCTACAATAGTCTTCATTGTAGGTCTCAACTTGCATGTGTATTTTCTTTGCTAGATTTGACATGCATGGGATTGGATGTGTTACTTTTATACCATGGCATCGATTTTTCCAGGTGTGACTGTATTTTCAGCCTAGCCTTGCCATTTCCGGAGAGCTTTGATGAGATGGGTTCTCTCATGTGGTTTGTGTGGGATAGACGGATTGGAATCAAAGCTGAGTGGGGTGGATCTCCGAATTAAAAAACACATGGTAGTAGTGTTCCTTGAACTAGACTGAGGATGCATGGAGCCATTGGCCTAGTAACCCCTGAATTGGACTGTGGGTTACAGTAAAGCCAGATTATGTGCCTCGATGGGCCTAGGAATCCTTATTGGTGAATGGTGGGGATATACGGTAAAGCTTAGAGGTGGATTTTCTCTTTGTTCGGACTAGTGATTCTGGGATGGAATGCATGGTAAAACCTAGAGAGTATGTCTAAGTGCATGGCTTAGTGATCCCTAGATTGAACTATGGATGCATGGCAATTCCTTAGAGACTATGAGGCACTAAAATTCCTCACGGTGTAGGTAAAAAATTCTAGTGGCATCCACATTGATTGGTGTTTTTTATTTGTTCTATGAGTCCCACATTCATAATGGAATATGACTCGGGGGTGATTGGCTGAAGAGAGACTTGGCTTAGCTAATCCATGGTTGGGTGGAACGTGTTTGTCACATCACCGTTTGGTTCATTGCATTGATTAATGAGAAATTCATTCCATTGATGTTCATGTATAAATGTACTAGTGTATATATGGATTTTGGTTGATATGTTTATTCTAATTTTGTTCCTGTTATCTTGGTTATATGTACATTTTATGGCAGTAGCTATGTTTGGCTATCAACACGTTTTTACTAGTATTTGAATGGACATTGTATCTATGACCTAGTAAGTGATAAGACAGCAAAAGACATGACGAAGCAATGGTTCATGGTGATTCTCAGATAAGTATGAGATCCCCACACTTAATTCTATTGTTTACACTTGTAAGTTACATGTTGAGAATATGTTTGATGAAATGCTTCTCATGGCTAGTAATAGTCTTGTTAAGGCCTTGATCAACTATTTACTTTTGCATCAATATTTCCCTGTACTTAATTCTGACCTTTCAATCCATTCAGGGTAGTGGCCTGGGCTCTGGCCCTGAAAAAGTGGTACAAATCTTGGAGTCACTAGAACAAAACTGGCATGTTTCATCCTCACTAGCATGCAGGCCTATGAGATTGACTTTAGGTTTCTGGTCGCTCCCTTGCCCGTAGCATGAGAGAGACTAAGCCTTAAATTGTCTAGAACAATATTGGGACCTGGGGATAGGTTGCCTAAGTTGTTCACTTGTCTCCTGAGGGTTTTGTTCATGGTATTGGATGACTTTATGTGATGTTCTGTCAGTTCCACTTCCTTAAGGTCACCTAGCAGGTTGAATCTGATCATAGTAGTCTCTCATCGCATGTTTACCCCAGTTAGAATGGTTACTTGGGTGGATGTGGGAGCAGGGTGTTATAGTCGAGGTATTTAAAGAGGGAACTATTGATTCAAAGAGTTCTCACCTCCATCATCTAGATTTCATCCTCTTGTACAAAGCCATTGCAGCTCAAGGGTCCGCAAGGAAGAATTGTTAGAAAAAAGATATTGAGACGAGGGGGGGGTGAATTGTTATTTTAAAACTTACTTGACCTTCTACATTTCTATTCATATTTATGTATTCTACTTTAGTGAGATAAACATTCGTATGTACACTATTGTTATGCATAAAACCAATGTATATCCAGATAATTATCTTTTCAATTAATACTTCATCATTTTAACATGAACTACTGTATCAATCCTTTATTAGGAATTAATTAAACAATAATCAAGTGCAATAAGAACATAATAAATCATCACACTTAGTAAACACATATGAACACTAGGATTTTAGGTGAACCCCAGTGTGGGAAAAAACCATTATTGTTGTTGTCTTTCTCTTCTTCTTAAAAAAATTCTTCTTTACAATCTTGTACTGGCGCAGACTCATACCAGTACGCAGACACCCACCTGCAGAAGGCTACAACCTTCTCTCATTCTCCAGCACCTACTGGAAGGGAGCTACAACCACCTTATCTTTAATTCCTTGTGGATCACTTTTTAGAATGTTTCAAACTGGACCCACTTGATCAAAACATTACAACTTGTAGGCCACCTTTCATCAAATTTTCATACTGGACCCACTACTATCCTAAAATCACTGAATCAACTAATACAAATCATTCATTGAATCTCATTGCAACTAATCAAACTAAACTAGAACATATCATGCGAATGCATTGTGAATCATCAAGCCATACATTGTTATCTATCACTAAAACCAATTGTTTCCACTGCAAACCCTTATCAACAATATCTCAATATGTATACACTATTGTTATGTATAATACCCGCATATATGCATTTTTCCTTAATTGAACCTGCTTACATATCTCAAAAACATTGATCCTTCAGGCTGAAACACTGCACTACTAAAATCAATCACAAACATCTATATGCTTCATCATAGATCTTTGAGCTACTTACATATCATTACATACCAGCATCAATATAGTTCAATATTTCATTCACAAACTGTTCAGCTTCACCATAACTATCACATACATATTAATATTAAAAATACCTCATCAACGGACAACAAAAATCATAGTAAGATTGATCAGATATCTTTAACTGCACATACTTAAGACACCATAGCATATGTACACGACCATTACAAAAATATTCCACGTATGTATGCGCCTTTAATATTTTATACCCATGTACATATATGTTCATATTGTAGAATTGATATGTTGCTATGAAAAATATGATCCATGTATGTACACGATTTTTCAATAGCAAACCATTGTAAAAATCTGTAATTATTGACTCATACATTCGCTGCACAACAGAACTTCAGTCAAACCCATACATAGTAACAAAAACATGTCAAAATATTATCATCATAGATCAAACCAACCCATAAGAATATTATTCAATGTATAGTCATTTTAGATCTAAAAGATCTGATCCCACATCACATTCCTTGTGCAACCTTATTTCAGATTAAACAATTCATCAATAGCCCATTACATGCACCCTTAACACTTTGATCTTCATCTCCTTATATAGATTAGGCATTATCGAATCCTACAGATCAAATCCTTAGTAATTTTTATGGTATTCTTGGATGGGATCAAATATATGTTGATGCGCTCATTACTATGGGCCAATACCATGGTAAATATCCCTAGTATTTAGGGTACCATGGTGCGGAAACTGTATGCGCTTTCTCATATTCATACTCGTGTAACTGTATGCGTTTTATCATATTCATACCTGTGTGTACACAAATTTTCTTCATAGAGCCTAAGTGTATTTATTAAAACATCACCTTTTGTAGTAGTAGCTACAACCACCCTCTAAAATTTTGGCCTGCACCAATTTCGAAGCCTCCCTTCAAGAGTTTCACTTGATGATTACTAATCCAAATTGGATCCATGAAGATTATCACAGTACCATGACCGTATCAAATCAGGACAAAAATTCGAATTTGTAAACACAAAGCAATTAGGAAGACCTCTGGATAGTGGCAGTTGGCAGCCAATGAGGAACGACGAGGACCTTGGTCAAATCGTGCTGGCTAAGGCCCATGGAGACTGCGCAGGAGGCAAAACTAGTCATTGGAAAGCCCGGATCGGGAAACATAGGGCATTTCTGAAGCACGATTGGGCAAAATCCCTCGAGAAGGAAAGGCCTCGAGGCGCTCGGTCGCATGGAAGCCGGGAAAACCGTGGGGAAAGTGATAAGGCGAAAGGCAGGTCTCACGCTCCAAAATCGACAGTATATCGGGGGCATCCTTGGGTGGTAAGCGGATTTGGAGAAAAACAAGTGATTCCATTCAGCGCCCAACGCGTATTCAGCAGATGAGAGAGAAAACCACTGCTCATCGCACGCTAACGGTCAAGCAAGTAAATCGCACGAAATGAGCGAATGTTGTAGGATCTGGGTGCTCTAGATCTGACGGTGGAGATTGCACCCAATGGAGGAACTAGATTTGACAAGGGATTAAGCCACGTCACATGAATGTTTGAAGTCCGATTTGACTGCTGAATTGGTGGATGACTCATTCCACAATGTAACTGAAAAAACCGAACCGAAAGGGAAGAGCTGGCGTAGTTCGCGAGAGGACAAGTGGCCACTCCCTGTGAGCCTTTGATGATGATGCAGGTACAAGGAACTCCAAATGAACAACAGCAGGCGAACCGAAGGGGGGAAGAGGAAGTGAGCAGTTAGGGATGAATTAGCTTTAAGCCATGAACAGACACAGAAAGTTAGAGCAAAGAAAAGGCAGTGAAGCAAGAAGCAGAAAACAAAGAGCCGCGCTGACCTAAGGCAGCATCGAGCAGATAGAAAGCTTGAGAGGTTCAAGAAATCCCTGAGAGGATCTGTCGGGAGATGAGCACCACATTGGGCTCCTCCCATTAACGACCAGAGAGGTCAAGATCTGGTAAGGAAAAGAGTTTGTGCACTCTAGTGGCTTGGGGGATCCAAGAACCACCCTACCAAGAAGTATCTATTTCAAGAGACTCAAATTGAGCTCCTTATTGTAATTCTCTTCTTTAAAGACACAATAAAAGTAGGCCACCATTGAGAGCTGGACCAGAGACATAGCCCTCGAGGATAGGGTGAACTCCTTATTAATTGTTTTGTTCTTGTATTTTCTTACTGTGTTTCTCTTTATGTTTTCCATATTTCTAGTGTCTATGTATTTTGAAATATGATCGATCCATTGCCTAAAATAACATAGACACACACCAACACATGAGTCTGTAATACCTTCATTCAATAATTCTTTAACTGAGATCACTCAAGAGTGAATTTCAGATCAAGTGGTATCAAAGCTTTAGGTTGTTAAGGTTAGACAAGCTTGTGTTGGTTTAGCTATTGAATGCTAACTAGATAAAAACTCAAATTAGGAGAAGGAGAGCTGGTCAAAACTAATCCTGAGATTAGGAGAGTCTATCCTCGGAAGACAATGTCAGAGGAAGGTTCTATGGGGCCAAACCCTCAATTCATAGATAGTTTCCTAGCCATAAAGTCCATGGTAGAAGAAATGTATAGGGACTTTGGAAAACATAAGGATGAAGATTCATCATGCTCTAAACAAGACAAAGGAGAAGATGAGTCTCACTTCCATGACCACTCAAAAGCAAAAGGGAAAGAGGAAAGCTTTCTCACAGCTCCTAATAGCCCTGAACACAAAAAGAAATCATCTTTGATCAAACTAGATGTCAAATTTGATTTACCTATATATGATGGAGAGTTAAATGTAGAAAAGATGGATAATTGGATTAGACAAATTGATGTTTATTGCAGAGTGTAGAATATCGATTCAGACAAGAGCAAGATTCAGCTGGCAAGCCTACACCTTGGACGCACTGTCTTGGTTTGGTGGGAAGGTAGAACCCAAGCTGACATGAAAAGACATGGTAAGACCATCTCTGTCTGGAGTGAATTTGTTTCTGCAATTAAAAAACAGTTCTATCCATTAGCCTACATGCAGCAAGCCATGATGAGTTGGCAAACTATTCGACAGTTGAAAGGGCAAAGCGTGCAAGGGTACACTCAAGAATTTAGAAAGAGAGAATTGATTCTAGGAATCTCATTAGACTCACCAGAGACTGTTGAAGTACATTGGTGGTCTACATAGCTACATGAGGCACACCATCCTCATGTTTAATGCCACTAGTATAGATGAGGTATCTGTACAAGCTACTCATCTAGAAGCTAGAGGAAAGAATGGAAATATAGAAGTTGGGGGATCATCCCAACCCACTGCAAGCAAGAATAAGGGGAAAAGGAAGAAGAAATGGAAACAAATGAAGGCTAACACTACACAGAAGAGCAAGGCTTCATGCACTCACTGTAAAAAGGATGGGCATGATGATGAGCACTGTTGGATTCTACATCCAGAGTTGAGACCTAAGAAGTTTGAGGGCAAGAAGAAGAAGAATACTGCAACTATTCAGAAAGATTTGGGGTCAAACTCAGGAGATGAAACAAACATTGCAGCCACAGGTATAAAAGGTAAGAATTCTGAAGCATCCATTAGTAATTCTGCACAATCTGTTATTGATGAAGAAAATGAGAGAAAAAGACATGAGCTTTTCCATATTCGACTTATTTCCAAACATCAAAAGATTGATAATTTGTTTGATAGTGGCTCACAAGTAAATTTAATTTTTGAAGCAATTGTAAAGAATTTGGGATTAGCAACTACACCTCACAAGAAACCATACCCATTAGGATGGTTGAATGATAAAGCACAACTACAAGTGACTAGATAGCGCAAACTCAAGTTTTCTTTTGGGTCAGCATTTGTAGATGAGGTTGAGTTAGAGATAATTCCTTTGGATATATGTGGGATTGTTTTAGGAAGTCCTTACTTGTATGATAGAAAAACTATTTTCTATAGAGCTGAGAATAAGTATCTACTTGTTAAAGATGGAATCAAATACTTTGTAAGAGCTCATAAGCTCAAGAATAATTATACTCTCATAAACTTAGGGCAGATGAAAAGAATGATAAATTCATGCAAACAATTCTTACGGATGGTTGTAAAGGAAAAGAAACCTGATAAAACCAATGTATTTGAGTGCTGTAATGCTAAACAACAAGCTGATATAGAAAAGGTTGTTTTAGAGTATGATATCCTGTTTCAACAACCTAAAGGTCTGCCACCCAAAAAGGAAATAGTGCATGATATTATTTTGCAGCAAGATGCTCCATTGCCTAACATTGGAATGTACAGGTTGTCTGCTTTAGAGAATTCTGAAATCAAGAAGTAGGTGGAGGAGTTGCTCGAGAAAGGGTTCATCAAACCTAGCACATCACCATGTGGGTCACCAACCGTTTTGGTGAGAAAGAAAGATGGCTCGTGGAGAATGTGCATTGATTACCGAGCACTGAATAAGATAACAATAAAAAATCATTATCCCCTTCCTCGCATAGATGATCTTTTAGATCAATTGAAGGAAGTTGTTTATTTCTCCAAGCTAGACTTGCACAGTGGATACCATCAGGTCAGAGTTGTAGAACAAGATGCATGGAAGACTGCTTTCAAAACAAAGCATGGATTGTATGAGTGGTTGGTTATGCCTTTTGGCTTAACTAATGCTCCTGCTACTTTCATGAGTTAATGAATGATGTACTCAGACTTTTTCTTGATGATTTTGTTATTGTGTATCTGGATGACATTCTGATTTTTAGCAAAACATGGGAAGAACACTTAAAGCATGTTAAGCACACACTAGATGTTTTGAAAAGAGAAAAACTTCATGCTAAACTCTCAAAATGTGAATTTGGCAAAGCATCTCTGAATTATTTGGGTCATATGGTAGGGGGTGGTGAATTGAAGATAGATCCCTCTAAGGTGGTAGTCATTGTAAATTGGCCTAAACCCAAATCTGCTACAGAAGTTAGAAGCTTCTTAGGAGCAGCACAATATTGGAGGAAATTCATTTCTAACTTTTCCTCAATTGCAGCTCCCTTACATGCTTTAATAGGATTGAACAAGGTGTCTCAGTGGGGAGGCAAACAACAGAAAGCCTTCAACACCTTGAAAGAAAAGATTAGTACAACACCAGTACTAGCATTGCCTGATCTTCAAAGACCATTTGAGATCCAAACGGATGCTAGTGACTATTCCATGGGAGAAGTGTTGACACAACACAGTAAACCCATATGTTATCATTCTGAGACTTTTAATCCTGCAATAGTTAACTATCCTACATATGATAAAGAATTGTATGCACTAGTTCAGAGTGTGAAAAAGTGCAAACATTACTTAATGGGAAAAGAGATAGTAATACATACTGATCATCAACCACTTCAATATCTACACTCCCAAACTAAGTTGCAGCAATCAAGACACTATAGATGGATGGGTTTTCTACAACAGTTTCATCTAGTCATCAGATATAAAATGGGCATACATAATAAAGTTGTAGAAATGTTATCTAGACCCATTATAAATGCATCTACTATACTTAAGCATAATTCTGTGCTACATGAAAGCTACGTTGAACAATATGCTCAAGATATAGATTTTAAAGATGTATATGCAACTTTAAGTCAAGGCAAACGAGTAGAAGAATTGGATTATCATGTAAAGGACCGACTCTTATGCCATTGTGGGAAGTTATGCATTCCACAAACTGAGAGAGTAAAGATAATTAGAGAAGCACACACTTCTCTAATATCAGGTCACTTTGGGGTAAGTAAAACAGTTGCACGACTGCAAAGATTTTGTTATTGGCCAAAATGAATGAGACAGTTTCTAGATATGTAAGAGGGTGTACTATTTGTGCTAAAAGTAAGCCCAACAATAGAAAACTAGGCTTGTACACTACATTACCAGTTCCTTCTCACCTTTGGGAAAGTGTTTCCATGGATTTTGTTGGAGGACTGCCTAAATCTAGGAAAGGTCATGATTATCTGTATGTTGTTATGGATAGGTTCAGAAAAATGTGTATTTTGATACCTTGTAATAAATATATTACAGCTGAAAAAATTGCAAAACTATTCTTTGAACATGTATGGGTTCATTTTAGATTACCCACTTCCATTGAATCTAATCGAGACACCCGATTTGTGGGGAATTTTTGGTCAAGTCTGTGGGAACTGATGGACACCAAACTTAAGAAAATCACAACTTTTCATCCAGAAACTGATGGCCAGATAGAAGTAGTTAACAGGATAGTGATCCAGTTACTCAAAGGATATTGCAGCAAACATGCTAAGCTTTGGGATGAACACTTGTGTTATGTGCGGCATGCTTACAACAGAGCAAAACATTCTTCTACATAGAGATCTCCTTTTTAGACCTGTTTTGGTTTCACACCAGGGTCTCCTTTGGATTTTGTCTTTGGTAAAGACACCATAGTTGAGGGACACAGTGATGTGGACAAGGAAACTAGGTTCATTGAAAAAATCCAAGAGATCCACCAGGCAGTACAGGAATAGCTGGAAAAGAGCCAAGCCAAATATAAGGCAAGGCATGACAAGTATCAGATGGAGCATAGTTTCCAAGCTGGTGACCAAGTTTGGCTATATATCAACAAGGACAGGATGCAAGGTGAAGATAAAAAGCTAAAGCCTATCAGGTATGTAACTTTTAGGATAATTGAGAAGATTGGTGAGAATGATTTTCGCCTTGATCTGCCAGCTTACATGCACATCTACTCAGTCGTAAATGAAGATTGCTTAAGATTTTTTGAACCCTCACTAATTGAGGATCCTAAAGAGCAGAGTCAATTGCCTTCTATTGATGACATGCTACCTGAATATCTTAATGAATTGTAGGAGGAAACAGTTCTGGACAAGAAGGTGAGGATGACACGCAGAGGAGATGTTGAGTACCTTAGAATTAGGCTCAAGGGTTCAAAGCTGAGCAGTGAAAAGTGGATAGAGATTGGACAAGTGAGACAATCGTACCCTCACTTAGTCGATGCTTGAAAACCAACTTTTGGTGGTCCAAAAGCTTTTTTAGTGGGAAGGTTGTGATCTGAATTGGATCCATGAAGATTCTCACAGTACCATGACTGTATCAAATCAGGACAAAACTTTTAATTTATAAACACAGAGAGATCAAGAAGACCTTTAGATAGTGGCAGTTGGTAGCCAACGAGAAATCATGAGGACCTCGGTCAAAGCGTGCTGACAGAGGCCCATGGAGACTGCGCAGGAGGCAAAACTGGCTGTTCACAAGCCCAGATCGGGAAATAAAGGACATTTCTAATGCAGGATTAGCGTCATCACTGGGAAAAACCATCGAGAGGGAAAGGCCCTAAAGCGCTCAGTTGCATGGAAGCCGCAAAAACCGTGGGGTAAGCGCTAAGGCAAAAGGCAGGACCCGCACTCCAAAACTGTTAGTATATCGGGGGCGTCCTTGGGCGGTAAGCGGATTTGGAGAAAAATGAGCGATTCCATTCAGCACCCGACGCATGTCCGGTGGATGAGAGAGAAAAACACCGCTCATCACATGCTAATGGTCGAACAAGTCAACTATGCGAAATGAGTGAATGTCGTAGGATCTGGGGGCTCCAGATCCGATGGTGGAGATTATGCCCAATGGAGGAACTAGATTTGACAAGGGATTAAGTTGCGGCACATGAAAGTTTGAAGTCCAATTTGATCACTGAGTTGGCGGATGACTCATTCCACAATGTAACTGAAAAAACCGAACCAACGAGGAAGAGATGGCACAATTCGCAAGAGTACAAGTGGCCACTCCTTATGAGCCATTGACGATGACGGAGAGATAGGGAACTCCAAATGAAGAAGAACAGGCAAACTGAAGGGGGGAAGAGGAAGCGAGTAGTTAGGGATGAATTGGATTTAATCCATGAACAAACACAGAATAGAACACACGGAGAAGAGAAGAAAATGAAGACAGAGAAAGCGAGAGCGAAGAAAAGACAATGAAGCAAGAAGTAGAAAACAGAGAGCCAAGCTGACCTAAGGCAGCATTGAGCAAACAGAAATCTTGAGAGGTTCAAGCAATCCCTGAGAGGATCTATCAGGAATTGAGCACCACATTGGGCTCCTCCCATTAATGACCAGAGAGGTCAAAATCTAATAAGGAAAAGAGTCTGTGCACTCTAGTGGCTTGGGGGATCCAAGAACCAACCTACCAAGAAGTATCTATTTCAGGAGACTCAAATTGAGCTCCTCATTTTAATTCTCTGCTTTAAAGACACAATAAAAGAAGGCCACCACTAAGAGCTGGACCGGAGACGTAGCCCTGGAGGATAGGGTGAACTCCTTATTAATTGTTGTGTTCTTGTATTTGCTTACTGTGTTTCTCTTGTTGTTTTCCATATTTCCGATGTCTGTGTATTTTACAATCTGATTGATCTGTTGCATAAAATAACATAGACACACACCAGCACATGAGTCTATAATACCTTCATTCGATAATTCTTTAACTGAGATCACTCAAGAGTGATTTTCAGATTAACTACACACACCTGGGTTCACTCTGTGAGCCCGTGTGAGTCTTTACATTCGCCTTGTTTGTTCATTGCACTCAAGTCCATGCATGTTGATGTCTAAGTCATGCTTGCGACCATGTGTTGAACCTCAGAGTTACCCTCTCATTGACAACCTTTCTCACTTCTTTCCCTTGTTTTTCGTAAAAAGACAGATCCCCATCACTGATAAATGATAGATTTTGTGTCAAGGAGGACATTAAATGATTGACATGTTATACTTTTATATTTTTGCTATTTGAATAAGTTTTTGTAAATTAGCTACGGAACGCAGCCTATTCTGCAGCTAACTGTGTGTTCCGTAGCTACTTCCATGGTTTAGCATGTTACAGGTTTCAAACGAAGAAACTGGCCACATGGGCATCTCTGGAATCGTCTCAACATGGATCCTATCCTAGTCACCCAACCCAGATCGATAAAAAATCCAGCTCAATACCATAGTCAAAGGTGGAGTCAAACATATGAAACCTGGACAAAATAGGACTCTTTGTCTACCCTTTCATGGTTAATTAATAAATCCGACAGTTCTGTTGAAGCATTAACTCGGATCAGCCACCCGTGTCAACGGTTCTGTCCAACCACCTTATTCGACTTCAAGTCACCTGTGGCTAATCAAACATTTACGTAGTCTGGTTGTGATATGTGTAGACAACCTGTAGCTAATTTTCCTCAAAAGAAAGTTATGAATATTTTCTTTTAAATACCAGTTGTACAAAACCATAAAGGTTTCAAAGTTTTTGATGTATTAAGTTTAGATTTATCAGCTCTGTAATTTTGACTTCTGTTCATGTTTTATAATACAAAGTCTTGTGTTGATTGATGATCATTTGGAGGAGCATTTTGAATTAAGTTAGCAGCTCAACCCAGTCAGTTGCAGAGGGCCCCTACACTGAAGGAGGTTTTCTTTCCATTCGTTTTTTGTTCAGTTTTAATTTCATCATTTGCTTTTAGCAGTGTTTGTAACATAGGTTGATTTCTTGTAGTTTGATTTCTTTTAGTTCTGATCAGTAGCATAATATTAGAATTCAATTGTGTAGTCTGGTTTCTCCAATCCATTTCATAAAGGAAACGACTTTGTTTCTAAACAGAGTAAGATTGAAAGTAATGAGGATGCATTGTTGATTAGCTTACTCACTATTTTTGTTATTTATTTCCAAGTTCAGGCTATCAATGCACTGTATTAGTGAATTTTTTTGGTCACCATTTCAAGCTAATATTCATCCTAAACTAAATGGTTAAACATTCACTTTACATAAGGGTTGAAACCAATCAATTACCTTTTGCATGTTTTTATTTAGTTTTTTCTAGATCATGAAGTATAGAAGTTGCTTGAATTCCATCTCAAGGAGGTTATCTTTCAAAATTAATTGTTAGAGTAACCAGAAGTACTTCAGTTAATTTCATTCCCTATATTTATTTCAACATGACTTACAAATTTACCTTTTGGTTTTAAGAATTAGATTCATTAATTAGGATTATATGACAAGATAGGACAGATGCTCTATTTTTTTTAACTTAGATTTTGGCTAGTTTTAAGCTCTTGGGTTCACCTTTAGGAAGTTTAGATTCGGTTTCTCATAGTTCAAATTGTACATCATTAGGAATCAAAGAACAGAAACCCCCAAAACAATATAAAATACAAAACAACGAAGTAAGAAGGGTTAAATAAGCACATACAGTGCACTACACTTCATCATCTTACGAACCTCGGTTGATAATTTATGAAAATCAATTTAGGACACTAAATTGACTAATCATTTTGGCGTTGTTTCTAGGGAAGTGTAACTAGGTAAAGTTATCTCTTACATTCAAAAAAATTGATATGCATAGAGAAAGAGACTCTAGGGGTAGATTTATAGCTAGAGGCAGGAGTTCAATTCCTACAACACCACCTACTCCACCAAGAACAAGAAGAGATACACCTCCATCTCAAGCTCATACTCCCAGCCATAGAACTCCTGAAATTCTAAGGTCAGAAATCCAATCAAAAGAATCTCCTACTTCATCTACCAAGGCAGTCCTAGAGGAGAAAAATCTTGGGTCTCCAACAGCAGGAGTAGCCTTTTTCACCTCCACAGGGGAGCACATTTTAGTTGAAGAATTAGGAATACCTGGTGAGGAAGAAGAAGTAGAACCTCTCTCCCATATCACATTAATAGAAGAACTAGAGGAAGAGAAAATAATTATCAATTCCAAATTGCCAAAAGGATGTTCGAAGTTTTCTAGTATTTACAGGATACTATAGATGATTTATAGAAAATTTCACTAAAATAGCATCCCCACTCTTCAAATTACTCACCAAGGATTGTGAATTCAATTGGAATCCTGACTGCCAGTTAGCATTTGAGACTTTAAAAGAAAAAATTCTGAAGCACCCATCTTGAGAGGTCCAAATTTGAAACTACCTTTTCACATTTCAACAGATGCTTCAGATACAGCTCTAGGAGCTGTATTAGGAAAAAAGATTTGATTCCCTACGCCATCTTCTATACAAGTAAGAATCTGACTCCCACTGAGTTGAGTTATACTGAAACTGAAAAGGAATTTTTAGTTGTTGTTCATGCAATCAATAAATTCAGACATTATATAACAGGCTATGAAACCTTTGTTCATACAGATCACTCTGAAATTAGATACTTAATGAATAAACCTATTACTAATGGCAGAGTTACAAGATGGCTTTCACTCTTGCAAGAATTCAACGTTACTGTGCTAGATGGACCTAGAAAACAAAACATAGTTGCTAATTTCTTGTCCAGAATTCAAAATATCAAAGATGACACTCTGGTTGAAGATAAGTTTCCTGATGAATATCTTTTTGCAATGACTACTCAAACTCCTTTGTTTGCAGATATTGCTAATTACTTAGTCAAAGGGAAATTTCCTTCACATTTGTTTCCCAGAGAGAAAAGAAAAATCATTCAGATAAGTGCAAGATACTCATGGATCACTAATGAATTGTATAAAACGGGCCTAGATCTTATGATCAGAAGATGTGTTAGGGAAGATGAAATGCCTGAGATTCTTAAGGCATGTCATGATGAGCCTTGTGGTGGACACTTTGGTAACAAGAGGATAGCCTATACAATCATTTCTTTTCGATATTATTGGCCATCCATCTTCAATGATGCTAAAGAATATGTCAGGAGGTGTGACAGCTGCCAAAGGGTAGGGAAACCTGCTTCTTCAAATGAAATGCCACTACAAATTCAAGAACTCATTGAACCTTTTGAAAAATGGGCTTTGGATTTTTTTGGACCAAGGATAATTTTAGGGGCGAATGTTCGCCCTTTGGCGAAATTAAGGGGTTTTAAATTTTCAGTGGGCGAATATTTTGTATCATAGTAAATTTTTACAAATCACCTCAAATAGCCCACCTTATTTTAAGGGAGAGGGTAAAAAAGGTAAATTTAGCCCTTGAAATTAGGACTTACAACCTTCCATTCGCCCATTTTCAAGAATAGGTTTTATTTAAGTGAATCCATTCGCCCATTTTCAAGAATAGGTTTTATTTAAGTGAATCCTATGGGCCAAATACCATATTTATAAAAGAGGTATGGTAAATTAATAAAAATATAAATAAATGAGAGGTATGGAAAATAAATAAAACATTTTTTATATTTACTCCATAAGTCACCTTATATACATGTAAGGATGTAAACAAATAAAAATATAAGTAAAGTGGAGGTATGGTAAATAAATAAAATGTCGTTTTATACTTACTCAAAAGGTATGGTAAATAAATAAAAATATAAATAAACTAGATGTATCGTAAATAAATAAAACCTCTCTTTATATTTAGTCCATAACCCTCGTTCTATTTATGAAGGCTCAAGAAAGAGGTTTTATTTAAGTGAATCCTATGGGCCAAATACCATATTTGTAAAAGAGGTATGGTAAATTAATAAAAATATAAATAAACGATAGGTATGGTAAACAAATAAAACATTTTTTTATATTTACTCCATAAGTCACCTTATATTTACGAACACTCAAAAAATGGTTTATATTTAGGTGAAACCTATGGCCAAAATACTATGGGACAAATACCATGGACTAGATTGTTATTAATACCATGCAAAAAACCATTATTAACCCTAATATTAGAATTAATAAAAATAAAAATGGCACATGGTATTGACCCATGGTATTCACCAAAATGGCACATGGTATTGACCCATGGTATTCACCTGGAATGTAGCCTATTTAAATGGGGGAATTAAACCAGCATGTAGCCTATGCTAAGATTCACTAGGACTTTACAAAGTTTTATTATTTAGTGAAAGACTCGCCAAGATCTTACAAGATTTTATAATTGAGTAAAATATTCGCCATGCCTGGTGAGAGATTCGCCAAAAAATTATATATACATATTATATTATTGATAAAATCGCCTTCCATATTTCCTATATACCATTGAGATTCGCCCATTTATTATATTTATAAATTTAGGGGGGGTTCTTAAAATTTTCCCTGTTTTGGACCAATTAACCCTCCATTTAAGAAAAAGGAGTATATATTGGTATGCACTGATTATGTCACTAAATGGGTAGAGGCCAAAGCATTACCTTTTGCTAATGAAAAATATGTCGTTAATTTTCCTTTTGAGCACATCTTCACTCGTTTTGGTGTTCCAAGAGAAATTGTGACAGATCAGGGATCTCAATTTACATCTAAAATGGTGAAGGGTCTTGTGGAAGATTACAAGATCAAACATAGTAAATCTACTCCCTATCATCCACAAGCAAATGGTAAAGTTCAATCTACAAATAAGGTGATTGAAGGAATTCCCATTAAGACTGTGCATCTACATAGAAGATATTGGGCAGAAAGGCTTCCTGAAGCCTTATGGGCCTATAGAACTACATGGAGGAACACAACGGGACATACACCCTATGAACTTGTTTATGGGAAACAAGACCTGTTCCCTATAGAGTTTCAAATCAAAAGCTTCAAGATGGCAGTCCAATTGGGACTGGATTTATCAGAGGCGCAAAAAGATAGATTAGAGCAACTCAATGAAGAAATTAGGCAAGATGCAGTTCAAAGAACTAGTATAGTCCAATAGCAGAGGGCTAAATGGCATGATAAATATATTAAGGAGAAGAAGTTCCAAGCAGGAGATCAGGCACTGTAGTTCGATTCAAAGTTCAAATATTTTCATGAGAGGTTTAAAATTCATTGGCTTGGGCCATATGAGATTGAAGAAGTCTTTAATAACGGAGCAGTAAAGATAAGGATGATAGATGGAAGAAAAATACCTCTTCTTGTGAATGGTCATCGGTTGAAGATATATCAAAAACCAATTTCAAGAGAGGAGTTCATTAAGATTTTCCAGAATAACTCTGAATTGAAGCTAGTGAAGAAGAATTCTTCTTCTCCACTAACTTAGTCTTTATTTTTCCTAAAAAATGATAAGTAAAAAAAATAAAAATAAATAAATAAATTGTATGAGGTTGAAAACCAATCATTGATTTGCATACTTATACAAAAAATACAAGGTGAAAACCAAAGGTTTCTGACATCCTATATTTTCCATTTCCTTTCTGTAATAAGTAGTGACAAATAGCTACATATCATAAGCTAAGATGAAAAATAGGGTGACAGAGCCCATAGGGGCAAAATATATGGAACGATACCCACAACTCAGGGAGATGCTGCAGAAGGCTAGATGGCTCAATTTCATTGAAATTTTTTTTGGCTATCACAAAGAGATCACAAAATATTTTGCTAGATCATTCGATGGTACAAAAGTAGAAATTAGAGACATTAAGTTTGCAGTAACATAATCTTACATAGCAGAGGCTACATAACTGACAAGACTTGTTGAGAGATGGTTTAAAAATAAAGAATTTCACAGTGAATCATGGAAGGTAATCCTCAGGAACCCAGGTATGGATGTCACTGTGTTTAGAAAAGGAATTCCTATTTCAACACATAAAAATAAATGGAGAAGCATGCTTTTGATATTACAAAAATTTATTACCTGTGAGGGGAGATTCGGATGCATGTATGTTTATCATATATGTTCATTGATGAACTTTCTAGAAAATGGAAACATCAACCTCCCTTTATTCCTTCTAAACAGTTTAAGGAGGATGGCTTCAAATGTACATAATAAAATATAATTCATATACACAACTATCTACCATCATGGCTTGGTAAAAATACTGGTTGAGTTTCATTTGAAAATAATAGGAGATACTTGGGAAAACTTCTTGATAAGAAACTATTTCCAACATGCACCAGAATCACCTAAAGAGGGTAATATCAGAAGGAGTAGGAGGAAAAAGACCAGTATGACCATTCAAAGTAAACCTGAGTCCTCCATACAAAAAAATGATGAGGAGCCAGTCTCTGAAATAGAGATCACGGAGCAGATCAAGAAAAAGGGAAGATAAAAAAGAAAGATGGTGGAATTACTGGAAACAAACCTGAATCTTCATTACAACAAGATGATGAACAATTAATCTCTAAAAAATTGACAAATATTAGGAAAAAAATCAATAGAAAGGAAAAGATAGGAAAGGAGAAAAATGGTACAAAGGAGGAGAACATAAGCCCCCTACAACTTAGAAGGAGCTCTACACTTCGAGGTATGGTAAAGAAGGTATCATCAAAGGGAAGAGAGTTCATAAATCTAGAAGAAGAAACCCCAGCACCATCTCTTGATAATTTTCCATTTACACATAGTCCCCAAAACTCTCCTAAACAGTATTTCGAAGGCAGCCCTAGTGGAGGATCTCCGGGCATAGACCCAGTGCAGCAACAAATTTATGATTACATAGAGTCACTGGAGAAGAAAAGTTCCTCAATGGATCCAGAATCCTCAGCCAATCAAGAACATCCTTTCAATCCACAAGAACCTCTAACTGACTCTCTCAAACAGGAAATCTATGAGTTAGAGATATTGAACCGGCATATCAAGAAAGAAAATGAAACCCTGAAGGAACAAAGCAAATTGCATAAAACCATTCATGATAATACAATATTGCACCTAGGGCTATGGTACAAGAAGAATAGGAAGTTGAAGAGGAAGAATAGAAACTTGAACAGAACAGTCATCAACCTAAAATACAGACTTCTCATGAAGAAACCCAGGATGGTAGTCACTTCAAGGAGGAGCAAGAGAAGAAAGTTAGATGTACTAGCAGAGGTGTCAGAGCAGATGCAATAGGAAAGAAGAGTTCACATTTTTGGAAAAATTTCATGGGGAAATGCAATGATTTTGCAGTGGGGGTATGTTGAATCTCAGAATTACCCTCTCCTTGAAAAATTTTCTCACTTCTTTCCCTTGTTTTCCATAAAAAGACAGATCCCCATCACTGATAAATGATGGATTTTGTCTCAAGGAGGACATTAAATGATTAACATGTTATACTTTTATGTTTTTGCTATTTGAATAAGTTTTTGAAAATTAGCTACAAAACGTAGCCTATTCTGCAGCTAGTTGTGTGTTCTGTAGCTACTTCCATGGTTTAGCAGGTTATAGGTGTGAAACGAAGAAACTGGCCACATGGGCATCTTTGGAATCGTTTCGACATGGATCCTATCCTAGTCACCCAGCCTAGATCGATAAAAAAGCCAACTCAAGACCACAGTCAAAGGTGGAGACAAACATATGAAACCCGAAAGCAATAGGACTCTTTGTCTACCCTTTCATGGTTAATTAATAAATCCAATTGTTCTTTTGAAGCATTAACTCAGATCAGCCACCTGTGTCAATGGTTCTGTGCAACCACCTTGTTCGAATTCAAGTCACGTGTAGTTGATCAAACAATTATGCAATCTGGTTATAATACATGTAGACCACATGTAGCTAATTTTCCTCAAAAGATAGTTATGAATATTTTCTTTTAAATACTAGTTGTACAGAACCGAAAGGGGTTCAATGTTTTTTGCGTATTAAGTTTAGAGTTATCAGCTCTGTAATTTTGGATTTTTGTTCCTGTTTTATAATACAAAGCCATGTGTTGACTGATAATCATTTGAAGGAGCATTTTGAATTAAGTTAGCAGCTTAACTAGTTGCAGAGGGCCCCTACACTAAAGGAGGTTTTCTTTTCATTTGTTTTTTGTTCAGTTTTAATTTCATCATTTGCTTTTAGCAATGTTTGTAACTTAGGTTGATTTCTTGTAGTTTGATTTCTTTTAGTTCTGATCAATAACATAATGTTAGAACTCAATTGTGTTGTCTTGTTTCTCCAATCCATTTCATAAAGGAAACGACTTTGTTTCTAAACAGAGTAAGATTTAAAGTAATGACGATGCATTGTTGATTAGTTTACTCACTTTTTTTGTTATTTATTTCCTAGTTCAGGTTGTCAATGCACTATATTAGTGAATGTTTTTTGTCACCATTTCAAGCTGATATCCATCCTAAACTAAATGTTTAAACATTCACTTTACATAAGGGTTGAAACCAATCAGTTACCTTCTGCATCTTTTTATTTAGTTTTTTCTAGATCATGAAGTACAGAAGTTGCTTGAATTCCATCTCAAGGAGGTTATCTTTCAAAATTGAAGGTTAGAGTAACTAGAAGTACTTCAGTTATTTTCATTCCCTGTATTTATTTCAACATGACTTACAACTTTACCTTTTGGTTTTAAGAATTAGATTCATGAATTAGGATTAGATGACAAGATAGGACAGATGCTATGTTTTCTTCTTTTAACTTAGATTTTGACTAGTTTTAAGCTCTTGGGTTCACCTTTAGGAAGTTTAGATTCAGTTTCTCATAGTTCAAATTGTACATCATTAGGAATCAAAAAACAAAAACCCCCAAAACAATGAAGTAAGAAGGGTTAACTAAGCACATACAGTGCACTACACTTCATCAGCTTACGAACCTCTGGTTGATATTTTATGCAAAGCAATTTAAGACACTAAATTGACTAAACACCGTGTTCTTGTTATGCTTAATGTCTTTTCTTCATATGTGTTTGATGTGTTTGCCATCAAAGCATCTGTTGCACTCACACATGGAGTCACATTCACTGTCGTGCAAGCATCGTCTTGATCATGAATGATCAATCACGAGTGTCGCGCTTGTTGCTTGCACCATTGGTCAGTCATGTTGAACATGTGTATCCAGATGGTTTGGTATTTTCATCATCAATTCATGCGAGTGTGTGTTAATATGATCACCTATGCATCTTTCGACTATTCACTATCGATTCACATCATCTGTCTCCATCCCTCGGTGACTCTTGCGTAGTTTTCATCAGTAATTTCCCAAAGCCATTATCCTGCATCACAGCCCTGCCGCCTCTCTTGGTCACCCGCATCCGAATGATCTCGTGTCATAGTAGACTAAGAGGTTTTGGATTTTATGTCGTCTCACCATGAGTGACTGTAGGTAGAGGTACACCCACAAACATGTCAAGACGACGAACGTGATGAACGAAGGGAGCCCATGTAGATGGACAGGTTCACCAACGGATGAACAAATGAAGCATGTGAAGCAGACGAACGAACTAAGAATGTGAAGCGGACAAATGAAACAAATATGCACCTTCGCGAACAAGTGAGCCTGTCAAGCCTTCCAACATGAAAGCAAGGAACAACATGCTAGAGCTTCATCAAGAGAACCAAGGACCATCAAAGACTCCACGCACTTTGCCATGCGGAGGTGAAGCTATGATACACCATGAAGACATCCATCACTTAGCAGCATTGTAGCTCGACATGCACTCCAGCAGCAGCACGAATGTACCAGCATTTTCTTGTCAAGTCATGTCGAGTCAAGCCATGAGTCATGTTTCCCACATCTCCACTATGGACTTATTTTCAATCAATGTGATGTAACGTGGAAGTCCAAGAGACCCACTTGTTCAACATAGAGTCATGTAAGTCGGAAAGTCATGGAATTGAAATGGTCATGAGGGCAGTCGAACAACCATAAGGGTCAGTTTCACCCTTGGCTGTAAATACCCCCCTCATTTCTACATGAAAGAACATTTCACTTTAGCTCATCCCACATAGCCAAGAGAGTCTGTAATATTTTCTTTGAGGAGTAAATAGTGGCTCCAACACCTTGCTGACAGGATTAGTGATGTATGGTTTAACGATGTGTCTTGGAAATTTTGCTTGATTCAGAAGCCTGTCAATGGGCCAGCATGTTTTCACACATGTATTGTATTTGTTGTAAGACTAATTTTTAACACTTGTAATGCATGTTGCTTTAACCATGTGTACTAAATCTGAATTGATTCATTTGTTGTAATGCATAATCTATTAATGGAAATGTGTTGTATATGCTGTTAATGTTGTCTTGTCTGTGTTGACTACTTTGTCGGACATCAAACAGACCTTTCACATGAACCTTGTTGTAACAACCATTGCACTCGTCTCGAAATGATCTGTGAGTGTTATATGTCTTGTCTTACCTTTTATGTTGTGACCACCACATCCAATTGGACTGCTCCACCGGAAGCTATGTATGTCCTTTGTGTTGTGTGTTCCTAGCCGAATTGGGATTGATCCTTTTCAACCTGGAAATCACCTTCACCTTTCTCCCTCATAGTGAAAGAACCATTGACACAAGTACAATTACACTCACTAGGCATACGAACCTCACTTCTTGAAGACAAAGTGAACCACTCTCTTGTGCTCACAAGCAAGAGTTGAGCCAAATTCTTAAGACAATGGCAATCGGGCTATCATACCGAATGGGACTCCCACACCAAACGGTGTGAGGTTTAGTTGGGACTTCATATCGAGGTGATCCCCTAAATGTTGTTGGGTCCAGCACCGTTAAAATTTCTGGCGCTAGAATGAGGGGAGCTAGTTGTACATGTCTGAAATTCCCCTCACACTCACTCATCAACCATTTGGTCAACGTAGTAACTCACACTCCCTTTCTCATGACTCAACAAGTGGTTACTCCTCACCTCCCAGAATCGAACATGAGATTTCATATCAACACCTTCGCTCCCTCTGTCCCATCACTCGATAGTTCGTGAAAGCAGTCAGACTGATTCCAAGCATACAATATCTTCCACATGCATTGAATAATCCAAAAGCCACTCCCGCAGGGATTGTTGTATCATCTGTGGAAGAAGTGTTCCTTACTACCCTTGAAGGTTTGGAAGAAGCTATCAAAGATGGAGGGGAACCTCCAATATTATTTGAAGACGAACAAGGCACTCTTTTAGTCTTGGGATCAAACTTCGGTATAGGAGGCAAAGACGAACAACAAACTCAGGCCCAGAAACATCAAATTCCGAAGGATAGGAAGAAGACAAAGATGACAAAGAGGACAAAGAGATGGATGACATAAATCTTTAATGGATGACTCATGGACCATTGGCTCTCTCGGATGTTCTGCACAAGATGACAAAGCGAGCGGAGAGAATGAACATCAAGTTTAACCCTAATAGTGCAGTGAAGGTAGAAGAACACTTAGACGACTTCTACCTACAGCTACAGACTGTTGAGGTATGTTACAATGACGTAGAATGTAGATTTTTTCCACGTACCTTGGATAGTCAGGCGGCTGCTTGGTATCACAGCCTTCCACCCAACTCTATACAGAACTAGGCATGGAAAATTTTAGGGGCTAATGTTCGCCCAGTGGGCTAATTTTCCATGATTTTTCCACAAAAAAGATTCGCCAATTTCCAATTTTATAAAAGACGATTCGCCCAAATTTTAGAATATAAAATTATTTTACCTTAAAAATCGCCAACATTATATAGAGACTATATATAAAATAATTATAAATTTGATTAATTTTACAAATATATCAATAAACATTTATAATTTGCATATTAGGGATTAGTGAGATTCGCCAATATTTTAAACTTCAAGAAAATTTTCCGTCCTTAAAATTTTCCTTGGAACTAGGGTTCTTTCAAACGTATGTTCCCTGAAAAGTTTGCTAAAAACAAGACTCCAACAATGCTACTCAAAGAATTGGGAATCCTGAAGATGGAGGGAAAAGGGAAATTAAAATATTTCAATCAGAAGTTTACATGTATCTTGAACAAGTTTGCAACAAACACCAAACCTCATGACTCCATTACTATCGACTATTACACATCTACACTACCAACCACAATTGCGCAGTTCATCAAGCGAGATGTGAAGCCAACATTGTTAGAAAGATGCGAAGAGGTTATTGTTGTTGAGAAAGAATTGCACACCATTGGAGTCATCAAGGATGACGAATCAACAAAAGACTCCAAGGATGCAAGCAGAAAGCCCCAAGAAACGGCGAGCAAATGCAGAGACAAGGAAGAAACTGACATTGAGACCATCACTTGCCTTGTCAAGAACTTGACCATCGAAATGTCCGAACTCAAGCAACAAAAGATGGACACATTCACCAATAGTCATCCACCTAGACAGAGACAGGTAAGAAATTCATCAACTAACTCATCAATCAACAGTCGATTCGGTTCCAAATCTTCACATAAGCCTATGTTCCAACTTGATCAATGCATTGATCCTAAGTATTTTTCCTTCCATGAAGAATTTCATCCCGAGAACTCTTGCTGAGATTGGAAGCGAGTTGTTACCTCCATCTGTATTCATACACTCGATGCAGATGGCGACATACAGGAGAAACCAGAAAATATTGATGATAACGAAGAGGTTGTACCTAATGAAGCACCAAGTTCTGGGCATGTGTTGAATGCATATCAGTGCTGGCAAGTAGTCTCAACGACGAACACCGAGAAGCAGTCCCAAAAGAAAAATATTCGATAAAATCTTAGGAGTAAAGGGGCTCCTCTGACACTTGAGGAGATGCAAGAGAAAGTGAGATGACTTATAAAGCAGGCCAATCCACCAACTGCCTCAAATCAAAAAACACAAAGCAAGTCTGGGAAGATAACGGTAGATAAGAACACATCCATGAGAAGCAGGTTGTAGAACAGTCCACCAGATAGCACGAGCATCCATTCCACCCTAGACACCTCGGTGAGTCTACCACCTCTAGATTACAACATAGTTGATGAAATTAAGAAAACTCAAGTGAAAATAATTTTTTTTGACTTAGCCAAAGTCCAAAGCTAGCGAGATATCATGTTGCACGCGTTGGGACAAACGGAAACAAACAAAGCAGCCTCTACTAGTAAGGGAGCATGCACACCTCCCAGATCACTGTCCATTATGCTCAATACACTCCAGATGGAAGAAGCAAACTTAGGTTCCTCCATTCCTGCTTTCATTTGAAGTTTTCAACTACAATGTCCACAACTATTTGGTTGATTCTAGCGCAATAGCCAATATCATGCCACTCTCCATTAATAAGAAGATCAATGCACGATGGAGCGAAACATCCACGAGAATCATCTAACTTGATAGAACATCAGTACCAGCCATTGGTGAACTACAAGACATGATCATCCGACTATCCCACAAAATTCGAGTCCACCAGTGCATCAACATAATTCTTGTGGACATACCACAAGCATATGGTCTGTTGATCAGCAGAGACTGATCCAGCAAGCTAGATGGATACTTTGCTACAAACTGGTCTCACCTGTGGCTTCCATACAAGGGAAAATGCACCCAAATCTGGGTGTTATCCAAGAGGTATATGAAACACAATGTCACTCCCCTTAATAGTGAGAACGAACCATTGGCCTTCGCAGAACTCATGTTTGGCATTTGCTTCATGGAAAAGACATTGGAGTGTTATCTTACACGGCCAACCCCAACCTCATCAGACAAGAAATTAGGACTCCTTCCTCACTCAACTGATGATAATGAAACTTGTACAGTTTGCTTTTCTGTTAGTAGCAGTAGTAGAAACAACGGTAGTAGCAGTAGTACCAACATGCCAAACGGTCCATGTACAGACAAGTTGTGGACCATGAGTCTTGATAAATCAGGAACACATGATGACTCAAGGACCGAGTGCATCTTAGTCATCCAAAACAATGAACTATGCACAAATTCAAGTTATTGGAAGTTCGTAGTCACAAACAATGGTGCTGAAGCACTCATGATGAAAACACGAAAGACTCACACTATGAAAAAATAGAGCAACTTGGGGATACACCATGATCTAAAGATGGCTAATCTCGGTACAAGTCACAAACTACAGCAGTGACCAATCGTTGACCACTTGATCAAACAATACCAGGATGGGCCTGCACGAGTAGATTATGACCTGAGTACCCACTACATGCGGACAATCCAACATGAGACTCTAGGTAAAGGAGAAGACAAACCATTACAGCAAAGAACAGGTAACACATAGATGTTGTTTGTACTCCTTTCACCGAATAGATTGATTAACATTTTAAGTGTTTGGATTAATTTTAAAGTTCTTCATCACACTTGGTTTTCTGATTTAAATCCTCCACATAAGAAATCTGGGAAGATCCGCTTACGCATTGACTTCAGGAACTTGAACCCTTCCCGAAGTAAAAATAATTATCCCTTGCCATCATCCGAGCCCATGCTACACACAATTCCTAAGATAGTAGTGTGGTCTGCACTTGAAGGTTTTCTAGAATGCCACCAGGTTCTAGTAGCCGAGCCTTGTCGATCAGCACTAGTCCATGAGAAACTTGGCTCACACACCTATCATTTGCAATCACTCGATGGGAGGATTGACAATCTTCCTATCAAACGACAATCCTCACACATTAGTTTAATAGGTTGGGTTGCGCCCGTTCCTTGTACATAGTTTTCTTGATTTTTGTTGTTTCATTTGTTTTGTTTTGCTTATTATCCTTGCTTTTGCTTTGTTTTACTCTGATTACTATTTTTTTTCACATACATTTTTCTTGTTTAATGTATTACTATTTTTGTTTCGGAAAATAGGTGTTGCCAACTACTACATTCTAGCTTTTGAATAAAGTATGTGGCTGAAATTTGAAGAGACTTGTGACACTACAACACTTGGCTACTCTTGTGTCCATTTTCTCTGCGCTTGTTTACAACCTTCGACCGATGAAGTCTTGACGGAAAATATGAACCGTCTGTAAGGGAAGCTTTGGTCCAACCGTGAACCTATGTCCACACCGGGAATCCCCATGCCTGTACTCAGCCTTCTACTCTATGTGTTGAAGCTAATCCAATTAGTAGAAACGGAGAAGGGGAAAAATCTAAACAAACAAACCTATGTCAGAGGTCTTACATGATTCTCTGAAGGAACAACCTCTTATGCTCTCAATAGGTCAGGATCCCTCTTCCGCCCAAATAATAAATAAGTGCCTATGCACAGTTCTCTTAAAAAATACAAAGGTGAAAGAAGAGAAAGGCTTTCTGCACAGAGAGGTGAAGCATGCAACTCCATCCGGGTACTAACCAAGCTCTCTGGAAGTGGATCAATTTGTGTGTTCCCGTGTGACTATGCCCAGGTACTGTATAGGCCTGTTGGTAGTGGAGAAACACCAGAGATGAAAACTTATACTCTGAAATTCTTCAACTCGCAATCTAAAATTCCCTTCCCAAATTCAAAACAGTGATATCTAAGTTGAACCTTTGATTGTGTTTGACTGAGTTGGCAAAGGGTGAACCATGTATGTCCATGGGGTAAATGGGGACACTGAAGTAACCTACACATTGATTCAATACTTCCCAAAATACCAAGGCCCTATGCTAGCAAAGAAACGAAACAGAGGAGCTGGAGTCCTACCAGTGTGTCGCCAAGTGTTGTAGCGGCTACAACCACCCTCCAAAATTTTGGCCTGCATCAATTTCAAAGCCTCCCTTGAAGAGTTTCACTTGATGACTGCACACACCTAGGTTCATTCTATGAGCCTGTGTGAGTCTTTACATTCACCTTGCTTGTTCATTGCACTGAAGTCTCTGCATTTTAATGTCTAAGTCATGCTTGCAACCATGTTCTAGTTATGCTCAAAGTCTTTGCTTTGTATGTGGTTGATGTGTTCGCCATGAAAGAATCTATTGCACTCACACACATAGTCACATTCACTATCGCGTTATCGTCGTCTTTATCATGAACGATCAATCACGAGTCTCGTGCTTGTCACTTGTACCGTCAGTCAGTCATGTTGAACATGTGTATCCAGATCGTTTGGTCATTTTGTTGTCAAGTCATGCAAGTGTGTGTCTGTATGATCACCTATGCATATTTTGACTGTTCACACACTTAGTCATTTTTGCTAAAGTTCCGATGACCAGACTCCTCATTGATAGTCAGACCATCACCCTGTTTTCGACTCGATCAACTATGAACCAGAACAGCACGAAAGCGCCAATCTAGTTCTTTCAAGTTGTGTTGCCCGCAAGAATTTTAATCAGCACTCACATTGGCCACCCGGACAGTTCAACGACTGTTCATCTTAGAAATTGTTCAATTCTCATGAGCAGGACTCTCATTTCCCATCAATCAGCTTGGCTCAGAAATTGCGCAGAGATGTTCAACACGCTGGCCTCCTGACCGTAATGCAGTTTTCCCAACCAACAGCTTCCAGCAGTAGACTGCCTATTCCCTCCAGAAATTGCATAGTCTCTTATACTAGTGACTGAGTAGCCAACTGGTAGTTCCCTCTAGAAATTGCATAAGTTTGGATGCTAGTGACCCCAACAGCCAACTGGCAGTTCCCTCTAGGAATTGTGCAAGTCTGGCTGCTAGTGACCCCAGCAGCCAACTAGTAGTTCCCTCTAGGAATTGCGCATATTTGCCTACCAGTGACCCCAGCAGTCAACTGGAAGTTCCCTCTGGGAATTGTGTAGATCTGGATGCTAATGACCCTAGCGGCTAACTGGCAGTTCCCTCTGGGAATTGCAGAGATCTAGCTGCTAGTCTCTCGGGCAAGTCCCCATAAAAATTACACAAGCCTTCATGCAGACCCATCATGCAGCCCAACCCGTTCCTCTAGAAAATTGCGCAAATTTGGCTATCTAGCCCCTGCTGACTATTCGTTCCCGAAAATGGGTAGAGCATGCCTACCTTGCCCACCTGCAACCTGGATTGTCCCTCCTAAAATTTGTGCAATTTTGCATCCGAAACAAGCCAGACCTTGCAGATAGTCATTGTTGACTCAGATCATCTATCTCCATCCCTTAGTGACTCTTGCGTAGTTTTCATCAGTAGTTGCTTGGATCCATCATCCCACATCACAGCCCTGCTACCTCTCCCGATCACCCACATCCGAATGATCATGTGTCATGGTAGACTAGGAGTTTTTGGATTTGATGTTGTCTTGTCATGAGTGACTGTAGGTATAGGTACACCCATAAACATGTCAAGACGACAAATGAGATGAATGAAGGGAGCACATGTAGATGGACAGGTTCACCAATGGATGAACGAATGAAGCATGTGAAGCATATGAATGAATGGAGCAAGCGAAGCGGACAAATGCGACAAACATGCACCTTCGCGAACAAGTGAGATTGTCAAGCCTTCCAACATAAAAGAAAGGAACAACATGCTAGATCTTCATCAAGCGAACCAAGGACTATCAAAGACTCTGTGCACTTCACCATGTCAAGGTGAGGCTATGATACACCATAAAGACATCCATCACCTAGCAGCATTGTAGCTTGACATGCACTCCAAAAGCAGCAGGAATGTACTAGCATTGTCTTGTAAAGTCATGTCGAGTCAAGTCATGAGTCATGTTGCCCACATCTCAACTATGGGCTTGTTTTTAATCAATGTTATGTAACGTGGAGGTCCAAGAGACCCACTTATTGAACATAGAGTCATGTAAGTCAGAAAGTCATGGA
Organism: Pinus tabuliformis; assembly: GCA_031772625.1. NCBI lineage: Eukaryota > Viridiplantae > Streptophyta > Pinopsida > Pinales > Pinaceae > Pinus > Pinus tabuliformis. The sequence goes on from CM062819.1 coordinate 989,373,846, forward strand.
AGCTGAATGGTGATGAGGGTAGTCGAACAGCCACAAGGGTCATTTTCACCCTTGGCTATAAATACCTCCCTCATTTGTACATGAAAGGACTTTTCACCTCAACTCCTCCCACATAGCCAAGAGTGTCTGTAATCATTTCTTTGAGGAGTAAGTAGTTGCTCCAATGCCCCACTAACAAGGTTAGTGATGTATGGTGTAACAATGTATCTTGGAACTTTCACTTAATTCAAAAGCCTGTCAATAGGCCAGCACGTTTTCACTCATGTATTGTACTTGTTGTAAGACTAACTTTTAACACTTGTAATGCATAATCTATTAATGGAAATGTGTTGTATATGTTGTTAATGATGTCTTTTCTGCGTCGACTGCTCTGCCAAACATCAAACAGACCTTTCACATGAACCTTGCTATAACAACAGTTGCACTCGCCTCAGACTAATCCGTGAGTGTTGTACATGTTATCTTACCTTATATGTTGTAAATTTCGCATCCGAGTGGACTAATCCACAGGAAGCTGTGTATGCCCTTTGTGTTGTGTGTTCCTATCCGAGTTGGGACTGATCCCTTTCAACCTGGAACTCACCTTGACCTTTACCCCCTCACAGTGAAAGAACCATTGAAACAAGTACACTTACATGCACTAGGTATGCAAACCTCACTTCTCGAAGACTAAACAAACCACTCTCCTATGCTAACAAGCAAGAGTTGAGGAAAATCCTTAAGACAATGGCAATCGGGCCATCATACTGGATGGGACTCCCACACCAAACGGTGTGAGGTATAGTTGGGACTTCATATCGTGGTGATCCCCTTAATGTTGTTGGGTCTAGCACCGTCAACACCTTCATGATTATTTTTTCTCTGGACTACCACACCTTTGTCCAAACTTTCTTTCACATGTGTACTAGCTAGTAAAATGATCTTGTAATCATCATGTTGACAAACTTCATCAAGTAGGTTGCCATCAAGGACAACACATTTGTCATAATGAGAAAAATCTCCCCCTTTGGACCTCATGGAAACCACTATGGTGTTTGGTTACCATCCATCTATAGATACTTGTAGATATACCAAGATTCTCTCTAAGTAGGCTTTCTCCAAACACCAAGATACTCTCCTCTTTTGACATCAAGGGAAAAGGGCTGAACAATGTTGAATGAAGTGTTGTAGATCACTCAATGAAGTACTGCTGAATATTGATCACTGAATATGGACCACGCTCCCCCTGAGCACATGCTAAAGATATACAAAGAAGTAACCAGACATGACCTTTCCTATCACCAATAACTCATATTGACCAATCTCCTAACATAGTGGGATTACATATTTGACTCAACATTACATCAAATCCCCAAGATGGGATGACACACATAATTGACTTGACCCCAATAGTCTAGTCATGATTGAATATTACAATTATTACCCCATAGATCTTTACATGACCTTTACATCAAAGTACAGATATGACATCTATAACCAAGACCAAAGACCTCAATATTGAGGTAGCGAGACCAGGATAGTTTTCAGTACTATATACCATATAGGATCTGTACTTAGAAGCATCAGACAACAACATCATGAACCTCATCAGAAATTAATTCAAAAACATTTGTCTCTTTAGTAGCATAATCAAGAAATCATATTTCCAACAATTTACTATAAGAAGCAAGGAAAAATTCTCCCCCTGAACGTGTGTCAATTGTTCACTATCAGATCCAATTATATCAACTTATTCATCATTTAGGTCATCAAAGCAACTTCATTAATCAAATCGTCAATGTCGGATTGGAGCAACTCATAAATCATAAGTATCTGAGCATCAACAAACTATATCTAACGAATATCAGAACCAATAAACAACATTCTCAGAAGCATATCATAACTTTTATTTGAGTTAGATCTACTGATACTTCATCACATGGAAACATATGCGACTGTATGGATCAGAATCCACATATATATGCGACCGTTATTCATAAAATCTACATACATATAGTAAACTGAAATAAATTTCAATTTCAACTCCCCCATGAACTTGAAGGATTGGTCAGAATCATTAACAAAGTGATGAAGCAAAGACCACTCCTAGTTTATGTCTGAGATATTCAAACAAGTCACATGGAAGTGACTTTTTAAATATATCTGCAACTTGTTCTTTTGAGTCAACATACTCTAGTTTGACCTTTTGTTCAAGAACCTGTTCTCTCATAAGGTGATATTTGATTGAAATATGCTTGGTTTTTGAGTGCATGGCAAGATTTTTAGAAATACTTATGGCACTGGTATTATCACATTGAAAGGGAATAGGTGGAGAACAATTGATTTGAATATCCTGCAATGTTTGCATCATCCATATAATTTGTGTGCAGTAAGATGTAGAAGAAAAATATTTTTCTTCTTTATTTGATAAAGCAATGGATCTTTGTTTTTTGCTAAACCATGATACCAAACAGGGTCCCATATAGAATGCTCCTCCACTAGTGCTATTTCAATCATCAACATTTCTTGGCCAATTTGCATATGTGTAAGCATGAAGAGTAAGGTCTGCATCTTAGGGATACCATAAACCAAAGTCTTGAGTTCATAGTAGATACTTAAAAATTCTCTTGACTGCATGAAGATGAGTTTCTTTTGGATTTTCTTGGAACTATCTAGCCATTCCAACTGCATGCATGATATCTAGACTTCTGTTTTAAGATAAAGTAAGCTTCTCATCATTTATTTGTATTCTGATTGGTTGATTGGGGGGGAATCATCATGTGAACTAAGATTACATCCTATTGACATTGGTGTGAATACAATCTTACAGTCCTCCATTCCATATTTCTTCAAAATACGCTTGAGGTACTTTGTCTGTGTGAGGAAGATACCATTATTTGCTTGTTGTACTTGTAGACCAAGAAAATATGTTAGTTCACCAAGTAAGGACATTTCAAATTCTTGTTGCATGAGAGAAGAAAATATTTTACTCTTATACTCTTCATTACTGCTAAATATGATGTTATCTACGTAATTAACAACTATTAAAATTTTACCATCATCCATCTTTATATATAGGTTTCTATCTGCAAGCCCCTTAATGAAAACTTGTTGTTGAAGATACCTATCAAGACGATAATACCATGCATTAGGAGCTTGTTTTAGCACATATAATGCCTTCTTGAGTTTGCAAACAAGATTTTTATCACTTCCTAGAATGAACCCTTCAAGTCGTTCAATATAGACTTATTCTTCTTGTTCCCCATTTAGGAATGCAGATTTAACATCCACTTGATAGACTTTGAAATTATGAAAAAGTGAAAAGAAAAGAAAAATTCTTATGGCTTCAATTCTGGCTACAGGTGCAAATGTTTCTTCAAAGCATATTCCTTCTTTTTTAGCATAGCCTTTGCATACAAGTCTTTCTTTGTTTCTAATTACTTCTCCATTTTCGTTCAGTTTATTTTTGAATATCCATCTTTCCCCAATAACATTTTTATCATGAGGCCTTGGTACTAATTCCCATGCACGATTCTTTTTTGTTTGGTCAAGTTCTTCATCCATAGCCTTAACCAGAGATTCATCCTTACTTGCTTGATTTATATTTTGTGGTTCAATTGTGGATAGTAAGGCTAGATAACTAGGGGTTCCAACAAGAGCTCTTCTAGTTTGTACTCCATCTTCCTTTTCTCCTAGAATTTGAGATTTTGGATGATTATTCTGAACATACCTTGATGGAGTCCTTTCTGATGCTTCTGTATTGTCAATTCCTTCTTTTGATGCTTCACTAGTTTCTTACCTTACATCATTTTCTCTAATTGTAGAAATACATTAGTCATATGTTGGTGCTTCCATTTTGGTACCTTTGCATGCTTCATCAATCACAACATTAATAAATTCAACAATATTTTGAATTCTTTTATTGTAGCATTTATATCCTTTGCTTCTAAAGGAGTATCCAAGTAGAAATCCTTCATATTCTCGAGCTTCAAACTTTCCAAGCTTATCATCATTATTCTTTATGTAACATTTTCTTCCAAAGGCTCTAAAATTCTTGAAAGTTGGAGGCTTACCAAACCAAATTTCATGAGGAGTCTTATCACTTTTTACACAGACATGGGCTTTGTTGAGAATAGTCACATTTGTATGCACTTCTTCTCCCCATAAAGTATGAGGTGTCCCGGACTCATCAAGCATGGCATGTGCAATTTGTTGAATTGTTATGTTCATTATATCTTCGACCCCATTTTTTTAGGAGTTTTAGCAATAGAAAATTTCCTCTTGAAGCCATGTTGTTCACAAAAGTCAAAAAATCATCTGATATGAATTCTCCTCCCCTGTCAGCTCTAAGACATTTGATTTTTAAATCTAACTCATTCTCTACTAAAGCTTTGAATACTTTAAATTTATCAATGCTTCATCTTTATTTTTTAATAAGCCAATCTAACACATTCTAGTAAAATCATCAATCAATAAGATGAAATATTGTTCTACCCGAGTTCACTTTTTCCTCATAGGTCCACACAAATATGTGTGAATAATTTCAAGTGTCTTACTTGCAAAACCTTCTTTGGCATTGAACTGAAACTTGTTTTCTTACTGAATTGACATGATTTTCATATGGTACTTTTTGGTAAAGTGATGGTAGGTAAATCATGAAAAGCTCCTAGCTTACTTGACTTGTGTATCTGAGTGAAGATTAGATGCTTCGATATTTTGCGTCATATCCAATCTTTTTCTGCTTTTCTTAAGTAAAATTGTTTTAGACCGCCTTTCAAGACATAGACATTACCAAGAGTTCTTGTCCCCTCTATTGTGATCTTACATATATCAAGATTTCGCACCACACAATTTTTTGATATAAAAATAACCTCATTCCCTTGGTCACAAATCTGACTGTCAGTCAAAAAGTTATGTTTTAATCCATCAAAAAACAAAAAATTTCCATTTGTAACCTTTTCTTTTATCAAAATAGTTCATTTTCCTTTGACAATAGTAAGTGAATTATTTCCAAAGGTTACATTCTTTTCTTTATTCATTTAATTAAAGGACATAAACCTATCTTTGTGACCAGTCATATGCTTTGAGCATCCACTGTCAATGTACCATAAATTTTCTTGATCTCTTACATATACTGCTACACCACAGTTTTCAGATTTGGCATGGTCTTCTTTTTCCATACCTTTGGTGTTGTTTCCTTTTGTTCATTCTGAGTTGTTGATCACATTTTTCTCCTGCATTCAGATTCTTTATGCCGAAAGTTATTGCAAAATGAACATTCAGTTTCATATTGAAGATGTGAGAAAGTATTGAAATAGAATTCTTTATCCCAATCTCATTCTTTTGCTTTCTCTCTTCTCTAGTCATCATAGTTTTGTAAGCAACACAGTGAGCAGACTTATGACCAAAGTTATGAGAAGTGAAGCATTGACCATTAAAGTAGAATTTTCCAGGGGTATAGTACCTTCTTGTGTAGTTTTCCCTTTGATTGTAGTAAGGGAGATTTACCTGAGAAGTATTTGATCTTATATTCTTTTGTTGATAGTTCGAGTTGTGTTGAATGCTTCCTTTTACTACATTGAGATAGTGTCTTGTACTTGTTTCAGAAGGCTTTACAATATTTGATTATTCTCCACTATATCCAAGACCTATTTTTATGAGAGGAGAGAGTTGCACTTTGATGTTTTCATTTAAGGTTTCAGATCCTTTAGAAAACCTAATAATTATACCTTTTGTTTTCTCATGTTCCTTCCTTAGACTTACTATTTCTATTTCTAACTTTTCATTAAGCTTCTCCTTTTCTGAGATTCATTTCTTTAAATATTATTTGACTAATTTAGCTTCTTCCAAATGAATTTTAAGTTGATTTATTTCTTCAATGAAATTATCCTTTCCTTCTAAGGAATCCATAAAAACATCATCAGACTCAACAATAAATTTATCTTTAAATTCCATAAGTAATTGATATTCTTGATTAGACTCACCTTCTTCACCATTTGAAATACGATCACTATCTTTGTTAGTGTAGAAACTTCTTTTGTTTTCGAACTTTCCTCTAAAATTTACTTTTTTCTAAAATTTTCCCTTTCTCATGATTTTCTCTATAATAACATTTAGTTGCATAGTGACCAACTCTTCCACAAGTAAAACATTTGAAGGGAAGCTTACCTCTGAATCTGCTAGTACCAACTTGAAGTTTCTTCGAGAAGTTTGCCTCTTCTTCATATGATACATAACCTAGTTCCCTAAGTTCCTCCTTTTCTTTCCCTTTAGAAGTAGCCTTGAATGTAGTTTCTCTAATATCCGAGGAACACCCTTTTCTCATTTCATAGGCTGTGAGAATCCCATGAAGCTGTTCAACAATAAGGTTCTTCAAATCCTACATTTTTTTAATGGAAGAGACTTTTGAATCAATTTTTAGTGTTAGATATCTTAAGATTTTCTTAACCAAAGATGATTATTTTACTTTGTCACCAATATTTCTCATTGAATTAATGATCTCATCTACTCTAAGAAAGAAACTTGCAATGCTTTCATCATTATTCATTCTAGGAGTTTCATAATGAATTCTAAATTTTTGAAGTTTGGCACTCTTTACCTTGGTGTTGTCTTCATAAATTTGGATGATATTGTCCCATATAGATTTTATGGTATTTAGCTGCATGACTTTGACAAATTTAGATTTTTCCAAGCTTTCTAACAAAGCATTGACAACTTTTTCATTGATCTCAGACTTTTTCTTTTTTGCTTCATCTTTGGGAATGGCTGATGGATATTGATAGCCTCCTTCAATGACTCCCCAAACGTAAGCTCCAAGTGATTGTCGGTAAGCTCTTTTTCTGGCCTTCTAGAAAATTAGATTGGATCCATTAAACAATGGTGGTCGGATGGATGTTCTCCCTCTTGGTTCCTCATCTTGATGAATATTCCTTCAACCGATCAAGCTTCTTTTGAAGGACCTTCTTTGATACCAATTGTTAGGAAAAAATACTAAGAGGGGGTGGGGGGGTGAATCAGTATTTTCGAACTTACTTGACCTTCTAATTTTCAATTCATAATTTTGTACGTGACTTTACTGAGATAAACCTACATATGTATGCTATTGTTATGCAGACAACCATCGTATATCCAGTTAGCTATATTTTCAATTAATACTTTATCATTTTAACTTGAACCAGTGTATCAGTCCTTTATTAGGCATTAATTAAACAATAATCAAGTTTCATAAGAATAGAATAAATCATCACACATAGTCAACACATATGAACACCGGGATTTTAGGTGGAAACCCAATGTGGGAAAAAAGCACAGTTGTTGTTGTCTTTGTCTTCTTCTTAAAAAAAATATTCTTTTTGATATTTTGCTTTCAAAAATTCATACTAGTATGTAGTAACCCACCTACAGAAGGAAAAAACCTTCTCTCATTCTCCAACATCTACAAGAAGGGAGCTACAAACCCATTATCATCAATTCCTTGTGGATCACTTTTCAAAATCTTTGAAACTGGATCCACCTGATTAAAGCATTATAACTTGTAGGTCACTTTTCATCAAATTTTCATACTAGACCCACTACTATCATCAAATCACTAAATCAATTAAGACAAATCAATCATTGGATCTCATTGCAACCAACCAAACTAAACCAGAACAGATCATGTGAATGCACTGTCAATCATCAAGCCATACATTTTTATCTATCACTAAAACCAACTTCTGCCACTACAAACCATGATCAACAATAGGCCAATATGTATATGCTACTATTATGTATAATACCCATGTATACACATTTTTCCTTAATAGAACCCATGTACATATCTCGAAAACATGGAACCTTCAGACTCAAACACTACACTACTAAAATCAATCACAAACAAATATATCCTTCATCACAGATCTCTGAGGTACTTACAAATCATTACATACCAGCATCAATATAGTTCAATATTTCATTCACAAACCATTCAACTTCACCATAACTATCACATACATATTAATATGAAGAAGAACTCATCAACAGACAACAACAATCACAACAAGACTGATTAGACATGATTAACTGTAAATACTTCAGAAACCCTAGCATATGTATGCGACCCTTACAAAATACTTCAGTGTATGTACGCACCATTCATATTTGATACCCACATACATATATGTTCATACTTTAGAATCGATACACTACTACTTTGAATTTGATCCACACATCTACATGCTTTTTCTATAGAAAACCTATGTACAAATATGTAATTATTGACTCAGACCTTCTCTGCACAATAGAAATTCAGTCAAACCCATACATAGTAACAAACACATGTCAAAATATTGTCATCACTGATCAAGCCGACCCATAAGCCAATTATTCAATGCATAGTCATTTCAAATCTAAAAGATCTGATCCCACGTCACATTCCTTATGCAACCTTATATCAGATTAAACAATTCATTAATATCCCATTACTTGCACCCTTAAAACTTTGTTCATCTCCTTATACAACTTAGCCCTTATCCAATACCATGGCTAAAATCCTTAGTAATGGGATCAAATATGTGTTTCTGTGCTCATTACTATGGGCCAATACCATGGTAAAGGTCCCTAGTATTTAGGATACTATGGTGTGGAAAATGTATGCACTTTCTCATATTCATACCCGTGTGTGTACGGGATTTTCTTCACAGAAACCATGTGTATTTATCAAAACATCACCTTCATCATTCTTCTGTCTTTCTACTTCCATGACTTTGTCCAAACTCTCTATTACATGTTTACTAGCTTGTAAAATCATCCTGTAATCATCATGTTGACAAACTTCATCAAGTAGGTTGCCATCAAGGACAACACATTTGTCATAATTCCAACAAGAAGAGTACCCAAGGAGTAGGTTGGGAGGTAAACCAGTGGGTCACTAACATTCGGTTGAAACAAATCAATATTCACACTTGGACACGGACGACAGGAAGGGAGTGTAAGTGCCAGTAAGGCTAAGATCAAACCTCCATTACGAGGTGAACAATACATGTTGTATTCATGATGTTTTATTAAATGATTTTTTTGTATGTATAGTTACGAAAATGTAAAAAAAATAGATTGTATGGGGAATGGATTGTAAATTATGGACATTTGATTTAAATTCCTTAATAATTATGTGTTTCCAATGTTGGTGGGTGTTTAAGGTATTATGTTATCTTTGTATGGATGTCGCTAGAAAATTATTATTTAAATTGAAAATTCTTATTTTCTTATGGTTGTATTCCAAACTTAACTACATTATTTATAGTTAAGAAAAATATCAGTGTCATAGGGAAGGTACCTACAGTTGGAGAGGGATTCACCATTGTTAACTTCATTGATCTTTGACCTAATATGGAAGGGATTCTTGGAGGGTTAACTTGGTTCTTGGAGGAGGACTTGGTATAGGGTTTTGGGTCTTGATTTTCTCATTTGAAGTTGTTGGAGCATCTACAACTACCCTCCAAAATTTTTCCTTAGCTTCATTTTGGAGCCTCCCTACCAACCTTTCACAGCAACATGTATTTCCTTTCCAAGTACACAAGCTTCAGTGTTTGTCTCGCAGAATGACAGCTTGTCCATGAGAGCTTGATGCATCCCCCTCACAGGTTGTTTCTCTGAACTTGGTCCAGTTGTAGGCTAAGAAGCTCCCTCAATAAATTGTGCAATTCTGGAGGGGAACTAACCTTCCCCCCAGAAATTGCACAATCCTATTTGGCAGCCTGCTGGGCTCCAGCATTGCACAAATCTTCTAGTCAACCCTCACTGAGAAAATTGTGCAATTCCTCCCTCCAGGGTTGCTCAGCCGAAAAATTGCGCAATCCTGGGTAGCAGTTAGTTGTTCTACCTAGAAATTGTGCAATCCCTCTGGGAAGCCAGCCTAGCTCCCTCTCAGAAATGCGCATTTTTTCCCTCAGCTGAGAAAACTATTGTATGTCCAGTTGGGTTGACTGGTTCCCTCCCGAACCAAGAAAAACTGATTTGCATGCATGGACTGCTCCTCCCAAGGCAGCATGCAAAGGCATCCTGTGATTCAGGGATCTATTTTTAGTAGCTAGAGATTACATGCAAGGATCGCTTAAGAAGCCTCCTGCAAAGTGTTGATTTTCCTAGATTTGTGGCATGTGTGTCACAACCTCAATTCTATCGAAGCTAATCAACCAGACGCTGTAGAGATCATTCCTCACATCAACCTTGCATTTATGACATCCCACGTTGCATCTAGGAGTCATTGGCACATTCAGCTCAGTTGTCGTAGGATAAGCTTGCCTTTCGTGTCTTGCATTGCATTTCTGTCGCTTTTTGTGTTTTTCTTTGTGTCAGTGTTGTCTCCTTGATTTTAGTGAACATTTGCTAACATTTTGATGTATGTTAGCTTGTAGAAGCACCGTTTCATTTTTCGATCACATCTCACTATTGTCACATGCATGACACTGTTTTGTACGAACGGTCACCATTGCGGTGACTTGCCTCACACACATGCATGCTTTCCAATTTTCTAAATCCTACACTTGTTATTTGCATGAATGTTAATTCACTCTTGTTTGGATTCAACTCACCATGCATTCAGACTTCTCATGTTTTTAGTCACCCGTCAGCCAGACTGGGTTGCCTTGGCCTAGATCGTGCCTTGCTCTGCTAGCACTGCGCATTTCTGGAAGCAAAGGCTTTGCCTTCCCTCCAGAAATTGCACAAGTCTATCCAGGCACTGACCTCCAAGCTTTTATTGCGAAATTCTTGGAGTCAATGTCCTGTTGGCCCCAGAAGCTACACGATGCAATTTGTTGGTTGCATGTCACTGCTAACTAAAATTGTGCATTGCACAGTTTCAGTCCTTAGCAGGCCAGACAGGACTGTGCATTGCATAGTTCCAATAGTCAGTCAGTCTCCCAACAACTCGAACTATGCCTTGCGTAGTTTGGTAGCCACTCTCCCAACCTCCTGGTGGAAATTGAGCAACCTTCATGATTAGTCACACAAGTATGTTGCAAGTCAGTTCTCAAGTTTGTTTTGGTTTCCGAGTGACATATTTCTTGCCATGAGTGTTTCTATGTCTCCAGTCATTACAGTTGTTCATCTGTCTCTCAACATCACAAGTAGAATGGCCTTTAGGAGAGCAGAGTCAAACTACACCGTTGAAAGAATAACGGGGTTTGCAGCCAAGCAAGTGTCTATGAGCTTTCCTACCTATGAAGACATCAAGTTTTTCATAGACAAGGACATCAAGATAATATAGAAGCAACAACACAGCAGGTAACACCATCAACAATAGCAGAAGGCAACACACCTGCACACAATAGATTCAAGAGGAAGGTTGTTGATAGCGTAGAGGCAAAGAAAAGATGCAAGACCAAAGTAGATCCACTTGTGATGAAAGCAGCTTTGGAGATTGAGGCTATGAGGTGACGACAAGACAAGACTGTCGCACAAGGGCAAAGAAAGGAACTGAGAAGGAGTTGCATGTGCTGAAGGAGCAACTCAAGGAAGAACAGGAGTTACATAAATGAGAGAATGAGTTGTAGCAGGAATAAGTATATAAGAGGGCACAAATGCAAAAATGGATGAAATTGCACTCGTATAATTTATAGATTCATTCGAGTAGTTGACATGGAGCAGACATGGTGAGTGGTGTTGTTGTTTGCATGCAAGGGAATTCAATAGTGTGCATGTCATTGTGCATATGGATGTGATCTAACCCATTTGGCACACTCACTGAGGCAAAGACAAGAAGCAAATCTGACTGGAGCTAAACATGAAGTTGATAGTTGATGCGCATGACCATCAACACACACTAGAAGATTAGCATGGACACTATGCATTAGTGTGTTTCCTGTTTGGTCACACCCAAGAAGACCATGCACATGATAGCAGACGAGTTGGATGGAGGAGCCATACCAATGCACCTAGATGCAATGGAGGCAAGAGTTCGCTTCAACAAGATGACACCATGGAGCACATGCACACCATCATGGATGACCAAGCATGACATCAACTCACCACCTTCACCATCACAATCATGCCAAAGAGTTGGTCTCACCACAACGGACCGAGTGTCAGTGATGTCATACATGGCTTGCTCAAGCCATTTTGTATCACATGGGCACATGTGCATTGTAATGTAATGTCTTGTCAAGCGGGAGTTAAAGTGTCGATAGTTGTATGTAACAGTCATAGAGTAGATGAAGAGACATGAGGGTAGATGAAGCATCATAAAGGGGAATGTCAAGGGTCACCCCACCCTTTGCTATAAATAGAACCTCATAACTCATTATAAGGGCTTTTGGTCATCCAAGCATTCGCCAGGAGTATCTTAGAGAAAGCTTGGACATTATTTTAACAATCCTTGGCTTCTCCACCATGCATAGCTAGTATATCTCTTTGGAGGAGTAGGTGATTGTGACTATAACATTCCACTTGCCGGAACTAGTGGTTGGACATGGATGTATTATATGAATGGAACTTACACTTCTTAATATAACAGAGCCATCACCTTTCATGCATATGTCATATTGTATTCCAGCTATATTGTTTACACTAAATGATATATGTATCTATTTTCTTACGCATGCATGTATGGACTATTCTGTATAGGTATGTATGAATCTTACTGAAATGTGCTTATTGGTTTAACCATCACTTTGGATTGTTGGCTAACTTGTTTTCCATTTTGCGATGTCTATTCACTCGTGTGTTCCCTTCCAAGCCATGTTCTATCACACATTTCCAAGGGGCGCACTCAACCCACTCTTTGTGTGTTAGAACCGTTTATGCACCTTCCTTGTCTTACCACAGTTGTCACACCCTTGCTACCAACAGGGACATATTACTTGCCTCTACGTGAAACATGGTCAAGGCAATAGCGTACGACCCACTGCTAGGACTCCTATACCAAATACTCTGAGGTCTAATTGGGACCTCTTACCAAGGAGATCCCGTGACATGTTGGCGGGTCTAACACAGTCAACATTTATGGTGCTAGAAGGAGGGATAGATGACAAGCTGTGTCCTCTCATCCTATTTTGAACCTCTGCACATCTATCATGGAGTCATACACTCTCCTCCCTCCACGATGTTTTTCGCATGTTGAATCTGTTACCATCACGAGGGAGTTTTTTGATCTCTTGTCCACATACATGTATGATGGTGAAGGTGAAGTGGCCTGGCCTGAGTTCTTACATGAATTTCTTTCCATGCTTCATTGAGGAAGATGGATGTTGTGACGAACAGGCCAACTTGTTGCTTACATACACACTTCGCAAATCTCCACATCAGTGGTTGTGTAGCCTACCAGTTGACAACATGCACCCACTTAAGCACTTTTGTGATATCATTGAAGACACTTTATATCATTTTAATCCAGAACATCTTGACCAAAAATTGTTACAACAATGGAAGGCTACACATGAATCGCATATGTATTTTTGGCAGTGCTTCCATGATTCGCAGTTTCAAGCTCCGAAGAGCCAGATGAAATTTGTCTATCTTTGGGACCGAATCGAGTACTATCTTAAGAAATCTGCTTGTCCTAAGAAGAAGTTTGAACTCAAGCCTTGCTCAACATTCTTCAGTGATCTAGATGCACAATCATAGACGAAGATACCGTCGTAGGTGACTTTCTGATGTCCCCTCATCAAATAGCTCCACCGCTACAGGGTGATGTGAGAGATCATGCTGACACATCAGTTCAGCTATCACATCCTCCCAACATCACTTTGCTTAATTTTCGCGCATATTTGGATGTGATTCCATTGATTTTTCATTGGAATTTTGTACCACAAACTTTGTCTCCGTACTCGACTAATCCTTCAGATGATATTGCCTTGTGTTCTTCATTCTAGACGCTACACTTGTTGTGAACGAGGATCAAGCCACTGACGGAGTTGGTGTTGCACAGCCAACATGCACTACCATTTATGAAGAAAATGTATGGGAGCTTGAGCATCAACACTCAGCATAGGATGAATCCCTTCTTTCTGAGCCTCCTCCGTTCTTTCTAGACATCTTTGGTGAACTCGAAATCTATGATTTCGCATGTGTATCTTCATCTACAGATGCAGCCATTGTTGATCACTCGCAGGATACACCAGATGTTAGTCCATCATCGACAATGGAGAGGATAAGTTATTCATTGAAAATCCACTTGATCTTTCATATTCCTTTTCTGGAAACACAGAGGATGGATTTGTTCGCTTCTCAGCTACCCCTCTATTTGATTCATCAGATCATGAGGATGCCGATGATATCATTGATTTTTCTGATCATGGCTATCATGATCCATTTACTCCCATATTCATTCACGAACATGATTCTATCGTAGTTTATTTTTCAAAGCCACTGGTTTATGATGATCTATCTGATGATGAAGCTAAAACACTGCAGGTTGTCGAGGCACTTCAGCACAAGCTGATGGTTATGTCAGGCCCTCGCTGTCATGAGTTTGTTTTCACTTCTAATCAAGAAATTTATCATTCACCCAAGGCTCCTCACTGCTCATCTATATGCATTGAAGATCAATCTCACACATAGATCATGCTTCCTCCACTCAAAATCCACGATCCTATCACTTTAGCATTGGAGGAATCTTACGTTGCAAGCACACTTGCATGATGCAAGTTGTCTTTGTTTATTTTATTTTCTTCCATGTCACAGTCAAGAATGTGCGTATACTTCACAGCTGCACATAGTGTTGCACAACACTATGACATGTCCATGGACTGCTTGTTATATACTTGCACTCACTTATGTGTTGTGGGCACTTTTAAACATGAAGTGTGTTTGTCTTCATTGTTATATCTTTCTTGTTTGTTGATCCACACAACCGGGTTGCTCGAGGATGAAGCCTTCACCAACATCGGTGAACTAATGCATCGGTGGCTACATTGGAAATATCACTTCATGTGATCAGTCCCATGCACTGTTAACTTAGGAGTAGGAGTAGTGTTTACTTTCAGTTTGTTTTCCCCCATGCTTGTTTGCTTACTTGCTTTTTTTTTTTGTTTTTCTGCTTGCTTGTTTTCTTACTCACTTTTCTTTCGCCTTTTCTTCTGCTTCTGCTTTGCTTTGTTGTTTGTTTGCTTGTTTTTGTTCGTAGGTTAGTTTCGCATGAAACCATGTATGACTCTTGAAACAAGCTGGGTGAAGTACAAGAGGCCTTGTGCAGCTATCACTACTTGGTTATCCATCATCCTACCTCTGTATGAAGAACTTGTTACTTTTAGTCCATGATACGTTGATGGAAAATACGTATTGTTCAAAGTGAACCTTGGTGAAAACATAATGCTTGTGCGCTAACTAGTGTCACCTACTCTAGTTGGTGGTTTTTTGGGTTAACCCTTGTCAGCTTAGTCAAGTAGAGTAAGGTTAGGGGGGGAAACCTTAATAGTGACGTCAGGCGTATAATAAACTAAGTCTCTCCAGGAACAACCTCTTCTGCTCTCAATAAGTTGGGATCCCTCTTCCACCTCTACAATGAATAAGTGTTATGCACAGTTATAAAAATGAAAAATCTAAAAATTGAAAATGAATAAGGCAAAAGAAGAGAAAGGATTCCTGCGTAGAGAGGTGATGCAAGTAACTCCACCAAGGTACTGACCAAGCTCACTAGCAGCAGAGCCATGCTTGTGTTCCTACGTGACTCCTTTGAGGTACTGTCCAGGCCTACTGGTAGCAGAGAAACACTAGAGATGAAACTAAGACTCTGACGACTATACTGCTTGTGCATCAATATACCGCTCAACCACAATTGAAACAATTGTGTTTCCTTGGCTTGGAATGTGTGTCAATCGACCAAGAACTTGGCAAATGCTACATCTTACAATCAAGCTAGTGTAGAAACTGTGATGAACTAAGAACTGCATAATACTTCCGGAAGTGTTAGACTTGCTTTTCACGAACAAGGTCCATTCAAAGAGCTGGAGTTCTACCAGTGTGTCGCCCAATGTTGTAGCGACTACAACCACCCTCCAAAATTTTTCCTTAGCTTCGTTTTGGAGCCTCCCTACCAACCTTTCACAATAGCATGTATTGCCTTGCCACGTACACAAGCTTCAGTGTTTTTCTCACAAAAATGACAACCTATCCAGGAGAGCTTGATGCATTCTCCTCACATGTTGTTTCTCCGGACTTGGTCCAGTTGCAGGTTGAGAAACTCCCTTAATAAGTTGCGCAATTTTGGAGGGGAACTAGCCTTCCCTCCAGAAATTGTGCAATCTTGTCTGGCAGCCTAATGTGCTCCAGAATTGCACAAATTTGCCAGTCAAGCCTCACTGAGAAAATTGCGTAATTCCTCCCAGCAAGGCTGCTCAGCCCAGAAATTGCACAATCCTAGGTAGCAGTGAGCTGATCTACCCAAAAATTGTGCAATACCTCTGGGAAGCAGCCCAAGTCCCTCCCTAAAATGCGCATTTTTCCCCTCAGCTGAGCAGACTATTGCATGTGCAATTGGGTTGATTGGTTCCCTCTTGGACAGAGAAAAACTGATTTGCATGCATGGACTGCTCCTCCCAAGGAAACATGCAAAGGCATCCCATGATTCAGTGATCTATTTTTAGCAGCTAGAGGTTACATGCAAGGATCGCTTCAGAAGCCTTCTGCCAAGTGTCACTTTTCCTAGATTTGTGGCATGAGTGTCACAACCTCGCTCCTATTGAATCTCATCAACTGGACACTACTGAGATCATTTCTGACATTGACCTTGCATCTCTGACATCCCACATTGCATCTAGGAGTCGTTGGCATATTCAACTCAACTGTCTTGGGGTAAGCCTGCCTTTCATGTCTTGCATTGCGTTTTTGTCACTTTTTGTATTTTTCTTTGTGCGAGTGTTGTCTGATTGATTTCAGTGAGTGTTTGATGTCATTTTGATGTATGTTAGCTTGTAGAAGCATCGTTTCAGTTTTCGCTCTCATCTCACTATTGTCGCATCTATGACACTGTTTTGCACCAACGGTCATGGGTGTGGTGACTCACCTCACACACATGCATGCTTTCCCATTTTCTGAATCTTACACTTGTTGTTTGCATGGATGACCATTCACTCTTGTTTGCACTCATCTCACCATGCATTCAGACTTCTCATTTTTCCAGTCCCCCGTTGGCTGGACTAGTTTGCCTTGGCCCGAACCGTGCCTTGCCCTGCTAGCACTGCACATTTCCAGAAGTGAAGGCTCTACCTTCCCTCTAGAAATTGCACAAGTCTAGCTAGGAACAGAACTCTAGGTTTGCATTGCACAATTCTTGGAGGTAGTGTCCTTTTGGCCCCAAAAACTACGTAATGCAGTTTGCTAGTTGCATGTCACTACTGATTGAAATTATGCATTGCACAGTTGCAGTCCTCAGTAGGCCAGGTTGGATTGTGCATTGCGTAGTTCCAGGAGTCAGTCAGCCTCCCAATAGCCCGGACTATGCCTTGCATAGTTTTGTCAGTTAGTATCCCAACCTCCTGGCAGAAATTGTGCAACCTTCATGATCAGTGACACAGGCATGTTGCAAGTCAGTTCTCAAGTTTGTTTTGGTTTTCGACTGAAAAATTTCTTGCCATGATTGTAGCTATGTCTCCAAGCATCACAGGGGTTGGTCTGTCTCTCAGCAGCACAAGTACAATGGCCTACAGGAGAGCAGAGTCAAAGGACATCATTGAGAGCACAACAGGGTTTGCAGCCAAGCAAGTGTCTATGAGCTTTCCTACCTCTGAAGACATGAAGTTGTTCATAAACAAGGACATTAAGATAATACGACAGTAACATCGCAGCAAGCAACACCATCAATAGTAGCAGAAGGCAGCACACCTACACGTAACAGATGCAAGATGACGGTTGTTGACAACGTAAAAGTAAAGCAAGGCTGCAAGACCAAAGTAGATCCACTCATTACAAAAGTAGCTTTGGATATTGAGGCTATGAGGTGATGGTGCGACAAGATAGTCGCACACGAGCAGAGAAGGAACCAAGAAGGAGTTGGATTTTTTGAAGCAACAACTCAAGGAAGAACATGAGCTGTATAGACAAGAGAATGAGTTGCAGTAGGATCAGGTACAGTAGGGGGCGCAACATGCACAAATGGATGAAACTGCGCCCATACACATTATAGATTCATCCCAGCAGCTGGCACAGAGTAGACATGGTGAGTGGTGTTGTTGATCACACGCAAGGGAATTCAGCAGCATGCATGTCATTGTGTGCACACATGCGATCTGACCAATTTGGCACACTCATTGAGGCAAAGACAAGAAGCAAGTTCGACTGGAGTTGAACATGAAGTTGACAGTTGATGCATATGACAACTAGCACACACTAGAAGATTAACATGGACACTATGCATCATTGTGTTACCGGTTCAGCCACACCCAAGAAGACCATGCGCAGGCTAGAAGACGATTTAGATGGAGGAGCCATACTAATGCACCCGAATGCAATGAAGGCAAGAGTTCACTTCAGCAAGATGACACCATAGAGCGCATACACACCATCATGGGCAAGGAAAATTTTAAGAACCGCCCTAAATTTATATGTATAATAAATGGGCAAATCCCCATGATACATAGGAAAAATGGGAGGCGACTTTATCAATAATATAATATGTATATATAATTTTTCTTGCGAATCCCTCACCAGATTATATTATCTTGTAAAGTCATGGCGAATCTTTCATTGAGTTCTAAAATATTGTAAGATCTTGGCAAATCTTTCACTGAATAATAAAAAATGTGAAGTCTCGGTGAATGTTTTGTTAAAGTATGAAACCATATATGATAATAGGAAAACATATTAATTAAACTTTAATATACTAACATACATGGGTGGAAAAAAGAAACATAATTTTCTCTTCCTACAAACAATGTTGCAAGTTTCAGTGGTTGTGTTTGTCAAGGTTCTTACTGTACACTCTTTCATATCCTTCTATTAGTTTTGATAATATTCCACAATAAAGTTCTTGTATGTGTTGATCTTTACCACCAGTGCTCTCAAGATAGGAGAGATTAATCTTTTCTCTACCACTTTTGTCAAGATATGAGAGATTAATGTTTTTACAAATTTTGTTTTTCTTTTCTCCCAACTTTTGTTTCCTTGAGTGTTTCCATCACTACCTTATTGATTCCATATCAAACCAATTTCTCGAATGCCAACCTAACTGTGACAAAGGAATTTTTTGCCTCTACAAATTTTCAGCCTCATTGTAAGGAGAAGTTGTTATATTTGTAGGGGAAATTTATAAACACTTTCATTTACTCTCTGGGTAGTTTTTAAGCCATTAACATTCAGGTAGTTCATCCTTCCATATGATATTTGGTCATTACACTCTATTCTTCAAGAAATATATAAGTTATGAAAGTCATTCTACCATGTCATGAAGTGTTGAATCGAGGGAATCCCATACCCATGAACCTTACCTGTGTTCTTATGATGCAATCTTCTGTTTTGAGTCATTGTGTTAAAGTCCCTCCCCTTCAAGCAGGCTTTATGAAAGTAGGAAAATGAAACAAGGCCCCCTTACTTACAAACCTTCCTTTCTCTTACCTAAATAGTTGTATCTTACCCAACCAACAAATGGTTCCTACCTTGAATTATGGAGTTTAATAGACCAACAATAAAATATTTATGTAACTCTGGTCCCCACCACCTAAACACCTTATGGCCTAGCACGAATGAAGGCATGTTAAGGATTTCTTCATTAGTCTTCATAAAGATCATTTCAATTCATATTCATCATGGCTTCCACTAACCACTCATGTAGGGTCACTTGGCTTGGAAATGAAAATTGGTCATTAATTCTTCCCATCACTCAACCACCTTCAATCATATTCATTTCAACAATTTCATTTTTATTAGCATTTGTAAAATTTGTATGTGGTTTTTTTCATCGACAACTACTATTTTTTCTTTAATTTCTCCATCATATTCTTAAGTAGCATTGCTATGTTCATCATCATCACCTAATATATGATAACATCCTTCAGGTAGACTCAACATGTTTATAACAACTTTTGCATATTTATCACCAGGTATTTCAAAAACTTGGCTACAAGCCACATCATTGGTAAGACCATCGTAATTGACTGGCCAAATTCCATTGCACCTACATCCCACATTAATATTAGAGGGTGTCAAGGTCCTTTCAATAGATATGCTAGAAATTTCAACTGTTTCAAACATTTTTACCTCTGTCCATGGGTTCTTTGCCATCCAATTTATTCTCTCAAATCTTAAATAATTATTAAAAGGCCCAAACACACTTCTAGGGGTTGAAACTTATGATTAATGTCTAAGCAGTGCCAACACTATGTATGCCTATCGTGTTTTCATTTATGGTTTGTAAAACTATGTTGTTATGATGGCCATAAAAAATTAACAAGTATATGTTTGTAAGATAGATGCCTCCAGGTAAAATGTGACAAAATGGTATAGCCAAATCATCAAAAATTATTTAGTCCTCCATTCATTAGGATGTGCAACCACGGATATTCCTTGCTTACAATTCTTGACATGGTTCATCATATTTTTATTTCCCTAAAACAAATATAGCCTAGACATTGATAAACCAATTGTAATTGCACAAAAAAATATAGTTATCCATGTTGTTGTTAGGAAAAAATTTGGCACATTTTCACTCATTCTCTTGGTATTTATCCACATGCCACAATTCCTTCCAACTTGGAAAGGAAACTCGTCACAATTGCATATATATTTTGTAAACTGTATGCATGATCTTTGTATGCCTTGGATATAGTGTAATTGAACTTGGTCAGAATTGTAGGGTGTAAATCCATAGCTTTGTCTCTATTTAGGATTTGAAATTTTCATAATGCCAGCTCTTGATATATTTTCTTAACTTCTGCAAACCCTAATTTCCCCGAAATCCATCTTTGAATGGACTCAAAGTGGAGAAATGTTAGCCTTAAGTTGTATCAACTCTAGGTCATGGAAAATTTCAAGTATCTCCTTACACCAATCAACTATTTCCTCCTTCTGTTCAATTAATACTGTAATAACCCATTTCTTATTCTTCCTTGCATGAGATATTTAGCCAATAATGTATTGATGCTGTTGAGATCCATATTTTATCATTGCAACTCTTATTAAGCATCCATTGAAGTCAACATCATCAATTCCTTCAACATATCCTCTTTATTTCAACCTCTGTTAACAATAATATTATTGGTTAAACTTGCACCTTGCACTATAATCATGAAAAAGCACCATCTTTAACATATACATCATATGCTATTCAGCTTTTATATCATTATGTTCTTCAAAACCTACTGGAGTTAACTCCTCATTTGAGGAAGAGTTTTGTAGATGCTCAACCCTTGTCACTTGCATTCTTACCCTCACAAGAGCAACACTATTTCCTCGTGCATGACAGAAAAACATTAAACAAACAAATATTGTAGAATAATAGAGGTTGATGTAGTGCATAGCAACAAGGAAACAAAAAACTTTAAGGTAAACATAGGTGACAAGAAACAAAACTTTAAAAGGAGAGAGTTTATGAAATAGTGTTGATCCCTAACTAAAGATTCATGGTGAGAGAAATGTTTGTAGTGACCTATAGAGCAGTATTGTAAACTGAGTTGAATAAATGGTGCTTCCATTAATGATGGTTTAGATTTATAATTCTCCATTGGAAATCTTGATTGATGAGTCCCAAGAATAAAGATACATTGTATGAAATTCTAACAGTGATCTAGAGAGCAGTATTGTAAACTAAGTTGTTGCAATGGTGGTTCCATGAATTATAGATTAAATGTATAACATTCCATTGGAAAGTTTAGTGGTGAGTGGTCATCGCCATGGATTGCCTATGCAAAATGATGATATATTTGTCTAGGATTGATTTGATTATGATCTAGGGGCTCTTAGTTTCTCCTAGCAAATGTTGGTGCTTATAAAATGTTTAATGGCCCTGGCATATTGATTTGATTAATGGTCACTTTGAACATAGTTGAATAAGTTACTCCTTTGCATTATAAATTGAAAACTTAGGGGTGCGTCGTGGAAAGCATTTAATGAGAAGCATTACCTATTCATGTCTGATCAAATGCACAAGGGGAAAGAAGCATTGGGCTCTATATGGACTTGAGGTTATACATATTGGAACATCATTTACTGTAGAAATTCTCCAGCAATCAACCCCTCTGTCAGATGTGATAGGTAATCTGTACATCAAAACAGAACCTTGTTGGACTTAACATTTGATGGTTCTTAATGCCTTTGGATTTGAAGTGTCTTTACATTAGAGAATTTAAAGATGTGTTTGGACATTATTTTTTGTATGGTGGTGAACTAAGAGTCACTTTCTAGAAAATTGTATGCCTAGTGAGTTTATGGACTATTTTTAAACTTATGAGTACTCTTCATTATTTTAATACCACTTTTATAATGTGTTATTGGTGTGTTGTGTTCTGATTTGTTATAGCTTCAAAGATCAGGTTCTATCTCCACTATTGATCCCCATTCCACTACTGGCTTCCCTCCCCTAGTTTATCACCTGCTCCAGAATCACAAACTCATGAGGCATTGATTACAACTGAATAGAACCAATGAGAACTTGACAATAAAATCGATGGAGTTGCAACAATAAAAAAACATAACTAGGTCACTCTATCAGGACAATACATTAAGCATGCAATAATGCTTGCTAGATCAATCTCCATTACAGCAGGAATGAATAGGGATCATGACATCAAATACAAAAAGATTCAAATCATTGATCAACAAGAGGTGCTTCTTAAGAATAACGTATTACCCCACAAACAACACCTCATGTTTAATTTAAAATGTATTATTACACCACAAATAACGCCTCATGTTTAATTTCAAATGTATTACAACGAACAACAGAGGAACTGCCAACATAGAATACCAAGAATCAAATACATGCATAACCTAGCAGGGACTTCTATGTTTTGGTATCAGAGTAATGAAAAATAATCCAGACTGAAAAAAATGTTATCTTTTGATGAATGATATATATATTTTTTTCTGAGTAAAGACTAATTCTATTAAAAAAGAGAAAATTATGTACAATGAGGTCGAAACCTCAAAGGGGGCAGAGGCCAGCCCTCAGCCATAGATTCTGAATCATACATATACTGTTGATTGCCTTTTGAGGATACAGACTTCAAAAACTTGAAATGTTAGACAATAGCCCTGTGAAAATCCATTTTGTTTTGAGTCTAACACCTTCTGACAAAAGCATACAAATACGTTGCTGGTAAACAAACTAACATTCTCGTCTTGGACAAAAGAGACAAAACATAACTAGCCAAACTCAGCCTAATTGCTGTATATTGAGAGCATGTTGGCTCACACCAAAAACAAACAGGATTTGAGACCATATTCGTATGCAGAGACCCAAAAAAACTAAGACCCATGAACATAGACCCAGGAAACATAGACAGATTGCAGAAAGGCGAGCAGAGCGAAGACAGAGGTACCATCCGTCGGTGAGAAATCAGCCTTAATCATCCTGATGCGGAAAATCGGTCACGTCCTTGTCCACCCGGCTAAACAAAGCCACCCAGGTAACAAAACCATTGTCTTCAATCCCTTCTGGAGGAGTGACCAAGTTGAGGATGCCGCTTTCATGATGAACCGGTTCGCAGCCAAGGATTTCGTGCTGATCAGAGTTAGCTTGATGCGTAAAAACTTCAGGCAACGAGCAATCTTCCTGCATATTGTCTGCATTTGACATCACTCCCGCCATTTCCCCCTGAAGGATGCTGTCTTCCTGGGAATGAGAGGAGGAGGTATGGGCAGAGCTTTTAGGATTATCCTCTTCCTCAGCAAGAATAACCGTGATACTGGCAGTCAAAACTGGTCTGTTGAGCCTGCTCTGGAAGGTGAACCGGGAAGTTTGGAATGAATTATGCGGAAGAGGATGAGCATATCCAGAGGGTGGTGAGGAAGGAGAGGCCGAAGCAATGGGAATGACATTCTGGGGCAAGGAACTAGAGGCTCTGCCTCTATTAGCGATGGAACCTCCTCGGCGGGAGACCCCTCTGCGACGAGGCATCTTCAGATTGACACAGCGGCGGAGAAAAGGGGAATGACAGAGCTAATGGGAGAGAGAGTGGGAACAAAGGAACCCGGCCGAGCCTACAACCCAGGCGTGCTTCCAAGCTATCTGAGTGAGGCAGGGATGCGGAAATACAAGCTGGTGGAGGAAAAAAGAACCAGAAGCAATGGGATGAACCATAAACCGTTCCATGTATAAAGCATTGAGCTTGAGCTCTCGTTCCATGCGCTCATTAATGGCTAACTGAGCGACCATCATTCCACTTATCCTCCAAATAAATTCGCATACCATGAGATCTACTTTCTGAGTCCTCCAGTCAGGTGCGAGGCCAGGTGCCTTAATTATCCGAGACCTCATAAATGTGTCGTGTTGTCACCCGTATCCGGGTGAGTTTCATGCTCCTGAAGCATATCATCCTTGACTATATTCTGGAATTCAGAGAGTTCGGCTTCGGTGGCTATGCTGGTTAATGAGCCTGCATAGAGATCTACCCCCATTTCCACTCCGATATTAGCAAGAAAATCTGCAAGCTTATTTCCCTCCCGCTTGGTATGCTTGAAAGAGATTGCTTGATGTTGTGATAGCCATCTGTCTATTAGCTCAAGTCTGTGAGCCATCCTCCAGCTGTTGTTGACCTTATGTATAGGGGATCCCTGCATTAGTTTTGTGACCATATTTATGATAATTTGCGAGTCCCCTTCTATGATGAGTGGAAAGAAACTATTGTCCTGAGCCAGGGTTAAACCTTGCCACAGTCCTTCAAATTCTGCTGAGTTGTTAGTATCCCAGCCTATTGAGCCGAGAAAGATGAGTTGAGGAGTGCCAAGATGATCCCTGAAGACTCCCCCATAACCTGCTTTTCTGGGATTGCCTTTTGAAGCTCCATCGAAGTTGAGTTGATACATGTTGCTGGGCGACGGAGTCCATTGTGCAGTCTTTTGTTGCTTCTTGGTAGGATTGTTTTGAGGGGTAGGCTGTTGATTTAGATGTATTTGCCAATTGTCCCAGACTGATTGTTCCTGCTGAGCTGAAGGAAAATCTTCTGGGGACCAGAATTTAATAGATAAAGACTCCTTGATGTTCTGATGAACTTTGGTCCATATCTGCTCGATTGACATGGATTGATCCTTAAAAATTCTTCTGTTGTGCTCCTTCCAGATATTCCACATCAGTAGACCAGGAATCAGCTGCCAAAGAGTGTTGAGGAGCTTGCTTTGATAGGGCTTGTGACTCCAATTGCGAATAGTTTCTCTGATATCCCCTTGCACTCTACCTTCTTTTTGGCAGTGGAAGGTAACCTTTTCCCACAACTTCCATCCTAAATGACAGGTTTGCATTAGATGTATGGTTGATTCTTCTTCTTGCTTGCAATTGAGACAAATAGATGGGCCAGAGAAGCTCCTTTTTCTAAGGTTATCCCAGGTAAGAATTTTATTGTGACATAGAAGCCATAAAAAAGTAGACACCTTCGGCCAGTTTGAGGAATGCCAGAGTTTCTCCCATAATGTGTCCTTGATTATCCTATCTTTAATCATAATTTTATATGCTTCCCTTGTAGTGAAAGTACCTCTCTCTTCATATCCCCATCTTAGTATATCCGCTCCTTCTGAGATGAGAATTTGCCTTTTTTGTAATTCTAAGGAGAGAGAAAGCTGATTTTGCTTAGAGCCATTCATTATGATTTGGTTAGCCTCCTGCCATTTTCTATATCTTTGTGTGGAAGAGGGGATCCAGAACTGATTGACCTTTGCTGACTGATTTATACCTTGCACTGGCACAGGAAGGTTAGGGAGGGTGTCCTTTAACTTTGGGAGCTGCTGCCAGGAGTCATCCCAGAATCTTGCCCTGTTTCCGCTTTTAACCTCCTAGAAACTATGATGTTGTATAAGATCCCTATGTTGAATGGCCGAATTCCAAACTACCGACCCAGTGTTGACTTCTAACATTCGAATTCTTTCTTCAATAGGGCTATTACTTGCATATTTTGTTGTCCAAAGGGAGGTCCATGGGGTGTTAGGATATGCAAGCCATCTCCACCATATTTTAGCTCCCATTGCCTTATTACTGTGCTCTGGATCTCTTAGCCCAATACCCCCTGCCTTCTTAGGAAGTCAATGTCCCACTTAACCAGAGCCCATTTTTGGTTAGGGCCTGAGCTGCCCCATAAGAAGTTGTGTTGGAGATTCTTTATCTCCTTGAGAACCCATTTAGGCGAAACAAGAATAGAGAAAAGATACAAGGGCATGGAATGGAGAACCGCCTTTATGAGGACCAGTCTGCTGGCCATATTAAGTGCTCTATGAGTCCAGAGGAAGAGCCTAGCTTCGAGCTTTTCTAACAGGTCTCTCCAAGAGGAGTGTTTGAGGGCTGAGGCTATTAAAGGAGCTCCAAGGTATTTGGAGGGAAGGTAAGCAATGGTAAAACCAAGAATACGGGCAATGGCTTTTTGAGTAGGAGTAGGGGTGTTAAAGAAGAGGATTTGAGATTTGACACGATTAATAAGGGCACCTGAAGCATCCAAGAAGTTTGAGAGAATGGCTTTGAGAAGGTGAGCTTCTTGGACCGAGGGATGACCAAATAGCATGTTATAGTCCACAAATTGCTGGTGGGAAAAGGAAGGAGAATTGCTGAAAGAAAGGCCTTTGAGACGGTGGGAAACTAGAGCGGAATTCATACTTCTACCAAGTCCTTCTGCCATGATGACAAAGAGAAAGGGTGAAAGGGGATCCCCCTGCCTGATACCTCTAGAGGGGAGAAACGTAGCCAAAGGGATGCCATTGATAAGCACAGAAAAGAATGAGGAAGACAGAAGATTGAGAATCCATCTGACCCAGGACGGGGCAAAGCCAAAGGCATTAAGAATTTTCTGAATGTAAACCCAGCTTATACTATCAAAAGCTTTGGACAAATCAATTTTTAGCAGCATACCTGGTTTTTTGGTTTGCTTCAAAGAATGGATTATTTCATGAGTTAAAATAATACCATCCGTAATCTGTCGGCCTTCTACATAACCAGATTGATCAGGCGATATAATGAGAGGGAGAAGCGGCTTAAGTCTGGTAGCAATCACTTTTGAGACGATTTTGTAGATGATGTTGCAGAGAGCGATCGGTCTGTACTTGTCTGGCGTGCTGGATTCTTCTGCCTTGGGCACTAAAGCGATGAAGGTGGCATTCAGCCCTGGGTACATCCATCATAAAGTGCGTGATTCCTCAACCACTTGCCAAACCTCCATTTTGATAAGGTCCCAAAAGTTATGAAAAAAATCGGAAGTGAATCCATCCGGACCCGGCGCTTTCCCTGTTTTCAATTGATGAACAGCGTTTTCAACTTCCTGCAAATTTGTGGGCTTGGGAAGGAGAAGATTATTCTCCTCTGTGATTAATTTCGGGATGTTCCGCAGAATTTTATCTATAGCAGGCATTCTGTCTATACTGGGTTCTTGGTGAGCTTTCTTAAAATATCTAAGAAACTCATCTTCAATGCCTTCATGCGTCTCAATTCTATCTCCCTGCTCATTTTTGATGTGGGAAATGAAATTATTCATTCTGCGCTGCACTGTGGTTTTATGAAAGAATTTTGTATTCTTTTCTCCATCCTTGAGCCATCTGATCCGCGATTTCTGCCTCCAAAGGTTTCCTCCTATTGTTCTCTATCTAGAAGTTGGGTTTCAATAGCTTGTTCCTGCTTAGCAAGTTCCTCGGAGCGTCCTTCGATGATGATCCTTTGCTGAACAGTTTTCATTTCATGATTAAGAGCGGCTTGAGCTTTGAAGATGTTGCCAAAAGTGGTGTGGTTCCAGTGTTTGATTTCGCCTTTGAGGTGTTTTAGTTTCTGCTGGAATATAGACATTTTTGTACCACTAGTGGGGTTGAATTTGAGCCAAGTTGATCGAAAAAATTCCTGGAAGTCCAGATGAGTTAACCAAAAGGCCTCAAACCGAAAAGGGCGCTTAATGTTGTTGCCTAGCCGGTTCCATTAGAGAGCTATAGGCTAGTGATCTGAACCTGAAACAGGCAGGATGGATGCAGTGAATTCCCCTCCCAGGTGAATTGCATTATCAGATATTAGAAATCTGTCTAGATGCGAAGCTATTTGTTGCAATCCTTCTCTTTTGTTGTTCCAGGTGAACATGCCATTATTGGAAGGGAGATCTACCAGCCAGTTGTTATGAATGAAGTCTTTTAGCAGGTTCCCATCTCTGTTCCTGCTGCTTCTGCCTCCCTGCTTTTCCTCCATTCTTGCTATCATGTTAAAATCTCCTCCAGATATCCAGAGCGGGTATAGCCTGTTTGAGTTAAGAACCGATAGGATGCCCATGATTTCAGCTTTGTGATTGGTTTCCTGAGGGAAATATACATTGGTTATATGCCCATGAATGTTGGTGCCAATTAAGTGAAATATTGCCTGAATGAAGCTCTTATTTGCATGTATGTTGTCGAGTTGAATTACTCTAGCATCCCAAATCATTTCTAATCCTCCCGATGCACCTTGAGCATCAACAGTTGTTACTAGCCCTCCTGGCCAGGCTTTCGCTGCTATTTTTTCCAAAACTGTCATGTTACATTTAGTTTCTTGCAAAAAACGTATGTTTGGTTTTTCCTGCATAAGCATATTTTTTAATAGTATGCCTTTCCTAGGGCTGTTGAGCCCCCTTATGTTCCACGATATCAACTTCATTGAGAAGGATTGGGGTTGATATTGAAATATTTGGTCAGCTTGGCGTACCTACCTGACTCAACTAGCACTTCGCCGATCTTGATGGTTCTTTCGAGGGTTGTTTTTCGTCCTCGCTTCTTACTGTCTTTTGTTATGAATTTACCATCCCATTAACTACTAATCTGGACACCTAGAGAGTGTTTCTTTTGTGCACGATTTAAGACCTCTACCAGTTTATCCACTTGCCGATCCGGTATTTTGTCAAAGTTTCCAGTCTTGCAGGCTAGCTCGAGTCCTAGAATATCCAGTTCGCCAATGTCAATATTCTTAGGATCTTCCTGCATGATCTGGGGATTTTGCGATGCTTCCTCTCTTTCCTTCAGCGTCTTGGCGCTTGGTTCAGGATTATCCACTTCCATTCCTTGAATATACCAAGCCTGAGTTTTGGTTTGGGAGTGAGGGGTTGATTTGTTGAGTAAGATATCCCCTGGTTGTTGTGAAGTTCCTTCCGTCTGCACTTTGTTGGATTCCTTATCCTTTTGCGGCCCATTATCAGGATCTTGCGTATCATTACTGACCAGAGCCTCAAAACTGTTACTCGTTGAGGGTATTGCTGTGTTGACCTGATCTGCCTTAGGATTGGCTGTCGCTTTTTTGTTCCCTCTTCTGCGATTTACCACTTTGGTGAAACCATCAGGCGCCTGGTTATCTGAGCTCATTTGAGGAGGGGGTTTCTTGTTCAGAGGACAATCTCTGAATAGGTGTCCGATATTATGGCATTTCCTACATCTAAATGGAACATGTTCATAGTCTATTAACTGAATCCATGCAACATCTTCATGGAAGAGACTTACCGTGTCCGGCAGGGCTTGTTTGAGATCCATATATATGAAGATCCGGGCATAAGATGTGTATCTACATAACTTTGTTTCCTCTGCTACCTTGATGAATTCGCCCAGAGCATTTCCGATCTCCTGTAGGGAGTTTTCTTCCCAGTATTCCCAAGGAAGCGAGTACAACCTTATCCATACGGGAGCATAACTAAGGTCTTCCTTGTCTGGATTGAATCGTTCAACCCATCCTTTGAGATATAGTCCTGCAGAATTGAAGAAATAAGGACCCCCCTCCAGAATCCTGTTGCGATCTTCCAGGCAGTTAAAGACGGCAGTGAAAAACCCCTTTGGGCCTAAATGTAGGTTGATGTGTCCCTTTGGCTTCCATTTGGTAGCTATCCAGCTTCTTAATGCTTTCTCAGTTGGCCAGATTCCAATAAATTTGCCAATCAGCGCATGATCTCTCATAAACTATATTCTGGCATTGATTCGGGGACTGGGAAATTCCACTTTTGGCCTGTGAGTAGCCACCGGCCTGCATGTGGAAGAACTTGATTTATTCGCTTCTTTTTTCTCTAGGTCATTGTTCTGTTGCAAACTACTGTCCGTATTGTTGTCATTTTGTCGTTTCTCTTTGTCAATGTCTGCGATTGGCTATCTTTTTGTGGGGGAGGCGCATCTCCCTCCCCCATAGGGAGCTGCATTTTCCTTCTCGCTTATGTCTGGGTTACAAAGACCTCCAGACTGCTCTGATTCCTTCAGTACTGATGTGAGCCAGTCAAGCTTGCCGTGGCAGGGGTTGCAGAAACCCACTGACTGTGCGCAGAAACCCTAGTTCGCCTCAGAGCCTCTCCCCAGCGATGTATTCATTGGAGAGAAATATCACCATACAACATTGACAACTCTCTTTGATGAATGATATATCACAACAGCTGTGTAGGAATGAAAAAAAATCATGAACAATCATTACATTATCAGACATAAATTCCAATTGAAAAATCAGAGTAGCTGATCAAAAGAAAAAAACTCTCAATTTTGCAGTTTACACCAAAAAAAGCAAGCACAAGAGTTTGAGATGATGACCAGACACAGGAAAATCATGGCTACTATGCAATAACCGAGTTGCATAAATAATGTTACCTTATTCGACCAATAATACTCAAAACACAAAAGTAAATTCTACCATTTCTGAAAGAGTCGAGTTGGAATGTACATGCAGATGAAGGTTTCTCACTAAAAACACCATTAATATTTGATAAACGACTGCGGTTGTAGATGACTTTCAATCCTGATCTTCGACACCTGACCTAATGAAAACCCAAGCTAATTAAATCATATTACTTTATGCCATCCATGACACAACAAAAAAAAGTTTTATATTCTGTCATTTTTGAGAGAGTCTAGCTAGGATGTATATGCAAATGAAAATTTTGCATTGAGAAAGAAATTATTACTAATTCAAAACATGCCAAGTTTTTAGCTATAACCTGACACTCAATCATGATGTTCAGAACCTGAGTTAATGGAAACATCCCAATACATCATGCCCACCATTCACAAAAGCTTTTACATCCTGCTAATTCAAGGAGAGATTAGTTGGAATATATGTATATGCAAATGAAAGTTCAACAAGGTATAGAAGCAGTTACTCATATGTTTCACAATCCCATTTTGACAAACCCCCATTATTCTTTTCACAACTTCCAACTGAAAACAATATCTAGCAATGCTAGATTGCACTCACTATAATTTGTGCTACTTTGAACATCTAGTTGGTTGAAAGTCCTTGCATTTGGTGGTCACACAAAAATTTGAGAATTCAAGAGTCAAATATTTTGAAACTAAACTTAACCCATTTTCGTCATTTAGATACTATGATTCATTGAATAATACCCTCTCCTGTTAAGACAGTTAAGACCATAATACTATTAAATCAAAAGCTAAACAATGTTGTCAACAGGGTCTTACCTGGTCAATGAAAGAGGGGTGTTGTTATCACACCCACTGGGGTTCAACTCCCCCAAGTGACATGTTTACCTCTCGTGGACTGCAATACCTCCACAAGGGGCTTCTTATTGTGTATGGGACTAGTTACAAGTCCTATGCAATTTTGGCAAAATAGATACCACCCAGTCATGGTATATTTTACAGTCCTTAGGCACATCACATCACATCTCACAGCCTTAATCCAACAATCCTTGCACTTTTTTCTTCACCCCATAAAACTCCATAACAAATTATATATACACTTGTTTGGAATAAGTGAATCCAATAGTAATTGGATC
This sequence comes from Pinus tabuliformis, assembly GCA_031772625.1. Taxonomy (NCBI): domain Eukaryota; kingdom Viridiplantae; phylum Streptophyta; class Pinopsida; order Pinales; family Pinaceae; genus Pinus; species Pinus tabuliformis. The sequence continues at coordinate 989,405,630 of CM062819.1, forward strand.
AAATACTCCAATTATTTTTTTTTTGTTTTTTGCATTCCTCTGTCCTATAGACTAAATGAGAGCTTGATTCTATAGACTTAATAAACTCGACATGTAGCTTCCCAATAGTGTAAGTCCCAATCAATCTAATATACTCACTAATACTAATATAATTCAAAACATTAAGAGTATTCAACCAGTCAAATGAAACATAGGCAAGGTGTGTAAAGTGGTAAATTCAGTAATCAAACCCTGTGTAAATACCTACTCAAGCTACGTCAATTCTATCTATAAACCATGGATAGGGTGGCAAATTATTTCTATAAATGCTGTGTACAATAAGTGTAATAGTAGTACTTTCTTTCTATTTATTCCTACCTAAGTCTTTATGCCTACTATTCTTATTACTTAGTCCTAACCAATAGAAGAGAGTCTAAATAATTGCTCAGGAAAATGAAGGATTGAAAGGGTGTACCATACAAATTATGTAGACTTTTTTTGCCAATAAATAAAATAGAAAACTCAACATCCATCACACCAAAATAGAATCTATATGCTTATACTGGGAAAGCACATAAATTCAAGAAAAATACAAATCTCAACATGGTTCATTGCTATAATCTACAAATGGGACCAATTCTTGCCAGCCTATGTGAGATGATGAATGTAACAATAAAATATTAGAAGCCCAATTGATTGCAAATGTGTCATGTATACATGGAATCTGTGCATGTGTAGAAGTATCTTAGTGAACACACTTTATGAAACTATGTAATTGGCCCAATACCTGGGCCCTTGAGAAGTATGGAATATTGCTTTCCAAACTATATAAAATATCCATAGTCACACCACATAAATAAGTGCTATAATAGCTTCCATACAAGTTATCAATATTTTTCAACCCAAAATTCTTGTGATGAACAAAAAGAGAGTCATACATAATTTCCAATAAATAAAATGGAAAACTCAACATCCAACACATCAGAATAGAATCTGTTAATGCCAATGCTGGGAAAGCACATAAATTCAGAAAAAATTTCAGCTTAAAACATTATTCATCACTATAATATACACATGGAACCAAATCTTACCAACCTGGTTATCGTCACTGAAGCCCAACCTAAAAGTTAATAAAGGACACTTATGATCTTGTGAGCACGTCATATATCTAACTAAGATTTTCAGTGCCAACACCAGACAATGGAAATTGGCTAGCAAATGATTCAACCCACTTTTTGAGATCAACAATGCTATTTCGTAGCTGGAAATTGTCTGACTTAATAAATTCTATAAAATATTTTTAATTTTGTACTTTTCACAGAGCCCTTAGCCTTAATGGCTATCTGCACCCCCTCGTGGATAAAATCTACAACCTTAATAAAGTCATCCTCAAGAAGCCCATGGGTAGTTAATGTAGGAGTCCCTATGCGTATACCACCAGGAACCATAACACTTTTATCACCTAAAAATGTAAGGTATTAAAGTAAGTTATATCATCCCATGGAGAAAGGAAAATCAATGAATCCCTTACATCTAAATATACAAAGAAAAAATTCATGTAACCTGGTACAAAATTCTTGTTCAGTGTGATAGAAGCAACATCCAAAACGTCCTCTACTCTTGCACCATCAATGCCCTGTCCAAGCCCATTAATATATACCATGTTACATTCAACCAACTAAATCCAATAGAAATCTATATACAAGTACATTGTGTACTCCAACATATGAACAGACGATCCTTACAAAGGGCCTCAAATCAACTAGAACTAGGTGATTTTTACTACCACCAGACACCAAATTGTAACCCAAATCCATTAGGCTCTTTGCAAGGGCTCAAAAATTTTCTACAACTTACTAAAACTATTTTACCTTTGATAAGAAACAAAATCCATTCAAAAAAGAATTCACATGTATGAATTTTACAGAAGCTTAGACATGTGAGAGTGGTACACCTATACTTGATAAGCCTTGAAATTTGCAATTACGTCCTGTTTTAAACAAACAACCAAGCCTCCTGTGGTATGGTTATGTGGTCCTCCCTAGAAAGCCACAAATTATTTCATGTATCTTTTAGAAACGAACTGATACAAAAAAATCAATATATCCAATATTATGATATTAATGAGTAGAAGAACATTATGGATGATGGAGGAAAGGAAGAAGAATTCAGATTGACCTGTAACCCTAGAAAAACTACATATTTTATGGTTGTCACTAGGTCGAACCCCAATAATGGTTCCTTCCTGAAGAATATCATGCTCCCCAAGGACCTCGTAAAGACTAAAAATCACAACCCTCCAATCCAAAAATATTTCAGAATGAAAAATATCGGAAAGATAAAAATTAAAGGAAAAAAGTGAAACAATTGATAAACAATTCAAGGAACATAATGAGTTTCATCACATCTTTGATCTAGTGGTGATAAGAAATAGAAAGAACATAAAAAAATGAAAACAGGAAACTAAATCAAAGAACATGTAAGAGAATCAAAAGGAAAATCTACACCTCTTAACTCTATAATCACTCCTCCTATGATGGGAATGGAATATTTGTTTTAGTTCTTCATCGTTTCTTGAACATTAATGGGATTATTTTTCTTCTACAAGGGGGGAATGGCATAGATAGATAGCATTAAGATAGATCCAAAAAAATATCTATCTAATATAGTCATATTTTTAATCGAAAGGGTGAAGTGCAGAGAAAATTAATAACATCAACTCACCTTGTGCATTGTAGTTGTTACTACATCACCAAAATCGGACTAGCCATTATAGAAGCAATGATAAGACCATTTATGTTTGCCATGTCCATCATTAAGTATGCCCCAACTGTATTGTCAATATTCCCAAACCACAAACTTTGTAGTACTAAAAATCATAAAAAATCCAACATTACATTCTATAAGAAAATATTAATAAAATATGCTAGAATAAACATTGCTAGAAAGAGAAAATTTTGAAAGGCCTGCCATTATAAGATCTATAGAAATAGCCAGCTTCAATACCTGCCTAATGCGAGGGTAATCAATATATTGGGGATATGCACTAGCACCAACAATGATAAGCTTGATCCTAAAAAGGGTGGCATTCTTCTCAAGCATCTCATTGTCAATGGATCCTATAACCCACGAAAACAAACCCGTTCATTAACACTTTGAACACTTCCCCAAAATATTGGCTCAATATTTGTCAATGATGGAATTTTTTCCATCCTAATTATTATTAGACTGGAAATGCAAGCTCATTTGTGGACTCATCTAGAAGATATGGAATTGATTCAAAGTAAATTGATGTAGCAGATACTCACTTTTTTGTTATCATGAATCCATGAGACAAATGCCCTCCATGTGGTAAGTCCAAACCCTAAACATTGCAAAGAAAATTTTCACATGTTACATGCCCAAATAGGAAAGATAATCTTATCAAAGGAGGTTTGTAGTTCAAAACAATACACACCATAATGCGATGATGTGGTTGGAGAGTTGTATAAACAACAAAATTAGCCGGGGATCAAGATAATGGTTGAAAATTAACACCCTATGTACTTTTGTCAAGATCGAATGCTTCTAGGGCCCTCTTCTAGCAAATCCTCTCACTTTGGTCAATGAATTCATTGCCTGCATATTATATGCATGGCATAAATCCCAACTGAACATGGTAGTGAATAAATATAGAAAAAGTTTCCAACAACTATATCCATCATTGTGATAACAGATACTCATGCAACAACTATAGGTCTCTACACTATAATGTTGAACATAGAAACCACTACACACATGTCAAACATTCAAACTAAAAAGAACGGGTCCAAAATCTAAGAGAAACTGAGTTTAACAAGAAAAAAACCTAGTGGCAAGAAGAAACTGCGAAGCAGCTCAAACACAATCATAATCATGATGGTTCCATTCTTCACATTCCAAGTTATATCTCCAGACACCTATCGCTTACTTGGGAGTCCTTCTGAATACTTGTTTGTTAGACATGATCCAACAGCTTCCTTAATTGCCCAGGATGTAAAATTTTTAGAATAAATAAGTTCCAAGCCACTGAATTGTGACTGCTTTTCTTTCTCAATTATCACATTCATTTTAGGATCGATCTCACTCAGATGAGGATCTAAAAATCTCTGCTTTCCCTCTGCACGAATTAATTTACAAACTAGATAAAGAAATCACAATAAATTTAGTACCCTCGGTAACTGAGGCATGGTTTGACAGGAGCATTAATTGTATTATTGAGGTCTACAATTTCTATTTGTTGGCATATGAGGTGAATCTAGATCAAGAACAAAGTATTTATCAAGCCATTCACTAACCATTAACTCAACAAAACTATAAATAAAACCGAGGTATTTTACATAGGTCATTAAATGAAGATAAGAAGCTTATTTGCAGCAACTCAATTCACAAATGAATCTTCTAAACACCTCCAAGTTAAACTATATTCAACTATGATCTGTGCTTTCTTCACTTGGTCTTCAAATGGAAATATTATCAAGGATGTCACACAAGCTATCTATACATGTAGCAATTTCAACCAAAAACAAATACATAAACAAATAAATTATAGCATGAATTGTGAACAAGGTGCACACCAGGGAAGTTGCATGGTTTCACCAGCATGAACACCAAAGGATTTCCCATTGTCATGCTTGTTGTGATAGTAGGTTTTAACCCTGTACAGAAATTACCTGCATACAAATTCTTAAACAAAGAAAATAAACAATGCGAGAGCATAACCCATAAAACACATATGCACAGAGATTTTTCCCTGGATCCCAAAACCGGGACTACCAGCTTGATTTTTCATTATGTTCCTTTCAATGTTACAATACATATTTATACATGCCGAAGCATCCAATACCATGGACCGAAAAACCATCGCGTCCAATACCATGTGCAAAAATCATGCACAAAACCATAGGTAGGTTCGCCCAACCTAATATAGGGTCCAAAAAAAATTTTCCCGGGGCGCTGCCTCGGACCCCCTAGAGGGGGGCTACCCGCCCCCCTCAAACCCCCCGGACAGGGGGGGCTGTCGCCCCCCCTGTGACCCCCCCACTGCACAATCGGCGCAACAAAGGGGGGCTACCGCCCCCCTCTAACCCCCCATTTCACTACGTCGGTTAGTTGTGGAAAGAATATAACACAACCCAACAGTGATACAAAAATGTTTATATGATGGGAATGGCCTCAAAGTTTCAAACCTCCTAATTTTCTTCTTTTCTTTTGCCAAGGAACCCCCAAAACTAGTTGTGAAGTTTTGGGCATCAAATTTTCATTTGGGTTCAAATTATATTGACCCACCAAGCCCATACCTACTGCTCCACTATCCATTATGACCTACAATGAATATTTTTGCACTTGATACAAGAGCTATCCTCTTTGCCCACTTTAAAATGTGAAAAATAATCAAATATCGGAAGACATGTGAATCCAGAACTTGATTTATGTGGATAATTCTCTGGCAGAGGTAAACATGAAAGGCACCAAAAGAAACACCAGTTCAAATTTGCCTCTTGCAGGTTGTTGACCTGGGTTCGAATCGCAGATAATATACAGAACAAGAATACCACACATGCAGGAGCAGCTGACTTGGGTTCGAATCGCAAGTAATATATAAAACAAGAATATCACACATATTCGCAAATAATATATATAATAAGAATATCACCTTGGGAAGCACCAATAAAAAAAGACCATGGATAAGTTTTATCAACTTCTAGATTGATACCCACCTTGGAACTTTAACCTTTGGAGTCATTTTTATGCCTTCAAATAGGTATTTTATTCGTTGATGTATCTAAAAAGGAGGGATCTCCTTGTCTACAAAATTGTTATTCCTTATTTCCTATCCAAATGGATCTACTGGAAATCAAGGGCAATGATCTATGTTATTTGAGTGCTCTATAATCAAACAGTCCAACAAGGAATCCTCTGCCAAGTACCCTATCCTCAAATAAGGGGAGAATAACACCCCATACCTATTGAGAAAAATACGAATGAACACGAACACGTGGTCTATTGTTTCCCCTTCACATTTGCATAGAGTACAAATTCCAGGACCCTACCTTGCCCTATTTTTTTGAACCTCTCACATCAAAACATTATTCGTTAGGGCCAACCACATAAAAATAATGGATTTCATTGAAGATTTAACTTTCCAAATATTCCCTGCCACCAAGCTACTACTACTGCTTCATCATCAAAGATAGCCTTGTACCACAATCTAGCTGTCAATAGTCCTATGGCAGGATCATTGGAGCATCCAAATTTCTTGCATGAAGAAGAAATAGAGACAACTCTTTTCTCCTAAATGCAACCAATGTTGAGTTTAAAAAAAAAAATCTTGAATTTTTACTGAGCAATAACAAAATATACAAAATTTCCTTGTGATAGAGTTGCTAATATGGAATCTTCATCTACATACATTTACCTATCAGGATGAGAAAATGCAAATCAAATTTCTTTCTTATTCCAGAGTCTCCAACTGCAAGATAAAAGAAAACACATCAAGTTTGTTTACCCCAACATGCCAACAAGTAGCAAGCCCCAACTATATAATATAAGAAAGTAGTAGGTATCCCAAAGGCCTGAAGGGGATATAATGGAAAGAAGTGACCTTTTTCAAAAGCCTTACAATCAATATATAAATATATAAATGTAGATTTATTATTATTTTAATTGGAAATCTTCAATTAAATAATAAAATTTAATTATGTCTCTCCTAATCTAAATTTCGTATTAGCATAATTCACTACCTTCATACGCCTTGCATTTTTTAACAGTGTTGTAACATGTGGATTAATTTCTTTTTTGGTGCACAATCTCCACCTTTTAGGAAAATATGGTATAGTGGCCCAACCCCTACAGATCATTACGAAAAACTAAGAATAACAGAGAAGATGAAAGGTTTTACAAGCCAACATATTTTTCAAACAACTAATCCAACATCAGTACCTTAACTTTTTCATGAAGATGTCATATTGAGAATGTTTGAAAAATGGTGGGAAATCTGGGTAGCGACTATCTCTCTTCTGTGAGGGTGATGCGGAAAGAGTGATAAGATTTCACTGTTTTGATTTTTTTTTGTTAAATCAGAAAAATAAATATTAATGGAGATATTGGTATTTTTTACTAAATTTCATGAAGTGACTAAATGTAACTTTAACCATTCACCTTAAGATGTTTTTTACAATATAATTTCCTAAGTCTATTCAATATCTTCATTATCATAAAAACCAACCTTTATCCATCTTAACTCTATATCTACCAAACTCTTAGAGGGATGAAATCTATTTATCCCTCTAAGCGCTTGGTAAACCTGGAATTAAGATGGATCTAAGCTGATAGAATTTCCCCTTTAAATAGTCTATGCTCACATGAAGCATGGTATTACCATGGGTTATCATAAACCTGGAGCTTAAAAGCTATTATTAGTAATTTATAAAAATTAATAAAATTAATAATTGATTTTTATTTTATTTTTTTATTTTAACCGAATTGAAATGTCTAAGTGACATTAAATTACAAGATCCATTTTTACTCTTAATCTACCAAGCCCCAAGACGGATCAAATATTTTTTCACTCTATTCTAGTTTGCATATCACGATATTTTATCCCTCTCAGCGCTTAGTAGATCTAGAGTAAAGATGGATCTATGTTGGGCATGGAATCCCCCCATAGCATGTTTTGGGGCTCAAAGCCCAAGTTTTGGTCAAATAATGTTGTAAGACTCCGCGAATTGCAGGTGCGAAACCCGAAATGTACATTGAGTCATAGGGTTGTTTTCCCTAAGTTTTGTAATGTAATGTAATGTAGTGTCATGTCGGCTTAACCATGGTCTGTGGACCATGGGATTGTTTAAATAGAGCGAGGCTCTAAGTTGTAAAGACAATTGGAGATGGATTGATGTAATGATCTAGTAGCGGATAGAGAAGAAGTGTAAGTGTCTTGGGTCATAGTAGTAGAAAGAGGCTCTGCAATTGAGTGTGTAGAGGCCTAGTAGAGTCTACAACTAAGTGTGCGGACCCCTGCAGCTAAGTGCACACGGCGAAGTTGAGTCTATAACCCAAGAAGAAGAATAATAACGAGAAGTTTGATTCCAATTACTGTGTATTTGCTTTTTTATTACTTTCTATGCATTTATACTATTTTGTTTATCGCACGCACTTATATGAATGTTGAACACTGTTAAGTATAGTTGGGCTCATAAAGATAAGTTAAGTAATTGGATAATCTCAAGTTAATAGCAAGGAACTTGGGTAATAACACGGATCGCGCCTTGAACAAGGTTGCGCAAAGGCAACATTGCAGGATGCGAGGTACGGATAGGTGCGCGTAGCGATGTGCACGCAGGGGAAAACCACGGACCACAAAAAAACCATCAAACATCTCTAGGGTGCGAAAACCTGGTTCTAGCACCCTCCCATACTACTTCGGGTGAGACCTCAGTCTACACTCCGCGGACTATTGCCGAAAGGGCTAGTAGTACCGGGATTTGTTTGGCAAAATCATCTTTGGACCTGGCTCAAGCCCATACAAGCCAACAAATGGTTCTGTTATCGGGACCGGGATCTACATAAGGGATGTCTGATGTCGTGTCACTAGAACCCAACAAAGAAATAAATTGAAGGGTGGTTGGACAAGAAGATTCATGAGTTCACGGCACAGGAAAACAGGAATCCGCGAGTATCTAAGGAACAGTGATTGGAGCACTACTTGTATACAGAAATCCACAAAATTTTCTTTACATCCTTTCCTTCTGAGCTGTATGAGTGGATCGTGAAGCTAGCAGACAGTCAAGGAAGGTGTAGGCTCGACAAACCAATCATGTGGACTCCGGAATTAGTGCACAGACTAGAAGTGTCAGGAGATAAAGTCACCTGAGCTGTGGACCATTGGCTCAACCAAATTATAAGAGGAATTATCATTGAGTTCATGGTAGATACGACTGTCAGTGACAGTGAGGCGGAGCGACGCTTCCTCAAAGTGCCGCGAGCTAAGTATATTAAATCTTTGAACACTTGGATTAAGATCTTATTGTGTGAAAAGCGGGTTATGTGAATAAATTAATGTTTGGGACTACGTGAAGTGGGAAGATCTACAGAAGCGAAGGTAGTGAAGAATTAGAAACTAGTCCCTTAATTTCACCCTCACGGGAAAGCGAGGAAGAGCTCGCAAAAGTTTCTCTAAGAAGCGCGGTCAGTTTGATAAGGCACTGAATTCCACGCTTACCACCTCCACCTACACTACCACCCATCTCACCCCCCTCACCTCCATCTCCACCCACCCCACCTCCGCCACCACCACAGTTTAGTATGGAAAGTGTGATCAAACTACCAGTAAGGGGTGATCCCTCGACCCAAACGTGAGCCTAAAACAGGTTGTAGACCGAAACGCGAACCCTTAACCCAAATGCACAAATGGAACATGCTGGATTTTAGGGGCATGGACGAGGTCAAGGTGGAATGGGACCAGGAAGGGGTCACGGACAACTAATCTGTTAAAATTGTGGAGGGCCAGGGCACTATGCCTATGATTGTACAAACCCAACAAGGACATCATGTTTGTATTGTACTCAGTTTGATCATGAGGCAGAAGATTGCCCTACATTGATAGCAAGGATGCATGAGAAAGGGGTACTCCAGCCCCCTCCAACTCATAATTTGCGGATGATGAGGTGTGAGTCACGCGAAGAAGACCCGAATGTAAACATCGTGCTTAGGAGTGGTATGACCACTGGCAATGATAAACATAAGCATTCAGAAGAAATTATGTTGGTTCGCAAGGCTCCTACAAAGGAACCCGAATTTTATTTTGAACACGCGAAGGAGACATTCATGGAAGTTAAGAAGAGCTTCATGGAGGCCTCCACTTCGAGTAGTAAGGATCAACTAGAACCAGGGATGGATCCTTCAATTCTAACTACCTTTCTGGAGACATGCATGAAACTGCTACGTGACAGCAAGGCAGTAAAAGGACTATAGGAACATATCACTAGGTGTGTGGGGTCAGGAGAACCGCGCGTGGTCTAGAAACTGGGCAAGCATGCATTGCGCACAGGAAGGAAAATCAGGTTGATTCAACAAATCGACGAATATGAAATGGATCAAGTAGTTGTGGATATCAAATCGAATGTGAATGTAAAGTCAATACATACATGGGAGCGCATTGGAAGACCTGCACTACAATGGTCTCCTATTCAGTTGCGAATGGCGAACCAACAGAAGATCTTGCCCATGGGAAGATTGCAAGGGGTAACAGTGGATATTGAAGGTGCGAGCACCCAGGCATATTTTGAAATCACAAAGATTGTTGATGAAAACAATCCCTATCCCACGCTACTAGGAATAGACTGGGCCACCAATATGAACAGAGTCATAAAACTGAAGAAGCACAAAATAATTTTTGAGAAGAAGTCACTACGTGTAGTAGTACCGCTAGATCCAGCCTGTTAGTGTCAGTCAGTTCAGCCTATCACCAGTGATCAAATATGCTCTTACAAGGTGTTGTTAGGGTGTGAAGTTAAAATTTTTCATTTCAGTGAGTCTTCAAATAAAAATTTGGTCACTAGTTGTGGTGTCTAGGTCACTGCTGCTCCCTTCACTTACTCATGGTCTTCATCACTCATCATGGTCATGGTCTTCTTCGCGATATCATATCTTCATTTAAATGTCTTGGGTCATGAAATGGTTAAATTCGTCATTTTAGGTCATAGTCTAGGGTTTCACTCCATGTGTCTTCATGATACCATATGTCAAAACAAAACATGTCCATCATGTAATTCAGTGGGTAAAGGGACTTAAAAGCTTAGGGAAAGAAAATTAAAGGTAAAGGTAATGTTTTATTTCAAGTAAGACAATGTTGCGGTACACTACCTCGCCTCATCATTTCTCATAGGGACATGTTTGATTAAAAATATGTTTCTGGAAAAATGGAGAATAATTTTACAAAAGTGAAAGAGGTTTTCATCCACCATATTCCAAGAAATAAAAACCTCCTTTCGTTTATGCATAGGTGTTATTATTTAAAATAAATCCCCAAAATACACTTTCTACGGGAGAGTTAATGCACTTCTGGAAAGCTTGACTTCAAGACAATTTTTTAGGGGTTTGGAGTAGGTGTTGGCAGTTCTTAAGGACTCTATTGTGTAGCCAACATCCTAAGCTTTCCAATGGTAACTTCAGATCATGATTTGGATTAGTGGAAGGCATACAAAAGTGCTCTGCACGTTGGACCTTCTCTTTTGTTAGAGAAACCCTGAGTTTTTGGAGTGACCTTGGTAACATCAACTTTTCTCCCTCATGGAGTGTCCAGCTTACATACTTGATGTGTCCATCTTATAGCAGACTTCAAGAGATTTCCGAAGAGATATCAATATCTCAATTTGGAGCAATTTAAGGCCTCCAAATGTGGTTTGGAAGATGGTGTTGCGCTTCTGTGAACTGTGTTGTGATTTGGCATTGCGCATAGGAACACTACGCTATGCACAGGACAGAGTTCCCTGAAATCCTTCAAAACTCTCCCAAATCTCAATTTTTCACTTGAAAACTTGATTTTATTGACTTCTAAGCCAAGGGAAAAGCAAGTACACCATCATTATCCCTCTTTTTCTTTTCCAAATTCATCTCATGTCAATGATTCTTCAAGTTAGGGTTTGCAGTGAAATTTGCATGGGAAATGACAGGGTGAAAATGGCCATCTTTATTTTTGGTTTCTTAAACATGTAAAATGGTTTCCTACACCTTAATACATGTTTAATAAACAATTTTAACAATTCATTTCACCTCAAAACAAAGTTTTACCACTCAAAAAGTAAAACCCTAGCTCATTCCTAGAGGTTTTTGGGCACTTTTCATTACAAACCCTCTTTTTCCTCCTTGCAAGCAGATCACTCTTCCACTTTTTCTTCACTCATTTTAATCAGCTTCCAAATTTCATATCCACCTGTTTCAAACCTCCTCTATCATTTTGTCAAAATCCACCTTCATATCACTTCATTTCCATTCATACCTCACAGTTTATTTTTCAATCAAATGGAGGTGGGGTCATTTAGAAAAACAATGGAGAAGATTCAGCTACCCAAACCTGAGGTGATTAAAGTGTATAAGAAAGGGAAAAGGCTTGTGTTTTTTTCTCACAAAGAGAAAGGGGCCAAGCCTTCTTCATTGACAAAGTAGGAATCGGTAGCAAAGGATAAAGACACAGTAGAACATGAGTTTGAACTAATTGATCGAGAGGCTGAGGATCAAACCACAAACATGAGATAGACAATCAGGGACAAGGAATACCAAATCAAGGAGATGGTGATCAATTTGGAAATGGAAAAGTATGTTATATCATTCCTTGAATAGGGAAACAGTCAACTAAAAGCAAAGGAGTTGATACTAGAAAAGGAAAAAGCCAAGTTAATGCAGAAAATCATCAAAGGTAAGGAGATCAAGACATCAAGTGAGCCTGAAGCATCACAGGTAAGGAGAAAAAGGAAAATACTAAGAACAATAGGCCTCAAGAAAGCTTTACAAGAGTGTTTTCGGGAAAACTAGTGTCTTTTCGATCGACTAGCCCTCTAGGTTTGGCAGCTACCCTAGAAACAACGGTTTAAAGCAATTCACAATTTCTTCTATGTATAATAGATAAGAGAAAGACAAAGGAACAACCTGGATCTTCTGCTCAATCCCTTGCTTGATCTCTTTCCCCCTTGACAGATCTTGCAACTCCTCCCTGTACTTATCCCGCTTCGAGAGTACCTATAGAAACACAGTAACAAAGAACCATCAAAGCATCTTGATCTATTATAACATAAGAATTACATAATTAGATATATAATGAACATATAATGGCATTCACAAATAATAACATTCACAAGTGCACAATTATATGGAAGAAAACTTGAAGAACTTTATTAAATAGAAGGGATAATTACAACCCAGTTGTCTGATCCAGCATCATCCTCCCAACATCAATCCCTCTTCACCTCATGAAATAGCATGATCACACCAACAATACAATGCTCTTTCTCAAATACAAACTATCAGCACTTCCTTGCAATTCACAAGATTCCCACCTTAAAATCTCTTAGATGAGGGATCCATTTATAGATGTGTGCAAGGGTGTGAGTCATCTCTGGGCTTTTGATTAGTGCCATTCCACTTGTTGCATTTGGTTCCACTTGGATATTTCTTGGATTTCTTACTCATCCCTGGGCGAATTTAGAGAAGCAATTGTCATAAGAGAAGTTTCTAGAAGATCCCATGAGCATCCACTTAGCAAATTGTCTCGAACATTTGTCCATCCTCGCCCATCGCACCCTACAGAAGGCCTAATCAGTATGCATCGCACCTAAGCGGTGTACCAATTAGTATGCATCACACCTGGCCAGTGTAGCAGTTAGTATGGTTCAGTTTAGGCCATTTCTGGATGGTTTTTCGGGTGGAACTTTTGGGGAATGATGTAATCAGATGACCATGATCTTTTAGGGTATGAAACAACACTTTTATAGGTTGAAGAGACCTAGTTTATCGACATATAAGATTGGGGTTGAAGTGCCCAAATATGTCTATAACAGTTGCCCCCTAAAGCATGAAGTCATAAATCTTGATGTTGGGTGAAATGCTTTATCATGAGGATCTGAGGTTTCAAACTGGAAGGTGACCTGTATAAGATACAATACAATACATCATCATAATATAATTTTCATGATCTAGCTGAGGCGGACATTCCCATGCTCAGCTTTATAAATTCATTTCATGTACATAGAACAGATAGTTGTCTTCAGTTGCAAACTGGTGATTCTTCAGATGTAGAGTCATCATCCTTGGCTCAGATGACTATCTGTGCAGCTTCTTTGTACATTTGATGTCTTTATATCCCTGAAAATATCACAGCTCGGATGGATGAAACTAGATCCGGGGTCTTCAAACTCGTTCAATCTTCACCCGTTGTATAAGCCAATCCATGTGAAGATATTTTCTGAAGTCGAACATGGAAAGACATCGCCTGATTACCAGCCAATAATGTAAGCTATTAACAGAGGGGAGAGGAATCACCGATAATGATAATGACCCTCAAGGTACTACAGTACAATTCATGTGGTGTGAATATATGATCCGATGTTGAACAACACGCAAAATATTGTGGTTGAAGGCCATTGATGTCAACCTATCATCGAAGTGAGAAACTTGCCATTGAGGCATGCAAACTTCAAAGTACTGAAAGGGGTGTTTCTAAGTCAACTTCTTAGATAATGAGCTAATGTCGACAAGAAGTGGCTCGTCGTAGGAGGGCCTTAATTATCCCACATCTACGACATGAAACGAAGCAAATGACTTTTCTAGAGGTGAAAACGATCTGACGACACAAGGTTAAGAAATGACGGTCAAGAAAAATGAAGGTTGAAGGTATTGCAGTGGATGAGGCATTAACTGGGTTTGTGGTTTTTCAACTGAATGACTTCTCTTGAACATTTCGGCAACACTAAGATGGATTGGTAGCGTTAACCCCAAAAGATGGATGGTGTGGAGGACTAATGGTGACATGACCAGTGAATGAAATAACCCAACCTAACTCAATAATGGTGATGGAGTGAAAGTTTCATGTTCAAGAGAGACTTGCTACGATAAAATTCTTCAAGTTTTCTTCCCTTTTTCCCCAGTCATTGTTGACCAGTACCTCTTTATTTTTGTCAAGCTTGAGGAGGATAACATATGCTTGTTCTATAATTTGCCCTTCAAGCAAACCTGTCGCTATGTTTTAACGAGTCTAGCGACAGTGAAACTCAGTCTTGTCTAGAATTAACAAGTTTGTCGCTATTGTTTTAATGAGTTTAATGACAAGGATAACTCGGTCTTTTTCATGTTTAGAGAGTTTTATAAAGGACGAAAAGGAAACTCTTTCTTGTCTAGAATAGACGAGTTTGTCGCTATTGTTTTAATGAGTTTAACGACAAGGATAACTTGGTCCTTTTCATGTTTAGAGAGTTTGAAAAGGGACGAAAAGGAAACTCCAAAAGTTCTTTTTCATAGAATAATCCCTTAAGTCCGAAAAAGGACAAAATAATATGAAATGGATGACTTTTCTGATCACTTTAATGAGCCGAAAAGGACAAGCGCTAGAACTTTTTCATGAGATAATCCTTCAAGTCTGAAAAAGATTAAAATATACAGGAGGGATGGCACTTCCAATCACTTTAACGAGCTAGAAAGGCCAATTTCTTGACAATATTTTCATATTTAATGAGTCTGAAAAGAGTATAAAGGAGACTCGTTTTTGAGGAATGAGTGGTGTCAAGGGTAGCAACTAGTTCCGGGTAAGCTTGGAACTTCTCAAAACATGGTCGTTTTTGGGAAGAGGTTGACTAACAAGACCACTCGTCGCAGTTATTCCTCAAAAAGGGTAAACAACCAAGTGGAAGCATATGATCGGCCAAAAGAATGGAGGTGATGGGAGGTACACAACCAAGGCTCAAAAGGCTAATAGCATGGCAATCACAAAGGTTAATTACCCAAGGTGGGTTCATTTATTAACGAGCTTGAACCATGGGGGAACTATGCTCGGTTTTTAGTTTCATTTTTACGTAAGCTAGAAACGACAAAACTAAAAAGGCTAGAAAAAAGATAGAAATGACAAAACTAAAAAGCTAAAAAGCTAAAAAGCTAAAAAATTAATTTTATAAAATTACAATAATTTTGAACTCTTCTCATCCTTATAGATAATAATCAAATCGACAATGAAATTAATTGTCTCATTGTATGAATTTTCAAAGTCTATGAAAAGATGCTACAAAATCATTTGAGAAGGATAGGATCATTATACACGCAACCTGTGAGATGATACCATTTGTGTTTATACTTCTCATTAGCATTAAACATCGACTATGCTCGGTTTTTTAACGAGCTTGAACCATGGGGGAACTATGCTCGGTTTTTAGTTTCATTTTTACGTAAGCATGATGAAAAGGAGAGTCTCCAATAGCCATATGGAAACTTTTGTGGTTAGGCAAGATGGTTTCGTCCACAGAATAGACAAAACACTTCCTTGGCTTCGTCCACAGAATAGACAAAGGTGAATGGTGTGTCTGACCAATCACATAACCTACAGGGAAACCATGTTAAGCAGGATGGTTTCATCCATAGAATAGACAAAACACTTCCTTGGCTTCGTCTATAGAATAGACGAAGGTGAATGATGTGTTAGACCAATCACATAACCTATAGGGAAACTTATCTTTTCAGCTGGGTTCGTCCGCAGAATAGACAAGGGTGAATGCCCTCTAAGTTTCGTTACATTCACCAGATTACTCATGGCAATAAGGTGGATGGAATGAAGGTTGAAGAGATACCATTGATGTACAAGGACCACTTAGGGATGATGATTGACTTGGAGCTATGCTTGGCCCGGGAAATGAAAGCTGGTCAACGGTGACAATTTTGCCTTCATGTGGGAAACACATCACTCGGAAGAGTGTTGAAACAATAGCTTCCATGTTATAAACATAGTCTCATCCAAGGAGTAGATTGTAATCTAACGGTCCTGGGACTACCATCACATTCAAATGAACGGTTTTCCTTCTCAAAGTGATTGGTAACTTAGGAAGGATCCCGAGCGAAGTCGCCATTTTGTTTCTAGGAAAACTAGTGTCTTTTCGATCGACTAGCCCTCTAGGTTTGGCAGCTACCCTAGAAACAACAGTTTAAATATATTCACAATTTCTTCTATGTATTATAGATAAGAGAAAGACAAAGGAACCAACCTGGATCTTCCGCTCAATCCCTTGCTTGATCTCTCTCCCCCTTGACAAAGCTTGCAACTCCTCCCCGTACTTATCCCGCTTGGAGAGTACCTATAGAAACAAAGTAACAAAGAACCATTAAAGCATCTTGATCTATTATAACATAAGCATTACAGAATCAGATATATAATGAACATATAATGGCATTCACAAATAATAACATTCACAAGTGCATAATTATATAGAAGAAAACTTGAAGAACTTTATTAAATAGAAGGGAGAATTACAACCCATTTTTTTGATCCAGCATCATCCTCCCAGCATCAATCCCTCTTCACCTCATGAAATAGCAAGATCACACCAACAATACAATGCTCTTTCTCAAATACAAACTATCAACACTTCCTTGCAATTCACAACATTCCCGCCTTCATATCTCTTAGATGAGGGATCCATTTATAGATGTGTGCAAGGGTGTGAGTCATCTCTGGGCTTTTGATTAGTGGAATTCCACTTGTTGCATTTGGTTCCACTTGGACATTTCTTGGATTTATTACTCATCCCTGGGCGAATTCAGAGAAGCAAGTTTCATAGGAGAATTTTTTAGAAGATCCCATGAGCGTCCACTTAGCAAACTGTCTCAGACATCTGTCCATCCTCGCCCATCGCACCCTACAGAAGGCCTAATCAGTATGCATTGCACTTAATCAATGTACCACTCAGTATGCATCACACCTGGCCAGTGTAGCAGTCAATATGGTTCAATTTAGGCCATTTCTGGATGGTTTTTCAGGTGGAACTTTTGGGGAATGATGTAATCAGATGCCCATGATCTTTTAGGGTATGAAAAAAATACTTTTAGGGGTTGAAGAGCCCTAGTTTATCGACATATAATATTGGGGTTGAAGTGCCCAAATATGTCTATAACAAAGAGGAACAAGAACAAATTTTTCTTAATGACGATCTTGACCTAGAAGATAGGATCGCCCTAAAGGTTCATCAAGATAAAGAATATTAGCTTAATAGGGTGAATGAAAACTTGGAGAAGCTCCTTGAGAAGGCAAACAGAGAAAATTAGTTTCTTAGACACATGGCGCATCACTATCAAGCTCAAAACATGATTGCCAATGTCAAGCTAAAACAACTTGAAAACAAGCTCAAGGAGGCCAAAAAAGACGAAAAGGATGAGGGAAACTTGGAGATGCTTGCTGAAGCATCCATGAAGCTATAAAAAGCTTATTTTTGCACCTTCCCTCTAATTTTGAGAAAATTTTGAGCATTTTGAGGTTTTTGACAAATTTTGGTCTAAGTTCAGAAATTCAACAGCTCTAGAAGAGCAGCCCCTTGGCGTTGTGCTTTTTCCTCGGGCCTCAATTTGAGGAAGTTCTACATTTTTGGAAATTTATTTCCATCCTCTAAAGCCCCATTTGCCTATATTTTGTAGAGATGGCTTAATTTTGGAGAAAAATGCAAAACAGTGGCAAAAAACTAGCATTCTAGACCATGTTTTGACAGCCGTTGTGCTTCTGGAGTGACCTTGGGAGAATGGATGTTTGAAGGTCTTCTCGAGCTCCCAATGCATAAATTCAAACCGTTACAGAACCTCAACTTGAAGGGCTAGTTGAACATTCTCTCAGATTTGAATTTGGACCCCTGGAAGGCACTTGAAAATGAGCTCAAAGTTGGCGCTGCGCTTCTGCACTTTCTGTGTTTTTATTTGGAAAATTTCATTGTGTAAAATTTCTAGTTTCGTAATGGAACTAGTTACAAGGCTAGGTGATGTAGGAATGAATAAATGTACATCATAGGTTGTTTTTGATGTTTATTAGGCCTCATAAAAGAAGCAAACTCCTAAACAAACTCTTCATGAAGTGTTTGCATTTCACATTTTCACTCTCACCTGTTGGCTGAGAGAATCTTGGAGTCAGTTCCTCGACCAAGGAATTCGACTCCTGAAGGTGGGAAAGTAGTCTAGGAGAGTCTATATATATCATTTCATTTCAAGAGAAGAGGGTTGAACATTTTGTGAATGAGGCTTGCATTGTAACCATCTTTCAGCTAATACAGATACAGGTTGCAGCTATTTTCAAGGAACTCTAACCCAATGAGTTCATGGTGCTTGTACTTCATTCTTTTTGTTTTCTCATGGTATGAAACATCTTTATCTACATTGTATCTCTTCTTTTTATGAATTCCTTGAGATAAAATACTCAAAATGCTTGTTTTTCAAGCTCAGTTATCTGGTTTTCATAGTTATGTGTTTTGTCTTCCTAAGCTAATGAAATCATGTTTATTTATGCTCATTAGTTTCTTCCACACTATATCCTCTATACTACATTGACAAACTCAAATTACACCATGGATTCTGATATCTGGCTCCTTCCTATGTTTTCTCCTACATTCCCATAGCCTAGACCTACTTGTGGCTCCAAACACTAAGTTCAACAAACCCTTGAAAAAAAAAAATCACAAAAAAACAAACAAATACTCATATCTAGTCTAAAATCAATTTTCTTTAAATTCATATCACTGATAAGAGACTTAGAGAGATCCCTCTCATGCTTTGTAGGGCTAGCTACTGAGCTGAAGTGGTTTGAGGTTACCCTTGTCGATTTCCTTTGGAGCCTAGGGGATTGTAAGGACTAACATTTTTGGCGCCATTTCCAAGGAATGAAAGATCATATCTTCCCTGGGAAATAACGACAAGGATCAGATCTGATTGCTGATGGTGAACAGTGATCAGACACAAGAAAGGTTGTGCATCTTTTACCTGGCGACTCCAGTGTCAAAGTATCCAAAGGTTTAAAATTTTCATGGTGACTCCACTATTCAAAACCCGTAGTTTGAAGAACTTCTTGGTGTCTTAATTGTTTTCAAGATGGATTCAACTGCTCAAAGGTATGCTCCTATGAATCGAACTCATATTCTTGGTTTTCCGAATCGAATTCCTTACATAGATTGGCCAACTAATTTGCCCAAATTCATAGATGGAAATGAGGATGAGGCTATTCTGCATCTAATCAAATTTCATTGGCATATATATAAGATAAGGATTAAGTTTCATGAGGATTGTTTGATGAAAATGTTTATGGCTACCCTAGAAGGAAAAGCAAGATCATGGTATGAAGGATTGAAGCCATGTAACTTATTCTCTCTTAAATAATTCCACACAACATTCTTTGATTTTTATGGAAAATCTCATCATTCATTCTTTTTGTTCAAAGATTGTTGTGAATCCTATGAAAACTTCATTCAATACCTTGAAGAAACTTTTGGTGATGAAGAATGTCTAGATTATGAGATCATGGAGGCCCTTTATGAATATTCTTCCCAACATAAAATAACAGAGATTAGCTTCTTTGATACAAAGGATCATTCACAACACACATCAACTCCTTTTTTGCTTGAAGATGAAATAGATCTGCATCCTAACAGTCAAGAAGAAATTGGTCCAAGTGAGAATTCTGAAATTGCATGTACAAAAAACTTAAGCAGTGAACCATCTAATGATAATGATCATCTACTTTTGCAAGGAAATAGTGAACAAGAAGTTGTTTCCCTTGATTCTTGTGGCAGTGAAACTGATATTCTTCCTATTGAAGCACATGAAGAATCAAATATACTTGAAGTCATTGCTACATTTAAAGTTTTCCATGAGCATCCAAAACCATGTCTTTTGGATGAGAGGTATGAAGATAGTCATTCACTTGTTCTTAAATATTGTTCTTTCTTTGAGGTTTTATTTGAAGATCAAGTTTGTGAAGACCAAGATGAGGTTTCTGATGAAATGTATGAACAAGGATCTCTAGACATTCACCACTCATATGTCTCTCCAGCTCATCCATTTTCTGAAGCACTATTTCAAGGGCAGATTCATGAAAATCATAATTTTAAATTGGCATGTGTGAAGGTTTCGAACAATGTAATTATGGCAGAGAATAATCATCAAACATTACAAGTAGATTATGAATAGGAGAGAAGTGATAAAGAAGAGGTTGTTTTAGAGCCACTTGCACATGATGGTCTTCCTCCAGATTCAGAAAACGAAGAGTGTGCTTGTATTTCTTCTAACTTTCAAGATATGCTAATGTTCAGATTATTATAGACCCTATTGCCAATTTGTTGCAGACATTTGGAAAGATGAACTTTCTTGTATTAATGGATCATGAGCACATGTTCAGTGGATACTCAGAGTTCCCTAGATTTTGTTTGTTCTACCTGCTCAAGGAAAGTACAAGCAGAATTCAAGTAAGTAGCCACTTGCTGGATTGGTTACACTGGAGGGATCATTAGACAAGATTGTATATACATCTTCAGCAAGAGGTAGGTTGTCATTAGGATTTGAATCCCGAAGTGAAGGCCCTTAGATCCCGAGTGTCTGATGCCATAAGTAAGTTCAGTCAGTATGTTTTTTATAGTCAAGTCAGTCGGTTAGTCAGTCAGTTTTAAGTTTGATTTTAGTCTTCGCATTTTGACTCCATTCCCAATGGATAAGGCTACTTGGTCTACGGTGTTCTTGACACCTCCAAAGAGCTACCATCCACAGTTGGAGCCAATGTTAGTGTCAGTTAGTTCAGTTTGTCACCAGTGATCAAATTTGCTCTTGCAAGGTGTTGTTAGGGTGAGAAGTTAATTTTTTGTCATTTCAGTGAGTTTTCAAATAAATATTTGGTCACTAGTTCTTGTGTCTAGGTCACTGCTGATCCCTTCACTTACTCATGGCCTTCATCACTCATCATGGTCATTGTCTTCTTTGCAGTATCATATCTTCATTTAAATTTCTTGGGTCATGAAATTGTTAAATCCCTCATTTTAGGTCATGGTCTAGCGTTTCACTCCATGTGTCTTCATGATACCATATGTCAAAAGAAAACATGTCCATGATGTAATTCAGTGGGTAAAGGGAGTTAGTAGCTTAGGGAAAGAAAAATAAAGGTAAAGGTAATGTTTTATTTCAAATAAGACAATGTTGTAGTACACTATCTCGCATCATCATTTCTCATAGGGACATGTTTGCTTCAAAATATATTTCTAGCAAAATGGAGAATAATTTTACAAAAGTGAAAGAGTTTTTTATCCATCATAGTCCAAGAAACAAAAACCTCCTTCCATTTATGCGCAAGTTTTATGATTTGAAATAAATTCCCAAAATACACTTGCTACGGGAGAGTTAATGAACTTCTGGAAAGCTTGACTTCGAGACAATGTTTCAGGTGTTTGGAGCAAGTGTTGGCAGTTCTTAAGGACTCTATTGTGTAGCAGACATCCTAAGATTTCCCATGGTACCTTCAAATCATAATTTGGATTACCGAAATGCACCTAAAATTGCTACGTAAGTTGGAGCTTCTCTTTTGTCAGAGAAACCCTGAGTTTTTGGAGTAACCCTTGGAACATCAATTTTTCTCCCTCACGGAGTGTCCAACTTACATACTTGAGGTGTCCATCGTATATCATACTTCATAATATTTCCAATGAGCTATCAATATCTCAATTTCGAGCAGTTTAAGGCCTCCAAACGTGGTTTGGAAGATGGCACTATGCTTCTGTGAACTATGTTGCACGCAGGACAGAGTGCCCAGAAATCCTTCAAAACTCTCCCAAATCTCATTTTTTCACTTGAAAACTTGATTTTATTGACTTCTATTCCAAGGGAAAAGTAGGTACACCGTCATTATCCCTCTTTTACTTTTCCAAATTCATCTCATGTCAATGATTCTTCAAGTTATGGTTTGCAGTGAAATTTGCATGGGAAATGATAGGGTGAAAATGGCCATCTTTATTTTTGGTTTCTTAAACATGTAAAATGGTTTCCTACACCTGCATATATGTTTAATAAACAATTTTAACCATTCAGTTCACCTCAAAACAAATTTTTACCGCTCAAAAAGTAAAACCCTATCTCATTCCTAGAGGTTTTTGGGCATTTTTAATTACAAACCCTCTTTTTGCTCCTTGCAAGCATATCACTCTTCCACTATTTCTTCACTCATTTTCATCAACTTCCAAAGTTCATATCCACCTTTTTCAAACCTCCTCTATCATTTTGTCAAAATCCACCTTCACATCACTTCATTTCCATTCATACCTCACAATTTATTTTTCGATCAAATGGAGGTGGGGTCATCTAGCAAAATAGTGGAGAAGACTCAGCTACCCAAACCTAAGGTGAATAAAGCATATAAGAAAGGGCAAAGGCTTGTGTTTTCTTCTCACAAAGAGAAAGGGGCCGAGCCTTCTTCATCGACAAAGCAGGAACCAGAAGCAAGGGATAAAGACACAGTAGAACATGAGTTTGAACTAATTGATCTAGAGGCTGAGGATCAAACCACAAACATGAGACATACAATCAGGGACAAGGCATACCAAATCAAGGAGCTAGTGATGAGTTTGGAAAGGGAAAAGTATGTTATATCATTCCTTGAACAGGAAAACAGTTAGCTCGAAGCAAAGGAGTTGATACTAGAAAAGGAAAAAGCCAAGTTAATGCAACAAATCGGCAAAGGTAAGGAGATCAAGACATCAAGCGAGCCAGAAGCATCACAAGGAGAAAAAGGAAAACACCAAGAACAAGAGCCCTCAAGAAAGCTTTACAAGAGGAACAAGAACAAATTCTGCTTACTGAGGATCTTGACCTAGAAGATAGGATCGCCCTAGAGGTTCATCAAGATAAAGAATATTGGCTTAATAGGGTGAATGAACACTTGGAGAAGCTCCTTGAGAAGGAAAACAAAGAAGAAAAGTTGCTCAATCACATGGCACATCACGATCAATCTCAAAACATGATCACCAATGTCAAGGTAAAACAACTTGAAAACAAGCTCAAGGAGGCCAAAAAGGACCAAAAGGATGAGGGAAACTTGGATATGCTTGCTGAAGCATCCATGAAGCTATGAAAAACCATTTTTTATACCTTCCCTCCAATTTTGATAAAATTTTGAGCATTTTGATTTTTTTGATAAATTTTCGTCTCAGTTCAGAAATTCAACTGCTCCAGAAGCACAGCGCCTTGGCACTACGATTTTTCCTTAGGCCTCCATTTGAGGAAATTTCTACATTTTTGGAAAGGTATTTCCATACTCCAAAAACCCATTTGCCCATATTTTTCATAGGTGGCTTAGTTTTGGAGAAAAATACAAAAAAGTTGCAGAAAACTAGCATTCTAGACCATTTTTTGACAGGCATTGGACTTCTGCATTGACCTTGGGAAAATGAATTTTTGAAGGTCTTCCCCTGCTCCCAATTCATATATTCAAAATGTTATGGAGACTAGACTTTAAGGGCTAGTTGATCGTTCTCTCAAATTTGAATTTTGACCCCTGGATGGCACCTGAAAATCAGCTCAAAGTTGGTGGTGCGCTGGTGCACTTTCTGTGTTTTCATTTGGAAAATTTCACTGTGTAAAATTTCTAGTTTCTAGTCTGACTTGGTCAAAGTCAAGATTCTCTATGTAATGGCACTAGATATGACGCTAGGTGATGTAGGCATGAATAAATGTACATCATAGGTTGTTTTTGATGTTTATTAGGCCTCATAAAAGAAGCAAACTCCTAAACAAACTCTTCATGAAGTGTTTGAGTTTCACCTTCTCACTCTCACCTGTTGGTTGAGAGAATCTTGGAGTCAGTTCCTCGACCAAGGAATTCAACTCCTGAAGGTGGGAAAGTGGTCTAGGAGACTCTATATGTATCATTTCACTTCAAGAGAAGAGGGTTGAACTTTTTGTGAAGGAGTCTTGCATTGTAATCATCCTTCAGCTAATACAGATACATGTTGCAGCTATTTTCAAGGAACTCTAGTCCAGTGGGTTCATGGTGCTTGTACTTCATTAATATTTTTTTCTCATTTTCTAAAACATCTTTATCTACATTATATCTCTTCTTTATATGAATTCCTTGTGATAAAATACTCAGAATTCTTGTTTTTCAAGCTCTGTTATCTAGGTTTCATAGTTATGTGTTTTGTCTTCCTAAGCTAATGAAATCATGTTTATTTATACTCATTAGTTTCTTCCACTCTATACCCTCTATAATACACTGAAAAATACTCAAATTAAACCATGGCTTCTGATATCTAGCTCCTTCTTATGTTTGCTCCTGCATTCCCATAGCCTAGACCTACTTGTGGCTCCAAACCCTAAGTTCAACAAACCGTTAAAAAAGCAAATTTTCACAAACAAACAAACAAATACTCATATCTAGTCTAAAATCCATTTTCTTTAAAATCATATCACTGATAAGAGACATAGAGAGATCCCTCTCATGCTCAATAGGGTTAGCTACTGAGCTGAAGTGGTTTGAGGTTACCCTTGTCGATTTCCTTTTCAGCCTAGGAGATTGTAAGGACTAACACAGCCGAAGGAGCACGATACACTGAAATAGTGTGCAACGATGATAGTGATGATGATATCGATTGCATCTACAAGATAACTGCGCAAGGACAGGAGTTGGTGAATCCAACTATAGATGGAAGGATTTTTTGGGAGCGCGAAAGCTCCTGCACTTCAAATTCAGACGAAGAAATAGAGTGCTGGTAGAATTAGCTGCACAAAGTAACAACGCTTAATTGTAACATGATGGTTAGATCATTGCGCTACGTGACAACAGAGGTAAGGGATCTTCCTACATATGATGGGTTGACAGTGGTGGATGAATTCCTGAATAAATTTGAAAGCGTAGTACCAGAACAGCAGTGGTTCGATGCTCTGAAATGGGCACTACGCGCGACGCCCGTAAGATGGTGGGGTACGCATCAGGGAAGTTTTCAGGACTGGCACGAATGCAAGAGAATGATGCGTGTACGATCTGGAAAACCCCAGCTAAGGATGAGAGCTGGTTACCAGGGGTAGAACAACTTGCGCACCCACCTTTCTCGATGGGTACAGACATATGACATGTAGTCCGCACAACCGCAGACCACCCCTAGAATAGAGAATTAGAACAAAACGCAGCACTCGGAAAGGCAAAGCACACCAAATATTATCCACGGAAAAGCTTTCGTTAGAGTGTGCAAGGTGTTGAACAGAGTCCACCAGGTGAGACGCACTAATTGGGACCTGTATGTACCAGCGATTCGATGGACCTATAGAACCATGTGAAAAACCATGACCACGAAAATAATTGCAAGGTTGCGGAACAGGGTAAGGACCGTAATTTCTGAGGGGCATGCAACGATTAATCTACACATAATAGCACCCACAGGTATGACAGTGGTTGAAGCCCAGGACGAAGAAATCACACAGCTACGTAAGGTAGAACACATAAGGTTTTAGGAAGCCATTCGGCAAGGGAACCTTAGACTTCGCGAACTTGAAAAGGACTAGGTACAACTAAGGAAGAAAAGAATTTTGATGGATGCAGAGGTTAAGAGGCTGGAAAATGAGATCAAGCAAGCATGTCTTATCGATAAACCAAGGATGGAAAGGCAAGCTGCGGATGATCATACCAATGAATTATAAGACTATCGCTAAGAATTGGTTAGTCTGCTACCATGGCTTGGACCACATATCACCAAACACAGTAACCATGGGAATGCACCGCATATAGTAGAGCGCGTGGTGCCAACTATCGCGAGGGCAATGGAGAATTTTCCGCAAACTATACTGGAAGGTGAGATGGAGCCTCGCATAGGTGGTGTGACCACCTGACTAGCCGTAGGTCTCAATGCTCCAGGCAATTGAAAGGCAGTGCGGGACTATAAAAGAATCTACTGGAGAGCTGCACGACA
The DNA here is from genome assembly GCA_031772625.1 of Pinus tabuliformis. Taxonomy (NCBI): domain Eukaryota; kingdom Viridiplantae; phylum Streptophyta; class Pinopsida; order Pinales; family Pinaceae; genus Pinus; species Pinus tabuliformis. Next base: position 989,432,065 of record CM062819.1, read on the forward strand.
AGAGAGGTGTGCATAGAGTCAACATGTCACAAGGTTCGCACCCACGCACGGAGGGCTATGTTGCCACATGGGTAGGCTAGGAAGTGACCGTTGGTGTCACTATTCATGACCGAATGTTAGTTTGAGGCCAAATAGAGTGGGCATCAAACATTTAAAACAGCAGTTATGGGCAAGATTTTGAAAAATCTGTCGCCAAGAAAGCATTGATGACACAGAATTGGGGGGAACAGTCAAATTTGAATTCAAAAGGTGCTATAAAACTCTAGGGGCCAGCCACAAGACAGCGCTTGTTCACTTGAGACTTGAGCGGTTGAATAAAGCACAGAGTGTTGAGCACCAAGCAATATTCGAGCCCCTAAGTTCGCAAAAGACCACATACAGTACAAACAAGATTACGGATACCAGGGTAGTTTTTGGATTTGAAGAAGGAACCACTGGCAAGGCCGCACTGACCCATACAGTACACGATATTCCCAAAGATACTGGGGTTGAGCCAGAAATCCCGAAATCACCTTGGACGCTGAGACTGAAAAATATAAGCAAGCAATGGGACCAGTCCGCATGTCCCTAAGGAATCCACGGTTCGAAAATTTATCAATGGAGGAAAAGGGCAAGGCTATCACCATTGAGACAGATGAAGAGGAGGAGGACTTACAGGCTTTGATTGTCAAGGTAGAGGAAGAAGAAGATGAAGAGGTGGACATCCAACCGATGAACTCTGCTGCAAAATTTCCTGAGTATGTCCCTCCATGAAAAGGGAAAGCTAAGGTACCAAAGGATCTAGATGCCATGAAGAGTGCACTCTAGACCCCGCTCCTCCCCTATGGAATTACCTTTGAGGGTCTGCTCCTAGGACGTGTGCCTACCCTAAAATTTGAAGACTGAGACCTCGCGGATAGTGAGAAGTTCCCACACTTAGTGACGGACAACCTAATGAAACAAAATAAGGAGGATCCGGTTATCACATTACAACCATAAAAATGGTTGTGAGGTGTGGAGAAGGTCGGGTTGCTTCATCTGCTATGGATACCACACTTTCACCGTGTGCCCATTGCCATTTTCTTCATCAAGCAACTGCTTTTCCTGCTGCATGATGGGTACTTATGGCTGGAGGAGCCTATTCCCATCACGGCGGATCTCATCCATAGAATTTCTCAGCTTCCTTGTAAGGGAATGGACCCCACGACGATAGCAGGAAAAAGCAGTGATTTGGCTCTCACGGAAGCCATGAAGAAAAAATATAAGCTCGAGAATAAAAATAGCTGTTACGCCATCAGCAGTATCAAGGATAAAGGCGTGCGCGTAGCCACCCAACTCCTGGCTGGCAAAGTAATGAGAAAATGCCACGGTGATGAAGTACCAGAGTCGGTAGTTGCATTGGCGAAACAATGTGTGGAAAGGGTCCATTTCAACTAGGCAGAATTCCTCTATGAAGAATTTTTTATCAACTGCAAGGAGGCCCAGGAGTAGGGCAATACCTTCCACTACGCGTGGTTGTTCTTGTCCATCTTGCTAGTAGTAGGAGAACTTCTGGAGGACAGTGAGTTCCTAAGCATTAAGCGTGACTTACCAGAGTCTGCGAAGTACGCTTTGCTCTGGGCTACCAAGGACATGAAATGGATTCGCAATACAAAGATTTTTTGGGTGCTCATGGAGGTGAGCATCCAGCTGTAGATTAATAAGAGGCTGCGCCTGTCCCCCACAGTGCACAACTATCTACAGAGTTTTTAAAACTTCAAGACAGACATGCACAATATTTACATCCGCACATGAAATGATCTGATGCAACAGTGGATAAAGATCCCATTCATAGCCACTAACGACGCGATCTTTACAGTGTTAGAGACATGGCCTCCCAAGTGGAGTGCCACGGATTTTACGGAGTTGGAGAAGACAATAGCGCGTCAACTGGCCAATAAAAAGTGCAATGAAAAAGTGGCAACCGAGGTTAGGGCAGCCTACGAAGCGGCACAAGAAGCCATAGAGCAAAAGAAGGTCGCCGAAGTAGTAGTAGCAGCACAAAAAGCAGAGGCTGCAACATCGCAGGCAAAGGAGGGCCAGGAAGTGTATGCAGGACAGGAGGCAGAGGACACAGACCTTGCGGAAGAGGATGCAGACCCAGGGACCACTTTGACCCAACTTAAACAGTCGCGCGTCCCAGAGAGATCGGGTCCATTGAAAAATGTCAAGGCCTCGAAGTTGGCCATCGATCCGATCACATTAACTGAAGGAGACTCTACGACATCAATGAGACAGTTCATAATGTCACCAAGAAAACGCTCCAAGAAGTTATGACAGAGCAACAGACTGTGTTGGGGGCACTAAGGGCGCAGCTACAGGAACTATAGGTGCATCCCCCACAGGAAGGTCCGTTGTCCACCTACGTAACAGCAAGTACATCAGCAACAGAACAGATGCTATGCGCAAGGATGGCCAATACCATAGTTTTACCGGATGGAGTTCTAGCAACAACAAATGAGATCGAAATAGCTGCGGTTGGTAGGATCAAAGGACTTCAATTTGACTTCCCTTCCATTAGAAACACTATACCAACTACAGGATGGAATAACAACAGAAATTCATGCCAAGGAGCGCTGCGTGATATAGGTTCTAAGTAAGCAAAAGATAAACATTGAATAGCTCAGCCTACAGTGTGATGAACTAGTATCACAAACTCATCGGTGGATACAGGTGGTAGATGATGCTTGCAAATGCATCCTAGAGCTAGCCATCCCAGCAGATCTACTAGCAGCAAAGCGGATCCACAGGTTGGCGACCGGCATCCATGAATCCAGAACAGAAACAACAAAGGTTCAGCTGGAGCTAAATATTCAAATCGTCGAGCTGCGGTTGAAGGTGCAGCCTTCCACTCCCTACGAAGTTAGAGAACAGCGTGCTAGTGCTATCCAAATAGGTTTGGAATAAATTGGACGTGTAGTGCAAGACTGTACCAGTATGTTAGAACAAGAATTTACGGTCCTGACATCTTTGCGGGTGAACCCCCAACATAGAACACCCAGAAATAGAAGCGCGCTAACTACAGGAGCAGTACGACTATGTCCGAGGAACTGCACAGACAGTAGTCCTCACTCAATGACTTGTGAAGATGCAGCAAGCTAAGGCATTGAAGGAACAGGTGGATGCGGCACGACAGAAAGAAGCAGTTCTCAAAGCATGCATCCAACCATGGATTTACGAGGCCTTCACCATCATGGCAGATATCAAAGGCAAGCTCGCATAGATGCAGGGCATGTACTCGCTAAGTCAGGGATTTTATCCTGACAAAGAGGCTTCGGAAGAGCGCATGAAGCAGGTCCAGCAAACTGCAGAGCAGTGCGCTGCAGACCTCCAAGAAGGACAGGCCCAGCTGGAGGGACTCTGCGCCCAGATCGCCGCGCCGACAGAGTGACTCGAGGGTGAGTCACGATTTTTGTGTTGGGGGGCTGTTGGGCATGGAATCCCCCTACAGCATGTTTTTCAGCTCAAAGCCCAAGTTTTGGTCAAATAATGTTGTAAGACTCCACAAATTGTGAGCACGGAGCGAGAAATGTACATTGAGTCATAAGGTTGTTCACCCTAAGTTTTGTAATGTAATGTAGTGTCATGTTGGCCTAACCATGGTTCGCGGACCATGGGATTGTATAAATAGAGCGAGGCTCTAAGTTGTAAAGACAATTGGAGATGGATTGATGTAATGATCTAGTAGCAGATAGAGAAGAAGTGTAAGTATCTTGGGTTGTAGTAGTAGTAAGAGGTTCTACAGCTGAGTGTGCAGAAGCCTAGTAGAGTCCACAGCTAAGTGCATGGACCCCTGCAGTTGAGTGCATAGGGCGAAGTTGAGTCTATAACCCAAGAAGATGAATAATAAAGAGAATTTTGATTCCAATTACTGTGTATCTTCTTTTGTATTACTTTCTACGCATTTCTATTGTTATGTTTATCGTGCGCACTATATGAATGTTGAACACTATTAAGTATAATTGGGCTCATACAGATAAGTTAAGTAATTGGATAATCTCAGGTTAATAATAAGGAACTTGCATAATAACACGGATCATGCCTCAAAAAAGGTTGCGTGAAGGCAGCATTGCAGGTTGTGAGGTACGAATAGGTGCGCATAGCGATGTGTGCACAGGGTCAAATCGCAGACCATCAAAAAACCATCAGACATCTCTAGGGTGAAGAAACCTAGTTCTATCACCCTCCCATACTACCTCAGGTGAGAACTCAGCCTGTGCTCCGTGGAATGTTGCCGAAAGGGTCAGTAGTACCGGTATTTGTTTGGCTAAATCATCTCTGAACCTGGGTCAGGCCCATACAAGCCAACAATCTATGTTGGTTTAATTCCCCTCTTCAAATAGGCTACATTCCACGTGAATACCATGGGTCAATACCGTGTGCCATCTTTATTTTTATTAATACTAATATTAGGGTTAATAATGTTTTTTTGCATGGTATTAATAATAATTTGGCCCATAGGCTTCACCTAAATATAATGCATTTTTTGAGTGTTCGTAACTATAAGGTGACTTATGGAGTAAATATAAAAAACTGTTTTATTTATTTACCATACCTCTTGTTTATTTATATTTTTATTAATTTACCATACCTCTTTTATAAATATGGTATTTGGCCCATAGGATTCACTTAAATAAAACCTATTTTTTTAGCCTTCATAAATAGAAAGAGGGTTATGGACTAAATATAAAAGGAGGTTTTAATTATTTACCATACCTCTAGTTTATTTATATTTTTATTTGTTTACCATACCTCTAGTTTATTTATATTTTTATTTATTTACCATACATTTGGAGTAAGTATAAAAACAGGTTTTATTTATTTACCATACCTCCACTTTATTTTTATTTTTATTTCTTTACACCCTTGCCATCGATGAAAACGAGATTTGAAAACAGGTAATTGTTCACAGAAGAAATCAGGGCGATTGGGACCAAATACAACCTCCCAAACCACCTCCCAAACTAGAAAATGAGCGATTACAAATGAATTTAACATTGCAAATTAGAAAATCGGGCGATTGTAATGGAATATAACCTCCCAAGGTGAATTGGGTCAAATGAGTCTTTTCATAGTTTATCCGCCACTTTTTTTTGGGTTAAAATGAAAAAAAAAAAAATTAAATAAAAGTTGGGCTAAATATATGAAATGGGTGTTTTATAAAACTTTCACCCCTCTAAAATGAAAGACGCCTTAAATTTCACCCTTGGGCTAAAATTCGCCCCTAAATTTACCATGATCACAAATGACCAAGCTTGGCATCAGCTCACCACCTTCACCATCACAAGCATGTCAAAGAGTTGGTCTCACCACAACAGACTGAGTGTCAGTGATGTCTTGCATGGCTTTCTCAAGCCATTTTGCCTCACATGGGCACATGTGCATTGTAATGTAATGTCTTGTGAAGTTGGAGTTCAAGAGTCGATAGTTGGATGTAACAGTCATAGAGTAGATGAAGAGTCATGAGGGTAGATGAACCATCACAAAGGGGAATGTCAAGGGTAACCCCTCCCTTTTCTATAAATGGAACCTCATAACTCATTATAAGGGCTTTTGGTCAGCCAAGCTTCTGATAGGAGTATCTTAGAGAAATCTTGGACAGTAATGTAATGAGCCTTGGCTTCTCCACTGCGTAGAGCTAGTATATCTCTTTGAAGGAGTAGGTGGTTGTGACTGTAACATTCCACTGTCGGAACTAGTGGTTGGACATGGATGTATTGTATGATTGGAACTTACGCTTCTTAATATAATAGAGCCAGCATATTTCATGCATATGTCATATTGTATTCCAACTATCTTGTTTGCTCTAAATGATATATGTATCTATTTTCTTATACATGCATGTATGGACTATTCTGTATAAGTATGTATGAATCTTACTTAAATGTGTTGATTGGTTTAACCATTACTTTGGATTGTTAGCTAAGCTTCTTTCCATTTTGTGATGCATCTTCACTCATGTGTTCCCTTCCAAGCCACATGCTATCACAGGTTTCGAAGGGGCGCACTCACCCCACTCTTCATGTGTTAGAACCGTTCATGCACCTTCCTTGTCTTACCGCAGCTATCACACCCTTTCTACCAATAGGGACATCTTACTTGCCTTTTCACAAAACTGCGGTTAAGGAAATACCATACGACCCACTGCTAGGACTCCTACACCAAACGATTTGAGGTCTAATTGGGACTTCTTACTGGGGATATCCCGTGACATTTTGGCAGGTCCAGCACAATCAACAAAAGAAAATTCTACAAGAAGAGAAGAGATTATTTTTGGGTTCTCCCTAAGAGATTTTTTCCCCTAGCTTAGAGCCTACATGTTGTGTCTATTGTCTTTATTGTTTTTTCTCTTGATAATTGTTTGAAGAAAATATCTAATAAAGAAACATAAAAATATAACTAAATTTCCTAAAAAATTATTAACATTAAGGAGAATTGAATTAAATAATTTCCCTACTACATTCTCGAACATGGCATTAGAGCTATGGTGAAGAAGAGAAGGCAGCTTCGTGTTGACATAAGAAGGAATTGCTTGTAAAGGGGATTAATTTGCAAAAGGACACAAGGAAAGAAGAAGAAGACCTATTGACCCATAAGGAAGGTTACTACATCAAACTTTCATTGAATACCTCATCATCTCAAGAAGGAACAAGCTCTCATTGAAGGAAGGAAGGATAATATCTTGTTGCATACTAGGTAGTACATCATTTTGAAGAAAAACTAGCATAAAATAATCTTGGGATCATCATCCTCTCAGTGAAATTGTTTGAAGACATTATTGTTGAAGGGGTCCTAGAATTTATCATTCTAGGGCACCTTTGAAGTTTCCTTGAAGGTCTTGAAAGCATCAAGATAAGTTGGAGACATCATCGAAAGAGAGAACTATTGGTTGAAAAGTGCCATTTTTTCTTCTATGTGTCAACCTACAGATCATATGGCTACATTTTGCAAGGAAATCAGCAAGCTCATTGGATCAAAAAATTTCATAGCATGGAAGAAGAGGATTGACTTGTTTCTCACAGAAAATGGAGTCATGAAATATGTTCTTGGTGAAGTTTTTGTACCAAACAAAGAGAACACTCAAGAGTTATAAAAATACAATAAGGGAGAAGTGATAGCATAAAGGATATTATTATTAATTTCATAAAGGATCAACTTGTTCCCTTCGTTTCTAATTTAAATATATTCAAAGCCATGTATGATAATTTTGTAAAGTTATACTCAACAAGGACATCAAGCCAGAAGATGTCCTTGAGGAATCAACTATATAAAATAAGGATGTCAAAGGATGAATAAATGGCCACTTATCTCATGAAGATCTCACAAAAAAGGGACCTGCTGCAAGGGCTAGGAGAAGCTATTTCTGATTAAAAAATGATTATTTGTGTATTAAATGATCGGTTGGCTGATTGGAGAAATTTTTCAACTATTATATATTTGAAAAAGGATACTACTCCTTTTGATGAGTTATGGGCTCAATGTATCTTAGAAGAATCTAGGATAATGGCAAAGGATGACACCGAATCAAATGAATGGTCTCAAGCCTTTATTGCAAAGTCTAAGAAGAAGATGAAAGGGAAGTTTGGAAAGTCCAAAGGAAAGCCAAATATGTCCAAAATTTTATTCTTTGGATTCAATGACTATGGAAACTTTAAGAGAGAACATCCAAATAATAAAAACAACAAAATAAAGGAAAGAAGTGATGCTCACATAGTTGAAGAAAAGGGAGAACCAAAGAAGAAGTTGAAAGGAGAGGATCCCAAGGATATTTACTATTAAAGGAAGCTCTATCTCTATCAAGTTATTTATGAAATTTATAGTTCTTTTATTAAGTATATTAGCATGCATCCTTTCATTCTCTAGAAGAGTATTGACTTTTTTTAAAGCATGGCATCATAGAAAGAAGCATATGATAGCAGAGGAATTAGAGTCTACTTGATTGACTTTCTTTGGTAGGAATCATATAAATTTCAAGAATGAGAAGATTGGGACCATATTGTATATTATTTTTCATCCAAGTATTTCTCTAACATCATGTTAGAGGTCGTCATTTTAGGGATCATAAAAATCCAATAGAAACCATCATTTACGAAGTTTCTAGGAAAAAGGATTATGACTAGTATATATTCCATCTATTATAGAAACAGTACTCTTCAAGGATGAAGGAATGCAAATGGTCGAGTTACAATGCGAAAGGAATCATTAAAGATTTTATCCTCTTCCAAAAAGAAACTTATCTTCAACGGGTATAAGAAGCAATCCCAGACAAATAAATTTTGGTTGGATGGTTGGATGGTTGTATGAAATCAAAGGTATGCATATTATTTTAATTAACTCTTCTCTAGGGCAGGATTCATATCAAAAAGAATCTTACAAAAAGAGTTGGTTATAAAATTGTGCTTGATAAGTCTTCCATATGGTTACAAGATGCTTGAAAGAAAAATTTGACATGCTTTGGAATGGCTAAGACTCTCTCACAAAATTGCATGACATATATAATGATATTGATCAAAATCTAGTATAGTCTCTGAAATAATAAAAGTGATTTGATAATGACAACTCCAAGGAAGATATTGTAGCTTGTTAATTAGTTTGATCCATGGGCATCTTGATCAAAAGTGAATGCATGGAGAAAGATTTTGTCACAATATGGATATGGATCATGTGAAAGGATGATTATCTCAAAGAAATAAAGTAAGAAAATACTTTTATGAAAGGGCCATCATGATAAGGTAACTCTAATATTAATATTTTGATATTGGTTATCGAGTTAACATATTGTTTTACTACCTATAAGGCTATTCCATAAATGCATAATGGCAGTTGAGGGAAGTTCAATTTTTGGTGTTTAACTTGATTCAAAGAACATATGGGTTGGGTGAATGGTTTTGGTAATCCTTAAAGGATTATGATGTCGATATGTTTATATCATCAGATTGGGATTGAAAGGTAGCAGTATGAGAATATAACTTGATGTTCATGAAGATCACTTTCATGTTTGGAGGGAGCTACAATTAACTCCAATTTGATAAGGCTCAATATAATGCCTTCATTGATGATGACTAGAGGAAAGTGATATGTGAGGTTGATGGATTGAATCTTGTCACAAGTTTTAAGGAAGAGGATGGATCTATAACATCCAGGACAAACAAAGCTCAATATCAAGATATGCGAAAGGAGGAACCATGTAGTTAATACTTAAAGATCCCTATGAAGAACTAGTTGTTGATGAATTTATGAATACAAGATAAAAATATTTTGGTTATGATTTCTCAATTGAAATGAAGTGAAAGAATCTCCTCTATGCTTTAGAGGGAGTACGAAGTCTCCTTAATATTTTTGAATGAGCAAGGAACAATTCCGTAATCAAAAGGGAATGAGGATCTCCTCTCTGATTGAGAGGGACTGATGATAGACATCACACTTTTATTCTCTTCTTCATGTGTCATTCATTAGGCCAAGACTAAAAATCGTACGTCTAAGTGAAGGTCATCGAGAGAGAATGGTGGATGGAGAATTGGACAAGCATATGATTTTAATACTCCTTGAGGATATAGAATCCAATATAGGAAGTAATCTTATTGACTGAGATTCTTTGAGGATTGGACAGGTAACCAAGACAAGAGTGGTTGAACAATATCAATATTCTTTGAGGATTGGGAATCCAATATAAGAATATTCGTAAAAGGACATTCCTAGTGAACATTTGGATGGGGTATGTACCTTAAAGAAGTAGTGTGGTATCTCACATAAATCCTCCCAACATTATGCTTCGATATGAAGATCTTGTCAAGTTAAGACCTTACTATGTAGATAATGTTTGTCATGATGTTGATGCTTAAAGATGGCTTACTTTTACAGGGAAAAGTGTCTACACAAAATTGCTTATCCCACTAAGGTGTGGTAGCTACCTTAGAAACAAACAAAGTAAAGCTACTTTCGTTTTTCCTTTATTAAATATAGATGAGAGAAGAACAAAGAAGACCAACCTCTGTCTTGCGCTAATCTCCTAGTGCGATTCCTCTCTCTCTTGATAGTCTTTCGCTACTTGGTCCCTTGTACTCCCAGCTTCACTGAGTACCTGTAAGATCACAGTAACATAGAACTATACAAGAACATGGATCTATAATCACAAACAATCTAGGATCAGATGTAAATTTACCATACAAATGCATAAAACATAAATGGCACAAGAGTATGGAGGAAAACTTTAATAGCTTTTATTGATAAACAAGAAAGAGCCAAGGGAGTTACAACCAGTTGTTCTGACCCAGCATCATCCTCTCAGCAAGGAAGCCCTTCTTCACCTCATACAAAACTTAAATCACCCAACAATCTGATGTTGTCTCAAGAAACCAACAGCAATTCCTTACAATATGCAAAATTCCAGCCTCTGGATCTCTGGGATGAGAGATCCATATATAGATATCTATAAGGGAGATGAGTCAGCTTGTGATTTGATTAGTGTCTTCCCTCTGATAGTTCTTGCTTCCACTTGGAGATTGATGATCTCTTACTCATCCTTAGTAGAATTCAGAGAGGCAAGTGTCACAGGAGAAGTTTCTGGAAGATTCCATGCCTCTCCACCTCGCGGAATGACACTGCCATTTGTCACTTCTCGCCCATCGCACCCCATAGAAGGGATTTTTGAAATTCAACGCACCCACACAGTGTATTTAGGTGATATGCAACGCACTTTGCCTATGGAGTAGCTGAAATGATCCTGTTTTGACCAGTTCTGAGCAGTTTTTCATGGAGAACTTCTGGGAGAAGCTGTAATCAGTTGACCTTGTTCCTTTAGGGGTTAGAACAACACTTTTAGGGACTTAGGAGCCCTTGGTTTATGGACATTTCATGCTTGGGGTTGTAGTGCCCAAAAATGTCTATAATAGTTTCCCCCTAAAGCATGAGGTCATTAATCTTTTGATGTCAGGTGAAATTCTTTATTATGGGGATCTGAAGTTCTTTCAAGCTGGGAGGAAGCCTATAATAAGATACAATACAATACATTATCTTCATAATATTTTCATGATCTAGCTGAGGCGGGAATTCCCATGCTCAACTTTATAAATTCATTTTCATGTACATAGGACAGGCAATCGTCTGAGTGTAGACTGATGATTCTGGTAGAGTCATCATCCCTTTGATTGGATGATTATTTGTGCAGCAATAATGTACATTTGATGTCTTTATTTCCCTGAATATATATCGCAGCCAGGATGGATGAAACTAGATCCAGGGTCTTCAATCTCGTTCGATCTTCACTCGAAGTACAAGTCTATCCATGTGAGGGATGTTCTGGAGTCAAACATGGAAAGACATCGCCTGATTACCAGCCAATGATGTAAGCTGTTAACAGGCGCGAGAGGAATCATCGATAACGATAATGACCCTCAAGGTACTGCAGTACAATTCACGTGGTGTGAATAAAGGACTTGGCGTCGAACACCATGCAAAATCTTTCGGTCGAAGGTCATTGATGTAAACCTGTCGCCGGAAGTGAGAAACTTGCCATTGAGGCATGCAAGCTTCAAAGTACTGAATCGGGTGTTCCTAGATCGACTTCTTGGATAATGAGCTGATGTCGACAAGAAGCGATCCGTCATAGGAGGGCCTTAATGAATCCCACATCAATGACACGGAACAGAGCAAATGATTTTAATGGAGGTGAAAACAATCTGATGACATAAGGTTCAGGGTGGCGGTCATGAAAGAATGGAGTGTAAATGTATTGTAGCGGGTGAGACACAGGTGAATTCTCTGAATGACTTCTCTTGAACATATCGGCGACACTAATGTGATGGACTGGTACCATTAACCCCAAATGTGGATGGTGTGATGGGACCATGGTGATGTGACCGGTGAATGAAACAACCCAACCCGACTTGGATGCTGAGTGAAAATGTCATGTTCAAGAGCGACTTGCTACCAACAAAGTTTATTCAAGTTTTCTTCCCAATTTTTCCCCAGTCATTGTTGACCAGTACCTCTTTATTTTTGTCAAGCTTGAGGAGGATAACATATGCTTGTTCTATAATTTGCCCTTCGGGCAAACCCATCGCTATGTTTTAACGAACCTAGCGATAGTGAAACTCGTTCTTGTCTGCTATGGACAAGTTTGTCGCTATTAAGTTTTAACGAGTTTAACGACAAAGATAACTCGGTCCTTTTCAATTTAGAGAGTCTGAAAAGGAACGTAAAGGAAACTCCAAAATTCCTTTTTCGTCATCTAATCCCTTAAGTCCGAAAAAGTATAAAACAATACAGAAGGGATGAATTTTCGATACTTTTAACGAGCCGAACAAAACAAGCGCTCGATCTTTTTGTGTAATAATCCCTCAGGTCCAAAAAGATTAAAATTTAGAGGAGGGATAGCACTTCCGGTCCCTTTAATGAGCTGGAGAGGCCAATGGCTCGGCAATATTTTCATATTTTACGAGTCAGTTGAAAAGAGCTTAAAGGAGACTCATCTTTGAGGAATGAGTGATAAATTTGGGTAGCAGCTGATTCCACGTAAGGTTTGGAATTTTCCAATAACGGCAGTGTTACAAGGATGGCTAATAGGATCACTCTTCGCAGCTGTTCCTCAAAAGGGGTAAACAATCAAATGGAGGTGAATGATTGGCCAATACAGAGTGGAGGTGATGATGAGAACACGACCAGGGCTTTAAAGGCTGAAGTATTACATTCACGATGGTTATTTACCGGAAATTGGTTCATTTTTTTTTTGATTGAGCTTAAACACTGGGGGAAACATTTGCTCATGACTTATGTTTATTTTTTAACAAGCTTGAACTATGTGCTAAAACTGCTCGATGCAGGTTTATTTTTTAATGAGCTTGAACCCTGCAGTAACACTGCTCATGGCGGGTTTATTTTTTAACGAGCTTGAACCCTGCAGTAACACTGCTCGTGATAAGTTTGCATGCCCCCAGCATAATAACGCAAATCGAGGTGCATGCCCTCCAAGCTTCATTGCATTCAACTCGGTGGTTGGAATGAAGGTTTACCTTTGAGATTTGGAAAGGGGATTTGTTTGATTTTTTAATGAGGTTGACACAGTAAAAGAACTATCCTCATGACTCCTTGTTTCATTTTTTAACGAGGTCAACACGAGATAAGAACCATCCTCAAAATCCACTGTATTTACAGTATTTGATAGAAAATCAAAAATTGAAGGATGATAAAGGTCATCAGGAGTATTTTCTTCACAATCCGGAAGAAGGGAACGATGGTGGTAATCATCCCATGGTACCCCTTCAATTATCATTGATTGAACAATTCCTTCGTCGGTGACATGCACTCGTGACCAAGGATCTGAAGGGGTACCACATTCCTTAGACCTATCTATCCAAACACTTGATGAGCGTTGATTTGGGTTTGCCTCCCATGCTAGGAACATTGATTGCTACAATATTTCTGTTGGGCTTGGAGGCAAAACCTGCGCATGATCCATGTCAGTATCATTTTCTGAGATCTTTTTAGAAGATATCATATTGCAGGTTCCTACTGACGCTACTTCCGCTAAATTGATTGCAGGTGGAAGGGCGAAAGTTCCCATTAATATAGGATCTTTTAGTAGGCCTACTCCGATATTTTGAAGCAAATGGGGGCTTCCATGGATCATTGGAATGCTTCCCATAACTTGAGAACCATTGGGGAGGAAGTTTTGTTTATCGACGATTGTAATCCCTCCTTGAAAGGGAAATGAAATCTTCCTAAAATAGGTCGACACAACAGTATCCATAGCATATATCCATGGTCTTCCCAGTAGGATGTTGTAATCGATATTTCCGTCGATTACCTCAACATCTATTTCTACTGTTTTCCCTCCTAGTTCAACCTTCAAGTTATTTAGAATACCATATGGGTTATATGTTCATCCATCAAATGCTTTTAATGTCGTCGAAGATCGGGACAATGTTGGATATCCTAAAGTTTTCCAGCAACTCATCGACATAATACATGTAGATGCCCCCTCATCAATAATTGTTCGATGAACAGTTTTGTTGAGGGCTTTCACTTGAACGAGGAAAGCTAGTTGAGCTGGTAACTGAGGATCGTATCCTTTATGATCGAAGGATACAAGATTGGAATCCTTTGGGTCTATCCCACCAATGGTTGATAATAAAGCTTGCTTTTGGGATGGGCAATTTTGTAGTACCTCAAGAGTCGACATAGCGGATGGCGATTGGGCCAAATCTTCCACTATATTATAATGTTGTGCCGCTCTAGTGCAAGGATTAAACATCGACTTGTGTACTACTCTCTTTGGCAGTTTTATTTTCAACTCAAGAATGATGGGTGGCGCAACTTCTGTTGAAGTTATTGTCGAACTACTAGGTTGATCCTTATCCTTGTTGTTCAACAGTTGTGGATTCCCATAATCTTTGTTTCTTGTCAATATCAAAGCATCATTTTGCTGTTTGGAAACCGACAATATTAGCACTTGAGACGGGGAAGCATTTCCACTGTCAACCAGATTTGTCCCTGGATTTGGGAACGGATCAGTCAATACTACCGAGGTTTTTGAATTCTTGAAGAATTTTTTAAGCTCAGCTCTGTGTGGACAATCTGCGGTCCAATGATCCTCATCGCATATAAAGCATGGATTTTTTGGTTTCCTATTTCCAGGAGGGTTTGCAAAATATTTTTCAGGTGATGATTCTTCCTGTTTCTTCTTCTTCCCTTTGCCTTTCTTCTTGCCCCCTGGTTGTTTGGTTTCTTTGCCTTTATTTGTCGATACGGCATTTACTTCTGAGGCAAGAAGTTCCTCTTTTGAATTTTGACCAGAAATCTTACGGGCCCTTTTAGATGTAGCCTTTGTCGATTTCGTGTCTATTGCGCCAATCACGCCATCACCAGCATGAGAGTCATTGTTTGATTTAGGAGGAGGAGGAACTGAAAATTCCGGTCTAGGAGTGTTAGGTATTTTATCGTAGAGCGTGCCGGACTCAGTGTAAATGAAGTCCAAATATTGCGCACGAGCGATAACCTGCTCTTTGGTGACGACTCCCCCTTTTGCCACATCTTCCGTGATGGAAGGCAGTAATGACTTAATAAACCATTCAGCTAAAAGATGATCAGGAACATACGTTTTCACCATTCTATGATGACGTCGCCACTCATGTATATGATCAGATATGTGAGTGGCCTTCGTTTGTTTGAAATTGGTAAGAAGTTTCGTTCTCGTTTCGTACCTTATTGGTAACTGAAAATGGGTTAAAAAGGTTGTGGCTAGGGTACTGAAGTTGTCAAATAAAGCTCCAGGCAATTCGATATACCATTTTGCTGCCGGACTAGTTAACGTCCTCTGAAAAAGGCGAAGCCTAATCGAATCATCGTTTAGGGTGTTTGATGAACACCACAGATGAAAGGTCATCACATGATTCGACGGATCTTCACCCGGATTTCCATTAAATTTAGGAATATCTTATGGAAGTTTATGTGGAATTGCTGGCCACCAAGGGGCATAAGCGATTGGATCGTTTGTTAACCTATTTAAATTAGGTAACTCTAAATTTTCCACGAAGGGTAACTGTTGATTCAGGTTAGGCAAAGCATACCCAGGATAAGACGGGATTGCCTGAGCAGTTGGTCTTTGCATACCAGCATAATGCATTTGATGCTGGTAACTTTGGTAAGGTTGGTGGGCATGACCATTGTAGAATGGTTGATTTTGACCGTTTTGAATATACGGTTGCCCACTATTCGCAAAGATTTGTTGCTCAGAACCTTGGTATACTTGTTGGAACTGTGGTTGTTGGTATTGCACTAACCATGGTTGTGAAGCCATGTGCTGTTGCTCGATACTAACTATTTGACCAAGATGAGGGGTAATTGTACCCGTTTGAACCTGTGTCATTCCACCAGTGGGCGATTGTGGTTGAGTTGCAGGGTCAAGGGGCTGTTGCATTACAACCTGAGAAACCTGAGGTTGGCATACAACAGGAAGTGCTTGAACTTGCGACACCATCACAATAGCTGGCGTAGTTGGTATAATTGACATAGGTAAGCATTGTTGCATCGAATATACAACTCTTGATTGTTGAGGTAGTATCGGTACCCAACCACTTGACGTAATTCCAGCATAACCCGAATTTTGTTGTGAACTCCCGTATGGCTGTCCTCCCGGAGGGGATAATGAAAGGGTATACTGCCCCCCATATGGTGGTAATCCGGTACTTAAGGGAATGGTTTTCCCTTGAGGGCCGGACTGCCCAAATTGACCTCCAAATGGATCAATTTGTTGAGACTCAACATAAGAGTTTCTGGATATTATTCCGGATGAACAAACAGGAACAGACCATACTGTCGAAATAGCCCCTGAGTGGGTTCCTTCTAGCGATTGAGAACTAGTTGGGACAGATGGTATACTGGCGAACATTGTTGGAGTGATAGCAGGAAGTTCTGTCGTCGCTGTGTCAGACGACACAGTCCTAGATGTTGATGGTTGTTCAGACATTTCTAGTCTATCCAAAAGATTACCTAGCGATCCTACAGGAGCTTCCACTAGCGGTAGACTAATTTTTGATGAAGAAGGATATAGAGTGATCCCGACTCCAAAATGCGATGGAGTACTAGATGGAGGATCTTCCACAATCTCTTCTATAGAAATCAGACCAGGTGGAAGGGGTAGACCGTCAGGTCCGTAGAATATTTCTGGTGCCGAAGAAGGTATGGAATCTGCAACAACAGATGTTTTGGGAGCAACACTCTCTGAACCGGTTGTAGATGAAACTAGTTCAATGATACAAGTGTTCACCCTCAGACTAGGATCAGTACTACCGTCCTTCTGTGGCTGCTGAACTTCTTCTGTAAAGGCAGGGATACCAGAAATGTTTGGAGTAATCGGAGTCTTTGATATTGTTGGAACACTTGTTCTAACTTTACCAGGAGATTTGGAACCGGTTAAACGAGTTTGCTTTCTCCGTACTTGTTTCGATTCCAGAGACAAAGACGGTTGACTCGTAAGCCTCCACGAACGATGGGGTTTCAATTGACTTTCTTCCACGATTTCGGATTACTCGATCAACTAAAAATCAAGGGGAAGTATGTTTCCGAATTAGATGAATTTTAGACGCTTTGACACAACTTGCTTTTTCAATTTTTAAGAGTCGAGAAAAAAAAAAGATGACTCTAGTCACCTTCGATTTTTAATGAGCCTGAAGTGACAAGTGCTCAGATGGACCTTTTCCGTTAAGGAGTCTGAAAAGGAACGAAAGGGACTGCTCTGGAAATCTAGGTAGAAGGATTACCAAACCAATCACAAAACTGCAGAATACCTTTTACGGTACGACAGTCAATCTTCCCAAATGCTGTGTTCAGTGCATGGCGATCGATAGGGCGGCAGACACGACTTCCTATTGATAAAGGATTAAGCCTATTGTGGTCTCCCAAAATATACTCGATGGTACGTGGGAGCACAAGTCCGTACTGGCACTTATCGTCTCAAAGTCGAGGAATCACCCAACCATCAGTGAGAACAACAGTTACCAGGCTTTACGACGCCAAAATATGTCTCTAGCCTAGACTTCTAAATGTTGTGCGTTAGGTTCCAAAGCGTTGTTAGATTCATTGAATTTATTTTATAGTTGATCATGTTTAAGAAATTTTCCTTTCAGGTTCACCGCGAGATGTAGATGTATAATTCCTAAAATGCAATCTAAGATGATAAACAGTCTTTTATCTTCTTTGTGCAATGAAAATCCTAGCTACTAAGGAAAGAGAGACAGTATTCTTTCACAAAGAGCAAAGAGCACACACTAAATGCACAGTCCTAAATCAAACCAATCAAACGGTCTAAATGCAAATACACATGCATGTATTTGTTTTCGGCTTTCTTAGTATGTGAATGGTAAAAAGAAAGCTAATGCACAAATCTAAATTACTTTTCAAGCGACAATTGCTAACAAGTTTCTTTTCGAAATCAGAAATGGAGACAATCACAACACTTTATGATTTGGAAATGAATACTTGCTTTCGACTCTAGAAAAATTACAAATTCAGACCAAATACAATAGTAGCAGGATAATCGACTATCAACAGCAACCAAACTCTTTCCTATGACTGAAAACGACACTTGCGACACTTTCAAATCAAAGGATGACAGTACGATTACGTTACTTTTTGCAAAGGGGAACTGAAAATGACTCAACAAATACACAAAAACATTTACAGTTCTTTTGTACAACGGAGGTGGAATAACAGCAAGGAAAAGGGGTTTCAAATAGAGATAAACTGATTACAGGCAGCAAAATTCATGAATAGAACTGGAAAGAATGAATCACAGAAACCAAAGCTGAGCAATTCCTAGTCTGATCAGCGCACCTGTAACACAGGGAATTTGAAATGCAGCGCACCTGCTAAACTCGGGAAGTGCACTGAATTTCAGATTCACAGAATAGTACCTGCGTTGGGCCAGAGACGAGACTTTGCTTGGGTTCTGGGTCACAGTTTGCAGTTCAGTTCATGGGTTTTGGCCGAGCAAATGGTAATCAGTAATGCAACAATCAGGGGTAGATCTAAGGAGGTTCTGAGAGCTACCACAAGGGGCAATCAGAGAGTTTGTGAATCAGTTGTTTAAGTTATAAACAAATCCCGGAGATTGACTGAAGCGGAATTTATATACTTTTCATTTGCATAGAAAATGCAGTTCGAAAGCTACATGGCTCGACTTCAGGCTCCATCTGTAAGTTTATAAAATAGACAACAAGGAAGATAAACAAACAAACTAATTCGTCCCCAGCGGAGTCGCCATTTTGTTACAGGGAAAAGTGTCTACACAGAACTGCTTATCCCACTAAGGTGTGGTAGCTACCTTAGAAACAAACAAAGTAAAGCTACTTTCGTTTTTCCTTTATGAAATATAGATGAGAGAAGAACAAAGAAGGCCAACCTCTGTCTTGCGCTAATCTCCTAGTGCGATTCCTCTCTCTCTTCTTAGTCTTTCGCTACTTGCTCCCTTGTATGCCCAGCTTCACAGAGTACCTGTAAGATCACAGTAGCATAGCACTTTACAAGAACATGGATCTATAATCATAAACAATCTAGGATCAGATGTAAATTGACCATACAAATGCATAAAACATAAATGACACAAGAGTATGGAGGAAAACTTGAATAGCTTTTATTGATAAACAAGAAAGAGCCAAGGGAGTTACAACCAGTTGTTCTGACCCAGCATCATCCTCTCAGCAAGGAAGCCCCTCTTCACCTCATACAAAGCTTAGATCACCCAACAATATGATGTTGTCTCAAGAAACCAACAGCAATTCCTTACAATATGCAAAATTCCAGCCTCTGGATCTCTGGGATGAGGTATCCATATATAGATATCTGTAAGGGAGATGAGTGAACTTGTGATTTGATTAGTGTCTTCCCTCTGATAGTTCTTGCTTCCACTTGGAGATTGATGATCTTTTACTCATCCTTGGTCGAATTCAGAGAGGCAAGTGTCACAGGAGAAGTTTTTGGAAGATTCCATGCCTCTCCACCTCACGGAATGACACTGCCATTTGTCACTTCTCGCCCATCGCACCCCATAGAAGGGCTTTTTGAAATGAAACGCACCCACACAGTGTATTTAGGTGAGATGCAACGCACTTTGCCTATGGAGCAGCTGAAATGATCCTGTTTTGACCAGTTCTGAGCAGTTTTTCATGGAGAACTTCTGGGAGAAGCTGTAATCAGTTGACCTTGTTCCTTTAGGGGTTAGAACAACACTTTTAGGGACTTAGGAGCCCTTGGTTTATGGACATTTCATGCTTGGGGTTGTAGTGCCCAAAAATGTCTATAACAATTACCAATCTGACTCTTTTATGAGAACTCCTCAGTTTGAGAATATCCTTGTATGGGTTGTACAATTATGAATATCTCGCTAGTTAAGAGTGAGTGTTGGAAAATGTAACTAGTTTCGGTCTTCATAATTGTCATTATACTCATGTCATTATGTATATATTATTTAACAAGTAAATGAAGAAACAAAAACTATTATTTTCAAGAATGGGTTTCATGCTTCTTTAAATTGGTCTTCTATGTAAAGCATACTCTTCTTGTTTCTATGGTTTTGCATGTCATAAGATTTATTCTCATGAGCCAAGAGAGTCAATATCATTTGTATAAGACCCTATTGGGCAAGTTGTATCTTGTAAAAGAATTTATTTCGAGTATAGAAAGTCAAAATATGCCTCCTATAACTAGTCGTCCCTACTAGCAAGAAATCAACATAGAGAAGAGTATTTAACTACATGGAAAGCCTATAAATATAAACATATTCAACCTCATTTGTCACCAATTCGATGATACCAAGAAATAATTTTGTTCTGAAGATGGGAAAAATAAGGAATCAAGGAGAATTCAAGAATAATGAAAGTTTGACATTCAGTCTTATTCTCTCACACATTTAATTAGGGTTTCTGTAACTTTTACACAACCAAAGATTGTAGGTCGAAATTGCAGACTTGAGGTTGGGGATCAAAGTTGAAGTTGGTTGAATAAGGATTGACCCTTGTTGACTTGGTTGATATTGGACCTAATTGGAAGGGATTCTTGGAGGGATGACTTGGTTGTTGGAGGACTTGATCTAGGGTTTTGGGCCTTGGTTTTCTCATTTCAAGCATATTTTATAAGAAGAAGAGATTCTTTCTCTTGTGTTCACTTTCTTTATTTATTTTTTTCTTGACAATTATTTGATGAAAATATTTAATAAAGAAACATAAATAGATAACTAAAGTTCACAAGCAATTATTACAGTTAGGGAGAATTGAATTAAATAGTTTCCCTACTGCATTCTACAACACCTCAAAACTCATGTTGGAAAGGAGACTTAATTTTGGGTATATCTAAGTATAATATGAAGAATATACAGATTGTCTTGTGTTTGTGGTACTTCACTCTGCATAAGGATTACTAATGTGGCAATTGAATTTCTACTTGATATATGATCATATTTTTTCTTATCTTTAGTATTATTTGTTCACTCTGTTCTAAAATCTAGAAAGTGGTTGGTGGAAATAAAACCTAACCAATTCGTAAAGAAGGGAATGTAATTTCAAGAAACCATTTATTCAATGAGCCATTCTCTCTGGCATAAAGGATTTTCTTGTTGACTTACTGACCAACTTTGATAGGAGCATGCCTCCTTCCTTTATGTGAATTATAAGGTCTCGTAGAAGGATCTAAACTTTGAGTTATTAAGAACTGAAGAGTATTAAATGACCATTTTTCCAACAATGACCTTTTTACCCACTCAAGCCATTCAAAATTGAATTATTTATAGCACTTAACCTCATGCACACACTATTGAATGGAAGATCCATAACACTTTAGAAGATTTCTACATGGGATGTCGACCTAAGAAAATTGACCACTTTATCACACTAATACTTAGACTATTGATATCGATACAAACAATGAACATAATATCCCTTCCAATTTGAACCTTTAGTTGTTGCAATATAATACCAATAATTGAAATCTCGTTTAATGGTAATTCATAATTGCAAGGTTTCAACAACACAACTGAGTGGATAATTGAATACCTAACTAGAAATGTAACTAAAATAGTAAATATAACGCGTTATATAGTGTATAAGAAATACAAAAATTCATACATGGGACACATAACAATTACCACTTGAACTAAGGCCATTGTGATAATGAGCTAGATTTACCATCCAACACAGAGTATATACATACATATAGATATCTATGTGTATATAGATATCTATATATATGTATGTACTCTATGTTGGTCTGTAACTCCAGACTCCTTCCTTTATGTGAATTATAAGCCTCATAGAAGGGATCTAAACTTTGTGTTATTAAGCATTGGAGTGTAGTAAAGGACCACCCCTCTAGCAATGACCTTGTTACCTTCTCAAGACATTTAGAATTGAATTTTTTATAGCTCTTGACCTCATGCACAAACCATTTAATGGAAGGATCCCTAACACTTTAGTATATTTCTAGATGGAGTGTCAACCTAAGGAAATTGACCATTTTCTCATAGTAATAATTAGATTGCTGATATCAATACAAACTTTTCAAATAAGATATTGTTGTAGCAACTGCAACACCCTCCAAAATTTTGGCTTGCATCCAAATTTCGGAGCCTTCCTTGATTTTTCCCCTTGATGGTCGGAAACGCTCGGGCTCATCCGATGAGATCTTATTGAGCATTCACACCCTTTTTCTTGATCGACCACCAGTCGTCTTTTTGCAAGTTGATCTATATGTCATGCTTGCTAGTTTGTTCTGGAATTTTTTAAGGTTTGTCTCTGTGTGCATGGGTTTCTTTTTCTCTGTCGGCATCGGTCGCACTCACACACAAAATTGTAAGCATTGTCATGCAAGTGTTGTCACAATAATTTGAAGACATATTTCAACTGTCGCACTTGTCGCTCTTAACCTTTAAGTCAGTGTCACTAAGAAAATGTTTGTCTTGTTGGTTAGAGGTGTCTTGTCATCAAGTCATGTTAAGTGTGTGTTCACAATATCATGTATGTAGTAGTCATTTTCCTAAAAATATGTCAATCGAACAACCCTCCTTCAACCGGACCCCGGTCTCAGTGACCTTGAACTATTGTCCAAAACTGTGCAGAGCTTGAGGCTATCTTCCACGCAGCCTACACTACGCAATTCTAGAAATGAGCCAATTTCTTGTCTCTCAAAAATACTGAGATGTTACCCGAGAACTTGATTCACTCTTGTGCTTCCCACAAGATCTCCCATCAAGCCTCCCATTGGTCAACCAGAGAAAGGACTTGAGTTGTGACCCAGGGTTGTACTGAGCTCCAGTGTAGAACTTGTCCAACCTGATTGCCTTGCACTGCTTGCAGAAACTATGCAGACATATGGGATAGGAATCTGCTGCATGTCACTACACTATCCTAGGAAATTGTACAGATCTTCCAGGTAGGATTTCCTACTGGCCTACTTTAAAATCAGCCCAAAATTTACGTAGATTTGTCTGTCACCTTCCCTTCTGCCCCGCTCTGCAATCAGCCCAAAAACTACGTATATTTGAAAAGAAAGCTTCCCTACTAACCTGCTCTACTCTCACTTGGAAAATTGTGCAAATCTGTCTGACACCTGATCTTCTGTCCCACTCTGCAATCATCCCAGAAATTGCACAGTTATGTTCAAGCCCAAACTGTCTCCCAAGATCGTGGAATTTTGACCAACAGTTCCTACAGCCTGATCTTGTCCTCCCCAGAGAAAATCCGTAGATCCCAGTTGGATGTCCTACCCAGTCCTACCCTTGAAAATTGAACAGATTGGCTGAGAAGTTCCCTAACTCCATGCATGGCCTTCCTCCCGGAAACTTTACAATTCTGCCTCCCAGCTGGGATTTTCCCCACATTTGTCACTGTTGTCCCGAATTGCACAAATATGCCTCCCAGTGACATCTATGTAGTTTTTCCCAATAGTTCTCTGAAGCCTCGCATCTTGGCCTATGTTGTGCTTTGTGCAGTTTTGTTGCCTTCTCCCTCTCCCGGTCACTTGCACTGAAACGAAAAATATAGCATCATGTTATGCTCAAATATTTTTGGATTTGATGTCATCTCTTCCTGAGTGATTGCAAGAACAGGTACACCTATGAAACATGGCTCGATGACGAATGGGAGGGAAAAGGAGTGCATGCTAGAAAAATTTCTCACAATCAAATGAATGCACGAAGCATATTGAGCAGTGAGTGAAAGGGACACATATACATTCACCATCAAGCAAAGACCAAGACCATCAAAGACCCTGTGCACTTTTCCTTGTGGAGGTGAAGACATGTTACACTAAAAGCATATCATCACTTAGCAGCACAACAGCTTGATACAAACACCACGGTCAACTAATACATGTCAATAGTGTCATGTCGAGTTGTGTCATGAGTTATCTTAGCCACATCAGTACTATGGGCCATACATGTAATCAATGTAATGTAAAGTGGAAGTCCAAGAGACCCACATATGAAGTTGAAGAGCCATGTAAAGTCAAAAAGTCATAGGAAGTCAAATAGTCATGAGGCAGGTCGAAGCGTCACAAGGTTCAATTGCTCCCCTTGGATATATATACCCCGTCATTGTATGAGCAAAGAACTAGTGATGTATGGTGTACAAATGTGTCTTGGATATTTTTCTTAATTCAAAAGCCTGTCTCATGCCATTACATTTTCACGCATGTTTTGTATCTGTTTGTAACACTATTCTTTAAACATTTATAATGCATGTTTGCTTCACCTGTACTAAGATAGTTGAACTACTTCAGTTATTTTAGTACTCATATTGTTGAATATGTGTTGTATTGTTTATCACACTTGTTTGTTCCATGTGGACTATTCTACCAGACATTAGACATACCATCTTTGTGTTTTCTTGGTTTTAACAACCATCACCCCCGTGTGGACTATTCTGTTGGATGGTGTACATGTTTTCCCTTGAAATTTGGTTTTCACGAATGCCGCATCCGCTGTGGACTATTTCACTGGATGATGGACAAACCCTTTTTGTTGTTCACGTGTGTTTCTTCATGGGTTGGGACTATTCCCTATCATCAAGAAGCTCACTTCACCTCCCCCTTTTGAAAGTAAGAGAACCCAGACACAGAGTTACATTAAACACTCACCTCACTTTCTTTAAGTTACAATCATAACACTCTCATGTGTTGAACAATAAGAGCTAATGCAAATATCTAATATAATGGCAACTGGGCCATCATACTGGATGGGACTCCTACACCAAACAGTCTGAGGTCTAGTTGGCACTTCATACCGGGGAGATCCCTCGAATGTTGGCAGGTCCAGCACCATCAACATTTCTAGGGCTATAAAGAGGGTCGCTATTTTTTTATGCCTAAATGTCCTTTGAACCCCATGTATCCATCATCTGGTCATGGTAGTAACACGAACTCCCTCTCTCCCACACATAACTCTGAAGTTGGTTACTCTTCACCTCCTAGTCCTGAACATGAAATTTCATATCATCACCTTCGCTCTGTTTGTCCCATCACCTGTCAATTTGTAAAAACAATCGGACTGATCCCAGGAGTACACAATCATCCCTCTTCATAGAGGAAGCAAAATAGTACACCCACAAGAGTGGTAGTCTTGTTTCTTGAATAAGTAATCCTCGCCACTCTTGAAGAGCTGGAAGAAGCTGATAAGAATGAGGAGGAACCTCATGTTTTCCTACAAGGAGAAGAAGTTAACAACACATTCTTGGGCTTAGGCTCCAATGGAGGCAGCAGAGGAAGCGGAGGCAGGGACGAACCAACAGATTCAGAGATTGAACCATCTAATTCAAAAGAAGAGGAGGAGTGAGAATAAGAAAACAATATGGATGATCAAAACCTAGAATAGATGATATAGGGCCCATTGGTACTCCACGATGCCTTGCACAAGATGCCAAGGCACGCAGAGAAGTTGTTAACAAAGTATGACCCTGACAAATCAGTGAAGGTAGAAGACCATCTAGACACGTTCTACCTACATCTACAGACACTAAACCTCATGACTCCATCACAGTAAACTACTACATGTTTTCACTACTAACCAGCATTGTGCAGTTCGTCAAGTGAGATGCAAAACCAACACTTTATGATAATTGCGAAGAAGAAATTGATGTGAAGAAAGACCTGCACGTGATTGGGGTCATCGTGGATGATGAACCAGCTAAGGAATCCAAAGACATGGGAAAGAGGTATCAAATTGTTGTGATTAAGGTAAAGGAAAATGAAGCAAGTGAAATTGATACCCTTACTTGTCTCCTCAAGTCCTTGACAATTGAAATAGCAGAACTCAAGCAACGGACAACCAAGACAGCAATGAGGAGCATACCTTTGGTTTTGTGCACATGAAGAATGCGACCTCAAGTAGCAGTAGTAGTTACCCTGCTAAATCTATGCAGATTTCAAATTTTGTGTTCCAAATGGACCGGATTTCGAAGGACAACATTTGTGAGTTCCACCAAGCCTTACATTCAAGAAGACTTGTGTATATTGGAACCAGGTTATGGCCTATGTGGCTTCAAGGATGAATGATCATTTTAATGCCAATGAGAAAGTTCAGTCGAAAGATGAAGATGATGAAGAAGATGTTTCATCTAATGAAGCTCCAAGTTATGGGCATGTGGTTAACATATATCAACGTTTAAACACTGCCTAGAAGAAAACAACCACCGAGAAGGAGCCCCCCAAAACAGAATGGTTGATACAACTTGAGAAGTCAAGGGGATCCTACTGTGATTGAGATACCAACAAAGAAGTTCAATAAAATTATCAAAAAAGTTTATCCACCGACATCCTCAACATAGAAAACACAAAGCAAGTCCGAGAAGACAACCCCAATGAAAGATACATCCATGAGCAGCTCACTTCAAATCACTCAACCAAATAGTACAAACACAAGTATTCCCCTTGACAACTCAGTGAGTCTTTCGCTTTGGATTACAATATTGTTGATACATGAAGAAGACTCGTGCGAACATCTCTTTGTTCGAGCTTACCAAACTCACGGGTCAACTGGATATTCTGTTGCATGCCCTGGGGAAAACCTCCACAGACAATGTTGCCTCTTCCAGTAAGGGACCAAGTAAGTCTCCCAAATCACTCGCATATGTACTCAATGTGATTCGCATGGAAGAAGCGAACTCACTCTACCCACCATTTTTGTTACCATTCGAAATATTCAACTTCAATGTCAACAATTTTTTGGTTGACCCTGGCGCATCAGTCAAGGTCATGTCACTCTCCATTGCTAAACAGATCAATGTGAAATGGATCAGTACAACCACACATATCATCCAACTTGATCTACCGTGTGTACCATCCATTGGTGAACTCTCGGATGTGATCATTAGGTTATCGTCTGACAGATGAATTCACCAATGCATCAACATTTTAATCATGCACATCCCTAAAGCATATGGCTTATTTCTCAGCAGAGACTGGTCTAGCAAGTTGCAAGAATATTTTGCTACAAACAGGTCATGCTTATGGTTTCTGTACTAGGGAAGAAACAACCAGATTCGAGTGTTTTCCAAGAGATACATGAAACACAATGTTACTCCCTTTAATGGTTAGAATGAACCGTTTGCTTTCGCAGAACTTATGTTCAGAAATTTATTTCTAGAAACATAGTTGAGGTGTTATCTTGCACAACCAAGTCCCACCCCACCAAGTACATAGTTGGGTCTCCTTCCTCACCCAACTGGTGAAAATTAAACTTGTACAGTACTTTGTAACAGTAGTAGCAGTAGTGTTAATAGTACTAGCATGGAAATTGATCCTTGTACATGACTTGTCAACATTGTATTTTGATGGATCCAAAAAATAGGATGGCTATCGAGCCAGATGTGTTTTTATCGACCCAAGGAAATAAAACATTTTGTCTAAAGCTGCATGGAGTTGAAGTGCACAAAAAACACTGCTGAATATGAAGCACTCATCTTGGGTTTGCACAAAGCCCTCAGCCTCAATGTGGCTATGCTAAAAGTGGTAGGTGATTCAAAGATTGTGGTATGACAGGTACATAATACAATGAACTATGTCTCACCTCGTCTTAAGAGTTACCAGAAAAAGGTATGGCGGCTTATCTCTAATTTCAAAGCTTTTAATATCATATATGTACCAAGAATGTGCAATGCAGCTACAAATGCTCTGGCAAATACAACTGCTAGGATGACACAGCTTAGGGATAGGTTTACTATTGAAATTTTGTATAAACCATCTATCCATGAAAACATCACTAATTTGTTTGTTTTTTATGATGATGAACAAATATTGCATTTTATGGCCGATGTTGAGGTTTTCAAATATGCAGCCATAGATGAAGACGTGCACGAGAAGTTTTTGCAAGATACAATTGATGACATCAAAGGAAACCTGATCCTCAAGGGTGTGGTTTCAGTTGAGAAACTCTATGACTTGCAGAACCACTTTAAAGGGCCCAGGAACACCAAAACCCACAGTTTCACATTGATGCACAGATAGATTAACCTGGGAATAGAAAGAGATCCAAAGTTCGTAAATCTCGGTACGTGTTGCACACCAGACGAGTGGCAAGACTTTGTCCGCCTATTCAGATAGTACTGTGATGTATTTGTGTGGACATACAATGACTTGAAAACATATTGACACACGAATAATACAAGACATCATTCCGATCAAGGAAGGAGTCTAGTTGTTCTAGGAGAATCTCAGAAAATTCCATCCATCAATTGAACCCCTCATACAGAAATAATTGACTAAGTTTTTGGATGCTTGAATCATATACAAGGTTCAACATTCTACTTGGGTTTCAAACTTAGTTCCTGTAAGGAAGAATTCCTGGGAGATCCGCCTGTGCGTAGATTTTTGAAATCTTAATAGGGCCTCGGACAAAGATTACTACCCTATGCCATCAATGGAGCACACCTTGCAGATAGTATCTGGATCTGAAATGTTCTCTCTCCTTGACAGATTTTCCGAATATAACCAGGTTCTGGTAGCAGAACCTGGTAGAATTAAGACTACATTCTGTAGCAAGTGGGGGAATTTTTCTTACCAAAGACTTCCATTTGGGCTGGTAAACAGAGGCCCAACTTTTTAGTGCATTATGGAAATCATCTTCTGTGAGCTCATCAAACTGAGCATGGTGGTGTACCTTAATTACATGACAATCTTTTCCAGAAAGCAGTGATACCACATGCGCCATATCAAGAAGATCTTCGAGTGATGTTGAAAGTATGGGATATCCTTGAATCCCAAGAAGGAAAAGGATGAATCCTCCCATATCAAGCAGGAAATAGTAGATTCACCTACGTTGTATAGCCCATATTTCAGCAAATATTTCTTGCTTTATACATTCGCTTCTGACAATTCACTCACTGCAGTGCTCATGCAGAAGGATGAGCTTAACAACGAACGTCCCATCTCCTTCATGAGCATGAGCATGCAAGGACCCAAGCTCAACTATACCGTTGTGAATAAACAAGAATATGTTGTATACAAGGCAGTGAAACATTTCATACCCTACCTGCTGAAAAGTCATTGCATAGTCTTTGTGCCACACCCAACAATCAGAGTGTCGCTCATTCAACAAGAGCTAGGTGAAAGACATGTGAACTGGATGACAAGATTGCAAGAGTATGATCTTGATATCAAGCCAAATCACACCATCAAGGGTCACGGTCTCTGTAGACTTGTAATAGAATCAGTACACGCGCAAGAGGAAGAAGAAGAGCTTGTCGATTTGGAGCAAGAAATCGACATGTATAATGTAGAGCGAGCACCACCCACTTCACATGGAAACTCTTGGTATGAAGAAGTGTGTCAGTACCTTGAGAACGACGCCATGTGCTTTCACTTTTCCATACGACAAAATAGGGCACTTCACCTCAAAGCCCTATCTTACCAAGTGGTGCACAGAGTGCTTTACAGAAAGCACAACAATGGAATTTTTCTCAGGTGCCTAGAGGCATAAGATTCAAAGAGAGTGTTACATAACATGCATGATGGACTAGTCGGATTTCACTTCGCGGGTAACACAACTGTGCACAAATTCATGAGATTCGATTTCTATTGGCCCACATTGTTTAAGGATGCACAAACTTATCCCTGCAAGTGCTTGGTTTTTCAGCGATGCGCCGACAAAACTCAAAGGTCAACAGCCCCGCTGCAACCTGTTGCAGTGGATGAACCATTCCAACAGTGGGGCTTAAACATCATTGGGGAAATTTTCCCACAATCATCATAGCAGCACCGCTACATTCTAACTACTACAGATTACTTCACATGGAGGATGGAAGCAGCTTCGCTCAAACAAGTGAACGACCAGGAAGTCATCATCTTCCTTCACCGGAACATCATTTCAAGGTTTGGCATTCCTGTATCACTTTTTTTTGACAATGCAACTTACTTCTCTTTGTTGAAACTGTATGATTTTGCATTGCAATATGGTATTTTGCTTAAACATTCAACTAACTACTACCCACAGGGAAATGGTATTGCCAAATCTACAAACAAGAATTTTATTTGCATCATAAAAAAAACCATTTGCTCTAAGCAGCGAAACTAGCATTCCGCTCTAGTGAATGCACTTTGGACTGACCGAGTTACACCCAAGCCCTCTTTGAACACATCTCCACACTTCCTTGTATATGAAAAAGAAGTCATCCTTCCACCCAATATCTATTATCCTGCTCTCTAGTTATCCCAAGAATTCCGAGGCAAGCCATGTCTATTGATTCAACGTAAGATGGAAACATTATACAAGTTACAGGAAGAATGGATGAAAGCAAAAAAAAAAATTTCACTCCACCAGAACTGTATCAAGAGATGGGTCAATTGTAAGTCTAAAGGGAATGCTAGCTTTGATGCGAGTGACTTAGTCTTGAAGTGGGATAAACCCCACGAAGACAAAGGCAAACACACAAAGTTTTAGTCTTTGTGGATTGGCCTGTACATGGTTCACGAAAAACTTGGCTAACACACCTATCGCTTGCAATCACTTGATGAGAGTATTGATAGCCTTCATATCAATGACCAATATTTCAAGTGTTATTTTCAATGATTTGGGGCTGTGCACCACCTATGTACATAGCATGCTTATTTTTTCTCTGTTTCTTTGCTTTTTTGTTTTTGTGATGCTTTTCTTTGCTATTTTTGGTTTGTTTTTCTTTGCTTTGTTTTGGTTGTCTTGTCAATTTTTTTTTGTAAATAAGTCTTATCCTATACTATGTTATGGCTTTTGAATAAGTATGTGTCTTAGTTTAAAGAGTCTTGTGGCACTACAACACTTGGCCAGTCCTATGTCTATATTCTCTTTGCTTGGTTGTAACTTTTGGCAAATGAATCCTTCATGGAAAATATCACCCATCTATAAGGGATCTCTGATCAAACCATGAACTTGTGTCCAAATTGGGAAACCCCATACTTGTACTCAATATTCTGCGCTATGTGTTCAAGCTTAATCCAACTAGTAGAAACAGAGAAGCGGAAAATTCTAAACGAGCAAACCTAAATCAGATGTCTTACATGCTTCTCTGAAGGAACACCCTCTTGTGCTCTCACTAAGTTGGGATCCCTCTTCAGCCCCAAAAATAAATAAGTTCCTACGTACAATCCTCTTTCAAAATATACAAGGGTGAAAGAAGATAAAGGATTCCTTCGCAGAGAGGTGAAGCAGACAACTCCATCGAGGTACTAACTAGGCTCGCTAGTAGTGGAGAAATGTTTATGTTCCTGTGCGACTCCGTCGGGGTACTACCCAGGCCTGCTCATAATGGAGCAACACCAGAGATGAAAACTTATACTCTACAAATCTTAAGCTCGTGAACCAAACAACCCTTCTCGATTTTCAAACACTGTGATCTAGCTAAAAATTTTGATGTATTTGACTGAGTTGGTACAAGGTGAACCATTTCTGTCCATGGGGTAAGTTGGGAAGCCAAAGTAACCTGCACAATGAATCAATACTTCCTGAAAGGCCAAGGCCATGTGTTGCAAATGATCCAAAACAAAGAAGCTAGTATTCAAACAATGTGTTGCCAAGTGTTGTAGCGGCTGCAACACCCTCCAAAATTTTGGCCTACATCCAAATTTCGGAGCTTATTTGGATTTTCCCCTTGATGGTTGCAAACATTGGGGCTTATCCCATGAGCTCTTGTCGAGTTTTCACACCCTTTTTCTTGATTTACCACCGATCGTCTTTTGGCATGTTGATCGCTATGTCATGCTTGCGAGCTTGTTTTGGCATTTTTGAAGGTTTGTCCTTGTGTGCATGAGTTGTTTTCACTCTGTTGACATCATTCGCACTTGTACACGAAGTTATAAGAATTGTCATGCAAGTGTCATCACATTCATTCGAAGACATATTTCAACTATCACACTTGTCACTCTTAACCTTTGAGTCAGTCTCACTAAGCACATGTTTGTCTTGTTGGTTGGAGGTGTCTTGTAGTCGACTCGTGCTAAGTGTGTGATCACATTATCGTGTATGCACAAGTACACTTTCTTTCACACAGTCATTTTCTTGAAAACATGTCGACCAAACAACCCTCCTTCAACCGGACACAGATCTTAGTGACCTTGCATTGTTGCCCAGAACTGCGCAGAGCTTGAGGTTGTCCTCTAGGAAGCTTGCACTGCGCAATTCTGGAAATGAACCTGCTGACTGTCTCCCAGAAATGCACATAAGTTGTCCCAGAACTCAATCCAATCTATGATTCCTGCAATATCTCTCATCAAGCCTCTCGCTAGTCAGCCATAGAAATGACTTAAGTTGTGACCCAGGGTTGTACTAAGCTCCAAAACTACACATAAATTATCCATCTTAACTGCCTTGCACTACCTGCAGAAATTGCGCAGACATGTGGAACATGCATCTGCTACCTATCACTGCACTGTCCCGGGAAATTACGCGGATATTCCAGGTAGGCTTCCATGTTGGCCTGCTTTGGAATGAGCCGAGAAATTGCGCAAAGTTGTTTATCACCTACCCTCCTACCCTGCTCTTCCATCAGCTCAAAAACTGTGCAGATGTGATAAGTAGGCTTCCCTGCTAGCCTCCTCTTCTCTCCCTCATAAAATTTCACAAATCTGTCTGACACCTACCCTTCTGTCCCACTCTACAATTAGCCCAGAAATTGCACAGTTATGTCTGTGCCTGGACTTTCTCCCAGAATTGTGCAATTTTAACCAGCATCTCTTATATCCCAATCTTGTCCTCCTCAGAGAAACTATGCAGATCCTAGCTGGATGACCTGCCTAGTGCTCCCATTAAAAATTACGCAGATTGGCCTAGCAGTTCCCCAACTCCCTGCATGTCCTTCCTCCCAAAAACTGTGTAGTTCTACCTCCCAGCTGGGTTTTTCCCTGTAGTTGTCACTATTTTCCCGGATTGAGCAAATCTGCCTCGCAATGACATATTCACAGTTTTTCCCGAAATTTCTCCAAAGCCTCGCATCCCAGCCTGTTTTGTGCTCTGTGCAGTTTTGGTGCCTTTCCCCTCTCCCGGTCACCTGCATCGAAACGGAAAATAATGCATCATGTTAGACTAGGATTTTGATGTCATATCATCATGAGTGATTGCAGGAACATGTATATCGATGAAACATGGCAAGATGATGAACGAGATGGTAAAGTACTGCATGTTAGAAGACTTTCTCGCAATCGAATGAACGCACAAATCACATCCAGTAGCGAGCGAAAGGGACACATATACATGCAACATCAAGCGAATACCAAGACCATCAAAGACCCTTTGCAATTTTCCATGCAGAGGTGAAGACATGTTACATTGTGAACATATTATCACCCAGCAGCACAAGAGCACAATGGCTTGACATAGACACCACAATCAGCCAGTACATGTCAACAATGTCATGTCGAGTTTTGTCATGAGTTGTCTCGTCCACATCACTACTATCAGACATACTTGTAGTAATCAATGTAATGTAAAGTGGAAGTCCAGGAGACCCACATATGAAATTGAAGAGTCATGTAAAGTCGAAAATTCGTAGGAAGTCAAACAATCATGAGGGAAGTCAAAGAGTCACAAGGGTCAGTTACTCCCTTTGGCTATATATACCCCCTCATTATATAAGCAAGGGAATTTTCACCTTGGCTCCTCTTGCATAGCCTTGAGAGTTTGTAGTCAATTCTTTGAGGAGCGAGCAGTGGCTCCAATGCCCCACTACTAGGACTAGTGATGTATGTGATGCAGGAGCATCATCTCCAAAAAAAAACACCTTGTATTTTACCTAAGCTAGGGGGTTTCATGTTTTGAAGAAATATTAAAATTTCATGTAAATATTAATATTATTTTGAGTGATTCATTAATTATTTGTGAGAAATTGTAAATGTGAGAGAAATTAGTTTCTAGATTATTTAGAATTAATGAGGGAGCCTAAGTGGAATTAGTTTCTAAGTTTTAGGGATGAGAATCTATCTTTTAGGGATGTTGAGAGATTTAAGGGTTTGTTGAGGAATTGAAGGGATAAAGCATTAAATTAGATTATTTTTAAAATTGTATAAATAGGATTGAGAATAGTGAGAGGAGAGAGAGCTGGTTTGGAACAACCAAGGCTGTAAGCCTTCAGAAATTGTAAGGGTCATCAATCTGGAATATCAGGCCAAACAAAGTTTGTAAGTAATCTTGTTTTGGTTTCAGATTATATATATACATTTGGTGATTAGTTGTGAAAGTTATAGTTATTTCTGGTTAACTGTATATATGTGATTGAGGTATCGATTGTTGGGAAGGTTGACCAAAGGAAACCTGTAGTAAAAGCGAGATCGATTTATGTGTCCAACCTAAAAGGATTGTTATTAATATAACAATTGTTATCTGTGCATGAGTTAGGATTGGTTGTGTCATATCGATCTGTATTTGATTAATAGAAAATGAAAAGAAAAGAGCGCTAGCATTTTAATACATTTTAAGTCTGCAGTTCTGGAGTGAAGTCCTGTACGCAAAACACTATTATGTCAGACTTGTGAAATCCTGAGTGATCGATAGCAGACGTTAGAGCGTTGAGAGCACTGTTGCATTAAATGGTAAAGGAGTATATATATTGAAACGTGAATGGTTCAAAAGATAATTGAATATGTTGACTCTATTATGATAGATGTCATAGTTCGATTGCAGAAACAGCCTTTGGTAAATGCGTGAAACAACAAAATATAATCTTATGCATAACTGAAACGAATGCTTTAGTTTGTGAGTTTAACTACAGATATAAGGAGGGATGGTATATACCTACAGCGTAAATGTATTAATGTTGACTGCCAAATGCTGAAAGAACAAGAAATATGTTGAATTCATAGTCCAAATGGTTTGCAGAAGACTGAATGCCGAGTTAATAGCTTTGAAAGTGCGCAGATCTGATTTGAAATGGTGACAGCGCTAGCATTCAAAAGAGATGGTGAGTTAACATATATTGACAGAGCAGGTTTGGGTTCAATTCAGCAGAAACAAATCTGGGTTGAATTCTTATGTAATCTGAATATATTTATCCTGCACTTGGAGATGTTTCATTCCATTGGTGATGAGCTTTTCAATACCACTGAGCGCAGGGGTAATCTGCACACTTTCTATTGCTGATAACCTCCCTCTTCTTTCTTTCTTTCTGGAGCTGTGTAATAAGCAGATTGGAGCTCTAATATGTTCAAAGCAGTGTTTGCAGATCGCTACAGTTTGAGCATCGTTGATGAGAAACAGGTATGCGATATCAGCATTCGATTTTAGCCAACTCTCAGTTTATATAAATTGCTATTGCCATAAGTCGAAAGGTTCGATTGTTTGATTGGAAGTTGTGTTTTGATTGAATGAGAATTGAATAAAGAGATTCAATTTAAAGTCATATTTGGGCACTGGTGCCATGACCTTATTTGAATTAAAGGAGTAAATAATAATTGTATGGATGTCAGCAACAGAGTATCATGTTATGAGACAGCGTGTACAGGTATGAGACAGTGTGTACAGGTATGAACAGGTCTCTGAATTAAATAAATACGTTAAGATTGTATGGAGACAAAATGAATTGCTTGGTAAGTCAACTGTAAATATTGAAACTGAATTGAGACCGCTGGGTACACTACTACACTGAAAGGGAGGAGGGCGCACATATATTTGGTGCTTTGATTAGTTGAAACATGTAGCTTTGTGCATTCGAATGATATTGGTGTTGTTTTCCATGTTCACTTGAGGTTGAAAGGCATAAGTTCATTTTCTTGATTGAATCCAGTCATATCTAAACTAATGATTTAAAATGGAAGGCTTCAAAACTTATGAATTTGCATGCTGATGAATATTGCATTTGAGATTATTCCTTATATGAATTGGGTTTAATTCCAATCATGAGATTACAACATCATGAAACAAGCTTCCGCAAGTTTAAGTGTAAACTCTGGCGTGTATTGAGGTGTATGTTTTATATGCATGGTTGTCAGAGGATCCTGGTATTTGCAGGCCTTGCCTGCGTCAATTTTTGGTATCAGAGCTGGAATGCTCTGTTGAAATGTTCATTTTCTGAATGATGACAAGAAGGTTTTATCAAATTGAAAGGTATTTTTGTTGAATGACTGAAAGGAAGATCAGATTCCTAAATCTGATATGCAAACTACACAAGTGAATAGGATTGCAGGGAGGAAAAGATCATACAAGATCTTAAAGGTGAGATGATTTTTCTGATTTGAAATTTATGAATTGAAGTTTATGGTTGCAGCAGAATGAGAAGATGGCAGTGAACCTGGTATTCAGCTAAAGGCTGAATAAGGAGGACAATTGCAGTGTCCTGAAGAAGAAGGTGAGTTGAAGAGATAGCCCAGAAAGAGAGCAGAGGAAAGTGCTCAAAAGGTTCCAGAGGCAGTGAACCAAGTACTTACCAAAAGACTGAGTGAGGAGAGCTTGGTGAGGTAAGTGACAGCAGAAGAGATTGCTGTCGTAAAGGCTAGTACAACTCATGGGGAGTGAGAAACTCATGGAGAAGATGATCATGGAGGATCAAAGAAGAGGTTCAGAGGAATGCCGCAACGATGAGATGACTGCAGAAGTCAGAGAAAGAGAGATTACAGTAATGAAAGTGCAATTGCAGGTACTAGAGGGATGGCGGCAAGAGTAGGAAAACCAGAATAGAGGATGGATCTTTCCACTGAAGGGAAAGAAAGTGAAGTGGCAGAAGCTACAACAGAAAAGAGCTCGACAGATAAACATGCAGTTAATGGAAGAGCTGAAGAAGCTCGAGCAGATGATGGATGTACAGTTGAAGTGTACGCAACTCAGAGCTGCTGAGTTGGAAGAGGAGTAAGAGATCATTGACGATTTCTTGAATTACTGTGTAGATCCAGATCAGCTAGATAATGTGAACTCTTGTGTTTTTATAGCTGACAATTGTGATGTGATTACAGGTTTTGTTGAAGAGGAAGATAATCAGCTGGAAGAGCTGGTATATGAACCGACGATTAAAGCTGTTGAGGCTTGTAGTTTTCAAACTGACAAGTTGTGTATGAATGGAGGGACTGTAAGTGATGGTGATGTTATGCTTCAGCAATGTCACAGAGAAATTGCATTCCTAGAATATTTGTTGAAAAATTTGGAGTATGACATAGAAATGGCAGAAGAAAGAGTTCAGTACAGTGAATGAGTGCAAAACGACATCTTAGAGACAGATGGTGTGAAGGAAAGACTGGTTGACAGTCTTGAGAATTCTTCAGAGAATTATTTGGGTAAAGAGAATCAGCATACTGATGAGCTGATAGTGGAGGAGAATTCAGAACAGCATACTGAAGTGCTGGCAAAGGAGGACAAGGCACTGATGCCTTCTGATTTTTATTCTAACAAGTGTTTTGTGAATGCAGGTATTGTTGCAGAACATTTGACTCAGTTGAGTAGCCAAGTGAAGGAAGAAGAAGTTTTCTGTTCCAGAAGATTAGAGGGCATGGATGATCGGGTGGAAGTCAGAACAGAAACAAGCATAGAAGCAAGAAGTCAGCAAGTGACAGTACAGATAGAGAAAGTGAAAACTGAGCAAGCCGTCTTAGCTCAGCAGGCAGCAAGAAATCAACAGCCGGGAGATTATTTGGACTAAGAGATTGAACGTATCAAAAGACTGATGACAAAAGAATCCCGGAAGAGACCAGCAGCAAGAAAGAAAAGGAAAGACAACAAGCGAAAGACTGCAGCAGATTTGGAAGGCAGAGCAAGTGGAGCTCTACAGCACAAAATATGGAAGCCTGGAGGACAACAACAGTTAACAACAGCAGTAAAGCAATTGACAAGAAAAGAAAGATTACAAAATAAAATTTGGGATCCAGGAGGAAATATCCAGACTTATGACCAGGTGGTCATGAATTTTCTTACATGGGGAGTCTGATGCAGGAGCATCATCTCCGAAAAAAAACACCTTGTATTTTACCTAAGCTAGGGGGTTTCATGTTTTGAAGAAATATTAAAATTTCATGTAAATATTAATATTATTTTGATTGATTCATTAATTATTTGTGAGAAATTGTAAATGTGAGAGAAATTAGTTTCTAGATTATTTAGAATTAATGAGGGAGCCTAAGTGGAATTAGTTTCTAAGTTTTAGGGATGAGAATCTATCTTTTAGGGATGTTGAGAGATTTAAGGGTTTGTTGAGGAATTGAAGGGATAAAGCATTAAATTAGATTATTTTTAAAATTGTATAAATAGGATTGCGAATAGTGAGAGGAGAGAGAGCTAGTTTGGAACAACCAAGGCTGTAAGCCTTCAGAAATTGTAAGGGTCATCAATATGGAATATCAGGCCAAACAAAGTTTGTAAGTAATCTTGTTTTGGTTTCAGATTATATATATACATTTGGTGATTAGTTGTGAAAGTTATAGTTATTTCTGGTTAACTGTATATATGTGATTGAGGTATCGATTGTTGGGAAGGTTGACCAAAGGAAACCTGTAGTAAAAGCGAGATCGATTTATGTGTCCAACCTAAAAGGATTGTTATTAATATAACAATTGTTATCTGTGCATGAGTTAGGATTGGTTGTGTCATATCGATCTGTATTTGATTAATAGAAAATGAAAAGAAAAGGGCGCCAGCATTTTAATACATTTTAAGTCTGCAGTTCTGGAGTGAAGTCCTGTACGCAAAACACTATTATGTCAGACTTGTGAAATCCTGAGTGATCGATAGCAGACGTTAGAGCGTTGAGAGCGCTGTTGCATTAAATGGTAAAGGAGTATATATATTGAAACGTGAATGGTTCAAAAGATAATTGAATATGTTGACTCTATTATGATAGATGTCATAGTTCGATTGCAGAAACAGCCTTTGGTAAATGTGTGAAACAACAAAATATAATCTTATGCATAACTGAAACGAATGTTTTAGTTTGTGATTTTAACTACAAATATAAGGAGGGATGGTATATACCTACAGTGTAAATGTATTAATGTTGACTGCCAAATGCTGAAAGAACAAGAAATACATTGAATTCATAGTCCAAATGGTTTGCAGAAGACTGAATGCCGAGTTAATAGCTTTGAAAGTGCGCAGATCTGATTTGAAATGGTGACAGCGCTAGCATTCAAAAGAGATGGTGAGTTAACATATATTGACAGAGCAGGTTTGGGTTCAATTCAGCAGAAACAAATCTGGGTTGAATTCTTATGTAATCTGAATATATTTATCCTGCACTTGGAGATGTTTCATTCCATTCGTGATGAGCTTTTCAATACCACTGAGCGCAGGGGTACTCTGCACACTTTCTATTTCCGATAACCTCCCTCTTCTTTCTTTCTTTCTGGCTGGAGCTGTGTAATAAGCAGATTGGAGCTCTAATATGTTCAAAGCAGTGTTTGCAGATCGCTACAGTTTGAGCATCGTTGATGAGAAACAGGTATGCGATATTGGCATTCGATTTTAGCCAACTCTCAGTTTATATAAATTGTTATTGCCATAAGTCGAAAGGTTCGATTGTTTGATTGGAAGTTGTGTTTTGATTGAATGAGAATTGAATAAAGAGATTCAATTTAAAGTCATATTTGGGCGCTGGTGCCATGACCTTATTTGAATTCAAGGAGTAAATAATAATTGTATGGATGTCAGCAACAGAGTATCACGTTATGAGACAGCGTGTACAGGTATGAGACAGCGTGTACAGGTATGAACAGGTCTCTGAATTAAATAAATACGTTAAGATTGTATGGAGACAAAATGAATTGCTTGGTATGTCAACTGTAAATATTGAAACTGAAATGAGACCGCTGGGTACACTACTACACTGAAAGGGAAGAGGGCGCACATATATTTGGTGCTTTGATTAGTTGAAACATGTAGCTTTGTGCATTCGAATGATATTGGTGTTGTTTGCCATGTTCACTTGAGGTTGAAAGGCATAAGTTCATTTTCTTGATTGAATCCAGTCATATCTAAACTAATGATTTAAAATGGAAGGCTTCAAAACTTATGAATATTCATGCGGATGAATATTGCATTTGAGATTATTTCTTATATGAATTGGGTTTAATTCCAATCATGAGATTACAACATCATGAAACAAGCTTCCGCAATTTTAAGTGTAAACTCTGGCGTGTATTGAGGTGTATGTTTTATATGCATGGTTGTCGGAGGATCCTGGTATTTGCAGGCCTTGCCTGCGTCAGTATGGTGTACAGATGTGTCTTGGATCTTTTACTTAATTTAGAAGCCTGTCTCGGGCCAACACATTTTCACACATGTTTTGTATATGTTTGTAAGACTATTATTTAAATGTTTGTAATGCATGTTTTCTTAACCTATACTGAGATATATGAACTACTTCAGTTATTTTAGTACTCATATTATTGAATATGTGTTGTATTGTTTATCACTATTGTCCTGTCTGTGTGGACTACTCTTCCAGACATTAGACAGACCATCTTTGTGTTTTCTTGGTCTTAACAACTATCACCCCCATGTGGACTATTTCGTTGGAGAGTGTATGTGTTTTCTCTTGAAATTTGGTTTTCATGATCACCGCATCCACTGTGGACTATTCCACTAGATGTTGGAAAGACCCTTGTTGTTGTTCTCCTGTGTTCCTTCCTAGGTTGGGACTATTCCTTCTCATCGAGAGGCTCACTTCACCTCCCCCTTTTGACAATAAGAGATACCAAAAACAGAGTTACATTAAGCACTCACCAGGCACACTCACCTCGCTTTCTTGAAGTTACAAGAATAAAACTCTCATTTGCTGAATAACAACAGCTAAGGAAAATATCTATGATAATGGCAACCGGGCCATTGTACCGAATCGAACTCCTACACCAAAAGGTGTGAGGTCTAGTTGGGACTTCATACCAGGGAGATCCCCTGAATGTTGACAGGTCCAGCACCGGCAATAGATACCTTCCAATTTGGACCTGTAGTTTTTTCACTATAATACCAATAGTTGAATCTTGTTTAATAGTAATTCGTAATTGCAAGGTTTCAACAACAAAACTTAGTGGATAATTGAGTACCTAATTAGCAATGTAACTAAATTAGTAAATATAACTGCTTACCTATTGTATAACAAGTCAAAAAATTCACATCATGGGCCACATAACCATTGCCACTTAAAATAAGGTTATTGTGATAATGAGTTGGAGTTAACATCCAACATAGTGTGTGTGTGTGTGTGTGTGTAAAACACTAATAGGAATCAAGTGTTCTTGTAATTGGACTAATCGATAAAAATACCCTCTTCATTTAGAAATTCTCTTCCATTTTTTCCAAATTACCCAATTCACATGGTATTCTTCATAACAATTTGTTGTCTTCTTGATCGAGGAAGTCCATCTTCTCTAGCACAACTGAGCACATTAGAGAGGAGGAACACGTACCTTAGATTTCATAGAAGGCACAACTTTACTGGAATAGGACTACTGGGCAAACAACCTCCTTCAAAAACCCCATGAAATTCACAACTTTACATTCAAAGAATGCATCTAGGTCTAGGAGCACTATCATTCCCATTCGAGTGAAGGCTCTCTCGATGGTTTCTTTTATAGCACACATATTCAGAGGATCATAAC
Source organism: Pinus tabuliformis (assembly GCA_031772625.1). Classification (NCBI taxonomy): domain Eukaryota; kingdom Viridiplantae; phylum Streptophyta; class Pinopsida; order Pinales; family Pinaceae; genus Pinus; species Pinus tabuliformis. Next base: position 989,473,594 of record CM062819.1, read on the forward strand.
AAATAAGCAAACCTATTCTCTCTACTTGCATGCACATTGGTTTCCACGCCACCACTAGACTGGCCACACTACCAATGGACAAGGTACCATTGTCAAATGCGACAAGGAGGTCCTGCCATCCTTGGGCTAGCAGTGTCAATCATAACAATGTTAGTAATAGTGCCAGAGTACTCATTGACAAAAAGTCCATTTACAAAATTACCCTTTTTTTCATTTTAAAATGATTTGTCAAGAACTAAAAAATAGGAAAATAAAAATTCACTCCACTAGGACTATTATGTCCCAGCAAAGTGCTCTATGCTAATCAAAAAATGAAAACTTAATTGTTTAAAAATTATGCAATTATTTTAATAATTTAAGAAAAATAGTAAATAGAAAAAAGAATCTTAAAACATTGGTTATGCACATGAAAATAGTCCAAATTAATAGGGGTCAACTAGCTTGAACTATAAGGCAAAACCTATAGTATCTAAGAAGGACTAATAAAAAAATGCAAAAAGTAATTAAAACGCATTAATATTACCAAGAAAAACAACACTTGAATTAACATATACCTCCACTTGAGGGTAGGATAAAAGGAAATCCGAAATTATCTGATTCAAATTAATACATATTACCAAAATCAATACATATTACCAAAACAGACAACACTTTAATTGACGCATACCTCCACTTGAGAGTACACATGGATTAGATTTTTCATATTTAGTGTTCATGACATAGATGGATATTTTTAATATTTATTTTCAATCACAAACTTCAAAGACTTCCACTTGAACATTATTGAATGTCCACTAGTGCGATGTTTCAAGGCCAGTTTCCATTAAGATGAAAAGATAGTTTGAATACGCATCGTACGTGAGTCACGTAAGGTGCTGGTCACAAGAAAAGATGGGTCGAAAACACATCAAAAATTATAAAATTGTTTTAATAATTAAAGAAAAAGCATAAAAAATAATCTTAAAATATTTGTTACGCACATGAAAATTGTCCAAACTAATAGGGGTCAACTAACTTATTACAAGGAAAAAGTTATAGTCTCTAACAGGGACTCATAAAATAATGCAAAATAAAATAAAATTCATTAATCTTAATAAAAATTATAACACTTCAATTGACGAATACCTCCACTTGAGGGTATAATAAAAAGAAATCCAAAAAACCATTTAAATGAATAAATATTACCAAGAAAAACTTGGCAAAAGTTATTGTCTCTAACCGAGATAAATTAAAAATGTACAAAATAATTAAAATGCATTAATATTACGAGGAAAGACAACACTTCAATTTAAGGATACCTCCACTTGAGGGTAAAATAAAAAGAAATCCAAAAAATCATTCAAATTTATAAATATTACCAAGAAAGACAACAATTTAATAAGGCATACTTCCACCTCCACTTGAGGGTACACATGGATTGGATATTTCATATTTAGTGTCCATGACATAGATTGCCATTTGTAATATTTGGTTTCAATCACAAACTTCAAAGTCTTCCACTTGAACATTATTGAATGTCCACTGGTGAGATGTTTCAAGGTCGGTTGCCATTAAGATGAAAAGATAGTTTGAATACACATCACACGTGAGTCACGTAAGGTGCTATTCATAAGAAAAGATGGGTCAAAAACACATCAAAAAATATAAATTGTTTTAATAATTTAAGAAAAAGCATAAAAAAAAAATCTTCTAGTATTCACACATGAAAATTGTCCAAATTAATAGGGGTCAACTAACTTACCACAAGGAAAAAGTTATAGTCTCTAACAGAGACTAATAAAATAATGAAAAATAAATAAAATGCATTAATATTAATAAAAAATATAACACTTCAATTGACAAATACCTCCACTTGCGGGTAGAATAAAAAGAAATCCAAAAAATCATTCAAATGAATAAATATTACCAGAAAAAACCAGGAAAAGTTATAGTCTCTAACCAATTTTAATTAAAAATGTAAAAAAAAAAAAAAGTTAAAATGCATTAATATTACCAAGAAAGACAACAATTCAATTTAAGGATACCTCCACTTGAGGGTAAAATAAAAATAAATCCAAAAAATCACTCAAATAGTAAATATTACCAAGAAAGACAACACTTTAATTGAAGCATACTTTCACCTCCACTTGAGGGTACACAAGGATTGGTTATCTCATATTTAGTGTCCATGACATATATTTCCATTTGTAATATTTATTTACAATCACAAACTTCTAAGTCTTCCACTTTGAACATTATTGAATGTCCACTGATGAGATGTTTCAAGGTCGATTGCATTAAGATGAAAAGATAGTTTGAATACATCTCCCAAGTGAGTCACGTAAGGTGCTAGTCACAAGGAACGATGGGTCGAAAATACATCAAAATTTTTAAAAATGTTTTAATAATTTAAGAAAAATCATAAATAAATAAATAAAATATTAAAATATTGGTTATGTATATGAAAGTTATCCAGATTAATAGGGGTTAACTGGCTTACTACAAGGAAAAAGTTATAGTCTCTAAATAAAATAATGTAAAAAAAATAAAATGCATTAATACTACCAAAAAAGACAACACTTCAATTGAAGAATACGTCCATTTGAGGGTAGAATAAAAGGAAATCCAAAAAATCATTCAAATGAATAAATACTAGCAATTTCACCATATGTTGCAAAGGAAACGTCGTAAGGCAATAACATATAACACTAATTAATGATTCTTTGACAACTGTTGAAATACAACAAAATATCAACAAAAGTCTAGGACATGCTACAATGAAATATTACTACAATACTACTTCCTTGAGTCTTACAAATGTGTTGAAGTTAAATATCTTGTCTGATTATGCCAACATGAAGGCCTCATAAATAAAGAAAAAGATCATAATTCGCTACTTTCAAAGTGAGAGGTCATTTTGGTACAATTCCTCCATATTTCTTCTTGATCACTTACTTCTAGTATATACAACCTTAATGAGTACAAATAAATGTGTTTATAGTTTGAAACATGTGCCTACAAAGGACTATAACAATTTTGCAAATAAATTTTGAATTTCTACGTGAATTAAGATCTACCCTGGAATAAAAATGCACATATCTCCAATCCAAAAATTGAACCCAAGAATAGCATGAACTACACCTTTTCTTGAGAAAATTTCCTATGCTTATCTTTTTAATTTTAACTCACCATTGTATTATTTCTTTCATGATCATTGAAACAATTCAAAATATCACATTGGTGGTTACCACTAATATCCTTGGTGTCTGCAATGTTCTTGTTTTAATCCAACATATTCTGGTTAAGTAAATCTAAACAATGTCATAGAGTTGAAAATAATGTAGATATCATTCAACAACATTGAATCCATTTTATTTTGAAAATCAAGAAAGTGTGGTCCATAAGCACCACAATGAAAATAGTGCTTTTTACATCAAAAAAACCACACCTCACCTTGGTTTTAAAATAATGACCCCAAAACTTATATAAACTACTCATTTATGTAACTGATAAAAACATGAAAGGGTTATTGAGAATCTTGTGTTTTCGACAAGAAACATAGTGATAAATTTGACAAAGAAAGTTGGATGAATAAAAATCATGCATGTGGAAATTGCACATAGTGACCTTTGTGGTCCCATGAGACTTTAGTCATTGGAAAGTCCAGATTATTTTATGACATTCATTGACCATGCTACAATGAAATCTTACTGCAATATTGCTTCCTTGATCCTTACAAATCATGAGGCCTATTTTAAGTTAAATAACTTGTATGATAATTCCAACATGAATGCCTCATAAATAAAGAAATAGATTGTGATTTTCTACCTTCGAAATCAAAGGTTATTTTGGTACAATTCCTCCATAATTCTTCTTGAACACTTCCTCTTGCTATAGATAACCTTAATAAGTACAAAGAAATTATCTTATAGATTGAAACATGTATCTACTAAAGACTATAACATTTTTTTAAATAAATTTTGAATTTCTATGTGAATTAACATCTACCCTTGAATAAAATTAAACATATCTGCATTCTTGAAATTGAACCCAAGAATGGCACCAACTACACCTCTTCTTGGAAAAATTGTCTATGATTCTCTTCTTATTGTTGATTCAACTTTGTATTATTTCCTTCATGATCCTTAAAACTATTCAAAAGATCACATTGGTATTTACCACTAATCTCCTTAGTGTCTACCATGTTCTTGTTCTAATCCAACAATTTTTTCTTAAGAAAATATAACCCATGTCATACACTTAAAAATAATATGGAGACTATTCAACAACATTTAAACCATTTTATGTTGAAAATCAAGAAATTGTGGTCCATAAGCATGACAATGAAAAATATGACTTTTGAGTCACCTTTGTATTATTTCCTTCATGATTCTTGAAACTATTCGAAAGATCACATTCCTATTTACCACTAATCTCCTTGGTTTCTACCATGTTGTTGTTTTAATCGAACATATTTTTCTTAAGTAAATCTAGCCCATGGCATGCACTTAAAAATAATATGGAGACCATTCAACAACATTTAAACCAATTTATCTTGAAAATCAAGCAAGTGTGGTCCATAAGCAAGAAAATGAAAATACCTTTTTCTTACATCACCTTGGCTTTAAAATAATGGCCCCAAAATTTATATAACCTATTCAACTATCTGACTGGAAAAAACATGAAAAAGTTATTGTGAATTTCACATTTTAGACAAGAAACATTGGGATAAATTTGACAATAAAAGGTTGGATGAAGAGAAAACTTGCATGTGTAAATTGCACATAGTGACCTTTGTGGTCCCATGAGAATTTAGTGATTGGCAAGTCCAAAATATTTTATGACATCCATTGATGCCCTACAAAGAAAAATTTAGTTGTGCTTTCTAAGTACAATTCATTAGCTCTAAAGTCAAACCCATGTTATTATACATCATAAAATCAAGCAAATATTAACTCAGCATGCATAATATCCAAACCATTTGCAAAACATTTTGAATGTAAACAAAATATACAATCTAATAGTTTGTAGTTAATGAATAAGTTGTCCCATGTGAACCCATTAAAATGTACACTAGAAGTCATGTCATGAATATATAACGTAGTATATTCTTTGTATATACAACATAATTTGGTGCTTTTTAGGGTTCCCAAGACATTTAGAGTGAATATCAAGTCCAACACACTTAATCTAAACTCATAATATATAAAATGTATCTCCGGAGATTCATGTTCATTAATAATTGAGAAGACACTCCAAATGCACAAAATATCAAGAGAAACTCAAATATCGATCACCTTCACCAATCAACCTGAACAAGGATTTCCCTTTCTGAAATAAAAAGGGAAAAATGTTAACATTTAAAAATAATTCTCCAAAGAAATATGAACAAAGTTAAATCTCCAAATAATGAGAGAATTGACTTCCTACCAGTGCCAAGGGATCAATCATTTTTTATGTGCCCCATGGTTAATTGAACTTGTGGCAACAATATTCGAGTCCTTGGTGGTGTAGAATTGGGTTTCCCATTAGGAGTTGTTGGAAGATAATGTCTCCATATTATAGGAGTTCCCTTATCATGAACATCTAGACTCGACCTTGGAGAATGACCATGAAGCTTTTCTTTTTCTGACTCAGTAGAAATCATGTAACATGGAATCAATATAATGCCTTGAGAAGCATGTTCAATACGCTCAATTTTAATAGATCCAAATGAACTGCATCTTCCGGGTTCTTGCTTCTATAACGTTATTTCTCATATCTTCCTTCTTTAATAGTAATTTATGCCTAATAATAGCAGCATTTTGAGGTATACCAAACAAAGAATCTAAATTCCCTTACCATTTAAAAACCATCCTCAATTATTGTACCACCCACCTCGGCATCCACTCTAGACATATTAGGTTATTCTTAATTGATCAAGAGTATATAATTTTTAGGGTGGTGTTCTATGTGCACTATGTATGGGGTTCATTCCAGCCTTGGATATATTATGTGAGTTGATGTGATGTTTTACTTATGGCTACAACCTAGTTTTATTTTTTACCTATTTATCATGATTTAAAACTTAATCATCATCTCCGATCATTGTAACATTGGATATATCTATGAGCTAATGTGATGTGTTGTTTGTCACAATGATTCAAAAGTCATTTTTTTATCTCAATATTTACTTTATCGTTGTCTATTTTGTATATGAACCATTTAAAAAAACCATTGGAACATTTGATTTTACACTGTGATCTCCCCAAGCTGCATGGGGCTTTCAGAAATTAGAGAGCAACTTAAGTGGTTATTGTTAGAAATTGATATATAATATGGGAAATTTGGATGGTCTATAGGAAATATGGATGCCATAACAGATATGTCTTTTGAAATTTCAAAGTTAATCTAGATGCAAAAATTTCAAAGTTAATAAACCTTGTGGTTGATCCTCCAATAGGAGGAATCTAAGGATGTCACTGTATGATAAAAAAATAACAATAAGGATCTTATCTATTACTATGAATAGATGTGTGTGATTGGAAAATCCTAAAATGTAATCCCTTTCAAATTTTTATCCATTGTCTTCGTATGTTTATGCATAAGAGATATGTATTTTGAATTTTCAAAGTTAATCTAGATGCCAAAATTACAAAGTTAATCAACTTTGTGGTTGATCCTCCAATAGGAGGAATCTAAGGATGTCACTATATGATAAAAAATAAGGATAAGGATCTTAGCTATTACTATGAATAGATTTGTGTGATTGGAAAATTCTAAAATTTAATCCCTTTCAAAGTTTTATCGGTTTTCTTCTTCTTTTTTATGCATATGGGATATGTATTTTGATTTTTCAAAATTAATCTAGCTACCAAAATTATAAAGTTAATCAACTTTGTGGTTGATCCTCCAATAGGAGGAATGTAATTATGTCACTATATGATAAAAAGCAAGGATAAGGATCTTATCTATTACTATGAATAGATTTGTGTGATTGGCAAATTCTAAAATGTAATCCCTTTCAAAGTTTTATAGATTGTCTTCTTATGTTTATGATTTGTTGTAGTCCATGCTATGTCTTCTTATGTCTATGATGTGTTGTAGTCCCTGCTATTGGTTATCAGATATTCATTACTTCAAATAATGTTGTTTAATTTTTCAAGAATATAAAATTAATAATTAATTGTGGGTATTAATATTTAAAAAACAAAAGGTATTAAAAAAAATATATATTTAATAAAGTATTGCCTCGTAACAATATGATTTTTTTATTAAAATTGTAAAACAAAATAATTAAAGTATAATATATATAATTAATCTATGAATCAAAGTTTTCTCCATTGTCTTATGGATTAAGTTCTAGGTTGGGCAAACTTCCATTCTCTCCAGCTTCAAAATTAAAGGGTTTTGCATGCGCTGTTAAAAGTTAGACATTCTAAATTAGGATGTAGGAATTCTAAATTAGGATGTAGGCTATTTTCTTCTATAAAAATGTTATTGTTTCATTCATCCTGATCCCTCAGGAAGATAGGTAGATCTAGAGTTAAGATGGATATATGTTGGTTTAATTTCCTCATTTAAATAAGCTAGATTCTACATGAATACCATTGGTCAATACCATCAGTTCCCAATACCATGTGCGAATACCATAGGCCATTTTTGTTTTGTTTTTTTTATGTTTAGATTTTATTTTATTTTCATGAAATTAAAATGTTTACATTACATGGCATTTATCCTTTTATTTAATTTTATTTTTTGATTTTAATTTTATCTAATAGTAATTTGATTTAATCAAACATTATATTAAAACATCTCTATAACATGCCAATAAACTGAGAAAATTTACATACTCTAACAAATTCTCATTCTAACCGATTAGATTAACTATGTCATTAAAAATTGTTCAAATTGATCAGTAAATGAATGGAGAATAAATTAAAACTATTGAGTAAATAAATCTGCAATAAATACCATGGGTCAATACCATGGGTTCTCAATACCATGTGTCAATACCATAGGGCATTTTTATTTTTCTTATTATTTTATTTTTATAAGGTTATTTTGATTTTGTTTTTATTTTTTATTTTTATGTTTAATTTTTATTTTATTTTCATGAAATTAAAATGTTTACATTACATTGCATTAATTTTTTTATTAAATTAATTTTTTTATTAAATAATTTTTTATTTTATTTTAATTTTTATTTAATAGTAATTTGATTTAATCAAAATGTTAAAATTTATATTAAACATCTCTATAGCATGATAATAAACTAAGAAAACTTACATACTCTAACAAATTCCCATTCTAACGGATTAGATTAACTATAGCATTAAAAATTGTTGAGTAAATAAATCTACAATAAATTTGTTGACATTTAATCATTGAGATTGGGTGAGCATTTGTAAATAATGTAAATAGCAAATAATGGAAAATGCAGCGACAACCGCAAGTGAAGCCTAAGAGTCTCTCCCTCCTGTATATAACCATGAGTAATCTTAATGAATAAGCAATTTGTTTTTTAGGAGTTACCTCCTGGCCTGACATGGTATTAGAGCCAACCTATATTTTTATTTTTCTGCATTAAAACTCCTGTCAGTTTCTTGCCCTCTGCCTCTATTCTATTCAAATCTATGCATTTGGATAGACCATCTTCTGCATTAAATGCGTTTTTGAATTATCTCTGCGATCATGGGAAGGATAGCTCAGTTAACCTCTAGCTAAATAACTCTCATAGAAGTTTTTTGGAGCGGACCCACAAACAGTTGTGGAAGTCATTGAAGCCTTGGTAAGGTGAGTGTGGAGCATGTTGTGCCTTAAGAGACTGTGAGCTTGGTCAAACCAGGAGGTGTTGCGTTGAATAGTGAGACTGCAATGTGCATTTTGCGACGACTAGTTCAAATACTGATGGTCTTTGCTAAGTTCTTTCAATGATCAGAATCCATTAACAAGTTCATACATTGAAGAATATTGATGGTCGATGGCATATATGGTGAATGAATAAAGATTTTTTTGATAGTCGATTGAATGGCATGTATGTTGGAGTGACTATGTCTCCCTTGGTAAATTGACTATTCATTAGCCACTTTTTAAAAGTCGTGGTATAAGTCAAACAGATTTTAAGAACTGTGTTAATGAAGTGTTGCATTATTGTCAAAACTGAGTTTGAATTGTCGACCTGCGGAACGCTGGTTTGTTCTAGAATTGCACTGCCCTCCACGACCTATTGTGACTCTGGTCCAGTGTAATATCACTGCACCATCGATACCACCATAGCCCCCTCCAAACCTACATTGGCCATTGTCTGAAACCACCATACATTAATGTTGCCTCCATGTGCAACAATCACTGTGTATTATCTCCGTCGTAATACAAAGTGCGGTAATACAATTCCAGTTAGGTCCAGCCCCACAGTTGGCCCCCTTCCAGCAGTGAAACCCAATCCATGTCGACATGTATAATAATACTGCACCCCACGGTTGGCTCATAACAATACCATGCCCATAACAATAACGTGCTCCCCATACCCTACACTGTCGTAATCCACCATATACCACCTCCCCCAGACATAATGTTTCCCATATACCACCTCCCCCAGACAAAACCTTCCCCATATAATACTTCTGTCTTCAAATATCTTAGTGCAACTTTTTTACACAACAAGTGCAATTTTTGTTTTTCCAGTAGAGGAGCGATTTTTTTACACAACACACATTTTTAAATGCACTCATTGATCTCTATAGTTGGAGTAGTTTTCTCTGGGAAAGAAAACTATCTAGAGTGGTCACGGAAGATAAAACACACTCTAGTTTCAATGAGTTATGGAAAGGAGTTTGTGTAGGCGAAGGAGATAATGAACCTACAAAGCCTCCCTTAGAAAAGGAATTCACCATTTGGGAAAACATGAACAGCAAGGCCTATGCCTTGATTGCAACATTTGTAAATGAAGAGGTGAGTCGCCATATTTCACCATTTTCAAATGCTTTTGAAGCCTTACAGAAGTTGAAGGAACTCTATGACTCACACTCTGAGCTTGAAGTTATCCAATTGATGATTACATTATTCAGTCTTGAATCACAAAATGATGATCCTCTTGCTTTAGCATCAAAAGTAAGATCTATTATGCATGATATCAAAGTCACTAATGTTGAACTAGAAATTCCTCCAATAACATTTTTCATGGCACTTTATCCCACTTATTTAAATTATATTGAATCATTGCAAGCAAATGGAAACCTTAAAGAGATTACCTTTGACTCCCTTGTGAACAAATTTGCTGAGAGAGAGAAATCTTTAAGGAAAAAGACAATTCCTCAGTATTCTAAAAAAGTTATGTGTCTTGCACATAGAGAGAAGAATCATGCTCAAGATTCTTCCAGAGGAAGAGGTGGTCGAAGAGGAAGAGGAAGAAGAAATTTCAGAGGCAGGGGGGGTAGACACTTAAGGAGAAAAATCTGATCTTCATTGCATACGTTGCAATAGAGATGGATCACATGATGCATCCACATGCAAGTTTTCTTGGGACAAAATTGAGCAGGAAACAAGGCAAGCCAAAGGTAAAACCAATGACAAAGAGAAAGGTAAAGCACCTACATCCACTCACTATGTTGTGGCACATTGTAATATTGGATTAACTGAAGACTTGTTTAATGGTGCACTTGCTTCTTGGAAAAATGATTGGTTGCTTGATTCAGGAGCAACTTGCCACATGAATTTTAGAAGAGAATTTTGTGAAGAATTTATTGACAAGATGGCGCAGTATACTTTGTAGACAAATCAAAACTCAAGCCATCGGGGCTTGGCATAATCAGGCTGAAATTGCCTGGTCTTCTAGACTTTCTTCTGCATGATTTTTATATATCCCACAACTGAGAAGAAACTTGTTCTCCTTCTTCCACATCTGCCAAGAAGGACACTCCATTCATATGCTTGATGGCAAGGTTGAGGTCAGAAAAGTATCAGATCACTCACTTGGCATGATGAGGATAGAAGAAGAAAGACTTATGAAGTTTCAAGGTACCTCTGTTCATGCACAAATTTTCTCATATAGTTCTCATTATGATGAAGGTACATTTCCATCAAGTATTTTATGGCATGCTAGATTTGGACACTTGAACTATGAAAACCTTCGCTTGTTGAAGAAAAATGGTGTTACTGGTTTGCCTACAATTCCTAGGAAACTTAAGCAATGCGATGCTTGTATTCTAGGAAAGCATAGAAAACAGTCTTTTCATGATTCACATTCCAAAGCACATAGAAAACTTGAACTCATTCATTAAGATTTATGCAGTCCAATAATTGTTGTTTCTGCAAATGGAAATAATTATATGATGACATTTATTGATGATTACACAAGAATGTTTTGGGTTTATTTACTGAAGAATAAATCTAATGCTTTTCAAACATTCAAGAAATTTTATACATGGATTGAAAATGATGCACAATATCATATTGACTCTATTCACACTGATAAGAGAAAATAATACACTTCAAATGAACTTGAAAACTATCTTCGTGAGCATGGGATCAAACATCAAACAACTGTTCCATATAATCCCCAACAGAACAGAGTAGATGAAGGAATGAATAGAACAATCTTAAATATGGTATTGTTGAAGCCCCGAAAATCGTTGTATCAACATTGGGGGATAACCACCCGGTCCGGACCTTAATACAACTCCTTTTCTGTTTGGAATGGTGGCTCCGACTGGATATAATGGGACCAGTTTCCCAATAATGAATAAAAGGGGATGGATGAGTGATTGATTTCTAATAAATGATAATGAATGGATGACCTAATCTATCAGTGAAAATATAAATAACTATTCTATCCCGTGAGGCTTCTATTCTTTGGAGTGCAACGTTTGATAATCTATGTTCATTGATAGGCATATAGATGACTCTAAGCAATAAACATAGATATTTCTTTACTTAATGATTACCTTGTTCAAATAGTTGAACAAAGTGATTAACACATTGTTACACCTATCTTTTTATATTACCGATACATGTATGATTAAAAGGAAAGCATGTTGTAAACATCCAGTAGTGGAAAGTATAAAGAATGTTGTTAAAACACATGCATATATCTTATAATAGCAAGAGCGATCAAAAAAAAATTCACATAAAAGGAATGAACGCAGACATAGATAATAGTACCATATGAGCTGCAAATCACTCCCAATATCAATTGCTATTTGGATTCCTTCTTTTGACGCAGAAACACTTTTAAACAAAGGCAGTAGTGCACATTCACATAAAAGCTTCGTTATCAAAATTGGAATAATTGGCCCAGTCTTTATAAAGAATATGCCTAAAGTACAGTAGTGCAACTTCAGGTTTAAGTCATATACAAAAACTTACGACCCTTTCTAAATACATGAAAGGGTCTATAAATACTTGATTAAAACTAACTAACTATGAAACTAAAATCCTATTTAATTGGTACAACTTGATTCTGAATATCTTCCTCACGGCAATCTGGCAGTCGACAGCATGATTCATCACTTAGGCTGTTTGCGTTTAAACCTTAGCTGGCATATTGCAAGCATTGGTTCCACTTCTGGTGGTCGGTTGAGACGAGAATTGAGTTGGGCAGCATAGGTGGCATCTTGTATATCGGGAATGATACACCCGATTGCATCTGTGAGGCACTTGAGGGCGGCTCTCTGGCTATATGGTTTGACTAAGAACAACCAATAGGTGTCCCATGTCAAACTGTTAATTCCTGTGATTAATCTCCCATTTTTCTCAAGCTCTTGATAACATGACTACTCCAATGTTTTAGCTGATATCAATTTACCTGGGGTACATTGAGAAATCATGTTAGATAAGTAGAGAGTATCATTAATCAATTCAACCAAATTACTTGTGGTTAATTTTCATCTTGAAACTACTCTCTCTGCTTTCATTAACTAGGACTACCATTCCGTAAATAATATCTCTTTATGCGATTCTAGGATTTTTGGCAAATTAGCTGCCTGTCCCTCAACAGTCTCTTGCCACTCAAGAAAATTAGTCAAGGTCTCATCGGCCTGCTCCAAGTCTGTTCTAGCATCAACCGATTTATCACCTATTGATGCTGTTAAGTCACATAAAGGTTTTTCTTGGGCGATTTGTTGACATAACAGCTTTATCTGTGTCAGTAATGCCTTGTTTATCTGTAATGCCTATGTTCTGAATTCAGCTGGCTGTGGAAGATTCTTGGTTTTCTCTATTTGGGCTGATAGTTGAGCAATTTTCTCATCTTTCGACTTCAGCATTTGTTCATTCATTGCTTTTAGTTTTGCAATGCTTCCGACAGCTCTTTCTGCTTTTGAACTGCACTGGAATCAATTCTCTGTTTCTCTTCCTGCAGTTGTTTATTCAATTGATTATTTATTTGTTGTTGTGTAAACAATTGCCGTTCTTCTTGTTCTGCCTTCTGTTGTGCCTCCGATAGTTGTGCTTGTAGAAAAAATATTTCCTGGTCTTTTCCTTTTAATAGATTACTCACCTCTGATGCCTTGTCTATGGTAGCTGTCGAATAGGCTCCAGCATATTGGGGCAGTTTTGTTAGGTCATCAGAGGGATCAAACTCCTCCTTCCAAACCACGTTGCCCGTCACTGTTTGTTCAGGGAATAGGGAAGGTTGATCAGTCCTTCTCCTTTTCCGCTATCGTTTTACTACAGCCTTGTGCTTTGGCCTGTAAAAGACATCTAAGGGAGGAATTCCTTCTACTTGCAAAACAATCTGATCGGAGGGATCCTTAGGAATTATCTCTATTCCTGTAGAACTGGATAGGCTGCTGGTTCCACTTGGAACCTGTTTAGATGTTTTCTCCTGTGTGTTAGCTGCTTTTGATGTTTTGGCTTCCTTCGAGCACTCAAGATTGTTGATGATCGAGTCGAATTGTTGCCATTCCTGGAGCAATTTCGGGTCAATCTGGGCATCTACATTCACCTCTGTGCTGCTATGTTCCTGCTCTTTCCTCTGGGTTTCCTCTTGCTCCTCTATCTGGGTTTCCTCTTGCTCTTTTGCATGCACTTCCTCCTGCTCTTTTGATGTAGCAGGAGGTTCCTTGGTGAGTCACTGCTCAGGCTCGCTTGATTTTGTCATTGGTGTTGTTGCTAACAGATCTAGAGACAGAGTTTGCAACCTCTGTTCTCTAAGTCTGTTAAATTCAACTAACCCGTCATCCTGATATTCCATTCTGGCCAGCGTTTTAACTTGGGATATTGACTCGGCTGAGGAGAACAGGTCATCGAACATATCTTCTTTATGATCAAATTTAGTTAATTTTGCCTGTTCAAGTGCATTGTAGGTGACTTTGTTTGGATCAAATCGCCTATTAGGAAGAGTTGCTAGACTTAGTGCCTTAATTTTATCAGCTTCTTTCTCTACATGTTTAAAGTCATGCAGAGCGTAGACACCGCATCTTAGAGGAAAAGGAGGCCAAACCTGCTTCTTTTTACTCCTCAGAGTCTGTGTAACTCCTTCGGATGTAATCTGATAGGCTACCTCCCTAGCTAACTGTTTATCAGGTATGTATAAAGGGAGGACGTGAGGTTTGGCTTGGCTGCCGAAAACTCTTACATAGGTGAATTTTTCTTCTCCGAACCATCTTCCTATGGATGTCAAGTCAACCCCTGCTTGGTAGGAAATCTTCGGAGCAGGTTTATCAAAAATAGAATAGTGACTAGGTAACATAAAACCGTTGCAAACTTGATATAAATGGTGCTTATAGTGAGCTTTCCATAACTTTTGATGGTATATATGAATGGGCATGGGGTCTTGTGGAGTCCATCTCCATCCAAGCACAGGAAATTCAGAATTAAAACACAGTGTGTCCAAGATATAGGCACTATAGTAGAATGGGGGAATAAACCTTTTAGTAATGCGGGATTTGCTTCTAAACTCAAGGACTGCGGTTGCTAGCTTATCAGACAGTATAGTTTCCCAATCCATTATTTCACTATTACATGTTGCCTCCATCAAAGGAACCATTTCTATAGTGAAGTTTGCGGAATCATGCAACCCCCACAATCTACACATCATTATTCTGGCATAACAATAAGGAGAACACAAAGAATCAATAGAGTACTTACCTGAAGACTCATGCTTGTGTTTTGTTGGGTTTTGCCTCCAATCCCGAATGGGTTCAGATTCAATTTCGTTCTCATTTCTGAAATTTTCCAAGAACGCCTTGTTGTACTTCTTCTCCGGTACAGGCAAATGGTACATTTGCCTCAAATCATCAGGTTGAAATGAACCGAAGATTCTCCCATCCATGGTGCAAAATGTTCTGTTCGTGATTGGGATTTCTTCAATTGCCCACCTCACTACATCTGTATATGGGAGAATTTGTTCCCGGGCTGCTATCCGATGAAGGAAAGAGTCAGCTAAATCCTTTAGAGTAGCGTCAGATTTTCGAGTCGTGTCTATTGTGGCTTGCACTGCTGTTACCTCGGGTCCTTCGGCCTCAATTAAATTATAGGTGCTTTGCCAAGTAGTTTTGCCGAGTCCTAGACATGTAGTGTCGGATATCAGTCCTTTTCTTTTTGTTCCTGGATCGGTGGTGGGTTGTCCTGTGGCTGGCGAAGTGGAAGCTGTTGCAGTCTTCTTAGACTTCTTCCCCATTCTGCTCGAATTCACTGCTTCAGAAGAGCTCTGCACAGGAGTGAAAATGAACGTAATGCGGAGAATTGGTGGCACAAACCAAATATGAACGAGATATATTAATCAATGCATGATGGAGGATTAACTTAAGGTGGCCGCGGATACAATCTGTGAAGAGATTTTAGATTGACTATCTCATTAAATGGCCGTTTAAACCTGTCAATCCTTTAAATGCTCATCATATCGTTTATTGGCCAAATGATTCATTCAAGCATGGCTTTGATGTTTTGGCGGTTGAGCGTAAGTGAATCGCTATCGGGAAGATAAGGCCTTTAATACTAATTAACCGTAATATCCTGGCTTTATCAATCCTTTTTGAAATCGCGCTTTTAGCTTTATCGCAATCGGCCATCGGGGGAAAGCTTAAGTTGTTATATTGGTTCCTTTTGGAATCCCCGATTGCCGATAGCGATATCGCCAATTCGCATCGGGAGTTTTAACTGAGGGTTTTGAAAAGCATGCATGGTACATCTCCAATTGCCGATAGCAATATCGCATCGCATCGGAGCGAAATGGGGCTTTTGTTATGATAGCTTGTCATTGCCGATATCCGATAGCCTTTTGTGCATTGTCGCGTCGAAGAGAATCAATGGGTCTTTTAAGTCATGACTCCCTTGTCATTGTGATATGCGATCTCGCGATCGCTTTATCGCAATGATAAAATATTACTCATTTATATGTTATAAGACCGATTAATTGGTTTATCAAAAAGGTTTTATAATGTTTTTATTTTGTTTCGGACCTTTTTGAATAATAATAAGTTGATACCAATTTAAATAAAAAGGGACCCATTTTATATTATAGTTTTGAGAATAAAATTTGTATGAAATGGGGTGTTGTTGTAGAGCACAACAATTGGTGATTCGCTGGAAGAAACAGTTATCTCTGAAAAGTACTGAAATACTTAAACTTTCTCTAAATAGGAATCTCATCAAAGAGGAAAATTCTAATATAACTAGGTATATATGCATTCCAAATGAAATAAAACTATATTTGCTAATTTCCTCTCTTGTTTAAAATTAGATACATTCTAAGTTTTAAATTGGCCTCTATTGGTTGATAATGATAAAACGGAAAACCTTTCCAAATCAGCTTTTAGAATTGACTCTTCTGTCATAGGTAGAGCCTCTGCTTCCAGCAAATGTTCATAGTTTCGACAGGGATACCTTTTAACCCTATTACTGTCCATTACCCCATCCACTTCAGAGTATAATTAACAGAATGAATTCAAAACATGCTTTCAGATTTTTTATTTCTTTTACTTTCCTGTTATTTTGTAAGATAAAAAGTCATTATCCTGGTTTGGTGGCCAGCTGAGTGACAATGCCATTCACTGGTAGTAATCTAATCGAACAAGTTGGCTCGTGATGAGACCCCTTGTCTTATAATAAGCCATTACCCTGTTTTGGTATGCAGTGTTGGTAATGTCGGTTAAACTATTTCCCGATGATCATGGTAAGAAGGCTTGTAATAAGACCTCTTATCTTTTATATCAAATATTTTAGTATTACACTCTGAGTAATTACAAACTTCGATGAATGGGATGGAAAATTTTCTCCTTAAGAGAGAACGGATGACAACGTAAGAGTTGAAGATGCTGAAATCGGATTAGTTTCTGTTTTGATATTGATAACCCTTTTTGTGACCAATTTGAAAACATAAAATGATTTACAATACTTCTAAATTTTGAGAAGAGTTCACAAAAATTGAAATGCGGTTTCAGAATGCAATTATACCTAGTTTCCTAGAAATTATCCCTTTTGTCTAAGGCTTCTATTATTTTAAAAGCAAATATCAACACTACTTCTTTGAGCAACTTTTTCATACAGCAAAGGTCAATGGAAGATACCTTACAACTTTATTTCCTAATGGTCCTACAAACTAAAAATCAAACTAAAAAAGAGAATGGGTTACCTCCTCAATTGAAGAATTTCTTTAAGATAAGGCCATTAACAGGGAGAGAATCTCTCAAACCTGATAAATCTTGTAATATGAAGGTCGAATGGCCTATCTTCTCGCAGATCTGAAATGGCCCAAGCCACATTTTCTGGAACTTGGTGTGTTTTCCTTTATCCTCGTGGGCTTTGTCCCATTTCAGAACTAAATCACCGACTTGAAACTATTTTGAACCGGATGAAGTTGAATCAAAGGATGACTTGATAATTTGATGATGTTTTGCATGAATAACCTTGGATTTTTCTCTTTCCTCTTCTAATTTTAAGATTTGATCATGTCTAAGTTGAATAGAAGAAGAAGGGCTTTCCTCAATAAACTGGACTAGGGCTAGAGGAGGAAGGACAAGATTTGTTGGTAGTACCGCTTCTTTTCCATACACAAGATTGAATGGGGAAGAACCTATGGAAGCTTTCTGTGTTATCCTATCAGCCCATAGTGCGAATATTAAATATTTATGCCAGTTTTTATGATTTTGTTCGATAGTTCGCTTAATAATCTTAATTAGATTTTTATTGGTAGATTCTGCTAAACCGTTACCTTGGGGATAGTAATTAGTAGAATATTTCAATTTAAATCCTCTTTTAATAGCGAAATCAAACATAGCATTTCCGGAGAAATAAGATGCATTGTCAAAAACAAGAGCATTTGGGACACCAAACCTTGTAATGATGAATTGATCTATGAATTCTATAATTGCCTAAGAATTTGTTGTCTTTAACGGAATTGCTTCAACCCACTTAGAAAAATAATCCGTGGCAGTAAGGATATACTTATGTTGTTTGGAAGAATGTGGAGTGATTTCTCCGATGATGTCCAATCCCCATTGCTCAAATGGTTGTTCAATGTTGACTGGTTGCAAAGGGAAAGCTGGCTTTCTTTGTCTTCCACTAGAAGTTTGACAACTTCGGCATTTCCTTACATATTCATGAGCATCTCTAAACAAGGTGGGCCAATAATATCCAGCATGAATGATTTTGTGGGCTGTTGTGTCAGCTCCAAAATGTCCTCCTGCTGGTCCATCATGTAATTCTTGCAAAACCTTTTGTGCTTCAGGTTTTTCTACGCATCTTAATAAGATTGAATCATAATTTTGCCTAAAAAGTACATCATCAACAATTGTGAAATTTCTTGCTTTCAATATAATGGCCCTCTTGCTTTTATAAGACAGGTTAGGGGGTGCATATCGATTTTTCAAATAAAATATCAAGTCTGCATATTGGGATTCAGAATCAATAATACTTATCTAATTGATTTCTTCGAAATGTTCTGTATCACCTGGTTGTTGAATGTTGGATACTCCTGCCAATAACCTACAAAAACCTTGGCCTCTAACAATCTTTGCTGGCTTGATTTCCAAGTCATATTCTTGAAGTGCTGTAACCCAGTTTGCCCTTTTTTCACCTAATTCCCTTTGGATTAATAGTTGCTTACTGCAAAGAAAGGAACTATGACTTTTGTATGGGCTTTTAAAAGGAAGGGTCTGTAATGTTTGACAGCTTTATATACAGCAAAGGCTTGTTTTTCTACTTCGGAGTAATTCATTTTGGCACCCTGCAAGTTTGAACTATAGAATGAAATGGGTTCTTCCAAGTTGTGATCATTAATCTGAGTGAGTACTGTTGCATAAGACAAATCGGATGCGATAGTATACAATGTGAAATGATTAGAAAAATTAGGAGTATTTAAAGCGGGGGCATTAATTATTGATTGTTTGATTAAATCAAACGCTTCCTTTTTTGCTGATCCCAATCTAAAAACTGAATTTTTCTTAATCATGGTTTGTAGTGGCAAAATGATGTGAGAAAAGTCTGGAACAAATCTTTTAACAAAATTGATTTGGCCTAAAAATGACTGCATGGATTTTTTATTATGAAGAAAAGGGATTTCATAGATCTCTTTGATCCTACTTGGATCAATATAAATGCCATCTTTGGAGACAATAAAGCCCAAAATCTTTCCTTGGTCAAGAGAAAAGAAGGATTTTTTAGGATTGAGTGAAATACCGTACCTTCTGCAGCGTTGAAAGATTTGGTTCAAATCATGCAAATGATTGGTTCTATTTTTAGAAAATACATTAATATCATCTAAGTAGACAACTACTGTTTTGTTGATCAATCCTTTGAAAGCTATATCCATCGCTCTTTGGAACGTGGCTCCTACATTAATCAGTCCAAAAGGCATCTTCTGATAAGCATAAGTTCCCCACTTTGTCCTGAATGTAGTTTTAAGTCTGTCATTGGGATGAACTAAAACTTGGTTGTATCCTGAAAAACCATCTAAAAAGGACATCAATTCAGAGCCTGCTACTGAATGGAGTACTGCTCCATAGTAGGTAATGGGAAATTGTCTTTTAGGCTTGCCTTATCAGATTTCTGAAATCTATACAAATCCTGATATCGCCATTTTTCTTTCTAACAGGCACCATATTGGAGACCCAGTTCGAGTGTCAAACGGGAAAAATAATCTTGGCCTTTAAGAGTTTATTAAGTTCAGTTTTAATTTGACTCTCTAGGTTCGGATGTATTTTCCTGAGCTTTTGTTGAACTGGTTTTTTTTCTGCGAGCATTGGAATAGTATGCTAGATGATGGATGTATCATACATCTTTAAATCATCATACTTCCAAGCGAAGACATGTTTATTCTTTCTTAATAGTCTAATGAATGCCTTTTTTTCTTCCAGAGAAAGTCCTAATCCTAGATTAATGTTTTGAGGATTTTGTTCAGTGCCAAGATTAATCAACTAAAACCTCAAGGTGGAACTGTGGAACTTTGTATTAATCATAGGTTTAAATTTTTCTTTAATGTCATAAAGATCCTCCAGTTTCACCACGGGCTTCGGTATTGAGTTTTCTTCATGCTTTTCTCTCATCTGAAGATCATGATCGCTCTCCTCTATAATCTGATCATCATAGGATTTTTCAGAAGTCAGGAATTGTAAAATGTCTTCATCGTGATTGAAAACTCTCCAATTAGTGACATTGTCAGGAATTGACGGCCTAAAAAGCAATTCTACTGAAAATCTATTTGGGCTATAATCTTCGGAAGGTAGGAGTTTGGAAGAAACATTGGCTAGCAAGTCTGCTACCGAATTTTGAGACCTGGGAATGGAGGAGATATTGAATGCTGAAAAGTGCGAGGTGAGTTCTTGCACCAGCGATTGATAATGCTTGAGGTGATTTGAAAGACAATGAATCATATTTCTCACCTGTTTGACAATAATTTTTGAATCGCTGAACACTTTCAAATATTTCACTTTAAGGCCAATTGCTTTGTACAGTCCTTGGACTAATGCTTCATACTCGGCTGTGTTGTTTGTGCATTCAAATTCTAACCTACAGGACAGCATTGTTTTTTCTCCTTGCGGACTAACCAAGATACATCCTGCTCCCAAGCCTTCATTAGATTTAAAGCCATCAAAATATAAAGACCAAAATAAAGAATTCTCTACAATTGTATTTACAGTTTTCTCAGTATCACCAAAACATCTTGACCTATCTGTTTGCCAATAATTTTCGATCTGAGATGAAAAATTGTTTACTGAGAAAGGAGATGGTTGGGCTGTGAAGTTGCCAAAGAATGATTCCAACGAATAATTCCCTAAGATATTGTTATTAAATGCTATGGGATGATTTTCCTGTTCGAACTCTGTGACGGTGTGGGTCATGTGCTTTTCCCGATTGATTTTTATTTTATTTGGCTTTCCATTGTAGGGTAGCCACATATGGGACCAATCGGTAGAAATATACCCATGGAGCTTCCCGGACCAATCCATACTTGAGATTAAACCATAAAATTCAAGTATATTGGCGATTAGGATATCAATTCTTTGAACTACTCACGGATCGGCCGATAACCTGATCGTTACAGAGTTGATTTCTCCTACA
Source organism: Pinus tabuliformis (assembly GCA_031772625.1). Classification (NCBI taxonomy): domain Eukaryota; kingdom Viridiplantae; phylum Streptophyta; class Pinopsida; order Pinales; family Pinaceae; genus Pinus; species Pinus tabuliformis. The sequence continues at coordinate 989,495,053 of CM062819.1, forward strand.
ACCTGTACCTTAGTTCTATCTAGCTGTACAACGTGAATTGCAGATTTCTGGGGTTCAATGTTCAGTTTGGAACAAACCGAAGCTGGCATTGGCATTATATTGGAACAAAACACAGCTGGCTTCTATTCTTTGGAGTGCAACGTTTGATAATCTCTGTTCATTGATAGGCATATAGATGACTCTAAGTAATAAACGTAGATATTCCTTTACTTAATGATTACTTTGTTCAAAAAGTTGAACAAAGTGATTAACACATTGTTACACCTATCTTTTTATATTACCGATACATGTATGATTAAAAGGAAAGCATGTTGTAAACATCTAGTAGTGGAAAGTATAAAGAATGTTGTTAAAACACATGCATATATCTGATAATAGCAAGAGCGATCAAACAACAATTCACATAAAAGGAATGAACTCAGACATAGATAATAGTACCATATGAGCTGCAAATCACTCCCAATATCAATTGCTATTTGGATTCCTTCTTTCGACACAAAAACACTTTTAAACAAAGGCAGTAGTGCACATTCACATAAAGGCTTCGTTATCAAAATTGGAATAATTGGCCCAGTCTTTATAAAAGAATATGCCTGAAGTACAGTAGTGCAACTTCAGGTTTAAGTCATATACAAAAAATTACGACCCTTTCTAAATACATGAAAGGGTCTATAAATACTTGATTAAAACTAACTAACTATGAAACTAAAATCCTATTTAATTGGTACAACTTGATTCTGAATATCTTCCTCATGGCAATCTGGCAGCCGGCAGCATGATTCATCACTTAGGCTATTTGCCTTTAGACCTTAGCTAGCATATTGCAAGCATTGGTTCCACTTCTGGTGGTCGGTTGAGACGAGAATTGAGTTGGGCAACATAGGTGGCATCTTGTATATCGGGAATGATACACCCGATTACATCTGTGAGGCACTTGAGGGCGGCTCTTTGGCTGTATGGTTTGACTAAGAACAACCAATAGGTGTCCCATCTCAAACTATTAATTCCTGTGATTAATGTCCCATCTTTCTCCAGCTCTTGATAACATGACTGCTCCAATGTTTTAGCCGATATCAATTTACCTGGGGTACATTGAGAAATAATGTTAGATAAGTAGAGAGTATCATTAATCAATTCAACCAAATTACTTGTGGTTAATTTGCATCTTGAAACTGCTCTCTCTCCTTTCATTAACTGGGACTGCCATTTCGTAAATAATATCTCTTTATGCAATTCTAGGATTTTTTGCAAATTAGCTGCCTGTCCCTCAACAGTCTCCTGCCACTCAAGAAAATTAGTCAAGGTCTCATCGGCCTGCTCCAAGTCTGTTCTAGCAGCAGCCGATTTATCACCTATTGATGCTGTTAAGTCACATAAAGGTTCTGCTTGGGCGACTTATTGACATAACAGCTTTATCTGTGTCACTAATGCCTTGTTTATATATAATGCCTCTGTTCTAAATTCAGCTGGCTGTGGAAGACTCTTGGTTTTCTCTATTTGGGCTGATAGTTGAGCAATTTGCTCATCTTTCAACTTCAGTATTTGTTCATTCATTGCTTTTAATTTTTCCAATGCTTCCGACAGCTCTTTCTGCTTTTGAACTGCACTGGAATCAATTCTCTGTTTCTCTTCCTGCAATTGTTTATTCAATTGATTATTTATTTGTTGTTGTGTAAACAATTTCCGTTCTGCTTGTTCTTCCTTCTGCTGTGCCTCCGATAGTTGTGCTTGTAGCAAAAAGATTTCCTGGTCTTTTCCTTTTAATAGATTACTCACCTCTGATGCCTTGTCTATGGTGGCTGCCGAATAGGATCCAACATATTGGGACAGTTTTGTTAGGTCATCAGAGGGATCAAACTCCTCCTTCCAAACCACGTTGCCCGTCACTGTTTGTTCAAGGAATAGGGAAGGTTGATCAGTCCTTCTCCTTTTCCGCTGTCGTTTTACTACAGCCTTGTGCTTTGGGCTGTAAAAGACATCTAAGGGAGGAATTTCTTCTACTTGCAAAACAATCTGATCGGAGGGATCCTTAGGAATTATCTCTATTCCTGTAGAACTGGGTAGGCCGTTGGTTCCACTTGGAACCTGTTTAGATGTTGTTTCCTGTGTGTCAGCTGCTTTTGATGTTTCAGCTTCCTTCGAGCACTCAAGATCGCTGATGATTGAGTCGAATTGCTGCCATTCCTAGAGAAATTTCGGGTAAATCTGGGCATCTACATTCACCTTTGTGCTGCTCTGTTCCTGCTCTTTCCTCTGGGTTTCCTCTTGCTCTTTTGTCTGGGTTTCCTCTTGCTCTTTTGTCTGGGTTTCCTCTTGCTCTTTTGCATGCACTTCCTCCTGCTCTTTTGATGTAGCAGGAGGTTCCTTAGTGAGTCGCTGCTCAGGCTCGTTTGATTTTGTCATTGGGGTCATTGCTAACAGATCTAGAGGTAGAGTTTGCAACCTCTGTTCTCTAAGTCTGTTAAATTCAACTAACCCGTCATTCTGATATTCCATTCTGGCCAGCGATTTAACTTGGGATATTGACTCGGCTGAGGAGAACAGGTCATTGAACATATATTCTTTATGATCAAATTTAGTTAATTTTTCATGTTCAAGTACATTGTAGGCGACTTTGTTTGGATCAAATCACCTATTAGGAAGAGTTGCTAGACTTAGTGCCTTAATTTTATCAGCTTCTTTCTCTACATGTTTAAAGTCATGCAGAGCGTAGACACCGCATCTTAGAGGAAAAGGAGGCCAAACCTGCTTCTTTTTACTCCTCAGAGTCTGTGTAACTCCTTCGGATGTAATCTGATAGGCTACCTCGCTGGCTAACAGTTTATCAGGTATGTATAAAGGGAGGACATGAGGTTTGGCTTGGCTGTCGAAAACTCTTACATAGGTGAATTTTTCTTCTTCGAACCATCTTCCTATGGATGTCAAGTCAACCCCTGCTTGGTAGGAAATCTTAGGAGCAGGTTTATCAAAAATAGAATAATGAATGGGTAACATAAAACCATTGAAAACTTGATATAAATGGTGCTTATAGTGATCTTTCCATAACTTCTGATGGTATATATGAATGGGCATGGGGTCTTGTGGAGTCCATCTCCATCCAAGCACAAGAAATTCAGAATTAAAATATAGGGTGTCCAAGATATAGGCACTATAGTAGAATGGGGGAATAAACCTTTTAGTAATGCGGGATTTGCTTCTAAACTCAAGGACTGCGGTTGCTAGCTTATCAGACAGTATAGTTGCCCAATCCATTATTTCACTATTACATGCCGCCTCCATCAAAGGAACCATTTCTATAGTGAAGTTTGTGGAATCATGCAACCCCCACAATCTACACATCATTATTCCGGCATAGAAATAAGGAGAACATAAAGAATCAACATAGTACTTACCCGAAGACTCATGCTTGTGTTTTGTTGGGTTTTGCCTCCAATCTCGAATGGGTTCAGATTCAATTTTGTTCTCATTTCTTAACTTTTCCAAGAACGCCTTGCTGTAATTCTTCTCCGGTACAGGCAAATGGTACATTTGCCTCAAATCATCAGGTTGAAATGAACTGAAGGTTCTCCCATCCATGGTGCAAAATGTTCTGTTTGTGATTGGGATTTCTTCAATTGCCCACCTCACTACATCTGTATATGGGAGAATTTGTTCCCGGGCTGCTATCCGATGAAGGAAAGAGTCGGCTATGTTACACAGTAATTTGTCACCATTGGTCACCGTCCCTGTTCCCCCTGTTCCCGTACTTTGGAGGACGCATTCTGGGACCTGTGAGCAGTGACATAACCTAAAAACACTTGCATTATGTTCCCTTGAGTATGTACTTCATGTTCCCTGAAGACACCTTCTGCAAAATATCCCTGAAAAGTGCCCTTTTCCCATTAGCGCGGGTCCACAATGTCTTACCCGCGCCAATCACTGAGATCCTCAAAGAGGGTGCGAGCATTGGTGCTCTGTCTTAGAACAACACCCGCGCCAACCAAGTTTGGTAATGATTTTTGACAAACGCGCGCCCAGATGTTTTTTCCCTTCAGATCATGAAGTCTTTTGAGGATAAAGTTTATCTGATAGATGTCGAGAGTCATCATCTATCCTTGACATCTATCCACAGCGCCTTTTCGGAGATAATGCCAATCCACAATGGGTGTCCTGATGCATTGTATCTTCCTCCCTTCTCCATCTATAAAAGTCTGTCCTCATGCATTAGACAAGCTAGTTTTGGAGTAATGCTAGTTGTGATTATGCTTGTCTTGAGTGATAGTAAGAGTCTTGAAGCATAGGGAGGTTATGCTGCCGGAAGTCTGAGAGAGAGAAGGTCTATTGTAAGACATACATAGCTACTCGCCCAACTAGAGGAGAGGTTCAACGTCAGAACCTTGGTTGTATCTTTCTCTGTTGATTATTCATTAATAAACGACTACTGTTATGGTTCCAATCTCATTGTTCATCATGATAATGTTTGATTTATTTCCTTTCTGCCTGAAATATAGTTGTATTTTAGTGGATTTTATGCTTGTATTCGCTTCGTTCTTTGCCTGTGCAGGTATGCATACGCGGGGATCACAAGGATTGTGACCTTCCGGAGCAAGGGAACGGGAGTATCAACTCTTCTTCGACATTAGCGTTGGACTCCAGGTTGGTTCTCGTAATCCACTTTCAGTATGCAACTAGGAACTTGCATGGTAGCGTGAATTGATTGTTGCTAGACCCATTTTGGGCTAGTGGGATCGCCTCTATCCGCAGAGGGGATTTACCTCTCCAACAATTTGGCGACTCCACTGGGGAGGAGCTATTTGTTGTTTGATTCATAAACCTTGGACGGAGTCTGAAGCACGGCCAGGCAGCCTTTGAAACGCTATTGCTTTGCATTAGCGGAGTAGATCAACGCCACTTCAGTCAATCTCCGGTTTGGTTTATGAACCGAACGGCTTGGAGTTTGCCTTGCATGTTAGTTGTCTCTTGCTTGCTTGCATAAATGAGCTTTCTGGGTTAGCTTTAAAGTTGTTTCTTGTTGTTTGATCTGTTTGAGTACTGTTGACCAGACCCTGGGCTGTTTTATTTATTTTTTGGGCCAAAAAACTGTGTTGGCGCGGTTTTTTCCCTGACAGTCGCGCCAGTTGGCGCATGTTGCACAACATCAACTCGTGCCAATTCCTTAATAGCGCAAGTTTCAGGCTGACAGTCACGCCAGTCCTGTGAATTTTGCCAGTCTGTTTGTTGGAAGCTCTTTAAACTCAGATTTTTGTCTTTTTATATCCTTTGTAGCCTCTGGAAGTGTGTTGGACCTCTGTTTGACTGGGTTTTACCTTTATCCTTCAGTTGTTTGCTTATTTCTATCGATTTTGTATCTTAGCCCTAGAGTACCTAGTGGCTTTGCATGTCGAGCCTTCTGTGGGAAGTTTCGGTTCTTTGATTGTCCAGTCAACTCTTTGGTTGTTTTCCGCACCTATCTAATGGTTGTTAAAGCTTGTTATTCTGTGCTTCGAGCAATTCACCTCTAGCTTGTTTGGATTTTCCTTGACTTCATTTGAACTTAGATCACATGGTTCATTGAAAGTCTTTGCGTTTTTCCTTGTTTTGACAGTTCATCTTGGTGTTTCAGAGTTGGTTCTATTTGCATTGAGTGAATTTTGTTTGTTTATGCTTGTTAATATCTCTTAAGATTTGTTTAAATTCATTATGCCATTTTAAAAGAAGAAAAAACAAAAGATCTTTTTGCATTATATTAGTTAGCATTTGATGTTATTTGTTTCTTTTAAAAAGAAAAGAAAAGAAAAAGTTTCATTTCTTGTTATTAGCTGCATTAGGATCTTTGTTGATTGTTTATTGTTCATTTTGTTTGTTTGAAAATCTCAACCCTCCTGTAGTTAGAATTCATTGAACGAAATGATATAATTTTGGCATATAGTTTGCATTTAGGAAGTTTTGAGAGATTACATACGGTAGGACCAAAAAATTGAAACTTAATTGAAGATCAACTGTAAAATAAACCGAATGAATCTAACAACGCATTGGAACCTAACACACATATTCTAGAGGTCTAGGCTAGAGACGTGTTCCGGCGTCTTTAAACCTAGTCACTATTGTTTCACACTACGGTTGGGTGATTCCTCCTCTTGTGACTCGATAGTGGTCTAGCACGGACTGAGCTCCCACGTACCATCGCGTATAAAAGGGAGACCCCACTAGGTTATCATCCTTTATCCATAGGAAGCCGAGTCTGCCGCCTTACAAGTCGTAATGCACTGAACACAACATTCGGGAAGATTGACTGCAATACGGGAAGTCCTTGATTTTCATCTGATTGCCAAGGTGTATAAGCAGTTTTACGGATTGTTTGGTAAACCCTTTGCCTAGAGTCTCCAGAGTAGTCACTTTTGATCCTTTTCGGACTCCCTAAAAGAAAAGGTGCCACTGAGCGTCTTGTCACTTCGTGCTCATTAAACATTTGAAGGAGACTAGAGTCATCTTTTTGTCCTTTTCTCGACTCTTAAAACATGAAAAGGTCAAGTTGTGTCTTCGCGTCCTAAAAATTATTCGGCCACGATAACATTTACCTCTATTAGATTTTGTTTGCGTTAGTTTGAGTAGGGATTTTGTCTCAGTAGATTCCCTAGGTTTTGTGAAGTTTCATCCTGGCGGAATTACCAATTTCGTCTTCCGAGATACCGGTTGTGAGTGCAACTCTTTCTCTGGTTCCAAGTATACAACCAATTAGTTCTCGTGCCCCTGGCGACGAGACTTACGAGTTTCATTGGAACCCTGTTTGGGAACCTTCTGAGGACAGTGTCCCTTTTTGGGACTATACTTCTCCTCGTGTTTCAGTCCCACCTTCTTCCTCTGACATGGAAGACTTGTCCCCTACTACGACTGACGAGTCCGTTGCGATGAGCGGTGAAATTCCCACCGCAACGGACCCTACACCTATCAGTAGTACTCCTACTACTGGCAACCTACCACCAGGGTATAAAGCATTAAGGGATACTATGCCCTCTGGAACTCCTTTCACAGGTTCTATTTGGTCACCACTCACTTTTCCCACCACGGAGCCTTTTACTCCGCAAAGTCGCAGTGCGTCTGTTACCTCAATCACAACCGCTCCAACAGTATGTGCAGCCTCTTCGACTCCTATTTTTAGTCGTCCTTCGGCTTCTTTATTCGGAGTCTTTGATCCTACGTCAAATGTCCCAACAGAGGGGCCATACGATTAGTATTTGTCGTCTCAACCGATTGTTGAGGTATCAGTTCCATTGTCAATTAACTGGGGTTCCACCTCTTTTCCTGGTGGCCAAGTACCGTCTGCGCAATCTCCCAGACAACCTCCTCAAGATCAACAAGGGAAATCCTTCCATGGAAACACTTTTGCTTCTGGTGGTCCGTTTTTCTCTTCTTATGTTCAACCTTCTGGTAACTCAGGTAAATCTTCTGTTCAACAAGTCCAACCTGGTATCCAGCAAGGTTATCCTACTGGACAAATTGGTCAATCATCTGTTAACACAAACCAACCCAATGTCCAGTATGGTCCAATATCTGGACAAGCTGTTCAACCACATGGTCAGCCTACCGTCCAGTATAGTCAACCTTCTGGGCAAGTCGGTCAGCCTCAAATCCAATCAGGCCAACCATCTGCCCAGCCCACTCAGCCATCTGGTCCGTTAGGACAACCTTCAGTTGGGCAACAACAACTCCTTTCCCAGCAGGTACAACCTTCTGGGCAGGGAGGCCAACCTCAATATCAACAAGGTTATCCTTCCGGCCTGATAGCCCAACCTACAGGACATCCTTCTGGCACTGCTCAACCTGGTTTTTTCCCCCAAGCTGGACCCCAGACCCCATCCGGTTTTCAAATGCAAGCTAGAGTTAAATCTCAACAGACCTATCAAACTCAGCATGTTTCTCAAACTCAGTTTGGAGTCCAGTCGCCTTATGGTCACCAGCAACCTCAAGGGAAACCGTTGTTTGCCCCATATCAAAATTACCAACAACTGTAGATGAATCCTTATCAGACTTATCTGCAACCATATGGTGCTTCTGCAGGACCGTTTGGTAATCCATGGAATGCTGGGGGGCAGAACCCAAATCCCTACGGACAAAACCCTATGGAGCCAAATCCGTCCTGACCAAGCCCTTGGGGGCAACCGCCAGCTGGTTGGAACCCTGGTGCTCCATCCCACCAGTAGCCCCAGATGTCCTTTAATCCTCAATTACCTTTCTTAGCGACTTTAGAATTACCGGATGTGTCTAAATTGACCAATGATCCTATTCTTCATAACCCATATTGGCCTCCGGTTCCAACGAAAATTCCCGGTGACTGTCCAACGTTTGATGGTAAAGCTAATGAAGATCCACAAGCCCATGTCATGACTTATCACCTTTGGTGCTCATCCAATTCATGGCTTGACGATTCAATTCGGCTTCGCCTTTTTCAGCGGACTCTCACTGGCTCTACAGCTAAGTGGTATATTGAGCTCAATCGCGGATCCTTTCAGGATTTCAACTCGTTGGCTATGGCATTCCTCACGCATTTTTAGTTGCCCATTCGATATGAAACGGGTACACACCTCCTCACATCCTTAAGACAAATGACGGATACGCATATCTCTGATCATATCCATGAATGGAGACGGCATAGACGTATGATTAAATTTTGGATTCCCGACCAGCTTCTTACCGATTGGTTTACGACTTCGTTCGTTCCTCCAATAGCTCGGGACATTGCCATGGGGGCGTGTGTCACTGAAGAGCAAGCTATCACGCGTGCTCAGTACCTTGACTTGGTTTACTCTCAGTCAGGTGCATTGTATGATTATCTGCCTAATGCCCCAAGACCAGGAACATCTAAAGCCCCGCCAACACCAACTGTTGACGGTATTATTGGTTCGGTTAGTTCATCCTCAAAAAAGAATCCCGCGAACCCTGGGAAGCAAAAATCGACTGCTTCGAATGAACAACCTTCCCAGGTAGCACCCATTTCGAATGTTACTTCCGAGGTTAATGTCGTCCAATCCACCACGGCAGACAAAGCCTCGAAAGGAAAGAAGAAAGGGAAAGCGAAAAATAAACCAGATCCACCTAAACAGGAAACCCCTAAACCTCCGCCAGAGGACGGTGCTAAACGCAAACCCAAGTATCCTTGTCTTATCTGTGATGAGGATCACTATACCAAGAACTGCCCGAGGCGGTCCGAAGTTAGTCGTTTGTTGAAAGGCGCTCCCAGGACTCCTGCGGTGCTTAAAGAACCCTTTCCCTCACAACAAACTCAAAAAACTCAAATGGTGGCTCACCCGTCTCAGCCTCCCTCTTCCTTTGGTTCTCAAGTGTTTATGGCTGGAACGATACCTGTCAATATCAGTACTTGAACAAAAGATTATCCGCCATCTGCCGGGAAGGAGCCTGAGATCCCCTCTAGTGCTCCACCGTTCAGTTCGGGTCCGCTCCACATTGAGAGACCTACTACTGAGACGCCTCTTCGACCCCCTCCAAAAGGAGTACTCCGGAAATCTTCTTACAACCCAAATGCTCGTGCTGCACAACACTACAATATTGTTGAGGACTTAGCGCAGACTCCGTCGGCTATGTCCACCTTAGAAGTTCTCCAGAGCTGCCCTTCTCAGAGGAAGTCCTTGCTATCCACTATTGGTGGCATAGACCTGGCCGATTCGGATTTAATTACTTTTGACTTAGAACGCCATACACAAATACTGCCTCCCCAAATCGCATTCCTTATACAGGTTATTATTGATTCCAAAACGATCCATCGTACAGTCATTGATGAAGGTGCTTCAACTTGCATCATGTCTGTCGCCTGTTGGAAAGCTATTGGATCTCCTACGCTGAGCTAGTCTCCCGCAACCTTGGAAGCTTTTGATGGAAGAGCCTCTCGTCCTTATGGTATACTCCAACGTTTTCCCATCACTTTGGAAGGGAAGATGGTCGAAATGGAAGTTGAAGTCGTTGACGCTACTCTTACCTACAACCTCCTTCTAGGACGTAGCTGGATCTACGCGATGAAAGCTGTTGCTTCATCTTTGTTTCGTATCATCCGTTTCCCTCATCAAGGGAAGATTGTTACCGTCGACCAGCTATCATTCTTCGCTTCCTCTTCTGAAGGTAACATCCCTTTTTTGGAGCATACCTCGCAATTATCTGAGAGTCTGGGAGCCGGACTTTTTAAAGATCCTGCTCTTATGGGTGTTTTTCTGCTCCCACCTCCTAACGTCGCTTCTGTTAATATGATTACTACTTGTTCTGATCCGTTGATCATTCCTCCCACTGACCAAGTAGATTCTTTGGGCGACCAGATGCCGTTGAGTCCTGCTGAACTCAACTATGTTGAAATTATTGATGCATCGGCTCCTTCTTCTGAACTTGCTCCTTCGAGCACGATTCTCCATTCATTCGATCCATCCTCAGGGCTTGTAGATAAATCTTCTTCGGATCCTTTACAAGAAACATTCTCTTCCGATGAAGCCATTATTGAGACTATGTCTCTCGAGGAACTTCCTTGGCATGATTCTCACCATCGTTCCTCGTTTCTCCCTGCCCCTCAGGATATTCTCACTTGCCTTGAGCGGTTTGCTCCTTTCCTCCCATTACAAACACCTATTCAGATTTATCAGGTGTCTTCTGAATGGAATATGGCAAACATTACGCAAACCCAGCCCATCGACATCTCTGTGAAACCAGGGATTGTCGAGCATCTTCCCATTGGAGTCACTTGTACTCCGGAGGAGATTCAACTTTACTCCAAACTTTTTCGCGAATTTCGTGATGTCTTCACGTGGTCCTATGAAGAAATGCCCGGCATTGATCCTAGTATAGTGGTGCATGAGATAATCACGTACCCAGGTGCTAAGCCTGTTCGTCAATGTTTACGCCCTGTACACCCTCGAAAGGCTGCAGCGATTAAGGCCGAGGTAGAGAAGCTTCTTAAAGATGGTTTTATTTATCCTATTCCGCTCACAGATTGGGTTTCAAATATCGTCCCTGTGACTAAAAAACAGGGTACAATCCGTGTTTGTGTCGATTATCGTGATATAAATCGATCCTGTCCTAAAGATAATTTTCCCACACCATTCATTGATCAAATTATTGACGAGTGTGCCGGAAGTGAAATGTATTCTTTTATGGACGGTTTCTCTGGCTATAACCAGATCAATATTGCTCCCGCTGATCAACACAAAACTGCCTTTATCTGTCCATGGGGCACTTTTACCTATAAGAAGCTCCCTTTCGGTCTTAAAAATGTCGGTGCTACCTTCCAGCGTGCAATGTCTTATGCGTTCCATGACATTCGACACATTGTACAGCCTTACCTGGATGATCTCCCTGCTCATTCAGCCAAACGTTAGGACCACCCTAAGCACCTTCGCGAAATCTTTCTTCGTTGTCGATACTACCGAATCAGGCTTAATCCTCACAAATGTGTCTTCTGCATTGAATCTGGTCGACTTCTCGGGTTTGTCGTTTCCCAAGAGGGCATCCGTTTGGATCCCCTTAAAGTCGAGGCTATAGTAAATCTTCCTCCCCCTGCTTCTTTACAGCAATTGCAAAGCTTGCAGGGAAAAGCAAATTTTTTACGTCGTTTCGTTCCAAACTATGCCGAGGTGGCCAAAGGTTTTACACGATTACTAAAGTGCGATGTCCCTTTTCATTAGGATACCACTACTCAGGAATCTTTTGAGCATCTCAAGGGCCTCCTTGTTTCTGCTCCATTGCTCCGTCCTCCGAATTATTATCGCGACTACACTCTGTATTTGGCCGCCGCCGACACCACCATCGGCATGGTTCTTGTCCAAACTGACGATGATGACACTGAGCATGTTATCTATTATCTCAGCCGCAACCTTTTATATACGGAAACTTGATATGCTTACGTCGAGAAGTTGGCTTTGGCCGTTGTTTGTGCTGTCCAACGTTTCTGTCATTATATTCTGCTGCGTACTACCACTGTGATTTCTAACTACAACCCCATGACGTATATATTGTCACGCCAGTTGCTGGGGGGCAAGTACTCAAAGTGGATTGTTATCCTCCAAGAGTTTGACTTGGAATTTACCACTGCCAAGTCCAAGAAATCCCTTGTGTTTGCTGAGTTAATTTGCTCTTTGCCATCTTCTTCCGGATCAAATTCCTCTCACATAGAGGATCAAATTCCGGATGACACCTTATTCCTCATTAGCACCCTCGATCCATGGTACGGAGATATAATTATATATCTGCAAACGTCCTCCTTTCGCCCGGGCGTGTCCAAAGACGCTCGACGAAGGATTCGTCATCAATCTCAACCATACCGTATCATTGGCGATACATTATATCGTCTCGGCGCCGACTCTGTTCTCCGTCGTTGTCTTACTCTCGAGGAGGCTGAGCGGGTCTTGAATGACTGCCACTCCGGTGCCTGTGGCGGTCATATGTCCGGATATGCTACTGCCCAAAAAATCCTCCGCGCTGGCTACTTTTGGCCCTCTATCTTCAAGGATTGCATCCTTGCCGTCCGCTCTTGTCATGAGTGCCAGATATACCAGTGGAAGATGCGAGCGCCTCTTGCTCCATTGCACCCTGTTGTTTCCGTCGGCCCTTTTGCAAAATGGGGCATTGATTATATGACCTGTAACCCTCGCTCGGTCGGGGGGCATGGGTTTATTATCGTTGCCGTCGATTACTTTACTAAATGGGCTGAGGTGATGCCTACATTAACCGAAGACGGTCACACAGCGGCGCAATTTTTATTTAATCATGTTATTTCGTGATTCGGCATCCCTCAAGCCATCGTCACTGATCACGGGAAGCATTTCCGTAATCATATGATGTCGGAATTAACAACCCAGCTAGGCTTGCAACACGATAGTTCAACTCCATACTACCCTCAGTCCAATGGCCAAGTTGAAGCTATCAATAAGATTTTGGTTACAATGCTTCAACATACCGTTGGCATGCATAAGTCTAACTGGCATTTGATGTTGTTCCCTGCCTTGTGGGCCTACCGAACCTCTGTGAAGGACGCCACTGGTTTCACTCCATTTCAACTAGTTTATGGACTAGAGGCTACCCTTCCAATTGAATGTGAAATCCCTTCTTTAAAATTAGCTGTCGAGCTACTTCCCAACACCACTCCGTTAGAAGAACTTCTTCTTTACTTAGAACGGCTAGATGTGACTCATCGCCTGACCTCTTTGGCCATCGAAACACAAAAGAAGTGAGTCAAGACTCACTTCGATCAGACCGTACGTCCACGTTCTTTTGTTGAGGGAGACTTAGTCCTGCTCTATGATCAGGCAAAAGATAAGCTAGGAGCAGGAAAGCTCGAGTCTATGTGGCTAGGCCCTTACATTGTCAAGAAAGTTCTGTAGAAAGGGGCCTACAAGCTGATTGATTATGAAGGGAACCCTCTTGGGAAGCCCCGAAATGGGCTTTATCTGAAAAAGTACTATGCGTGATGCTGGTACATTTTATTTTGTACATATATGTACTCTAGCAAGTGTGTTGTGTGTGTGTGTGTGTCAGTTTTAAAGGCGTAACTGCCACTTATTGTGTTTTTTGCTTCTTGTGCAGATGTCTGATGCACCTTATGTTGGTTTCATTGATGGTGCCTGCCGCAGTACTTGCAATTTGTCCTCTGCAGCATGGGTGATCTACGATCCTCATGGCGAGCTGATAGATTGTCAGGGTGTGTGTTTGGGTCGTACTACTAACAATTTCGCTGAATACTGTGTTGTAATCAAGCTACTTGCTGAAGCAATTAATCTCGACATTCGTGCATTGGTAGTGAACCTGGACTCTCAACTTGTCGTCCACCAGCTCAACGGGCAATATTCCGTCAGAGACCATCATATTCTAAGGTTGTATTTACGTGTGAGATTGTTAGAAAGGAACTTTGATTTTATCACATATCAACATATTCCACAACAATTAAACACATTATCTGATGCATTGGCTAATCATGTATTAGATAGACATTTGCGTAATTTGTAACCAAAACAGTATACAAGCAAGCACATGAAAACACAATAATAAACCATAGGCATATGTATATATATACGTGTGTGTCATAATGTTTGCACCACGTGCATTACATAATCCAAAAAATAATACATGTCCAAAACTCATAAGGCCGCTGACAACATGTCTCTCAAAAACATGTAAAAATGAAACCTAGGCGTCTAATCACGATGATGCTCATGATAGCATGTCACCGCTCGCACCAAACGTCTCAACAGACGATGGACGCGAGTAGATACTCCCACCGTGTGCCTCTGGTACACTCTGGGCACGTTTGCCAATCTGGCATAATCTGGAATCCCTCGAGTAAGTGCCTCAAGGTTCTGTACTAGATCGTCACCCGCATCACCCTCTACCTGAGGTTCGGCTGCAAGTTGTGCCCTCCGTGCTATGTGAGACAAGTCAGCTGGTCGCTCTGCACCAACATCTGCATACATATATATATCTGTTGTCAGAGACTGGCATGTATTACAAAAAAAAACTTAAATACATAAAAACATCAAAAACACAAAGAGTTCTTACCTAGCTCCTCGTCCCAGTCTTCTCCCGCAGGCAATGGGAGATCTGGATCTCCAGTAAAATCCGTGCCCGCATAGGGCCAGTCCTCTATGACGATCATCTGGTGACGGAGCCAAATGAAGAACTCAGGCCTCCAGGCCATCTGCTGGCCCCCTCCTCCTCTGGGCATGAGTTCTGCCCATCGAGTCAACCTCGACTCCCGTGGCGCTGGATCTGCCACTATACCTCCCTGAATCCGGAATATCGGTAGTCGCTCCAGGAAGAAAGATACTATGATAGATCTGTATCTGAATTGCTTGTTGCCATCACGCTTACACTTGGTAAGCTGCCTCTTGATGTTTGTCGTCACTGTCGTGGCCCAATCAAACAGTGTAGGTTGGAGACACTCGGTGGCCAGCAGCAAATGATTCTTGCTGGCCTCGTGGGGCGCCTGTACCCCAGCCGTCCGTGTGATAGTGAACAATATCACTCATAGCAACAGGTCGGGAACCGTGATAATATCTACTATGGCACTGTTTGATCCAAACTGTGCCCCAAGACAAACTCGTTCCATCACCTCTCCCATCTTCTCCCCGGAGGGCCTACTACCAGTCAAGATGGGCCGTGCACCTCTCCGCGATAGTCCATTGATGAAGTAGACATCGAAAACATCTAACTCCAATGTCTGATCTTTCAGGCGGAATACCTGATCCTCCGTATCCCAAGCATCCACAATAAATCGCAGCAACTCAGGTTGTGCACGTAAATATGAGGTGAGGAAGAATTTCTTCAAGCCACAGTCTCTCAAAGCATCCATGCATGCATCATCCTCCATTGCCATGGCATCTATGGCATCATGCTCTCTTTCTCTCCATTCTACAGCCATTCTGACGAATCCCTGCAACCATAAAGCCGAAATTTTCATCATTAGATCACTGGTGAGACCGAAATTGAAAGAAATTTGCAAAAACAACGGCTAAATTCATGGCAAATTTAGGTCGCGCGGTTGGCGCGACTGTTTTCAAAACAGTCGCGCCAAGGTCGCGCCCCCTTTGGGCAGAAAATCCCATTGGCGCGATCCCGTGCGGGAAACTCGCGCCAATGGCGCAACCCTAAGAATTTGCAATTCCTCTGGCAGGGGACTAATCTATGGATGAAAAACTGAAAAAATGGAATGAAAATGAAGCTAAGGATGAGGCCTCTTACCTGCTTTAGACGGCGGCTCGAATGCTCTCCTAGATTGATCGCAATCAGCAGTTGAAGTTTGCACCCAAAACCCTCCAATGGTAAACTCACAAGGTAAAAAGTGAAAAATAAATTTTACCATTTCACTATTTATAGCATTTTTTGACCTACAAATACATTAAAAATGATATTTTTTGAGTATTTTTGGAATATATTTATGTCGAAGTGGGTTTTACGTTGTTTTTTGTATGATGACAGGGGTTGGTGCAACTCAAGCACGAAACAAGCTCCTTTTCCTACTTTTTCAAGCTCGGTAAAACATGTGAAAAGGTTACTTTAAGGTCTGCTTTTAGCTCTTTTCTGACCGTTTAAAGAGGAAAAGATTGTCGAGTTACTCCTCTTGACTCGTTAAACGTTAATAAGGGGCGGTCGTTTTAAGTTCTTTTTGTCGACCGTTAAAACATAAAAAGATTACCCAGTTTTTGTCGTTTCAAGCTCGTTAATGGTTACGAAACGACGTGGTTTTGATCGCTTTTTTACTTTTGCAGGTCGAAATCACTATTTATGAAAAGTACTCCTCGATTGTAATGGTCGGGCGGTTCTTTCGAGCATTGTTTTATACTTTTTCGGGCTCGAGAGACACAACTTTACGAAAAAGGACACCCCTGGAGTTTCCTTTTCTGCTGTCTTTTCAAACTCTCTAAACATGAAAAGACGCCGAGTTCTTCCTTTGTCAAACTCGTTAAAACCTGATGACATCGGATTTTGTCGAAATGACACATCACAAGCATATGTTATCCCCATCAAGCTTGTTAGAAATAATTGGGGTACTCGCCAGAAATGGCGGGGAGAAAAAAGGAACCATAATTATTGTCGTGTCGGCAGTATGTCGCTCTTGAACATGGCACTTGTCTGCTTTCGTGTCGGGGTGGGGATATCTCATCTCATCTCATTTTTCACTTGCCTCCGTGGACTTGGGTAATCCTGTTTGACCTCTCATCTGCTCATTGCCTCGTCACCATGACCTCTGATCCTTTGATGTCAAATACTGCCAATTCCACTATCGTGCCGCTGATATGTTCAAGAGAAGTTGACCTCTGTAAAGAAACAACCTCCCTCTGATAGCTCGCACAATCTTGATTCACAACATTATCTCTCTGTCTCATGTCGATGATGTGGGAAACGTTATGGCCCACCTTCGATCAAGGTCACTTCCTGTCGACTTCAGCTCATTATCCAGGAAGTTGATCTAGAGACTCCCTTCCGGTGCCTTGGAGCATGCATGCCTCAATGGCAGGTTCTTCGTGTTCGACGTGAGGTTTTCATCATTGGCCTCCGATCGAATGATTCTACGGGTGTTCGACGTCAGATCACTAATTCGCACGCCGTAGATTGTACCTGTAGTACCTTGAGGGCCATTGTCATTATTGGTGGTACCTCTCACGTCTGTTAACAGTTTCCAATATTGACTGGTAATCAGGCGATGTTCATGCATGTTCGACTTCAGCTCATATATTCGCATGCTTGAACTTGTACTTTTGTTCGGGTCGAGATGGAGCGCAAGACCCTGGATTGTGTCTGTTGTAATCCAGGCATGATTCTTGATACATGACTCATTCACTGGATGGCTGCGACCATACCTGAGTCGATTCATTGATCCTAACTAGATGGCTGCGTCCATACTATGGATCTAGATTATTATGTACTCTCTTACGGATGGCTGCAACCATACCACATACATCATGTACTTGAGCTATCAGTTGTATCTCTCAATGCAGATTCTTGGCGGCAGCTACATGTGTTCTTGTAAAGCATTTCACCCCTCTCTCTCTCTCGGGCCTCATACTTTAGGGGGCATCTGTTACACAGTAATTTGTCAGCATTGGTCACTGTCCCTGTTCCCCCTGTTCCCGTACTTTGGAGGACGCATTCTCGGACCTGTGAGCAGTGACATAACCTAAAAACACTTGCATTATGTTCCCCTGAGTATGTACTTCATGTTCCCTGAAGACACCTTCTGCAAAATATCCCTGAAAAGTGCCCTTTTCCCATTAGCGCGGGTCCACAATGTCTTACCCGCGCCAATCACTGAGATCCTCAAAAGAGGGTGCGACCATTGGCGCTCTGTCTTAGAACAACACCCGCGCCAACCAATTTTGGTAATGATTTATGACAAACGCGCACCCAGATGTTTTTTCCCTTCAGATCACGAAGTCTTTTGAGGATAAAGTTTATCTGATAGATGTCGAGAGTCATCATCTATCCTTCACATCTATCCACAGCGGCTTTTCGGAGATAATGCCAATCCACAATGAGTGTCCTGATGCATTGTATCTTCCTCCCTTCTCCATCTATAAAAGTCTGTCCTCATGCATTAGACAAGCTAGTTTTGGAGTTATGCTAGTTGTGATTATGCTTGTCTTGAGTGATAGTAAGAGTCTTGAAGCATAGGGAGGTTATGCTGCCGGAAGTCTGAGAGAGAGAAGGTCTATTGCAAGACATACATAGCTGCTCGCCCAGCCAGAGGAGAGGTTCAACGTCAGAACCTTGGTTGTATCTTTCTCTGTTGATTATTCATTAATAAACGACTACTGTTATGGTTCCAATCTCATTGTTCATCATGATAATGTTTGATTTATTTCCTTTCTGACTGAAATATAGTTGTATTTTAGTGGATTTTATGCTTGTATTCGCTTCGTTCTTTGCCTGTGCAGGTATCCATATGCGGGGATCGCAAGGATTGTGACCTGCCAGAGCAAGGGAACGGGAGTATCAACTCTTCTTCGACATTAGCGTTGGACTCCAGGTTGGTTCTCGTAATCCACTTTCAGTATGCAACTAGGAACTTGCATGGTAGCGTGAATTGATTGTTGCTAGACCCATTTTGGGCTAGTGGGATCGCCTCTGTCCGCAGAGGGGATTTACCTCTCCAACAGGCTAAATCATTTAGAGTAGCATCATATTTCCGAGTCGTGTCTGTTGTGGCTTGCACTGCTGTTACCTCAGGTCCTTCGGCCTCAATTAAATTATAGGTGCTTTGCCAAGTAGTTTTGCCGAGTCCTAGACATGTAGTGTCGGATATCAATCCTTTTCTTTTTGTTCCTGGATCGGTGGTGGGTTTTCCTGTGGCTGGCGAAGCGGAAGCTGTTGCGGTCTTCTTAGACTTCTTCCACATTCTGCTCGAATTCACTGCTTCAGAAGAGCTCTGCACAGGAGTGAAAATGAACGTAATGTGGAGAATTGGTGGCGCAAACCAAATATGAACAAGATATATTAATCAATGCATGATGGAGGATTAACTTAAGGTGGCCGCGGATACAATCTGTGAAGAGATTTTATACTGACTATCTCATTAAATGGCCGTTTAAACCTGTCAATCCTTTAAATGCTCATGATATCGTTTATTGGCCAAATGATTCATTCAACCGTGCCTTTGATGTTTTGGCGGTTGAGCATAAGTGAATCGCTATCGGGAAGATAAGGCCTTTAATACTAATTAACCGTAATATCCCAGCTTTATCAATCCTTTTTGAAATCCGTGCTTTTAGCTTTATTGCAATCGGCCATCGGGGGAAAGCTTAAGTTGTTGTATTGGTTCCTTTCGGAATCCCCGATTGCCGATAGCGATATCGCCAATTCGCATCGGGAGTTTTAACTGATGGTTTTGAAAAGCATGCATGGTACATCTTCGATCGCCGATAGCAATATCGCATCGCATCAGAGCGAAACGGGGCTTTTGTTATGATAGTTTGTCATTGCTGATATTCGATAGCCTTTTGTGCATTGTCGCGTCGGAGAGAATCAATGGGCCTTTTAAGTCATGCCTCCCTTGTCATTGCGATATGCAATCTTGCGATCGCTTTATCGCAATGATAAAAGATTACTCATCTATATGTTATAAGACCGATTAATTGGTTTATCAAAAAGGTTTTATAATGTTTTTATTTTGTTTCGGACCTTTTTGAATAATAATAAGTTGATACCAATTTAAATAAAAAGGGACCCATTTCACATTATAGTTTTGAGAATAAAATTTGTATGAAATTGGGGGTTGTTGTAGAGCACAACAGGTACATTCCATGATGTTTTTCAAGAATGTAAAATTGATGTTTTGGGTTGATGCAGTTTTATGTGATACGTGTAAAGAATAGCTGTCCATATAATGCAATTAGAAACAAGACTCCTTATAAAATTTGGTATGGCCACATTCCTTCGGTAAATCCTCTCACAGTGTTTAGTTCCACCTATTATGCCTTGATACCAAAGGTACAAAGAAACAAACTTGGTGTAAAGAGTCGTAAGTGTATCTTCTTGATACCTCCAAAGAATAATGTCTCTATGATGAAGTTAATAAGAATTTTTTTGTATCTAGCAATGTAATCTTTCTCGAATCTTCCAATGCCGATAATTTTGTTGAGAGACATCTTGATCACTTGGATAGATTTGGACATGCAAAATCATTTCAAGAATTTGATAATCAGATTCTGCATCTTGAAGGGGGGATTAATACACTGGATTAATCTGTGGAATCTTCTTTTGAAGCACTATCTCCCCCACATGAAGCTCCAACCACTGATGATACTTTGAGTGATGTGATTGATAGAATTAGGAGACTCAATCTTGATTCAGTCCCAACTCAGTCATTTGAGAAGCCTGGACCATCTCAGAAATGTCCCCCAAAATGGCTGGCATAGACACTTGAAAGTGTTCATCCTGATGAAGTTGGAAAGTCAGGAATAAGAAATTCAACTAGGCAAAATGGAGGTGATGTAGATGATTTTGACTCACCTGTTGATATCGATGTTTCTTATGATTGTGAACTGAATTTGTCTACAGATTTTGAACCAAATTCCTTCAAATAAGGTGCTTCTCATGATGAATGGAAAGAAGCGATGCAAAAGTATTATGATGCCTTGATAAAGAATGGCACTTGGAAGCTGGTTGATCCTCCATTGGGAACAAAACCAACTGGCCACAAGTGGGTCTACAAGAACAAGTATAAAGCTGATGGCTCACTTGAAAAGCACAAAGCCAGGCTTGTGGCAAAAGGTTTTGCACAGAAGGAAGGGGTCGATTATGAGGAGACCTTTTCCCCCATAGAAAAATGGGCTACCATCCAGACACTCTTTGCCTTGGCAGCTCAGAATGATTGGAAAGTACATTAAATGGATGTAAAAACTACTTTCTTGAGTGGAGATCTGAAAATAAATAAATAAATAAATAAAATAAAAATTATGTCCCAGCTAGAAGGATTTTTTGTGAAGGGAATGAACATAAAGTATGAAAAATTGTGAAATCCTTGTATGGCCTCAAGCAAGCACCGCGAGCCTAGTATGAAAAGTTAATTGAGCAGCTTCTGAAACTCAACTTCAAACATTATGATCTTCATGACACAACTTTGTTTGTCAAGAAAGTTGGCAAAACAGTTGTATATCTTGTGGTATATGTAGGTGATATTTTGCTGACAGGGAACAATGAGAGCTACATAGCATCCATAATGAAGGAATTGAGGAAAGGTTTTGAAATGACTGACTTGGGCTATGGTCACTACTGTCTTGGTATTGAATGAACTCAACATCTTAAGTATATATTCCTCTCTCAAAAGAAGTACATTGGAGATCTGTTAAATAGGTTTGGCTTGGATGAGTGCAATCCTTTGACTACTCCAATGGAACATAACTTAATGCTCATGTCCATTGAAGGAAAAGAATTTGAGGATGCAACAAGGTATAGACAACTTATACGAAATCTCAACTCCCTGACTACTACCAAACTGAATATTTCATTTTCTATTGGAATCCTCTCCAGTTTTATTCAAAATCCTTATGAGGAACATTGGTCTGGTGGAAAAAGAGTTCTAAAGTACTTGAAGGGAACCCAATACTTTGGACTCAAGCATACACAAGTGGGCGACTTCAGCTTGATCGAATACTCTGATTCAAACTTCGATGGAGACAAAGAAACTAGGGTATCTACTTCAATTTATGCTATGAATCTTGGATCGATAGTTCTCTTGGAGATCACATAAACAGTCAGTTCCAGCAGATTCCACAAGAGAGGCAGAATATGTGGTAGCAGCTGAGGCAACAAAAGAAATTGTGTGGATCAAGAAAATTCTAGAATATTTGCAGGAAAAACAAGTACATTCAACTCCACTCATGATCGACAAGACCTCTGCAATAAACTTGGCCAAGAATCAAAAGTTCCATGATCAAACGAAGCACATCAATACAAAATACCATCTAATTTGATATCGTGTTGAGGCCAAGACAATCCATCTACGCCATTGTTCCACTAATGAGCAGATTGCAGACATCTTCACCAAAGCACTTGAAAGAGAAAAGTTCGAACGATTCATAACGATGTCCAGACTCACCAACATCCCTTCATGTTAATGGGGGGATTTTGACACCTAATCAATGGGATTGGGTAAACATTTGTAAATAATGTAAATAGTAAATAATGGAAAATGAAGAGACGAGAGGTGAAGCCCAAGAATCTCTCCCTCCTGTATATAACCATGAGAAATATTAATGAATAAGAAATTCGTTTTTGAGGAGTTAGTACCTCCTGGTCTGACAAAATTAATTAAAAACTTTCCACCCTACACAACTCCAGAATCGCAATGAAGATAAAAGAAACACTATACATAATAATAGAAACTCAATATCATCCTTTACTGTACATTTTGGATTTTCTAGAATTAAATTGTACATACAATTTTTAAAACATCCACAAACTTAAGAGCATAATCATTAAAAAAAAATTACATATTCTAATAAAAAATTGCTATTCCATCCAGTTAGATTAACTATAACAACTTGAAAACACTAATTAAATCTGCAAACTAACACAAAATTTTCGACTCCGCACATATCCAAAATCACATCAAATAGATTTGCACTATATCATACATTGGTTGTATGGTAAAAATATTCGTAGTAACGATCTATATACTAAATCACGTGCAACCAAAACCAAAAAAGGAAAGAAAATTGCACTCAAAGGGAATATTTTCTCAAATGATCACTAGAAGGTATTATAGCTTGCCACTTGGAGAATATATATTCTTCGTCAACTATGCTAACAGTTTTACTTTCTAGAAAAAGCTTTTTCGTTCGGGATCCACTTTCACTTTTAAGGAAAAGGATTAGATTTTCATAATCTAAATCTTTGTGATCATCTAAGTAAGGGGTGAATTTTAATAAAAAGGAATTTGTTTACTTAGATCCTTTTACTTGTTTGCCATACTGATGGCTCTGTAGTAGAAATTGTGATCTTGAGTCATAAGCGATGAACGATACAATGAGATTATATGAGCAACAAGTCATGGAAAAATAAAGCATAAGACATGGCAAAGTAAAAACTCCTACCCGCACACTAGGGATTGAGACCCAAGAATGACATTAGTCATGTGCGTAGATCAATTGCTCATCTAATGATTTTAAATGTTAAAATGTAAAGAAGAAAGATCGAACAATAACATCCCATAGCCAAATATTTTTGGAATAAGTTACTCCTTTTCAATGCAATGGCGTCGATCATAAGTAAACCTATTTTAAAAAGAGGGCCTGGAATCAATAACTAGAGCACAAAATCTATATCACACTTTTTATTTCACCGAGTCTCATAAACAGATTCCACTTCACCATGAAACCAATTCTGCTTATCGACGAATTCCTTAATCTTGTCAACTATCCTTATTTATTTCGTACTAGAGGCATCGTTGATTTAGGAAGCACTGAACAAAGCTAGCTAGGGTGGGGCAAGTTCTTTCTTTCTTAATTCATCGTTAATTACGTATATAAAAGCTAAAGTAGGATAAGGCGTCGAAGCAGGGGGTATGCAATGGTTAAGAAAGTCAAATTAAGGTTGTTTAATATAGATCCTATCCTCGTACCAACTTTTAATAGAGGTTGAGGCCAAGGAGATGACGCTCAAGGTTGAAAAGAATTGGATAGCTTATCAACAAGGGGAATTGGCACGTTTCAAGTCCAGTTCATCTAAGGAAGACCCTAAAGCAAGAGCGGTGAACACAACTTACCATACTCCAGATCCAATGACAACGATAAAAGAAAGTATGAAAGAGTTACATAGATTGCATTTATCTTCCAAACATCGACACCAAAGAAACTGAATTTTAGCTCAAAGGAATCAGTTTAGGTACAATGATCTCATGTTTAAAAATTTTCTACTATTTCCCGTAAATATTTTGATTCTTTAAAGCCTTAAAGAAGCCATGATAATAGACATTAAACCTATTGATTTGCAGTACTCTTCCTATTAAAGGATTGTTGCGTTGAAAGACTACCTCTGAATTCAGACTTTCGAGGCAAGCTTCACTGAATCTTGAACTTCTAATATAGAATTTTCAAATGCAGTTAAAGTATGGGTGAATTCCGTGTGCCAAAAATGTTTTTTTCTGTCTAGAAAGAATGTTTGTCGGGAGAGACACGCAAAGAGCCCGACAAATGATTTACTAATTCGAAAGTAATTGATCAAGGTTTAAATTGCACACAAAATCAAGCATGATAAGCAACTTCTGATATTATTTGGCTTTTTGAGGAGGCCACTGATGCAGTGCACAGGCACGTTTATGAAGGATTGACTTATCTTTACACCAACCCAATCATTAAATAAACATAATGAAAAATTATTGGACGAATACAAGAAATATTTCTTCAAAGTAGTCGAGATTGAGATTAAGCCGTCGTGAAAATAAATTGTGGGGAAAATCTGAGGTCAATTGAAGGCCATATTCCAGATTATTTTAATATTAAGTTGAATCCTATGAATAATGTTAATCCACTCAGTTTGGGCTTGAACCAGGGATCATCGTGGGCTATGGCCATGGCAAGATAAGTCGGGGAAAAGAAATTCTGTGTAAGCTTGCAGTTTTAGTTGGTTCTTGGGCACTCGTGGGCAGAATATGTTGTTGATCATTGACATGGCTAGTGAATACTTGCAATATGTTCACGGTTGCAGAAATCAAAATTTAGTTGAGATTTAATGGTGAAAGAACTTTCAATTATCTAACATTGAATTTGATGGTGCAAAAGTGTGCAAAGTAACAGCTAATAAAATTCTTCTCAGAAAAATGTCTTACAACGTAATTACAGAGAAAAAACAAACAAAAACTAGTCTAATAAAAATTGAAAAAAATAATTAAAATGCATTAAAAACGACACTTCAATTTAAGGATACCTCCACTTGAAAGTAAAATAAAAAGAAATCCAAGAAATCGTTCAAATAAACAAATATTACCAAAAAAACACTTTAATTGAGGCAAACTTCCACCTCCACTTGAGGGTGCACATGGATTAAATATTTCATATTAAATGTCTATCACATAGATTGCCATTTGTAATATTTATTTTCGATCACAAACTTCAATGTCTTCCACTTGAACATTATTGAATGTCGACTAGTGAGACGTTTCAAGTCCTGTTGCCATGAAGATAAAAAAAATAGTTTGAATACACATCCCACCAAAGTCACCCTAAAGTGCTAGTCACAAGAAAAGATAGGTCGAAAACACATCACCCCATCGTAACACCCTAAGGTGCTAGTCACAAAAAAAAATGGGTCAAAAACACATCGCCCCGTCATAACACCCAAAGGTGCTAGTCACAAGAAAAAATGGGTCCAAAACACATCGCCCCGTCGTAACACCCTAAGGTGCTAGTCACAAGAAAAGATGGGACGAAAACACATCGTCCCGTCGTCACTTTGCGTAACTTTCCAATGTGGGTCGAAAACACATCGTCCGGAGGAGATTAAGTCAAAGTCTTGCATTACTTACAAAAGTCCGGAAAGTCTTTGCGTAACTTTCCAATGCGGGGAAGTGGATGCTTATTTTCCATGACATGATATTTATTTTCGGAAGCTAGTCGCAAGAAAAGATGGGTCGAAAACACATCGTCCGGAGGAGATTCAGTCAAAGTCTTGCATTACTGTCAAAAGTCCGGAAAGTCATTGCGTAACTTTCCATGTGACGAAGTAGATGCTTATTTTCCATGACGAGGATTGCTACTTTTTAATATTTATTTTCGGCCATAAACTTCCTTTTCTTTGGACTGATAATACAAATTTGATCAGTGAGATTTTTCAAGCAAGCTGCCTTTCGGATGAAAAGATCGGTTGAATACTCATCCACTACGTCGTATTCATGAAAACTCTTCCGTTACTTCCAAGTGGAAAGTGCCATTCAATGTTGTGGATGAACGGAAGTAACTTGCAAGTTGGGTGGTTATGTCACTACACTCCATTAAGACTATTATGTCCCATCAAAGTGCTCTATGCTAATCAAAAAATGAAAATTTAATTGTTTAAAAATTATATAATTATTTTAATAATTTAAGAAAATGAGTAAATAGAAAAAAGAATCTTAAAACATTAGTTATGCACAAGAAAATTGTCCAAATTAGTAAGGGTCAACTAACTTGAACTGTAAGGCAAAACCTATAGTATCTAATAAGAACTAATAAAAAAATGCAAAAAATAATTAAAATGCATTAATATTACCAAGAAAAACAACACTTGAATTAACATATACCTCCACTTGAGGGTAAGATAAAAGGAAATCCAAAATTATCTCATTCAAATTAATACATATTACCAAAAAAGACAACACTTTAATTGACGCATACCTCCACTTGAGGGTACACATGGATTAGATTTTTCATAATTAGTGTTCAGGACATAGATGACTATTTGTAATATTTATTTTCAATCACAAACTTCAAAGACTTCCACTTGAACATTATTGAATGTCCACTGGTGAGATGTTTCAAGGCCATTTGCCATTAAGATGAAAAGATAGTTTGAATACACATCGCACGTGAGTCACGTAAGGTGCTAGTCACAACAAAAGATGGGTAGAAAACACATCGAAAATTATAAAATTGTTTTAACCATTTAAGAAAAAGCATAAAAAATAATCTTAAAATATTTGTTACGCACATGAAAATTGTCCAACTAACTTACTACAAGGAAAAAGTTATAGTCTCTAACAGGGACCGATAAAATAATGCAAAATAAAAAAAAATGCATTAATCTTAATCAAAACTATAACACTTCAATTGATGAATACCTCCACGTGAGGGTATAATAAAAGGAAATCCAAAAAGTCATTTAAATGAATAAATATTACCAAGAAAAACTAGGCAAAAGTTATAGTCTCTAACCAAGATTAATTAAAAATGTAAAACATAATTAAAATGCATTAATATTACCAAGAAAGACAACACTTCAATTTAAGGATACCTCCACTTTAGGGTAAAATAAAAAGAAATCCAAAAAATCATTCAAATTTATAAATATTACCAAGAAAGACAACAATTTAATTCACACATACTTCCACCTCCACTTGACGGTACACATGGATTGGATATTTCATATTTAGTGTCCATGAGATAGATTTCCATTTGTAATATTTATTTTCAATCACAAACTTCAAAGTATTCCACTTGAACATTATTGAATGTCCACTGATGAGATGTTTCAAGGTCAATTTCCATTAGGATGAAAAGATAGTTTGAATACAAATCACACGGGAGTCACGTAAGGTGCTAGTCACAAGAAAAGATCGGTCATAAAATAATGAAAAAAATAAAATGCATTAATATTAATAAAAAAATATAACACTTCAATTGACCAATACTTCCACTTGAGGGTAGAATAAAAGGAAATCCAAAAAAACATTCAAATGAATAAATATTACCCAGAAAAACCAGGCAATAAAAAGTATAACACTTCAATTGACCAATACTTCCACTTGAGGGTAGAATAAAAGGAAATCCAAAAAATCATTCAAATGAATAAATATTACCCAGAAAAACCAGGCAAAAGTTATAGTCTCTAACCAATTTTAATTAAGAATGTAAAAAATAATTAAAATGCATTAATATTACCAAGAAAGACAACAATTCAATTTAAGGATACCTCCACTTGAGAGTAAAATAAAAATAAATCCAAAAAATCATTCAAATGAATAAATATTACCAAGAAAGACAACACTTTAATTGAAGCATACTTCCACCTCGACTTGAGGGTACACAAGGATTAGATATTTCATATTTAGTGTCCATGACATAGATTGCCATTTGTAATATTTATTTTCAATCACAAACTTCAAAGTCTTCCACTTGAACATTATTGAATGTCCACTGGTGAGATGTTTCAAGGTCGATTGCCATTAAGATGATAAGATAGTTTGAATACACCTCCCACGTGAGTCACGTAAACGTAAGGTGCTAGTCACAATGAACACTGGCTCGAAAATACATCAACAATTATCAAAATGTTTTAATAATTTAAGAAAAATCATAAATAAATAAATAAAATCTTAAAATATTGGTTATGTACATGAAAATTATCCAAATTAGTTGGGGTTAACTGGCTTACTACAAGGAAAAAGCTATAGTCTCTAAATAAAATAATGCAAAAAAAAAAGCATTAATACTACCAAAAAAGACAGCACTTGAATTGAGGAATACCTCTATTTGAGGATAGAATAAAAGGAAATCCAAAAAATCATTCGAATGAATAAATACTAGAAATTACACCATATGTTGCAAAGGAAACATCGTAAGGCAATAACATATAACACTAATTAATGCTTCTATGACAACTGTTGAAATAAAACGAAATATCAACAAAAGGCAAGGACATGCTACAATGAAATATTACTACAATACTACTTCCTTGAGTCTTACAAATGTGTTGAAGTTAAATACCTTGTCTAATTATGCCAACATGAAGGCCTCATAAATAAAGAAAAAGATCATAATTCACTACTTTCAAAGTGAGAGGCATTTTGGTACAACTCCTCCATATTTCATCTTGATCACTTACTCCTTCTATATACAACCTTAATGAGTACAAATAAATGTGCTTATAGTTTGAAACATGTGTCTACAAAGGAATATAAATATTTTGCAAATAAATTTTGAATTTCTACGTGAATTAAGATCTACCCTGGAATATAAATGCATATATCTCCAATCCAAAAATTGAACCCAAGAATAGCATGAACTACACCTTTTCTTGAGAAAATTTCATGTGTTTCTCTTTTTAATGTTGACTCACCATTGTATTATTTCTTTCATGATCCTCGAAACTATTCAAAATATCACATTGGTGGTTACCACTAATATCCTTGGTGTCTGCCATGTTCTTGTTTTAATCCAATAGATACTGGTTAAGTAAATCTAACCCATGTCATAGAGTTGAAAATAATGTAGATATCATTCAAAAACATTGAATCCATTTTATTTTGAAAATCAAGAAAGTGTGGTCCATAAGCGCCACAATGAAAATAGTTCTTTTTACATCAAAAAACCACACCTCACCTTGGTTTTAAAATAATGACCCCAAAACTTATATAGCCTACCCATCTATCTAACTCGTAAAAACATGAAAGGGTTATTGAGAATCTTGTGTTTTTGACAAGAAACATAGTGATAAATTTGACAAAGAAAGTTGGATGAAGAAAAAACATGCATGTGGAAATTGCACATAGTGACCTTTGTGGTCCCATGAGAATTTAGTCATTGGCAAGTCCAAATTATTTTATGACAATCACTGACCATGCTACAATGAAATCTTACTGCAATATTGCTTCCTTGATCCTTACAAATCATGAGGCCTATTTTTAAGTCAAATAACTTGTATGATAATTCCAACATGAATGCCTCATAAATAAAGAAATAGATTGTGATTTTCTACCTTTGAAATCAAAGGTTATTTTGGTACAATTCCTCCATAATTCTTCCTGAACACTTCCTCTTGCTATATATAACCTTAATAAGTACAAAGAAATTATTTTATAGTTTGAAACATGTGTCTACTAAGGACTATAACAATTTTTTAAATAAATTTTGAATTTCTATGTGAATTAAGATCTACCCTTGAATAAAATTGTACATATCTGCTCTCGAAATTGAACCCAAGAATAGCACCAACTACACCTCTTCTTACTGTTGATTCACCTTTGTATTATTTCCTTCATGATCCTTAAAACTATTCAAAATATCACATTGGTCTTTACCACTAATCTCCTTGGTGTCTACCATGTTCTTGTTTTAATCCAACAATTTTTTCTTAAGAAAATATAACCCATGTCATACACTTAAAAATAATATGGAGACTATTAGACAACATTTAGACCATTTTATGTTGAAAATCAAGCAATTGTGATCCATAAGCATGACAATGAAAAATATGACTTTTGAATCACCTTTGTATTATTTCCTTCATGATTCTTCAAACTATTCGAAAGATCACATTCCTATTTACCACTAATCTCCTTGGTTTCTACCATGTTGTTGTTTTAATCCAACAGATTTTGCTTAATAAAATCTAACCCATGGCATGCACTTAAAAATAATATGGAGACCATTCAACAACATTTAAACCAATTTGTCTTGAAAATCAAGCAAGTGTGGTCCGTAAGCACGACAATGTAAACACTGCTTTTTTACATCACCTTGGCTTTGAAATAATGGCCCCAAAATTTATATAACCTATTCAACTATATGAATGGTAAAAACATTAAAATTTTATTGTGAATTTCACATTTTAAACAAGAAACACAGGGTAAATTTGACAAAAAAAGGTTGGATGAAGAGAATACATGCATGTGTAAATTGCACATAGTGAACTTTGTGGTCCCATGAGAATTTAGTGATTGGCAAGTCCAAAATATTTTATGACATCCATTGATGCCCTACAAAGAAAAATTTAGTTGTTCTTTCTAAGTACAATTTATTAGCTCTAAAGTCAAACCCATGTTATTATACATCATAAAATCAAGCAAATATTAACTCAAAGCATGCATAATATCCAAACCATTCTCAAAACATTTTGAATGTAAACAAAATATACAATCTGATAGTTTGAAGTTAATGAATAAGTTGTCCCATGTGAACCCATTAAAATGTACAGTGGAGGTCATGTCATGAATATACAACGTGGTATATTCTTTGTATATACAACATAATTTGTTGCATTTTAGGGTTCCCAAGACATTTAGGGTGAATATCAAGTCTAACACACTTAATCTAAACTCATAATAGATAAAAGGTATCTCCAGAGACTCACGTTCATTACTAACTGGGAAGACACTCCAATTGCACAAAATATCAAGAGAAACTCAAATATCGATCACCTTTGCCAATCCACCTGAACAGGGATTTCCATTTCTGAAATAAAAAGGGAAAAATGCTAACATTTAAAAAAAATTCTCCAAAGAAATATGAACAAAGATAAATCTCCAAATCATGAGAGAATTGGCTTCCTACCATTGTGCCCCATGGTTAATTGAACTTGTGGCAACAATATTCGAGTCCTTGGTGATATAGAATTGGGTTTCCCATTAGGAGTTGTTGGAATATAATGTCTCCATATTATAGGAGTTCCCTTATCATGAACATCTAGACTCGACCTTGGAGAATGACCATGAAGCTTTTTTTTTTTCTAACTTAGTAGAAATCATGTAACATGGAATCGATGTAATGCCTTGAGAAGCATGTTCAATACACTCAATTTTAATAGATCCAAATGAACTGCATCTTCTGGGTTCTTGCTTCTATAACGTTATTTCTCATATCTTCCTT
This sequence comes from Pinus tabuliformis, assembly GCA_031772625.1. Taxonomy (NCBI): domain Eukaryota; kingdom Viridiplantae; phylum Streptophyta; class Pinopsida; order Pinales; family Pinaceae; genus Pinus; species Pinus tabuliformis. Next base: position 989,526,354 of record CM062819.1, read on the forward strand.
CTTTAATAGTAATTTATACCTAATAATAGCAGCATGGTGAAGTATACCAAACAAAGAATCTAAATTACCTTACCATTTAAAAAGCATTCTCAATTATTGTACCACCCACCTCGACATCCACTCTAGACATATTAGGTTATTCTTAATTGATTAAGAGTATATGTTATAGACATTTTTGTGCCTTACAGCATTGAGCATGAAATGTCCATAATCTAAGGGATCCAAAGTCCCTAAACATGTTGTTCCTACCCCTAGAGGAACAAGGCTAACAAACCACAGCAATTCACAGAAGTTCTCCACTAGAAACTGCTCAAAAACAAGTCAATTCAGGATCAATTCAATGGCTCCACTAGCTGTCTGCGCTGAAATGCAAAGTCAACACTGGCTACCTGCACTGCAACGTAGGTAGAAGCACTACCAGGGTGCGCTGAGCGAGAGTTGACAAATGGCAAGTTCATTCCAAGAGGTGTCAAGACCCAGGAAGCTTCCAGAATCTTCCTCAATGACACTTGCCTCAGTGAATTCGACTAGTGATGAGTAAGAGGTTCCCAATCTCCAAGTGGAAGCAAGAACCTCCAAGTGGAATCAAGAACTGATAGAGGGAGAGGGCACTAGTCAGATCTCAAGCTGACTCATCCTCTCTCCAAACATCTATATATGGATCTCTCCTCCATGAGATCTAGAGGCTGGAATTTTGTTATTGCAAAGAATTGCTGTTGGTTTGAGACTGGAATCATTGGGTGCTTAATGCTTTGAAGGGGGTGAAGATAGGAATTTCATTTGCTGGGAAGGAGATGTTGGATTGGAGACCTCTGGGTTGTATCTCTTCCTGAACCTTGTTATTCATCAATAAAGCTATCTTGGTTTCTCCTATATACTGGTGTATCCTTGATGTATGATTGCATTAGTATGTTTAGTTTATTTCTAATCCTGAACTAGTTATGAATATGAATCTATGTCTTTGTGTAGTGTTCTCTTCTTGTGATCTTGCAGAAACCTCTTGAAGCTGGGCGAGCGAGAAGGCAAGTAGCTGGGAACTCTCAAAGAGAAGAGAAACCGGATCGAGGGACAAACGGAAGACATCGGTTAGTCCATCCATCTCTCTTCATTCTTAATTCATAAAGGAAGAATACTAGAGTAGCTGTTTCTGTTTGTTGCTAAGGCATTGTCACACCTTAGGTGGATAGGATCGTCCTGCATAGGCATTTTTCCCCACAAAAAATTGGAGACTCCACTGGGGAGATCTTTTTAGTCATTTTATTTGTGTCTCTATCATTGTTTGTTTCATAGACTCAACAGCAACAATCGAACTGCATCTGCTATTCTCAGATGCAAAGTAGACAGCTGTTGTTTTGATCCAATCACTGGATTTGTCTATGATCTGAACTATGGACTCACAAATGATTTGATGATCCTTTGTGATAGATCTTAGTACTCCCTCAAAGCATCCCTTTGATTATACCTTGCTTGTTGCTTTTATTTGGCCTGAAACCGTAGATTAATCAGCAAACTGTGACCCAGAACCCAGTGAGAAACTCTCGTTTCTCCTTCAGCGCAGACCCTGTGAAGAGGTTCTGCATTTCAACACAGGTCCCGTGAAGGCTACCTGCGCTGAATGTCAAAACCTCTGTGTTGAGGGTGCGCTGATCCAGTTAGGCCTTGTGCAGCTGGGGTTCTCTGCTCTATTTTGCCTTGTTTTGATCTCTGATTTTTGCAGCCTGTAACCAGCATAGGTACCAGTCTGATAACTCCTTTTCTCTGCTTAAATTCCGCCTCCTTTTGTACAAAAAGACTGTGAGTGTTTTTATGTGTTTGTGGCATCATTTACAGTTTTCCTTTGCAAGAGTGAAATAGTCATCCTGTAGCCCTTGATTCAGATCTGCTGATTGTGATCTTAGGAGAGAGTTCATTGGCTGTTTATAGTTGATTATACATTTACTTTTGCTTTTGGTTTGAGTTTGTCTCTTTTAAGTGTCGAAACAAGTATTCATTTCGGAAATCGTTAAGTGTTGTAATCTCTTCTACCCTCTCTGATTTCGAAAAAGTAAACTTGTTTGTATTTGTCATTTAAAAGCAAATTCAAAGTTGTACAAAAAGCTTTCTTTGTAGGCATAAATACTAAGAAAGCGGAAAACAAACACCTGCATTGTGCATTTGCATCTTGATAGTTTGCATGTTTGATTTAGGAAAGGTGCATTAGAGTGTGCTGATTGCTCTTTGAGAAAAGATGGTGTCTTTCTTTTCCCTTTGTAGCTAGGATGTTCATAAGTTGAAAATATATAAAGCTTGCTTATCATCTTTAGACTGCATTTAGGAATTGTATCATACATCTCGTGGTGAACCTCAAAAGGCAAACTTCTAAAAAGATCAACCTAAAATAAATTGAATGAACTTAACAACGCTTTGCAACATAACACACAACATAGAGGTCTAGGCTAGAGACGTGTTCCGGCGTCGTAAATCCTGGTGACTGTCGATCTCGTTGATGGTGGGTGATTCCTCCTGAGGGACGATAGCGCCAGTACGGATTGTGCTCCCACGTACCGTCGAGTATATATTGGGAGACCCCTATAGGCATAAAACCTTTATCCTTAGGAAGCCGTGTTGGCCGCCCTACTAATCGCAATGCATTGAACACAGCATTCAGGAAGATCGACCGCCCATACCTTAAAAAGTATTCTGCGGTTTTGTGAAAAGTTTGGCACACCCTCTACCTAGAACTCCAGAGCAGTTTCTTTTGGCCTTTTTCAGACTCTATAACAGAAAAAGTCCATCCGAGCATTTGTCACTTCGGGCTTGTTAAAACATCGAAGGAGACTAGAGTCATCTTTAGCTTTTTCTCGACTCTTTAAAATTGAAAAAGCAGGTTGTGTCTAAGCGTCGTTAAAATTTATTTTAAACGGAATAATCATCACCATTCCCTCGTTGATCTTCGAAGTTAGTCTCTTTTCATCGTAAGTTCTTGTAGAATCGCTAGAAAATCTTTTGGATAGACTAGATATGTCTGAACAACCGTCGACATCCAGGACTGTGTCATCCGACACAGCAGCGACAGAGCCTCCTGCTGCTACCCCAACGATGTTCGATGGTATACCATCTGTCCCGGCAAGTTATCAACAACAAGCCGGAGTCCCATCAGGGACTGCTTCGACGACATGGTTAGTTCCTATTTCTTCATCTGGATTATCATCTGGTATTTCTTATGTTGAAAATCAACAAATCGATCCAATGTGTCTTCAAAGGCAGATCTGCCCTTTAAGTACTGGATTACCACCATATGGAGGGCAGTATGCCTTTTCATTGTTCCCTCCCGGAGAACAACCATATGGGAGTTTACAACAAAGTTCAGGTCAAACTGGAATTACATCCAGCGGTTGGGTACCAATACTGCCTCAGCAACCAAGGGTTGTATATTCAATGCAACCAGTCCACCCTGTGTCGAATATTCCCACTATACCTGCTATGGTTACTGTGTCGCAAGTACAAGCACTACCTGTTGTATGTCAACCCCAACAACCTCAGGTTGCAATACAACAGCCTCTTGTCTCAACGACTCAATCACAACCTCAAGTTAGTGCCTCCTTATTTGGAGCGACCCAGGCTCAAACAAGTACTATGACTCCTCATCTTGGTCAATCATCCAGTATTGGACAACAGCGAACGGTCCAACAACCAGAGCTGGTTCAATCTCAACAACCGCCATTCCAGCAATCATATCAAGGACATGAGCAACAAGTCTTTGTAAGTAATGGGCAACCATACTATAATGGTTATGCCCATCAACCTTGTCAAAGTTGCCAGCATTATGCTGGTTTGCAAAGACCCATTGCTCAGGCGATCCCATCTTATCCTGGGTATGCTTCGCCTAACCTGAATCAACAGTTGCCCTTTGTAGCAACTCTAGAATTACCAGATCTAAATCGGCTGACGAATGATCCAATTGCTTATGCCCCTTGGTGGCCAGCGATTCCGCATAAACTTCCGTCAGATATTCCTAAATTTAATGGAGATCCGTGTGAAGATCCGTCGAATCATGTGATGACATTTCATCTATGGTGTTCGTCAGAGGACGTTAACGGGTCTAGCGGCAAAATGGTATATTGAATTACCTAGAGCTTCGTTCGACAACTTCAGTACCTTAGCCACAACCTTCTTAACCCATTTTCAATTACCAATACGGTATGAAACGGGAACGGAAATCCTTACCAACTTCAAACAGACAACGGCCACTCACATATCTGATCATATACATGACTGGCGACGTCGTCGTAGGATGGTAAAAACGTACGTTCCCGATCAGCTATTAGTTGAATGGTTTATCAAGTCATTACTTCCTACCATCACGGAAGATGTGGCAAAAGGGGGAGTCGTAACGGAAGAGCAAGTTATCACTCGTGCGCAATATCTCGACTTGGTCTATACCCAGTCTGGCGCGCTCTACGACAAAATACCTGACGCCCCTAGACCGGAATTCTCAATTCCTCCTCCTCCTAAATCAAACAATGACTCTCACGCCGGCGTTGGCGTGATTGGCACGACAAATGCGAAATCGACAAAGGCTACTTCCAAGAAAGCCCGTAAGATTTCAAATCAAAATGTAAAAGACGAACTTCTTGCCTCGGAAGTAAATGCCGCGTCGATTGACAAGGGCAAACAACTGAAGCAACCAGGGGGCAAGAAGAAAAAGAAAGGGAGAAAAAGGAAACCCCCTGCGGGGTTTCATATATGCGATGAGGATAATTGGACGAGAGATTGTCCACATATACCTGAAGTTAAGAAACTCTTTAAGAGTTCAAAAACCTCAGCAGTATTGACTGATCTGTTTCCAAACCCGGGAACCAAACTGGTTGCTAATCAAAATGCTTCCCGATCCCAAGTGCTTATGTTGTTTATCTCAAAGCAGCAAAATGATGCTTTGACAAGGAATAAAGATTACGGGAATCCACAGCTGTCGAATAACAAGGCTAATGAACAACCTAGTAGTTCGACGACAACTTTGACCGAAGTTGTGCCACCCATCATTCCTGAACCAATGATAAAGTCGCCAAAGGGAGTAGTACACAAATCGACATTTAATCCTCGTGCCAAAGTAGCACGGAATTATAATATAGTAGAGGACCTGGCCCAATCGCCGTCCGCTATGTCGACACTTGAGGTACCGCAAAATTGCCCCTCCCAAGAGAAAGCTTTATTATCAGCAATACGTGGGATTGGACCAATGGATTCCAATCTTGTGGCCTTTGATCATAAAGGATATGACCCTCAGTTACCAGCTCAACTAGCTTTCCTTATTCAAGTGAAATCCCTCAACAAAACTGTTCATCGAACAATTATTGATGAGGGGGCATCTACATGTATTATGTCGATGAGTTGCTGGAAAAATTTAGGCTCACCACCCTTGTCGAGATCGTCAACGACGTTAAAATAATTTGATGGACGATCATACACTCCATACGGGATTTTAAGTAACTTGCAAGTTGAACTGGGGGGCAAAACAGTAGAAATTGATGTTGAAGTAATTGATGGAAACCTTGATTACAACATCCTACTGGGAAGGCCCTGGATATATGCCATGGCCGCAGTTGTGTCGACCTACTTCAGGAAGATTGCATTTCCCTTCCAAGGAGGAATTACAATCGTTGACCAACAAACATTTCTCCCCAACAGTTCACAAGTTACGGGAAGCATTCCAATGATCCATGGAAGCAATCATTCGCTCCAAAATATCGGAGTAGGTCTCCTAAAAGACCCTACCTTAATGGGTACTTTTTCCCTACCGCCTGCAAGTAATTTGGCGGAAGTGGCCATAGTGGAAACCTACAAAATGAAATCTTCTATATCTAATGGATTCGGAAGATTCCTAAACATTTTGTCAGCGTGGATCATCGCCCTAATAGAAATACTATAAATACAGTGGGCTCCGAGGACGGTTCTAATCTCGTGTCAACGTCGTTAAAAAATGAAACAAGGAGTCATGAGGATAGTTCTTTTACTGTGTCAACCTCATTAAAAAATGAAACAATCTCCTTTCCAAATCTCAAAGGTAAACCTTCATTCCAACCACCAAGTTGAATGCAATGAAGCTTGGGGGGCATGCACCTCGATTTGCGTTGTTATGCTGGGGGCATGCAAACTTATCTTCGAGCAGTTTTAGCACACAGTTCATGCTTGTTAAAAAATAAATGCAAGATCCGAGCAGTTTTAGCGCATAGTTCATGCTCGTTAAAAAATAAACATAAGATCGAGCAAATGTTTCCACCCGCGTTTAAGCTCGTTAAAAAATGAACTATCCCGGTAAATAACCACAGTGAATGTAATATTATCAGCCATTAAAGCCTTGGTCGTGTTTGCACCGTCACCTCCACTTTTCCATTGGTCAATCGTTCACCTCCATATGTTTGTTTACCCATTTTGAGGAACAGCTGCGAAGAGTCATTTCACTAGCCATCCTTGTGACACTGCCGTGATTGGAAAATTCCAACCTGTACCTGGAATCAGCTGCTAACCTGTTTCATCACTCGTTCCTCAAAAGACGAGTCTTCTTTAAGCTCTTTTCATCTGACTCGTAAAATATGAAAAGATTGTCGAGTCCTTGGCCTTCCAGCTCGTTAAAGGGACAGGAAGTGCTATCCCTCCTCTAGATTTTAATCTTTTTGGACCTGAGGGATTATTGCACAAAAAGATCGAGCGCTTGTTTTGTTCGGCTCGTTAAAACTATCGAAAACTCATCCCTTCTGTATTGTTTTATACTTTTTCGGACTTAAGGGATTAGATGACGAAAAAGGACTTTTGGAGTTAACTTTATGTATCTTTTCAGACTCTCTAAAAATGAAAAGGACCGAGTTATCTTTGTCGTTAGACTCGTTAAAATCATTAAATAGCGACAAACTTGTCTTTAGACGAGAACGAGTTTCACTATCGCTAGGCTCGTTAAAACATAGCGATGGGCTTGCCCGAAGGGCAGGTTATAGAACAAGCATATGTTATCCTCCTCAAGCTTGACAAAAATAAAGAGGTACTGGTCAGCAATGACTGGGGAAAAATTGGGAGAAACTCAAGAAAACTTTGATGGTAGCAAGTCGCTCTTGAACATGACACTTTTCCTCCGTACCACAATCGGGTTGGGTTGTTTCATTCACCGGTCACATCACCATGGTCTCGCCATACCATCCATATTTGGGGTAATGCTACCGATCCATTGCATCAGTGTCGCCATATGTTCAAGAGAAGTCGTTCAGAAAAGTCAACCGTGTCCCATCCACTGCCGTACATTATCCTTCATCCTTTCATGACCGCCACCCTGAATCATATGTCACAGATCGTTTTCACCTCCATCAAAATCATTAGCTCCGTTCCATGTCATTGATGTGGGATTCATTAAGGCCCTCCTTTGACGGATCGCTTCTTGTCGACATCAGCTCATTATCCAAGAAATTGATCTAGGAACAACCCCTTCAGTACTTTGAAGCTTGCATGCCTCAATGGCAAGTTTCTCACTTCCGGCGACAGGTATACATCAATGACCTTCGACCGAAATATTTTGCGTAGGTGTTCGACGCCAAGTCCTTTATTCACACCACGTGAATTGTACTGCAGTACCTTGAGGGTCATTATCATTATCGGTGATCCCTCTCGCGCTTGTTAACGGTTTACCTCATTGACCGGTAATCAAGCGATGTCTTTCCATGTTCGACTTCAGAACTACTTAGAGTGAAGATCGAACGAGTTTGAAGACCCCGGATCTAGTTTCATCCATCCGGGCTGCGATATATATTCAGAAAAGATAAAGACATTGACATGTACATCGTTGCAGCAGATAATCATCCTACCCAAAGGATGATAATTTCATCAAAATTATCAGTCTACCATCAGACGATTGTCTGTTCTATGTACAGAAAAATGAATTTATAAAGCTGAGCATGGGAATGCCCGCCTCAGCTAGATCATGAAAGCAGCATGAAAAATAATGTATTGTATTGTATCTTATTACAGGTCTCCTCCCAGCATTGGATGAACTTCGGATCCTCCTGATAAAGCATTTCACCCGATAAACGGCCTCATACTTTAGGGGGCAACTGTAATAGACATTTTTGTGCCTTACAGCATTGAGCATGAAATTTCCATAATCTAAGGGATCCAAAGTCCCTAAACATGTTGTTCCTACCCCTAGAGGAACAAGGCTAACAAACCACAGCAATTCACAGAAGTTCTCCACCAGAAACTGCTCAAAAACAAGTCAATTCAGGATCAATTCAGTGGCTCCACTGGCTACTTGCACTGCAACGCAGGTAGAAGCACTACCAGGGTGCGCTGAGCGAGAGTTGACAAATGGCAAGTTCATTCCAAGAGGTGTCAAGACCCAGGAAGCTTCCAGAATCTTCCTCAATGACACTTGCCTCAGTGAATTCGACTAGTGATGAGTAAGAGGTTCCCAATCTCCAATTGGAAGCAAGAACCTCCAAGTAGAATCAAGAACTGACAGAGGGAGAGGACACTAGTCAGATCTCAAGCTGACTCATCCTCTCTCCAAACATCTATATATGGATCTCTCCTCCATGAGATCTAGAGGCTGGAATTTTGTTATTGCAAAGAATTGTTGTTGGTTTGAGACTGGAATCATTGGGTGCTTAATGCTTTGAAGGGGGTGAAGATAGGAATTTCATTTGCTGGGAAGGAGATGTTGGATTGGAGGCCTCTGGGTTGTATCTCTTCCTGAACCTTGTTATTCATCAATAAATCTATCTTGGTTTCTCCTATATACTGGTGTATCCTTAATGTATGATTGCATTAGTATGTTTAGTTTATTTCTAATCCTGAACTAGTTATGAATATGAATCTATGTCTTTGCGTAGTGTTCTCTTCTTGTGATCTTGAAGAAACCTCTTGAAGCTGGGCGAGCGAGAAGGCAAGTAGCTGGGAACTCTCAAAGAGAAGAGAAACCGGATCGAGGGACAAACGGAAGACATCGGTTAGTCCATCCATCTCTCTTCGTTCTTAATTCATAAAGGAAGAATACTAGAGTAGCTGTTTCTGTTTGTTGCTAAGGCACTGTCACACCTTAGGTGGATAGGATCGTCCTGCATAGGCATTTTTCCCCACAACAGTATATAATTTTTATGGTGGTGTTCTATGTGCACTATGTATGGGGTTCATTCCAACCTTGGATATATTATGTGAGTTGATGTGATGTTTTACTTATGGCTACAACTTAGTTTTATTTTTTACCTATTTATCATTATTTAAAACTTAATCATCATCTCAAACCATTGCAACATTGGATATATCTATGAGCTAATGTGATGTGTTGTTTGTCACAATGATTCAAACCTCATTTTTTTATCTCAATATTTACTTTATCGTTGTCTGTTTTGTATATGAACCCTTTAAAAAAACTGATGGGACAAACCCTGATCACTTACAACATATGATTAATGCGTGATTGTGTGGATGATTTTGTGGGGGATTGGTTTTATGGCATAGTACAGGTGAATTAGTGTTGTGAGGACAATTGTCCTGTCCTCGGGTCTCGCTTCTCCCACCTCTTCACTATGCCAAAGTAACCCTAGTCTTGGTCATTCTATTGTTGTTCTGGTTCTCTGATGATTCATCGAGGTGAGGTCTCTAGTACTAGTTTCAGGCTACTGCTCCTCGAGGGCTTCGACTATCTTGTTCTCGGGATGGCTCTCTGTAAGGGTCTCTGTTTGCAAGCTCTAGTAATGTTTGTGGTTAGATATATTCTGGACTCTTATTTTCCCTAGCCATATGGCTCGGCTGTGGCTGCGATGCTCATCTTTTTTTCGATTCTGTATATCGATTCGAAGCTTGGATACATGAGCATGAAACCCTCGGCTTCTGTCCTGAGTAGGCTTCCTATCTTGTGGCTCTGCGGGCGCTGCTTCAGCTGTACTCCTGGGTTGCTTCGGCTCTCTAAATTTGTTTGTCATTGTGTGGTTTCGGTTATACTTTTGTCTTCAAGGTTTTCGCCTTGCTGTTTGACTGTAAGCTTGTCGTTCTGTTGCAGGTCACGGTCGTCGGGTGGCTTGACTCTCAGCTTTCATTCGACATTCAAACAGAGGTAAGTTCTCCTTCCATGTTTTAAGCTTATGCTTATTTCTCTACTATTACTGATTATTCTCTCTCTTTGTGAGCAGTGGGTGCTCTGGCAACTGTGTCCTTGGTTCGTGGTTTCCTCCCTCGTTCGCAAGGGCTTGGCTCCTCTAGTAAGTGAACCCTTCTTAAACCTCGTCCCTGTTTTCAATTTATTATTTTTATGGTTCTATTTGCTAGGTTCTAATGGCCTTGTTTGGTGGCCACTGCAAGTGTACAAGTGGGCTCACCGGCCGCTGGTCTCTTGCCCTGACGCCTACGTTTTGTGTCGGGTAGGGTCATGCCTTGTCATTTCTCTATCTATCTGTTTCGAAGGGTTGTTGGTTATAGTATTTACTTGGTCTGTTGACGAGGGTTGTGGCTTCAACCTCACTGTTTCATGGTCCTGTGTATTTATACCTCCGGGCTGTTAAATTATGTAATTATGTCAGCTCTGTGGTTAACTTATGAACTCGTGGTTATGTTCGGCCTGTTATGGATGGCTTATGTTTTGTTGTTCAGTTGTCTGTGACTTTATCTTGAACTGTAAATTTATATATATGCACAAAGATCTTGAAGAGAAAGATAGTAAATGTGAAATGTTACAAGTTCATTGGTACATGTAGATGCTTGTTATATTCGACTCTCCTGCAAACCCTCTCTGTTGATTTATGGAACTCGACCGCGTTTTCTTCTTGCCTCTGTGATAGTGTCTGCTCTCTGTCACTGTTAGGAAATGGGTATATGAATTTATTTAAATAACTTTAGGCTACAAATATATGGACTCGGATTTTCTTCTTATCAAAATGATTTCATGCTTCTTTTCATTCAATACTATGATGATGATTACAGTGGCTTTTTCCTCTTTCTCTTAAAGATCACTGTACAGTTATTTAAACTGTCAGTAGTTACATTTTAGTTATTCATTGATAATTGTTCATCCTTGTCTGTATTCTAAAGTTAATTTGAAATAAAAATAAAAAGAACGTAAATAAAAAGAAACAGTGGGTTGGGACAACATTAAACTTAACATAAGGTCCTAAATGCTATTAACTAGAAATTTAAATGGAATTTAGAAAAACTAATTGAAACTCCTTCTGGTCTCAAAGACAAATACTCCAGCCGTGACCTCCCTTAGCTGGATGCTCCTACATCAAAAACCATTGGAACATTGGATTTTACACTGTGATCTCCCCAACCTGCATGGGGATTTCAGAAATTATTGAGTGGTTATTGTTAGAAATTGATGTATAATATGGGGAATTTGGATGGTCTATAGGCAATATGGATGCCATAAAAGATATGTATTTTGAAATTTCAAAGTTAATCTAGATGCAAAAATTTCAAAGTTAATCAACCTTGTGGTTGATCCTCCAATAGGAGGAATCTAAGAATGTCACTGTATGATAAAAGTATAACGATAATGATCTTATATATTACTATGAATAGATGTGTGTGATTGGAAAATCCTAAAATGTTATCCCTTTCAAATTTTTATCCACTGTCTTCTTATGTTTATGCATAAGAGATATGTATTTTGAATTTTGAAAGTTAATCTAGATGCTAAAATTACAAAGTTAATCAACTTTGTGACTTTGTGGTTGATCCTCCAATAGGAGGAATATAAGGATGTCACTATATGCTAAAAAATAAGGATAAGGATCTTATCTATTACTATGAATAGATTTGTGTGACTAGAAAATTCTAAAATTTAATCCCTTTCAAATTTTTATCGGTTGTCTTCTTATTTTTTTACATACGAGATATGTATTTTGATTTTTCAAAATTAATTTAGCTACCAAAATTATAAAGTTAATCAACTTTGTGGTTGATCCTCCAATAGGAGGAATGTAATTATGTCACTATATGATAAAAAATAAGGATAAGGATCTTATCTATTACTATGAATAGATTTGTGCGATTGGAAAATTCTAAAATGTAATCCCTTTCAAAGTTTTATAGATTGTCTTCTTATGTTTATGATTTGTTGTAGTCCATGTTATGTCTTCTTATGTCTATGATGTGTTGTAGTCCCTGCTATTGGTTATCAGATATTCATTACTTCAAATAATGTTGTTTAATTTTTCAAGAATATAAAATTAATTATTAATCGTGGGTATTAATATTTTTTTAAAAAGGTATTAAAAAAAAAAACTAAAATATTTAATAAATTATTGTCCCATAACAATATGATTTTTTGATCCCTCTTGAAGGGGTAGATCTAGAGTTAAGATGGATATATGTTGGTTTAATTTCCTCATTTAAATAAGCTAGATTCTACATGAATACCATTGGTCAATACCATGAGTTCTCAATACCATGTATCAATACCATAGGTCATTTTTATTTTGTTTTATTTTTATGTTTAGATTTTATTTTATTTTCATGAAATTAAAATGTTTACATTACATTGCATTTATCTTTTTATTTAATTTAATTTTTTGATTTTAATTTTATCTAATAGTAATTTGATTTAATCAAAATGTTAAACATTATATTAAAACATCTCTATAACATGACGATAAACTGAGAAAATTTACATACTCTAACAAATTCTCATTCTAACCGATTAGATTAACTGTGGCATTAAAATTTGTTCAAATTGATCAGTATGAATGGAGAATAAATTAAAAATATTGAGTAAATAAATCTACAATAAATAGGCTCATTTAATTTCCTCCTTTAAATATGTGACATTCTACATCAATACCATGGGTCAATACCATGGGTTCTCAGTACCATGTGTCAATACCATAGAGCATTTTTATTTTTCTTATTATTTTATTTTTAAAAGGTTATTTTGATTTTTTTTTAACTTTTATTTTATTTTCACTAAATTAAATGTTTACATTACATTGCATTAATTTTTTATTTTAATTTTATCTAATAGTAATTTGATTTAATCAAAATGTTAAAAATTATATTAAACATGTCTATAGCATGATAATAAACTAAGAAAACTTACATACTCTAACAAATTCACATTCTAACCGAATAGATTAACTATAGCATTAAAAATTGTTGAGTAAATAAATCTACAATAAATTTGTTGACACCTAATCATTGGGATTAGGTGAACATTTGTAAATAATGTAAATAGTAAATAATGGAAAATGAAGAGACATCCGGAGGTGAAGCCTAAGAGTCTCTCCCTCCTATATATAACCATGAGTAATCTTAATGAATAAGCAATTTGTTTTTGAGGAGTTACATCTTGGCTTGACATGGTATTAGAGCCAACCTCTATTTTTATTTTTCCGCATTGTAACTCTTGTCAGTTTCCTGCCCTTTGCCTCTTTACTATGTCTAATCTGTACATTTGGACATACCATCTTTTGCATTAAATGGGTTTTTGAATTATCTCTGCGATGACTGGAAGGATAGCTTAGTTAACCTCTAGCTGAATAACTCTCATAAAAGTTGTTTGGAGCGGACCCGCAAACAGTCATTGAAGTCATTGAAACCTTGGTGCGGTGAGTGTGGAACATGTTGTGCCTTAAAAGACTATGAACTTGGTCAAAACCTGGAGATGTTGTGTTGAATAGTGAGACTGCAATGTGCATTTTGCGTCAACTGGTTCAAATACTGATGGTGTTTGGTAAGTTCTTTCAATGATCAAAATCCATTAACAAGCTCATACATTGAAGAAGATTGATGGTCGATGGTATATATGGAATGAATAAAGATTTTTTTGATAGTCGATTGAATTGCGTGTATGTTGGAGTGACTATGTCTGCCTTGGTAAATTGACTATTCATTAGCCACTTTTTAAAAGTCATGGTATAAGTCGAACAGATTTTAAGAACTATGTTAATGAAGTGTTGCATTATTGTGAAAATTGAGTTCGAATTTTCAACTTGTGGAATGGTGATTTGTTCTAGCATTGCACTGCCCTCCACCACCTATTGTGACTTCGGTCCAGTGTAATACCACCACACCATCGATACCACCATACCCCACTCCAAACCTACATTGGTCGTTGTCTGAAACCACCATATATTAATGTTGCCTCCATATGCAACAGTCACTGTGTATTGTCTCCGCCGTAAAAAAACATGCCGTAATACAATCGAGTTAGGTCCGGCCCCATAGTTGGCTCCCTTCCAGCAGTGAAACCCAATCCACGTTGACATGTATGATAATACTGCACCCCACGGTTGGCTCATAACAATACCATGCCCATAACAATATTGCGCTCCCCATACCCTACACTGTCATAATCCACCATATACCACCTCTCACAGACATAACGTTTCCCATATACCACCTCCCTTAGACATAACGTTTCTGATATACCACCTCCCCCAGACAAAACCTTCCCCATATAATACTTGTCTTCAAATATCTTAGTGTAATTTTTTTACACAATAAGTGCAATTTTTGTTTTTCCAGCAAAGGAGCGATTTTTTTACACATAACACATTTTTAAATGCACTCATTGATCTCTATAGTTGGAGTAGTTCTCTCTGGGAAAGAGAACTATCTAGAATGGTCGCAGAAGATAAAACACACTCTCATTCTCAATGAGTTATGGAAAGGAGTTTCTGTAGGCGAAGGAGATAATGAACCTGCAAAGCCTACCTCAGATAAGGATTCACCATTTGGGAAAATAAGAACAGCAAGGCCTATGCCTTGATTGCAACATCTGTAAATGAAGAGGTGAGCCGCCATATTTTATCATTTTCAAATGATTTTGAAGCCTTACAGAAGTTGAAGGAACTCTATGACTCACAGTCTGAGCTTGAAGTTGTCCAATTGATGATTACATTATTCAGTCTTGAATTACAAAATGATGATCGTCTTGCTTTAGCATCAGAAGTAACATCTACTATGCATGATATCAAAGTCATTAATGTTGAACTAGATATTCCTGTGATAACGTTTTTCAAGGCACTTTATCCCACTTATTCAAATTATCTTGAATCATTGCAAGCAAATGGAAACCTTAAAGAGATTACCTTTGACTCCCCTATGAAGAAATTTGCTAAGAGAGAGAAATCTTTAAGGAAAAAGACAAATCCTTAGTATTTTGAAGAAGTTATGTGTCTTACACATAGAGAGAATAATCCTACTCAAGATTCTTCCAAAGGAAGAGGTGGTCGAAGAGGAAGAGGAAGAAGAAATTTCAGAGGCAGGGGGGGTAGACACTCAAGGAGAAAAATATGATCTTCATTGGATACGTTGCAATAGAGATGGATCACATGATGCATCCACATGCAAGTTTCCTAGGGACAAAATTGAGCAGGAAACAAAGTAAGCCAAAGTTAAAACCACTGACAAGGAGAAAGATAAAGCACCTACGTCCGCTCACTATGTTGTGGCACATTATAATATTGGATTAACTGAAGACTTGTTTAATGTTGCACTTGCTTCTTGGAAAAATGATTGGTTGCTTGATTCAGGAGCAACTTGCCACATGAATTTTAGAAGATATTTTTTTGAAGAATTTATTGACAAGATGGTGTAGTATACTTTGTAGACAAATCAAAACTCAAGCCATTGGGGCTTGGCACAATCAGGCTCAAATTGCCTGGTCTTCTAGACTTTCTTCTGCATGATTTTTTATATCTCCCACAACTGAGGAGCAACTTGTTGTCCTTGGTCCACATCCACCAACAAGGACACTCCATTCATATGTTTGATGGCAAGGTTGAGGTCAAAAAGTATCAGATCACTCACTTGTCATGACAGGGATAGAAGAAGAAAGACTTATGAAGCTTTTGTTCGTGCACAAATTTTCTCATATAGTTCTCATTATGATGAAGGTACATTTCCATCAAGTATTTTATGGCATGCTAGATTTGGACACTTGAACTATGACAGCCTTTGCTTGTTGAGGAAAAATGGTGTTACTGGTTTGCCTACAATTGCTAGGAAGCTTAAGCAATGTGATGCTTGTATTCTAGGAAAGCATAGTGAATAGTGTTTTCATGATTCACATTCCAGAGCACATAGAAAACTTGAACTCTTTCATTCAAATTTATGCGGTCCAATGATTCACACTGATAAGAGAAAATAATACACTTCAAATGAATTTGAAAACTATCTTCGTGAGCATGGGATCAAACATCAAACCATTGTTCCTTATAATCCCCAACAAAACAGAGTAGCTGAAAGAATGAATAGAACAATCTTAAATATGGTACATTCCATAATGATTTTCAAGAATGTAAAATTGACGTTTTGGCCTAATGCAGTTCTATGTGTTATATGTGTAAAGAATAGATGTCCATATAATTCAATTAGAAACAATACTACTGATGAAATGTGGTATGGCCACATTCCTTCGGTAAATCATCTCAGGTTCTTTGGTTCCACCTATTATGCCTTGATACCAAAGGTACAAAGAAACAAACTTGGTGTAAAGAGTCGTAAGTGTATCTTCTTTGGGTATTCAAATACCTCCAAAGAATAATGTCTCTATGATGAAGTTAATAAGAAGTTTTTTGTATCTAGCGATGTAATCTTTTCCTGAATCTTCCAATGTTGATAATGTTGTTGAGCGACATCTTCATCACTTGGATAGATTCAGACATGCAAAATCATTTCATGAATTTGATAATCAGATTTTGCATCTTGAAGGGGGGATTACTATACTGGATTAATCTGTGGAATCTTCTTTTGAAGCACTCTCTCCCCCACATGAGCTCCAACCATTGATGATACTTTGAGTCATGTTATTGATATAATTGGGAGTCTCAATCTTGATTTAGTCCCAACTCAGTCATCTGAGAAGCCTGGACCATCTCAGAAATGTCCCCCAAAATGGCTGACATAGACACTTGAAAGTGTTCATCGTGATGAAGTTAGAAATTCAAGAATAAGAAATTCAACTAGGAAAAATGGAGGTGATGTAGATGATTCTGACTCACCTATTGATATGGATGTTTCTTATGATTGTGAACTGAATTTGTCTACAGATTTTGAACCAACTTCCTTTGAATAAGACGCTTCTCATGATGAATGTAAAGAAACAATGCAACAGTAGTATGATGCCTTGATAAATAATGGCACTTGGAAGCTGGTTGATCCTCCATTGGGAACAAAACCAATTGGCTACAAGTGGGTCTACAAGAACAAGTACAAAGCCAGTGGCTCACTTGACAAGCATAAAGCCAGACTTGTGGCAAAAGGTTTTGCATAGAAGGAAGGGGTCGATTACGAGGAGACTTTTTCCCCCATAGCAAAATGGGCTACCATCTCGACACTCTTTGCCTTGGCAGCTTAGAATTATTGGAAAGTACATTAAATGGATGTAAAAACTACTTTCTTGAGTGGAGATCTGAAATAAAAAAATAAATAAATAAATAAAAAATAATATGTCCCAGCTAGAAGGATTTTCTGTGAAGGGAATGAACATAAAGTATGAAAAATTGTGAAATCCTTGTATGGCCTCAAGCAAGCACCACGAGCCTAGTATGAAAAGTTAATTGAGCAGCTTCTGAAACTCAACTTCAAACATTATGATCTTGATGACGCAACTTTGTTTGTCAAGAAAGTTGGCAAAACAGTTGTATACCTTGTGGTATATGTATATGATCTTTTGCTGACAAGGAACAATGAGAGCTGCATTGCATCCATAATGAAGGAATTAAGGAAAGGTTTTGAAACGACTGACTTGGGCTATGGTCACTGCTGTCTTGGTATTGAAGTAACTCAATATCTTAAGTATATATTCCTCTCTCAAAAGAAATACATTGGAGATCTGTTAAATAGGTTTGGCTTGGATGAGTGCAATCTTTTGACTACTCCAATGGAACATAACTTAAAGCTCATGTCCATTGAAGGAAAAGAATTTGAGGATGCAACAAGGTATATACAACTTATACGAAGTCTCAACTACCTGAGTACTACTAGACTGGATATTTCATTTTCTATTCGAATCCTCTCCAGTTTTATTCAAAATCATTATGAGGGACATTGGTCTAGTGGAAAATGAGTTCTAAAGTACTTGAATGGAACCCAATACTTTGGAATCAAGCATACACAAGTGGGCAACTTCAGCTTGATCGGATACCCTGATTCAAACTTCGATGGAGACAAAGAAACTAGGGTATATACTTCAATTTATGCTGTGAATCTTGGATTGAT
Source organism: Pinus tabuliformis (assembly GCA_031772625.1). Classification (NCBI taxonomy): domain Eukaryota; kingdom Viridiplantae; phylum Streptophyta; class Pinopsida; order Pinales; family Pinaceae; genus Pinus; species Pinus tabuliformis. The sequence continues at coordinate 989,544,531 of CM062819.1, forward strand.
AGTTCTCCTGGAGATCACATAAACAGTCAGTTCCAGCAGATTCCACAAGAGAGGCAGAATATGTGGTAGCAGCTGAGGCAACAAAAGAAATTGTGTGGATCAAGAAAATTCTGGAATATTTGCAGGAAAAACAAGTACATTCAACTCCACTCATGATTGACAACACCTCTGCAATAAACTTGGCCAAGAATCCAAAGTTCCATGATCAAACGAAGCACATCAATACAAAATACCATCTAATTCGATATCATGTTGAGTCCAAGACAATCCATCTATGCCATTGTTCCACTAATGAGCAGATTGGAGACATCTTCACCAAAGCACTTGAAAGAGAAAAGTTCGAAAGATTCATAACGATGTCCAGACTCACCAACATCCCTTCATGTTAATGGGGGGATTTTGACACCTATCAATGGGATTGGGTAAACATTTGTAAATAATGTAAATAGTAAATAATGGAAAATGAAGAGACAATGAGAGGTGAAGCCTAAGAATCTCTCCCTCCTGTATATACCCATGAGAAATATTAATGAATAAGCAATTCGTTTTTGAGGAGTTAGTACCTCCTGGTCTCAAAAAATTAATTAAAAACTTTCAACCCTACACAACTCGAGAATCACAATGAAGATAAGAGAAACACTATACATAATAACAGAAACTCAATATCATCCTTTACTATACATTTTGGATTTTCTAGTACATACAATTTTTAAAACATCCACAAACTTAGGAGCATAATCATTAAAAAAAAAATTACATATTCTAATAAAAAATTGCTATTCCATCCAGTTAGATTAGCTATAACAACTTGAAAACACTAATTAAATTTGCAAACTAACACAAAATTTTCGACTCCGCGCAAATCCAAAATCACATCAAATAGATTTGCACTATATAATACATTGGTTGTATGGTAGAAATATTGGTAGTAAAATCACATCAAATAGATTTACACTATATAATGCATTGGTTGTATGGTAGAAATATTGGTATTAACGATTTGTATACTAAATCACATCTAACCAAAACCAAAAAAGGAAAAAAAATTGCACTGAAAGGGAATATTTTCTCAAATGATCACTAGAAGGTATTATAGCTTGCGACTTCAAGAATATATATATTCTTCGTCAACTATGCTAACAATTTTACTTTCCAGAAAAAACGTTTTGGTTCAGGATCCACTTTCACTTTTAAGGAAAAGGATTAGATTTTCATGATCTAAATCTTTGTGATCATCTAAGTAAGGGGTGAATTTTAATAAAAAGGAATCTGTTTACTTAGATCCTTTTACTTGTTTGGCATACTGATAGCTCTGGAGTAGAAATTATGATCTCGCGTCATAAGCGTTGAACGATACAACGAGATTATATGAGCAATAAGACATGGAAAAATAAAGCATAAGACATGGCAAAGTAAAACTCCTGCCCACACACTAGGGATTGATACCCAAGTACGACATTAGTCATGTGCGTAGATCAACTGCTCATCTAATGATTTTAAATGTTAAAATGTAAAGAAGAAAGATCGAACAATAACATCCAGTAGCCAAATATTTTGGGAATAAGTTACTCCTTTTGAATGCAATGGCATCGATCATAAGTAAACCTATTTTAAAAAGAGGGCATACTTGGCATGGAAAAGGAACTGGAAATCAATAACCGGAGCACAACATCTATATCACACTTTTTATTTCACCGAGTCTCATAAACAGATTCCACTTCACCATGAAACCAATTCTGCTTATCGAAGAATTCCTTAATCTTGTCTGCACTACTACGTTTATTCAAGCCAAAAATAGAATGGGCCAATCAACTATCCTTATTTATTTCCTACTAGAGGCATCGTCGATTTAGGAAGCACTAAACAGAGCTAGCTAGGGTGGGGCAAGTTCTTTCTTTCTTTCTTAATTCATCATTAATTACGTATATAAAAGCTAAAGTAGGATAAGGCGTCGAAGCACGAGGTATGCAGTGGTTAAGAAAGTCAAGGTAAGGTTGTTTAATCTAGATCCTATCCTCGTACCAACTTTTAATAGAGGTTGAGGCCAAGGATACGACGCTCAAGGTTGAAAGAATTGGATAGCTTATCAACAAGGGGAATTGGCACATTTCAGGTCCAGTTCATCTAAGGAAGACCCTAAAGCGAGAGCGGTGAACACAACTTACCATACTCTAGATCCAATGACAACGATAAAAGAAAGTATGAAAGAGTTACATAGATTGCATTTATCTTCCAAACATCGACACCAAAGAAACTGAATTTTAGGTCAAAGGAATCAGCTTAGGTACAATGATCTCATGTTTAAAAATTTTCTACTTTTTCCCGTAAATATTTTGATTCTTTAAAGCCTTAAAGAAGCCATGATAATAGACATTAAACCTCTTGATTTGCAGTACTCTTCCTATTAAAGGATTGTTGGGTTGAAAGACTACCTCTGAATTCAGACTTTCGAGGCAAGCTTCACTGAATCTTGAACTTCTAATATAGAATTTTCAAATTCAGTTAAAGTATCAGTGAATTCCGTGTGCCAAAAATGTTTTTTCTGTCTAGAAAGAATGTGTGTCGGGAGAGACACACAAAGAGCCCAACAAATGATTTACTAATTCGAAAGTAATTGATCAAGGTTTAAATTGCACACAAAATCGAGCATGATAAGCAACTTTTGATATTATTTGGCTTTTTGAGGAGGCCACTGATGCAGTGCACAGGCATGTTTATGAAGGATTGACTTATCTTTACACCAACCCAATCATTAAATAAACATAATGAAAAATTATTCTACGAATACAAGAAATATTTCTTCAAAGTAGTCGAGATTGAGATTAAGCCGTCGTGAAAATAAATTGTGGGGAAAATATGAGGTCAATTGAAGGCCATACTCCAGATTACTTTAATATTAAGTTGAATCCTATGAATAATGTTAATCCACTCAGTTTGGGCTTGAACCAGGGATCATCGTGGGCTATGGCCATGGCAAGATAAGTCGGGGAAAAGAAATTCTCTGTAAGTTTGCAGTTTCAGTTGGTTCTTGGGCACTCGTGGGCAGGATATGTTGTTGATCATTGACATGGCTAGTGAATACTTGCAATATGTTCACGGTTGCAGAAATCAAAATTTAGTTGAGATTTAATGGTGAAAGAACTTTCAATTATCTAACATTGAATTTGACGGTGCAAAAGTGTGCAAAGTAACAGCTAATAAAATTCTTCTCAGAAAAATGTCTTACAACGTAATTACAGAGAAAAAACAAACAAAAACTAGTCTAATAAAAATTGAAAAAAATAATTAAAATGCATTAAAAACGACACTTCAATTTAAGGATACCTCCACTTGAAAGTAAAATAAGGATACCTCCACTTGAAAGTAAAATAAAAATAAATCCAAGAAATCATTCAAATAAATAAATATTACCAAAAAAAACACTTTAATTGAGGCAAACTTCCACCTCCACTTGAGGGTGCACATGGATTAAATATTTCATATTAAATGTCTACCACATAGATTGCCATTAGTAATATTTATTTTCAATCACAAACTTCAGTGTCTTCCACTTGAACATTATTGAATGTCGACTAGTAAGACGTTTCAAGCCCTGTTGCCATGAAGATGAAAAGATAGTTTGAATACACATCCCACCTGAGTCACCCTAAAGTGCTAGTCACAAGAAAAGATAGGTCGAAAACACATCACCCCGTCGTAACACCCTAAGGTGCTAGTCACAAAAAAAGATGGGTCAAAAACACATCGCCCCGTCGTAACACCCTAAGGTGCTAGTCACAAGAAAAAATGGGTCCAAAACACATCGCCCCGTCGTAACACCCTAAGGTGCTAGTCACAAGAAAAGATGGGTCGAAAACACATCGTCCCGTCGTCACAGTTACGACGCAATTAAGTCAAAGTCTTGCATTACCTACAAAAGTCCTGAAAGTCTTTGCGTAACTTTCCAATGTGGGTCAAAAACACATCGTCCGAAGGAGATTAAGTCAAAGTCTTGCATTACTTACAAAAGTCTGGAAAGTCTTTGTGTAACTTTCCAATGCGGGGAAGTGGATGCTTATTTTCCATGACATGATATTTATTTTCGGAAGCTAGTCGCAAGAAAAGATGGGTTGAAAACACATCGTCCGGAGGAGATTCAGTCAAAGTCTTGCATTATTGTCAAAAGTCCGGAAAGTCATTGCGTAACTTTCCATGTGACGAAGTAGATGCTTATTTTCCATGACGAGGATTGCTACTTTTTAATATTTATTTTCGGCCATAAACTTCCTTTTCTTTGGACTGATAATACAAATTTGATCAGTGAGCGTTTTCAAGCAAGCTGCCTTTCGGATGAAAAGATTGGTTGAGTACTCATCCACTACGTCGTATTCATGAAAACTCTTCTGTTACTTCCAAGTGGAAAGTGCCATTCAATGTTGTGGATGAACGGAAGTAACTTGCAAGTTGGGTGGTTATGTCACTGCACTCCATTAAGACTATTATGTCCCATCAAAGTGCTCTATGCTAATCAAAAAATGAAAATTTAATTGTTTAAAAATTATATAATTATTTTAATAATTTAAGAAAATGAGTAAATAGAAAAAAGAATCTTAAAACATTGGTTATGCACACGAAAATTGTCCAAATTAGTAAGGGTCAACTAACTTGAACTGTAAGGGAAAACCTATAGTATCTAATAAGGTCTAATAAAAAAATGCAAAAAATAATCAAAATGCATTAATATTACCAAGAAAAACAACACTTGAATTAACATATACCTCCACTTGAGGGTAAGATAAAAGGAAATCCAAAATTATCTCATTCAAATTAATACATATTACCAAAAAAGACAACACTTTAATTGACGCATACCTCCACTTGAGGGTAAGATAAAAGGAAATCCAAAATTATCTCATTCAAATTAATACATATTACCAAAAAAGACAACACTTTAATTGACGCATACCTCCACTTGAGGGTACACATGGATTATATTTTTCATATTTAGTGTTCAGGACATAGATGACTATTTGTAATATTTGTTTTCAATCACAAACTTCAAAGACTTCCACTTGAACATTATTGAATGTCCACTGGTGAGATGTTTCAAGGCCATTTGCCATTAAGATGAAAAGATAGTTTGAATACACATCGCACGTGAGTCACGTAAGGTGTTAGTCACAACAAAAGATGGGTCGAAAACACATCGAAAATTATAAAATTGTTTTAACCATTTAAGAAAAAGCATAAAAAATAATCTTAAAATATTTGTTACGCACATAAAAATTGTCCAACTAACTTACTACAAGGAAAAAGTTATAGTCTCTAACAGGGACCGATAAAATAATGAAAAATAAAATAAAATGCATTAATCTTAATCAAAACTATAACATTTCAGTTGATGAATACCTCCACGTGAGGGTATAATAAAAGGAAATCCAAAAAGTCATTTAAATGAATAAATATTACCAAGAAAAATTAGGCAGAAGTTATAGTCTCTAACCAAGATTAATTAAAAATGTAAAAAATAATTAAAATGCATTAATATTACCAAGAAAGACAACACTTCAATTTAAGGATACCTCCATTTGAGGGTAAAATAAAAAGAAATCCAAAAAATCATTCAAATTTATAAATATTACCAAGAAAGACAACAGTTTAATTCACACATACTTCCACCTTCACTTGAGGGTACACATGGATTGGATATTTCATATTTAGTGTCCATGAGATAGATTTCCATTTGTAATATTTATTTTCAATCACAAACTTCAAAGTATTCCACTTGAACATTATTGAATGTCCACTGGTGAGATGTTTCAAGGTCAATTTCCATTAGGATGGAAAGCTAGTTTGAATACAAATCACACGGGAGTCACGTAAGGTGCTAGTCACAAGAAAAGATCGGTCATAATATAATGAAAAAAAATAAAATGCATTAATATTAATAAAAAAATATAACACGTCAATTGACCAATACTTCCACTTGAGGGTAAAATAAAAAATATAACACTTCAATTGACCAATACTTCCACTTGAGGGTAGAATAAAAGGAAATCCAAAAAATCATTCAAATGAATAAATATTACCCAGAAAAACTAGGCAAAAGTTATAGTCTCTAACCAATTTTAATTAAGAATGTAAAAAATAATTAAAATGCATTAATATTACCAAGAAGGACAACAATTCAATTTAAGGATACCTCCACTTGAGAGTAAAATAAAAATAAATCCAAAAAATCATTCAAATGAATAAATATTACCAAGAAAGACAACACTTTAATTGAAGCATACTTCCACCTCGACTTGAGGGTACACAAGGATTAGATATTTCATATTTAGTGTCCATGACATAGATTGCCATTTGTAATATTTATTTTCAATCACAAACTTCAAAGCCTTCCACTTGAACATTATTGAATGTCCACTCGTGAGATGTTTCAAGGTCGATTGCCATTAAGATGATAAGATAGTTTGAATACACCTCCCACGTGAGTCACGTAAACGTAAGGTGCTAGTCACAACGAATGCTGGTTCGAAAATACATCAACAATTTTAAAAATGTTATAATAATTTAAGAAAAATCATAAATAAATCAATAAAATCTTAAAATATTGGTTATGTACATGAAAATTATCCAAATTAGTTGGGGTTAACTGGCTTACTACAAGGAAAAAGTTATAGTCTCTAAATAAAATAATGCAAAAAAAAAATGCATTAATACTACCAAAAAATACAGCACTTCAATTGAGGAATACCTCTATTTGAGGATAGAAGAAAAGGAAATCCAAAAAATCATTCAAATGAATAAATACTAGAAATTACACCATATGTTGCAAAGGAAACATCGTAAGGCAATAACATATAACACTAATTAATGCTTCTTTGACAACTGTTGAAATACAACGAAATATCAACAAAAGGCAAGGACATGCTACAATGAAATATTACTACAATACTACTTCCTTGAGTCTTACAAATGTGTTGAAGTCAAATACCTTGTCTAATTATGCCAACATGAAGGCCTCATAAATAAAGAAAAAGATCATAATTCACTACTTTCAAAGTGAGAGGCATTTTGGTACAATTCCTCCATATTTCATCTTGATCACTTACTCCTTCTATATACAACCTTAATGAGTACAAATAAATGTGTTTATAGTTTGAAACATGTGTCTACAAAGGAATATAAATATTTTGCAAATAAATTTTGAATTTCTACGTGAATTAAGATCTACCCTAGAATATAAATGCATATATCTCCAATCCAAAAATTGAACCCAAGAATAGAATGAACTACACCTTTTCTTGAGAAAATTTCATGTGTTTCTCTTTTTAATGTTGACTCACCATTGTATTATTTCTTTCATGATCCTCGAAACTATTCAAAATATCACATTGGTGGTTACCACTAATATCCTTGGTGTCTGCCATGTTCTTGTTTTAATCCAATAGATACTGGTTAAGTAAATCTAACCCATGTTATATTGATATCATTAAAAAACATTGAATCCATTTTATTTTGAAAATCAAGAAAGTGTGGTCCATAAGCACCACAATGAAAATAGTGCTTTTTACATCAAAAAGCCACACCTCACCTTGGTTTTAAAATAATGACCCTAAAACTTATATAACCTACTCATCTATCTAACTCGTAAAAACATGAAAGGGTTATTGAGAATCTTATGTTTTTGACAAGAAACATAGTGATAAATTTGACAAAGAAAGTTGGATGAAGAAAAAACATGCATGTGGAAATTGCACATAGTGATCTTTGTGGTCCCATGAGAATTTAGTCATTGGCAAGTCCAAATTATTTTATGACAATCACTGACCATGCTACAATGAAATCTTACTGCAATATTGCTTCCTTGATCCTTACAAATCATGAGGCCTATTTTTAAGTCAAATAACTTGTATGATAATTCCAACATGAATGCCTCATAAATAAAGAAATATATTGTGATTTTCTACCTTTGAAATCAAAGGTTATTTTGGTACAATTCCTCCATAATTCTTCCTGAACACTTCCTCTTGCTATAGATAACCTTAATAAGTACAAAGAAATTATTTTATAGTTTGAAACATGTGTCTACTAAGGACTATAACAATTTTTTAAATAAATTTTAAATTTCTATGTGAATTAAGATCTACCCTTGAATAAAATTGTACATATCTGCTCTCGAAATTGAACCCAAGAATAGCACCAACTACACCTCTTCTTACTGTTGATTCACCTTTGTATTATTTCCTTCATGATCCTTAAAACTATTCAAAATATCACATTGGTCTTTACTACTAATCTCCTTGGTGTCTACCATGTTCTTGTTTTAATCCAACAAATTTTTCTTAAGAAAATATAACCCATGTCATACACTTAAAAATAATATGGAGACTATTCGACAACATTTAGACCATTTTATGTTGAAAATCAAGCAATTGTGGTCCATAAGCATGACAATGAAAAATATGACTTTTGAGTCACCTTTGTATTATTTCCTTCATGATTCTTGAAACTATTCGAAAGATCACATTCCTATTTACCACTAATCTCCTTGGTTTCTACCATGTTGTTGTTTTAATCCAATAGATTTTGCTTAATAAAATCTAACCCATGGCATGCACTTAAAAATAATATGGAGACCATTAACAACATTTAAACCAATTTGTCTTGAAAATCAAGCAAGTGTGGTCCGTAATCACGACAATGAAAATACTACTTTTTACATCACCTTGGCTTTGAAATAATGGCCCCAAAATTTATATAACCTATTCAACTATATGAATGGTAAAAACATGAAAATTTTATTGTGAATTTCACATTTTAAACAAGAAACACAGGGCTAAATTTGACAAAAAAAGGTTGGATGAAGAGAATACATGCATGTGTAAATTGCACATAGTGACCTTTGTGGTCCCATGAGAATTTAGTGATTGGCAAGTCCAAAATATTTTATGACATCCATTGATGCCCTACAAAGAAAAATTTAGTTGTGCTTTCTAAGTACAATTCATTAGCTCTAAAGTCAAACCCATGTTATTATACATCATAAAATCAAGCAAATATTAACTCAAAGCATGCATAATATCCAAACCATTCTCAAAAAATTTTGAATGTAAACAAAATATACAATCTGATAGTTTGTAGTTAATGAATAAGTTGTCCCATGTGAACCCATTAAAATGTACAGTGGATGTCATGTCATGAATATACAACGTGGTATATTCTTTGTATATACAACATAATTTGGTGCATTTTAGGGTTCCCAAGACATTTAGAGTGAATATCAAGTCCAACACACTTAATCTAAACTCATAATACATAAAAGGTATCTCCAGAGATTCACGTTCATTACTAACTGGGAAGACACTCCAAATGCACAAAATATCAAGAGAAACTCAAATATCGATCACCTTTGCCAATCCACCTGAACAGGGATTCCCATTTCTGAAATAAAAAGGGAAAATGCTAACATTTAAAAAAAAATATCCAAAGAAATGTGAACAAAGATAAATCTCCAAATCATGAGAGAATTGGCTTCCTACCATTGCCAAGGGATCAATCGCTTTTTATGTGCCCCATGGTTAATTGAACTTGTGGCAACAATATTCGAGTCCTTGGTGAGATAGAATTGGGTTTCCCATTAGGAGTTGTTGGAAGATAATGTCTCCATATTATAGGAGTTCCCTTTTCATGAACATCTAGACTCGACCTTGGAGAATGACCATGAAGCTTTTTTTTTCTAACTTAGTAGAAATCATGTAACATGGAATCAATGTAATGCCTTGAGAAGCATGTTCAATACACTCAATTTTAATAGATCCAAATGAACTGCATCTTCTGGGTTCTTACTTCTATAACGTTATTTCTCATATCTTCCTTCTTTAATAGTAATTTATACCTAATAATAGCAGCATTGTGAAGTATACCAAACAAAGAATCTAAATTACCTTACCATTTAAAAAGCATTCTCAATTATTGTACCACACACCTCGACATCCACTCTAGACATATTAGGTTATTCTTAATTGATTAAGAGTATGTAATTTTTATGGTGGTGTTCTATGTGCACTATGTATGGGGTTCATTCCAACCTTGGATATATTATGTGAGTTGATGTGATGTTTTACTTATGGCTACAACTTAGTTTTATTTTTTACCTATTTATCATTATTTAAAACTTAATCATCATCTCAAATCATTGCAACATTGGATATATCTATGAGCTAATGTGATGTGTTGTTTGTCACAATGATTCAAAACTCATTTTTTTATCTCAATATTTACTTTATCGTTGTTTGTTTTGTATATGAACCCTTTAAAAAAATTGATGGGACAAACCCTGATCACTTACAACATATGATTAATGCATGATTGCGTGGATGATTTTGTGGTGGATTGGTTTTATGGCACAGTACAGGTGAATTAGTGTTGTGAGGACAACTATCCTGTCCTCGGGTCTCGCTTCTCCCGCCTCTTCACTATGCCAAAGTTACCGTAGTATTGGTCATTCTATTGTTGTTCTGGTTCTCTGCTGCTTCATCGAGGTGAGGTCTCTAGTACTAGTTTCAGGCTACTGCTCCTTGAGGGCTTCGACTATCCTGTTCTTGGGATGGCTCTCTGTAAGGGTCTCTGTTTGCAAGCTCTGGTAATGTTTGTGGTTAGCTATATTCTGGACTCTTCTTTTCCCTAGCCATATGGCTCGGCTTTGACTGTGATGCTCATCTTTTTTTTGATTCTGTATATCGATTCGAAGCTCGGCTTCATGGGCATGAAACCCTCGGCTTCTGTCCTGTGTAGGCTGCCTATCTTGTGGCTCTGCAGGCGCTACTTCAGCTGTACTCCTGGGTTGCTTCGGCTCTCTAAATTTGTTTGTCATTGTGTGGTTTCGGTTATACTTTTGTCTTCAAGGATTTCGCCTTGTTGTTTGACTGTAAGCTTGTCGTTCTGTTGCAGGTCACGGTCGTGGGGTGGCTTGACTCTCAGCTTTCATTCGACATTCAAACAGAGGTAAGTTCTCCTTCCATGTTTTAAGCTTCTTCTTCTTTCTCTACTATTACTGATTATTCTCTCTCTTTGTGAGCAGTGGGTGCTCTAGCAACTGTGACCTTGGTTCGTGGTTTCCTCCCTCGTTTGCAAGGGCTTGGCTGCTCTAGTAAGTGAACCCTTCTTAAACCTTGTCCCTGTTTTCAATTTCTTATTTTTATGGTTCTATTTCCTGGGTTCTAATGGCCTTGTTTGGTGGCCACTGCAAGTGTACAAGTGGGCTCACCGGCCGCTGGTCTCTTGCCCTGACGCCTACGTTTTGTATCGGGTAGGGTCATGCCTTGTCATTTCTCTATCTATCTGTTTCGAAGGGTTGTTGGTTATAGTATTTACTTGGTCTGTTGACAAGGGTTGTGGCTTCAACCTCACTGTTTCATGGTCCTGTGTATTTATACCTCCGGGCTGTTAACTTATGTAATTATGTCAGCTCTGTGGTTAACTTATGAACTCGTGGTTATGTTCGGCCTGTTATGGATGGATTATGTTTTGTTGTTCAGTTGTCTGTGACTTTATCTTGAACTGCAAATTTATATATATGCACAAAGATCTTGAAGAGAAAGATAGTAAATGTGAAATGTTACGAGTTCATTGGTACATGTAGATGCTTGTTATATTCGACTCTCCTGCAAACCCTCTCTGTTGATTTATGGAACTCGACCGCGTTTTCTTCTTGCCTCTGTGATAGTGTCTGCTCTCTGTTACTGTTAGGAAATGGGTATATGAATTTATTTAAATAACTTTAGGCTACAAATATATGGACTCGGATTTTCTTCTTATCAAAATGATTTCATGCTTCTTTTCATTCAATACTATGATGATGATTACAGTGGCTTTTTCCTCTTTCTCTTAAAGATCACTGTACAGTTATTTAAACTGTCAGTAGTTACATTTTAGTTATTCATTGATAATTGTTCATCCTTGTCTGTATTCTAAAGTTAATTTGAAATAAAAATAAAAAGAACGTAAATAAAAAGAAACAGTGGGTTGGGACAGCCTTAAACTTAACATAAGGTCCTAAATGCTATTAACTAGAAATTTAAATGGAATTTAGAAAAACTAATTGAAACTCCTTCTGGTCTCAAAGACAAATACTCCAGCCATGACCTCCCTTAGCTGGATGCTCCTACATCAAAAACCATTGGAACATTGGATTTTACACTGTGATCTCCCCAACCTGCATGGGGATTTCAGAAATTAGAGAGCAACTTGAGTGGTTATTGTTAGAAATTGATGTATAATATGGGGAATTTGGATGGTCTATAGGCAATATGGATGCCATAAAAGATATGTATTTTGAAATTTCAAAGTTAATCTAGATGCAAAAATTTCAAAATTAATCAGCCTTGTGGTTGATCCTCCAATAGCAGGAATCTAAGAATGTCACTATATGATAAAAGAATAACGATAATGATCTTATCTATTACTATGAATAGATGTGTGTGATTGGAAAATCCTAAAATGTTATCCCTTTCAAATTTTTATCCACTGTCTTCTTATGTTTATGCATAAGAGATATGTATTTTGAATTTTCAAAGTTAATCTAGATGCCAAAATTACAAAGTTAATCAACTTTGTGACTTTGTGGTTGATCCTCCAATAGGAGGAATATAAGGATGTCACTATATGCTAAAAAATAAGGATAAGGGTCTTATCTATTACTATGAATAGATTTGTGTGACTGGAAAATTCTAAAATTTAATCCCTTTCAAATTTTTATTGGTTGTCTTCTTATTTTTTTGCATACGCGATATGTATTTTGATTTTTCAAAATTAATTTAGCTACCAAAATTATAAAGTTAATCAACATTGTGGTTGATCCTCCAATAGCTGGAATGTAATTATGTCACTATATGATAAAAAATAAGGATAAGGATCTTATCTATTATTATGAATAGATTTGTGCGATTGGCAAATTCTAAAATGTAATCCCTTTCAAAGTTTTATAGATTGTCTTCTTATGTTTATGATTTGTTGTAGTCCATGTTATGTCTTCTTATGTCTATGATGTGTTGTAGTCGCTGCTATTGGTTATCGGATATTCATTACTTCAAATAATGTTGTTTAATTTTTCAAGAATATAAAATTACTTATTAATCGTGGGTATTAATATTTTTTAAAAAAGGTATTAAAAAAAAACTAAAATATTTAATAAATTATTGTCCCGTAACAATATGATTTTTTGATCCCTCTTGAAGGGGTAGATCTAGAGTTAAGATGGATATATGTTGGTTTAATTTCCTCATTTAAATAAGCTAGATTCTACATGAATACCATTGGTCAATACCATGAGTTCTCAATACCATGTGTCAATACCATAGGTCATTTTTATTTTGTTTTATTTTTATGTTTAGATTTTATTTTATTTTCATGAAATTAAAATGTTTACATTACATTGCATTTATCTTTTTATTTAATTTAATTTTTTTATTTTAATTTTATCTAATAGTAATTTGATTTAATCAAAATGTTAAACATTATATTAAAACATCTCTATAACATGACGATAAACTGAGAAAATTTACATACTCTAACAAATTCTCATTCTAACCTATTAGATTAACTGTGGCATTAAAATTTGTTCAAATTGATCAGTATGAATGGAGAATAAATTAAAACTATTGAGTAAATAAATCTACAATAAATAGGCTCGTTTAATTTCCTCCTTTAAATATGTGACATTCTACATCAAAACCATGGGTTCTCAGTACCATGTGTCAGTACCATAGAGCATTTTAATTTTTCTTATTATTTTATTTTTAAAAGGTTATTTTGATTTTTTTTTAACTTTTATTTTATTTTCACTAAATTAAATGTTTACATTACATTGCATTAATTTTTTATTTTAATTTTATCTAATAGTAATTTGATTTAATCAAAATGTTAAAAATTATATTAAACATGTCTATAGCATGATAATAAACTAAGAAAACTTACATACTCTAACAAATTCACATTCTAACTGAATAGATTAACTATAGCATTAAAAATTGTTGAGTAAATAAATCTACAGTAAATTTGTTGACACCTAATCATTGGGATTAGGTGAACATTTGTAAATAATGTAAATAGTAAATAATGGAAAATGAAGAGACATCCGAAGGTGAAGCCTAAGAGTCTCTCCCTCCTATATATAACCATGAGTAATATTAATGAATAAGCAATGTTTTTGAGGAGTTATATCCTGGCCTGACATGGTATTAGAGCCAACCTCTATTTTTATTTTTCCGCATTGTAACTCTTGTCAGTTTCCTGCCCTTTGCCTCTGTACTATGTCAAATATGTACATTTGGACATACCATCTTTTGCATTAAATGGGTTTTTGAATTATCTCTGCGATGATTGGAACGATAGCTTAGTTAACCTCTAGCTGAATAACTCTCATAAAAGTTGTTTGGAGCGGACCCGCAAACAGTCATTGAAGTCATTGAAACCTTGGTGCGGTGAGTGTGGAACATGTTGTGCCTTAAAAGACTATGAACTTGGTCAAAACCTGGAGATGTTGCGTTGAATAGTGAGACTACAATGTGCATTTTGCGTCAACTGGTTCAAATACTGATGGTGTTTGGTAAGTTCTTTCAATGATCAAAATCCATTAACAAGCTCATACATTGAAGAAGATTGACGGTCGATGGTATATATGGTGAATGAATAAAGATTTTTTTGATAGTCAATTGAATGGCGTGTATGTTGGAGTGACTATGTCTGCCTTGGTAAATTGACTATTCATTAGCCACTTTTTAAAAGTCATGGTATAAGTCGAAGAGATTTTAAGAACTATGTTAATGAAGTGTTGCATTATTGTGAAAATTGAGTTCGAATTGTCAACCTGTGGAATGGTGGTTTGTTCTAGCAATGCACCGCCCTCCACCACCTATTATGACTTCGGTCCAGTGTAATACCACCACACCATCGATACCACCACACCCCACTCCAAACCTACATTGGTCGTTGTCTGAAACCACCATATATTAATGTTGCCTCCATATGCAACATTCACTATGTATTGTCTCCGTCGTAAAACAACATGCGGTAATACAATCGAGTTAGGTCCGGCCCCATAGTTGGCTCCCTTCCAGCAGTGAAACCCAATCCACGTTGACATGTATAATAATACTGCACCCCACGGTTGGCTCATAAGAATACCATGCCCATAACAATATTGTGCTCCCCATACCCTACACTGTCATAATCCACCATATACCACCTCCCACAGACATAATGTTTCCCATATACAACCTCCCTTAGACATAACGTTTCTGATATACCACCTCCCCCAGACAAAACCTTCCCCATATAATACTTGTCTTCAAATATCTTAGTGTAATTTTTTTACACAATAAGTGCAATTTTTGTTTTTCCAGCAAAGGAGCGATTTTTTTACACATAACACATTTTTAAATGCACTCATTGATCTCTATAGTTGGAGTAGTTCTCTCTGGGAAAGAGAACTATCTAGAATGGTCGCGGAAGATAAAACACACTCTCATTCTCAATGAGTTATGGAAAGGAGTTTCTGTAGGCGAAGGAGATAATGAACCTGCAAAGCCTACCTCAGATAAGGATTCACCATTTGGGAAAATAAGAACAGCAAGGCCTATGCCTTGATTGCAACATCTGTAAATGAAGAGGTGAGTCACCATATTTCATCATTTTCAAATGATTTTGAAGCCTTACAGAAGTTGAAGGAACTCTATGACTCACAGTCTGAGCTTGAAGTTGTCCAATTGATGATTACATTATTTAGTCTTGAATTACAAAATGATGATCGTCTTGCTTTAGCATCAGAAGTAACATCTATTATGCATGATATCAAAGTCATTAATGTTGAACTAGATATTCCTCTGATAATGTTTTTCAAGGCACTTTATCCCACTTATTCAAATTATCTTGAATCATTGCAAGCAAATGGAAACCTTAAAGAGATTACCTTTGACTCCCCTATGAAGAAATTTGCTAAGAGAGAGAAATCTTTAAGGAAAAAGACAAATCCTCAGTATTTTGAAGAAGTTATGTGTCTTACACATAGAGAGAATAATCCTACTCAAGATTCTTCGAAAGGAAGAGGTGGTCGAAGAGGAAGAGGAAGAAGAAATTTCAGAGGCAGGGGGGGGTAGACACTCAAGGAGAAAAATCTGATCTTCATTGGATACGTTGCAATAGATATGGATCACATGATGCATCCACATGCAAGTTTCCTAGGGACAAAATTGAGCAGGAAACAATGTAAGCCAAAGGTAAAACAACTGACAACAAGAAAGATAAAGCACCTACGTCCGCTCACTATGTTGTGACACATTATAATATTGGATTAACTGAAGACTTGTTTAATGCTGCACTTGCTTCTTGGAAAAACTATTGGTTGCTTGATTCAGGAGCAACTTGCCACATGAATTTTAGAAGAGATTTTTTTGAAGAATTTATTGACAAGATGGCGTAGTATACTTTGTAGACAAATCAAAACTCAAGCCATTGGGGCTTGGCACAATCAGGCTCAAATTGCCTAGTCTTCTAGACTTTCTTCTGCATGATTTTTTATATCTCCCACAAATGAGGAGCAACTTGTTGTCCTTGGTCCACATCCACCAACAAGGACACTCCATTCATATGTTTGATGGCAAGGTTGAGGTCAAAAAGTATCAGATCACTCACTTGTCATGACAGGGATAGAAGAAGAAAGACTTATGAAGCTGCAAGGTACCTCTGTTCGTGCACAAATTTTCTCATATAGTTCTCATTATGATGAAGGTACATTTCCATCAAGTATTTTTTGGCATGCTAGATTTGGACACTTGAACTATGACAGCCTTTGCTTGTTGAAGAAAAATGGTGTTACTGGTTTGCCTACAATTGCTAGGAAGCTTAAGCAATGTGATGCTTGTATTCTAGGAAAGCATAGTGAATAGTGTTTTCATGATTCACATTCCAGAGCACATAGAAAACTTGAACTCTTTCATTCAAATTTATGCGATCCAATGATTCACACTGATAAGAGAAAATAATACACTTCAAATGAATTTGAAAACTATCTTCGGGAGCATGGGATCAAACATCAAACCATTGTTCCTTATAATCCCCAACAAAACGGAGTAGCTTAAAGAATGAATAGAACAATCTTAAATATGGTACATTCCATAATGCTTTTCAAGAACGTAAAATTGATGTTTTGGGCTAATGTAGTTCTATGTGTTATATGTGTAAAGAATAGATGTCCATATAATGCAATTAGAAACAATACTACTGATGAAATGTGGTATGGCCACATTCCTTCGGTAAATCATCTCAGGTTCTTTGGTTCCACCTATTATGCCTTGATACCAAAGGTACAAAGAAACAAACTTGGTGTAAAGAGTCGTAAGTGTATCTTCTTTGGGTATTCAAATACCTCTAAAGAATAATGTCTCTATGATGAAGTTAATAAGAAGTTTTTTGTATCGAGCGATGTAACCTTTTCCTGAATCTTCCAATGCTGATAATGTTGTTGAGCGACATCTTCATCACTTGGATAGATTCATACATGCAAAATCATTTCATGAATTTGATAATCAAATTCTGCATCTTGAAGGGGGGATTACTATACTGGATTAATCTGTGGAATCTTCTTTTGAAGCACTCTCTCTCCCACATGAGCTCCAACCATTGATGATACTTTAAGTCATGTTATTGATATAATTGGGAGACTCAATCTTGATTTAGTCCCAACTCAGTCATCTGAGAAGCCTGGACCATCTCAGAAATGTCCCCCAACATGGCTGACATAGACACTTGAAAGTGTTCATCCTGATGAAGTTAGAAATTCAAGAATAAGAGATTCAACTAGGGAAAATGGAGGTGATGTAGATGATTCTGACTCACCTGTTGATATGGATGTTTCTTATGATTGTGAACTGAATTTGTCTACAGATTTTGAACCAACTTCCTTTGAATAAGACGTTTCTCATGATGAATGGAAAGAAACAATGCAAAAGTAGTATGATGCCTTGATAAATAATGGCACTTGGAAGCTAGTTGATCCTCCATTGGGAACAAAACCAATTGGCTACAAGTGGGTCTACAAGAACAAGTACAAAGCCAGTGGCTCACTTGACAAGCACAAAGCCAGACTTGTGGCAAAAGGTTTTGCATAGAAGGAAGGGGTCGATTACGAGGAGACTTTTTCCCCCATAGCAAAATGGGCTACCATCTCGACACTCTTTGCCTTGGCAGCTTAGAATTATTGGAAAGTACATTAAATGGATGTAAAAACTACTTTCTTGAGTGGAGATCTGAAATAAAAAAAAATAATAATAATAGATAAATAAATAAATAAATAAAAATAAAAAATAAAAATAATATGTCCCAGCTAGAAGGATTTTTTTGTGAAGGGAATGAACATAAAGTATGAAAAATTGTGAAATCCTTGTATGGCCTCAAGCAAGCACCACGAGCTAAGTATGAAAAGTTAATTGAGCAGCTTCTGAAACTCAACTTCAAACATTATGATCTTGATGACGCAACTTTGTTTGTCAAGAAAGTTGGCAAAACAGTTGTATATCTTGTGGTATATGTAGATGATCTTTTGCTGACAAGGAACAATGAGAGCTGCATTGCATCCATAATGAAGGAATTAAGGAAAGGTTTTGAAATGACTGACTTGGGCTATGGTCACTACTGTCTTGGTATTGAAGTAACTCAACATCTTAAGTATATATTCCTCTCTCAAAAGAAATACATTGGAGATCTGTTAAATAGGTTTGGCTTGGATGAGTGCAATCCTTTGACTACTCCAATGGAACATAACTTAAAGCTCATGTCCATTGAAGGAAAAGAATTTGAGGATGCAACAAGGTATAGACAACTTGTACGAAGTCTCAACTACCTGACTACTACCAGACTGGATATTTCATTTTCTATTTGAATCCTCTCCAGTTTTATTCAAAATCCTTATGAGGGACATTGGTCTGGTTGAAAATGAGTTCTAAAGTACTTGAAGGGAACCCAATACTTTGGAATCAAGCATACACAAGTGGGCGACTTCAGCTTGATCGGATACTCTGATTCAAACTTCGATGGAGACAAAGAAACTAGGGTATCTACTTCAATTTATGCTATGAATCTTCGATTGATAGTTCTCCTGGAGATCACATAAACAGTCAGTTCCAGCAGATTCCACAAGAGAGGTAGAATATGTGGTAGCAGCTGAGGCAACAAAAGAAATTGTGTGGATCAAGAAAATTCTGGAATATTTGCAGGAAAAACAAGTACATTCAACTCCACTCATGATTGACAACACCTCTGCAATAAACTTGGCCAAGAATCCAAAGTTCCATGATCAAACGAAGCACATCAATACAAAATACCATCTAATTCGATATCATGTTGAGTCCAAGACAATCCATCTACGCCATTGTTCCACTAATGAGCAGATTGGAGACATCTTCACCAAAGCACTTGAAAGAGAAAAGTTCGAAAGATTCATAATGATGTCCAGACTCACCAACATCCCTTCATGTTAATGGGGGGATTTTGACACCTATCAATGGGATTGGGTAAACATTTGTAAATAATGTAAATAGTAAATAATGGAAACTGAAGATACAACGAGAGGTGAAGCCCGAGAATCTCTCCCTCCTGTATATACCCATATAAGCAATTCGTTTTTGAGGAGTTAGTACCTCTTGGTCTCACAAAATTAATTAAAAACTTTCCACCCTACACAACTCGAGAATCGCAATGAAGATAAGAGAAACACTATACATAATAACAGAAACTCAATATCATCCTTTACTGTACATTTTGGATTTTCTAGTACATACAATTTTTAAAACATCCACAAACTTAGGAGCATAATCATTAAAAAAAAAAAATACGTATTCTAATAAAAAATTGCTATTCCATCCAATTAGATTAGCTATAACAACTTGAAAACACTAATTAAATTTGCAAACTAACACAAAATTTTCGACTCCGCGCAAATCCAAAATCACATCAAATAGATTTGCACTATATAATACATTGGTTGTATGGTAGAAATATTGGTAGTAAAATCACATCAAATAGATTTACACTATATAATGCATTGGTTGTATGGTAGAAATATTGGTAGTAACGATCTGTATACTAAATCCATCCAACCAAAACCAAAAAAGGAAAAAAAATTGCACTCAAAGGGCATATTTTCTCAAATGATCACTAGAAGGTATTATAGCTTGCGACTTCAAGAATATATATATTCTTCGTCAACTATTCTAACAATTTTACTTTCCTGGAAAAAACATTTTGGTTCAAGATCCACTTTCACTTTTAAGGAAAAGGATTAGATTTTCATGATCTAAATCTTTGTGATCATCTAAGTAAGGGGTGAATTTTAATAAAAAGGAATTTGTTTACTTAGATCCTTTTACTTGTTTGGCATATTGATGTCTATGTAGTAGAAATTATGATCTCGTGTCATAAGCGTTGAACGATACAACGAGATTATATGAGCAATAAGACATGGAAAAATAAAGCATAAGACATGGCAAAGTAAAACTCCTACCCACACACTAGGGATTGAGACCCGAGTATGACATTAGTCATGTGCGTAGATCAACTGCTCATCTAATGATTTTAAATGTTAAAATGTAAAGAAGAAAGATCGAAAAATAACATCCAGTAGCCAAATATTTTGGGAATAAGTTACTCCTTTTGAATGCAATGGCATCGATCATAAGTAAACCTATTTTAAAAATAGGGCCTACTTGGCCTGGAAAAGGAATTGGAAATCAATAACCGGAGCACAAAATCTATATCACACTTTTTATTTCACCGAGTCTCATAAACAAATTCTACTTCACCATGAAACCAATTCTGCTTATCGAAGAATTCCTTAATCTTGTCTGCACTACTACGCTTATTCAAGCCAAAAACAGAATGGGCCAATCAACTATCCTTATTTATTTCCTACTAGAGGCATCGTTGATTTAGGAAGCACTAAACAAAGCTAGCTAGGGTGGGGCAAGTTCTTTCTTTCTTTCTTAATTCATCATTAATTACGTATATAAAAGCTAAAGTAGGATAAGGCGTCGAAGCACGGGGTATGCAGTGGTTAAGAAAGTCAAGGTAAGGTTGTTTAATCTAGATCCTATCCTCGTACCAACTTTGAATAGAGGTTGAGGCCGAGGAGATGACGCTCAAGGTTGAAAAGAATTGGATAGCTTATCAACAAGGGGAATTGGCACGTTTCAGGTCCAGTTCATCTAAGGAAGACCCTAAAGCAAGAGCAGTGAGCACAACTTACCATACTCCAGATCCAATGACAACGATAAAAGAAAGTATGAAAGAGTTACATAGATTGCATTTATCTTCCAAACATCGACACCAAAGAAACTGAATTTTAGCTCAAAGGAATCAGCTTAGGTACAATGATCTCATGTTTAAAAATTTTCTACTATTTCCCGTAAATATTTTGATTCTTTAAAGCCTTAAAGAAGCCATGATAATAGACATTAAACCTCTTGATTTGCAGTACTCTTCCTATTAAAGGATTGTTGGGTTGAAAGACTACCTCTGAATTCAGACTTTCGAGGCAAGCTTCACTGAATCTTGAACTTCTAATATAGAATTTTCAAATGCAGTTAAAGTATGGGTGAATTCTGTGTGCCAAAAATGTTTTTTCTGTCTAGAAAGAATGTTTGTCGGGAGAGACACGCAAAGAGCCCGACAAATGATTTACTAATTCGAAAGTAATTGATCAAGGTTTAAATTGCACACAAAATCGAGCATGATAAGCAACTTCTGATATTATTTGGCTTTTTGAGGAGGCCATTGATGCAGTGCACAGGCACGTTTATGAAGGATTGACTTATCTTTACACCAACCCAATCATTAAATAAACATAATGAAAAATTATTGGACGAATACAAGAAATATTTCTTCAAAGTAGTCGAGATTGAGATTAAGCCGTCGTGAAAATAAATTGTGGGGAAAATCTAAGGTCAATTGAAGGCCATACTCCAGATTACTTTAATATTAAGTTGAATCCTATGAATAATGTTAATCCACTCAGTTTGGGCTTGAACCAGGGATCATCGTGGGCTATGGCCATGGCAAGATAAGTCGGGGAAAAGAAATTCTCTGTAAGTTTGCAGTTTCAGTTGGTTCTTGGGCACTCGTGGGCAGGATATGTTGTTGATCATTGACATGGCTAGTGAATACTTGCAATATGTTCACGGTTGCAGAAATCAAAATTTAGTTGAGATTTAATGGTGAAAGAACTTTCAATTATCTAACATTGAATTTGACGGTGCAAAAGTGTGCAAAGTAACAGCTAATAAAATTCTTCTCAGAAAAATGTCTTACAACGTAATTACAGAGAAAAAACAAACAAAAACTAGTCTAATAAAAATTGAAAAAAATAATTAAAATGCATTAAAAACGACACTTCAATTTAAGGATACCTCCACTTGAAAGTAAAATAAAAAGAAATCCAAGAAATCATTCAAATAAATAAATATTACCAAAAAAACTCTTTAATTGAGGCAAACTTCCACCTCCACGTGAGGGTGCACATGGATTAAATATTTCATATTAAATGTCTATCACATAGATTGCCATTTGTAATATTTTTTTCAATCACAAACTTCAGTGTCTTCCACTTGAACATTATTGAATGTCGACTAATGAGACGTTTCAAGTCCTGTTGCCATGAAGATGAAAAAATAGTTTGAATACACATCCCACCTGAGTCACCCTAAAGTGCTAGTCACAAGAAAAGATAGGTCGAAAACACATCACCCCGTCGTAACACCCTAAGGTGCTAGTCACAAAAAAAAGATGGGTCAAAAACACATCGCCCCGTCGTAACACCCTAAGGTGCTAATCACAAGAAAAAATGGGTCCAAAACACATCGCCCCGTCGTAACACCCTAAGGTGCTAGTCACAAGAAAAGATGGGACGAAAACACATCGTCCCGTCGTCACTTTGCGTAACTTTCCAATGTGGGTCGAAAACACATCGTCCGGAGGAGATTAAGTCAAAGTCTTGCATTACTTACAAAAGTCCGGAAAGTCTTTGCGTAACTTTCCAATGCGGGGAAGTGGATGCTTATTTTCCATGACATGATATTTATTTTCGGAAGCTAGTCGCAAGAAAAGATGGGTCGAAAACACATCGTCCGGAGGAGATTCAGTCAAAGTCTTGCATTACTGTCAAAAGTCCGGAAAGTCATTGCGTAACTTTCCATGTGACGAAGTAGATGCTTATTTTCCATGACGAGGATTGCTACTTTTTAATATTTATTTTCGGCCATAAACTTCCTTTTCTTTGGACTGATAATACAAATTTGATCAGTGAGGTTTTTCAAGCAAGCTGCCTTTCGGATGAAAAGATCGGTTGAATACTCATCCACTACGTCGTATTCATGAAAACTCTTCCGTTACTTCCAAGTGGAAAGTGCCATTCAATGTTGTGGATGAACGGAAGTAACTTGCAAGTTGGGTGGTTATGTCACTTCAATGTTTGGAAATTGCTATATATGGTTAAAAGTAAGAAAATTATTATATTTTAGTTACTAAACTATCTAGATTCATCCAGATTATTTTATAATTATTTCTTTCAATTTTGTGTAATTAACCTATTTCTTTAGGTTAGAAAAATATTAACTCTTACTTAAACAAAAACAAACATATATAGATATAAAATGTATATAAAATGTGTAATCCAATTTTTTTTTAAACATTTTTATCATTTATTTTAAATTTGGTTAGTAATTTAAAATATAATTAAAATTATAAATCAGAGTGATTAAAATTTTATGAATTATTTTATTAGATATTTTGTATTTTTGAATTTATAAATAAATTGAATATTTTTTTAATATTTTCATTTTGCAAACTAGACATCTTAAGTTTACCCTTACAACCAATTTCTCTCAATTTCTTTTTACACAAATACCAAAAAATATCTAAAAAATTACTATAATTAAAAAAATAACAAATTTATATAACTCAATTTGTATATCATATATATAAATTATAAAATTTGAATATATATATATATAGGTATATCATTTTTCTAAAAATATTGGATCGAGTTAAAAAATATCTATACTACAGTTTCGTATGATTTACAATTTTTTTATTTTATATAATATATATAATAGTGAATTAGATAATTATATAATTTTTTTTAATTATATTTTTTATATAATTTAAAATTTATTTTAAAAAATAACTATATTTACTTATTTAAATAAAAATTATATATCAATTTTTTTTATAAAGATTAGATATTATTTTTTAATTTTTTGGGATTCAATTGTATTAAGAAAGTCATTCATCTATGGCCATTTCTATGAGAGGTAGTCCTCACTGACTAATTTCTCATGATTTTTGAATAGTACAATTGCTTGAGCCAGAGGCCAGGATGGGTGACCTCTGTGAAATTCCGATTACAGGGTGCAAACCCCGGAAGTGATGACTGATGCTATGTGATTCATTTCACTAGTTTCAATCCCACTTCTTCAACCCTGTGAGCATCACCCGACTAAGTGGACTATTAAAAAATCATAAGAAATTAGTAAAAATAATTATAGATGAATAACTTTTTTAATGCATTTGATTCCTAAAAATAATATCTAATATAATGCACTGCCAAAAACCTTCAATAATTAAATAAATAAAAACATTTACTATTTTGATTTTTTTTAAATATTTAATTAATATAAATTTTACAACTCAAATTAACAAATTTCCACTGTAACTAGAAAATATGTCAAGGAACCAAAACTAAAAATATATAATCAACCTTCCCGATTAACAATTTTTCACTGTAACTGAAAAATATGTTAAGAAACCAAAAGCAAAAATATATAATCACCTTCCCAATAAAAATGAGTGGTAAATCTGGCAGAGATATGGTAACCGAACCTAACAAGTATGGTCAGTGGGTTTCGAACAGCTATAGTTACCGAACGTAATAAGATGCAGAATAGTTAAAGAGTACCGCCTACGTAAAGCTTGCCTTCGCGTCGTTCAGTGGCGGCGACAAGACGAGGCCTGTAATTTTAAGGGTAGTCAATGCGAGTTGCCTTGTAAGCTACGTCCATATTTTGACTGACTTGACCAGTTGTATTTCTTAGGGTGTGGAAAATCCAGACCAGCTCAAAACTTGAAAATATGATGGGTTGGCCTATTTATTAGTTAATTTAGGTTTTATGTATGTGCAGGATATAATTGAATTTTAGGAGCATTATTTTATTGTCTGATGAACTACAGGCTCTCTCTTGTTCAGTGACCATGATAATCTTCAGAGATTCCCCATGCTCTTTCCCGATCGTGATTACTCTATTCTGCGTTATATTTGCTCACTTCTTCCCTATTCTTCATGCCCTTATTGGCAGACCCTGGAACCCTATGTGCAACGAAAATAACTATACAGAAGGCAGTAAGTTTGCGAGCAATCTGAATACAGTCTTCGATACCCTCGTTCAACGCACGCCCCAAACTGGGTTCAATACTTCTGAATATGGCCAAAGTCCTGATCAAGTATATGCCTTGCTCCAATGCCGGGCAGACACGACATTCGATGAATGCTACAATTGTTCACAAGACGCAACGGGAAGCATTCGACGAGAATGTGGGAATGCCATTGGCGGGAGTATCTGGCGATTCCAGTGCTTCTTACGTTATGAAAACTATAGTTTCATCGGGAAAATGGACCCTAATGGATGGTATACTCGCCGTGAGGGCAATATCTCCAACCCTGATGTCTTCACGGCCGCTGTGGAGAAGCTATTATATAATTTGTCAGCTGAAGCAACATCTGGATCTGCAATAAAACGATCTGCTTTCGGTACAGCTGTTGACTCCTCGTTTCGAAAGATTTACGCGCAGGTCCAGTGCACCAGAGATATACCCACTGACCACTGCTCAACATGTCTGGCAAATACAATGAATCATATTCTGGTAGTTTTACCGGGAAATATCGGAGTTCAAGGTTTGATGAAAAGCTGCATAATTCGTTATGAAATATACAGTTTCTTTAATTCCTCTGCAGTTTCACTTAAACCTGCGGAACCACCAGTCAACACAGTGGCTAATACATCACCGAAGCAGATCGACCACTCCGACCTGAAGTCCTCCAACAAAATACCTATAATTTCAGGTGCTGTCGGCGGCTTACTTGTCCTGTTATCTGTATGCGTGCTTGCAACTTGGGGAAGATTGAAGGCTTCCCTATTTCGAAAGGGATACGAAGGTATTGCACATTATGGTATTAGGAAAGTTAGATTAATAGGAAGTCTGCTCTGTTAGATTATTAGGAAAGCTACTTTTTGAACGCGATTTCCACATGTATTCTTCAAAAACCCTACCAAATGTTCCACGAACGAACTTTTGCTGATAATTTGATGTAGCTATGTATTCCATAATACAGGTGATGCGCAAGACGAGGAAGACACACTGATCGATGAAGATCGTCAAATAGTATTTACCATGGAAACATTGCGAGCTGCTACAGATGACTTTCACGATGATAACAAGCTCGGAGAGGGAGGATTTGGTGCTGTATACAAGGTAAAATAGTCCTAGGAAATTTCTATCAGTTTATAGACTCTTAAATAGATGCAGATTTCTGGCTTGAAAGCAAATATGTGGTAAGAGAATAATTCATTTTTACAAAATCTTCACACGCATATTTTGTCTGAATTGAATCGCCCAGGGAACAGCACCTGATGGAAAGGAAATAGCTGTGAAGAAGCTGTCCTTAAAATCTCTGCAAGGAAAGCAAGAATTTCTGAATGAAGTTAAACTTGTGGCAAACATTCAACATCGGAATCTCGTGAACCTTCTGGGCTGTTGTGCAGAGGGATCAGAGAGGTTGCTTGTTTATGAATACTTACCAAATAAGAGCCTTGATAAAATCCTATTCGGTGAGCTACTCCCATTCGTTATGTTATATGTAGATTAAAAAATATTACTGTCACATCACTATAATTCATTAGTAACGTGGATGCATGCATACAGATCCAAACAAACTCACCCAGCTCGATTGGAAAAAGCGTTACAACATAGCACAGGGAGTAGCTCGTGGGCTTCTCTATCTTCACCAGGATTCTCAGTTGCGGATTATTCATCGCGATATTAAAGCGAGCAATATATTGTTGGACGAGAAACTGAATCCCAAGATTGCAGATTTCGGATTAGCAAAAATCTTTTCGGACGATGAGACTCACGTCAGTACAAGAGTCGCTGGAACTTAGTAAGACTCCAAGACAATCATCACTCTCACCAATTATATTTTTTGAGCGAAGAAATATTTTTGGAGCTATAGGTATATTAGCGTATTAAATATATTCCAGTAGCATAATATAGTCTAATATATGTTACTAGTTAGAAAGAGCTATAATGCACCACGTAGCATATGCCACTAGTTAGATTTTCTACAAGATTAAATCTAATGAATGATATATACTGTCTCATGTATTTACAAAATTATAACCATAAAATTATAGTTCCAATCACCATCTTTTTGTAAATATGTTAGAAAACTTGTATTGATGAATCTAGCTAGTAAAGGTTGAACACACAGCTTTGCAGAGCAAAAACACTAAAAGAATCGAAAGAACAAAAAAAATGATTGATTCAGAAAATATGTTACAATGTTCATGTTCATGATATAGGATTACTAGCTAAAGATCCCAAGGTAATGCGCCATAGTGGTGATCAAAGAGAGGACTCAACACCTATAGCAAGTTCTGGAGAGAACTAGCTAGTTGCGAAGTGAAAGGAGGAGCAAATCAGGGAGTAAATCATGCAGAAAGGATCTTGCATGTAGTCCCATGCTCTAACTAAGTGTCTGCATGTACCAGTAATGAAGGTCCTAGGGGTGTAGTATCTCCAACACCCCCCCTGAACACCACTATGGGGAAAACTAGAAAATGAGCCATGGTAGCTAAGGCCAAAGGTCACCCAAAATACAGTGCAACTTGTACTAAAATTGAGGAAAGAGGGAAAACTTAGTGGGAAACCCCCCCCCCCCTCCCCAAAATACAATGTAATCAAAAGAAAAGAGGAAGAAAAGACAATTGCTAAGCAACTGTGTCCTTCACTCCAAGACGATCACGCAGAGAGTGAAACTTCTGCTCAGTGAATGTCTTGGTGAAGATGTCTACAGTCTGTTTCGTTGAAGGGCAGAACTGCAAATCAATGACCCGATCATATACTAAGTCTGATGTAGTGCATATGGATCTCTATGTGCTTCGTCTGTTGTCGTTGTACTGGATCCCTGCAAAATTTGAGAATGCTCTAATTGTCACATCAAATGACAATGGGCTAGTGGAACTGGACACAACTTAGTGAGGAAGTGTTGTAGCCACAGAAACTGAATGGTGATGTTGACTACTTCTCTGTACTCGGCCTCAGCTGAAGAGAGAGCAATAGCAACCTGCTTCTTGCTCGACCAACAAATAGGGCCAGACCCTAGACTGAGTGAATATCCGGAGGTGGACTTGCGATCAATGTTGTCGCCCACCCAATCAAAATCTGTGAAGCCAAGGAGATTCAATGCAGTTCCTGCTACATAGCGAATCCCGAAGGTGATGGTGCCCTGCACATATTGGAGGATGCGCTTGGCAACATTCCAGTGTAACTCATGTGGCTCTTGCATGTATCTAGAAACTGCCCCTACTGCATATGAGAGATCTGGTCTGGAGTGGGTGAGGTACAATAAGCTCCCCACTAGCTGTCGGTATAGAATACTGTCAACTAATGGAGTGTCACCTCCCGCCTCAAGGCGGACCCTAGACAGAAAATGAGTCGGTGCTGGCTTGCAGTCAGTCATGTGAAATCTCTCGAGGAGATCCCGTGCATACTTAGCTTAAGAGAGTTTGATGCATGTGGTATCCTCGCTGATCTCAAGACCAAGAAAGAAGTGTAATGGACCCATGTTCGTCATCAAGAACCTATCATGCAAGGCCCTCTTGACTGCAACAATGGCTGAAACCAAGCTGTCGGTGATCAGGAGATCATCCACATACAAAACTAAGATAAGAAGAGAATCATGTGTCCTAAGCATTTAAACATTCGGATCAGACTTACATCTTTCGAAGTTTTGTGATAAGAGAAAAGAATCCATCTTCGCATACCAAGCTCTCGGGGCCTGCTTAAGGCCGTACAGAGATTTCTTCAGTCTGCAGACCAAAGATGAATCCTGAATAAAACCATGTGGGTGCTCCATGTAGATCTCCTCAGATAGGTCTCCATAAGAAAGACATTCTTCACATCCATTTGATGTACTTCCCACCCCTGGGCAGCCGCAATGGCAAGTGCAAGGTGTATGGAATTCATCTTTGCTACTAGAGCAAAGGTCTCGTCATAATCAATGCCATGCACTTGTTGGAACCTTTGGCTACTAGCCTGGCTTTCTGTCTGGTGATTTGACCATCTGCAGCACTTTTGGTCCTATAGACCCATTTGCATCGGACAAGTTTCCTTCCTGAAGGAAGGGGGACCATATCCCAGGTCTGGTTCTCGAGGAGGGATTTATACTCCTCCTCCATGGCAGACTCCCAAGAGGGATGCCCACCAGCCTCAGCATAAGACTAAAGATTAGAAGACTGAACCAAATGACAATACCAGGATGGCGTTGGTTCAGTGGCAGTGAGGGCAAGAGGAGGCTCAATAAACTTTGAGCTAGTCCTTTGCGGATCAGAATTATCCCCTACAAGAACATTTCTAGCAGCTGGGTAGTCTTGTGCATATATCTCACTTAAGCTCATTTTTCTGTAATTTATGACAGGGGAAGTTGATTCACTGCTGAAAGCCCGATCTGGGCTTGGATGTGGATCATCATATGCATGCATTGGATTTGTATCTGAAGACTCTGTCTCTACATCTGCATGCTCTACCTCGGCATCTGCATGCTCTGTATCTACATCTGAGTGTACTGAGTCATCATCTCAGACATGAGGTAGATAAAAGGTGTCTGCATGCGACAATTAAGGTGCATGCGAAAGACTTTCCTCAAGTTTGACACTTCGCTCAATGATGAGCTTGTCCATAGAGGAAATCAGGAGCCGGTATCCCTTCACACCATTAGGGTATCCAACAAAGATGCACTCAATGCTCTACGGATCAAGAGATTTCCTCTTTTCAGAGGGGATCCTGGCCCATGCTCAGGAGCCGAAAACACGGAAGTGAGTGACTTCTGGTTTAGTGCTGCTCCAAGCCTCAAACGGGGTTCGATCCTTGACAAACCTATGAGGAGATTTATTATGGATGTAGTTAGCACAATTAAGTGCTTTAGACCATAGCTTATGAGGTAGTGACTTAGCATGGAGCATGCAGGAAGCCATCTCTTTAAGAGATCGGTTTTTTCTCTCAACAACTCCATTCTGCTGCGGAGTGTATGGAACTGTGTGCTGCAACTGTATGTCGGACTCAAGGCAAAGGTTCTAAAGTGTTGTGTTAACATATTCCCCCCCATTGTCTGTACGGAGAGCTTTGATCTCTCTCTCTGACTATGTCTCAACTAGTGCTTTGAAATCTTCAAAGTGCGCAAAAACTTCAAATTTGGCCCTAAGAAGATACACCCAAGTATACCGTGAGAAATCATCAATAAATGTAAGCACATACCTTACTTTGTTGATGGAAGGATGAGGAAAAGGCCCCATGAGATCACTGTATCAGATCTAGAGGAGAGGATGCTCTGTGAGTCTTGCTGATGTCAAACTTTTCTCTAGGATGTTTGCCAAGGACACACCCTTCACAAACTCCTTTGGAGAAACTGATATTTGGCGAACCTTCTACCATCTCATGCTTGCTTAGCTGCTGCATATACCTATAATTTAAGTGACCAAATCTCTCGTGCCAAAGCCTACTACTATCATCAACATGTGTAAGCAATAAGGAGGATTCAGATTCAATAAATTCAGAAAATGTATAGAGTCTAGCTCCATTGTTTACCTCACCGGTTGCAATTTTGGAGCTGCTATGTAGGTCATATATGTTCACTGCATCTGGAGTGAATTCCATTCTCTTTCTGGTGCCGAAATGAGTGATCTGATAAACTGAAAGTAAGTTTATCAAAAGTTTTGGAACATGAAGCACATCTTCAAAGCTTCCGTGTAAAAGTTCCACTCTACCTTTTCCGGTGACCTCAATAGGTGAGTCATCTCCCATGAGGATGGGAGGTCCTTTGCATGCATCCAAAGAGGAATAGACTTCCTTTGCAATAGCCATATGATGTGATGCACCAGAATCTATAATCCATGCATCAGGGGAAGAGTTAATTGCAACTAAAGCATGAAAATTGTTACCTTTCCCATGTGGCAGATCCTCAATTTTCTTCTTGGCACCCTGAGGGATGTGGTCCCCAAGGTTGTGCTTCTGAAGGATTTCTGCTATTTGGTCAATTTGTTTCTTCATGTAGGAGGCTTCCGGATAGAATCCTCGGTGAAAATAGGTGCATTTGTCTCCTTTCTTCCCTTTCTCATTTCTGGAGCCGGAGGAGTCATTGAAGGGCTTGGTGTACCCTTCCTTCTTTGGATGGGAATGCACTTTTCCCTTGTCTTTTTGCTGCTGATTTCTCTGATTTGAATCAGATCTGTGATTTTTATTGTCGCTGCCATCATGCATAGCAAGTGCATGCGCTTTTGGAGGTTTGATTTTCCCCATGCAAATGAGTTTATCTTGCTCAAAAGTGAGGGACTCCATGAACTCTTTGAGAGAAGGCATAGTGTAGGATTTCCCTGTTGTGAGCCTTACTGAATGAAATGTAGACACAAGGATGGAGTATTTTGGTCCGAGCTTTGACATAATAGAGAGAACTTGGCGACTCTCCTCCTTGGATTTGTCAATTCCACAACCCTTGAGTTGCAGCAATAGATCATTATATTTGGTGAAGAAGTCTTGAATTTTGTCATAGTTCCGTGGATCCAATGAGCACAACTCCACTTCGAGGAGATGTCCTTTCATTTCATCCTGTTTCCCGTAGAGTTCTTCAACCTTTTTCTAAATCTCATTGGGAGTATTACAGGGAGATAGATGAAACTGCAACTCTGGGGAGATGCACATGCATATGGATCCGTGGGCTTCATCCATGCAGTTGAGGTACTTGGATTTCTCTATGGCTAAAGTGGGTTCCACTTCTACAGCCATGGTAATCCAGTACAACCCTTTCTCACAAAGGTATCGAGCCATTTGGTCCTTCCATTCGTGATAGTTGTACGGTGTTAGGATCGATGCTTTGGGAAACTCCATTTTTCTGTCGATCGTCGATCTCCAAGCTATAATGCCTGCAAAATAAAGTACTGGTGCACCTTTTATCTAGCAATCTGTGGGCTTTGATACCATGTAAATGTATTCGAAAACCTGCACAAATGAATCTATCTAGTAAAGGTTGAACACACAACTTTGCAGAGAAAAAACACTAAAAGAAACGAAAGAACAAAAGGAATGATTGATTTAGAAAATGGGTTACAATGCTCATGATATAGCATTAACGGGTGAAGATCCCAAGGTAATGCGCCATAGTGGTGATCAATGAGAGGACTCAACACCTACAGCAAGTTCCGGAGAGAACTAGACAGTTGCGGAGTGAAAGGAGAAGCAAATTAGGAGTAAATCATGCAGAAGAACTAGCTAGTTGTGGAGTGAAAGGAGAAGCAAATTAGGGAGTAAATCATGCAGAAGAACTAGCCAATTGCAAAGTGAAAAGAAGAGCAAATCAGGGAGTAAATCATGCAGAAAAGATCTTGCATGTAGTCCCATGCTCTAAGTAAGCGTATGCATGTGCCAGTAATGAAGGTCCTAGGTGTGTAGTATCTCCAACACTTTTACTTTATCGTTATAATGATTCGATAGAATGACACTATTATAATTGCAATTTATATGCCATCTTTGCTTTGGGATATTTACGATGTTGTTTAAGCTTTTATTTTCCGGGATTCAGGTCAAAGAATTGGTTTGCATTTAACTTTCAATATATCATTTCTATATTCCATATTTCCCCTCCGTACATAGTATTTGACAGTGTACTTTGAATATGCAGCGGGTATATGGCACCAGAGTATGCTCTGCAGGGGCAATTATCTGTAAAAGCTGATGTCTATAGCTTTGGCGTTCTTCTTCTGGAACTTGTCACAGGAAGAAAGAACACAGATTATACTTTGCCGTCCGAAATGCAGATGCTGTTAGGATGGGTGAGATACCGTTTTACTTCTATCTCCTACAGAGCGTATCTACGCTATTAGTCCCTGTCTCTATAAACCGTTGAAAGGAAATATAAGTTTAGGGGTTTTTCACTGTGAAACCATTTTGACATAGCTTCCTTATTGCTTTCAGCATACAACTTTATTTCTTAAGGCTAATCTTATGGATCTCCATCGCGTATATTATGTTTTATCAAAATGAATACCTGTTTGGATTATGCAGGCATGGAGATCATACAAACAAGAAAATATTGTGCCGATCATTGATCCAGTTATGATTGAAACGTGCGTTGAGGAAGAAGTCATGAGAAGCATTCAGATTGGTCTTTTGTGTACACAAGCCGACTCATCGCTTCGTCCACCAATGTCCACAGTGAATTTGATGCTTTCAACTCATTCTGTGAGCTTACCCAATCCAACAAGGCCGGCTTTTGTGAGTTATACCAGCTCTACCTCTGGATTGTCACATGCGTCTCCCGGCACGTTTTCCTCGGTATCACCTACGGTGGCTCCTCCATCCAACGCCGATGCTTCAATTACTATCTTGATACCCAGATGATGCAACTTCTTCATTGCAAGGCCCTTTTTGGTGCTATATATATATGATACCTACGCTCCATGTTGTAAGGATAAATTAAATAGAGTAGATTTATGTAAGCTTAAATTAAATAAAGTACAGCCTATGTTGAATTTGTACTGTCATTGCAACTGCCGAGGAAGGTGCAAGGTTCGTCAGCAGATGCAACGGCCTAGAAAGATACAAGGTTGCATCGCTTTGCTTAAAGTGGTTTGTTGTAATAATCTATATTGTTTTAATGCTTCGTAAGAACACTGAATATAATATGTATGTACAAATATAAGATGAGATTTACAATTCAGTATCAGCTTATCTTTTATATGTGGAAAATATTTTTGAAATATGAAAACATAAATTCAGTATGAGCTTATGTTTTATATGTGGAAAATATTTTTGAAATACGAAAATCCATCCTACTGTTACTGCTCTTGCTCCTGCTCCAGGTCCAATCGACTCTACTGGTCCTACTGCTACTGGTGGTCATCGAAGGCGGGCGATTGCATGTTACCTTTTCTCTTTATCACGTCCCTGTTAATGAGGTGAGTTAGTCAGTGAGGAGAAGGGGCCAATAGATTGCACCAAGCCGCCATCGAATTAATAAAATGATATTTTTATTTTTAATTAAAAATTTTAAATTAATAACTATTTTAACTAATAAATTAAAAATTTTAATTTCACAAGTATAAATTTAAAAATATTTTTATATTTTTATATTTTAAATTATTAATATGTTTTGAATATTACTTTAATTGAATTTATAAAAATATATGTTTTTCATTAATGAAATAATTTCCCTATTTTCCATTTAATCTAATATAATTAAAAAATAACAAAGATAAACCAGATGCCACTTGGAATTGTGAAATTAAAGCTTGTGAATCTCATTCTATGGGAGTTTGCAAAAGCTTGTGAATCTCATTCTATGGGAGTTTGCGAAATGCATAGTGCCATTTTGAGTGAATTAATCAGCTTTCAATTTTAGGAGATTACTAATTAGCCATTAATTTCTAAAAGATTATATTTTACATGTTGACAGGTTTTGAAAGAAATTATTAATTAATTATTAATTTAAAAAAATAGTAACTTATATGTCTAAAGGTTTTGAATATGTAAGGGTTAAGAGGTATTTATCTTAATAATATTTTTTTAAATAAAATATTAAAATAATTTTTATTGTTTAATTGGATTAAGTATATTTTTTAATAAATTATTGTAAAGTGGGGTGGTTGGAGCAAGGCAAATTATTTTGCATTTAGTGGAAAAATTGAAATTGAATACATTTGAGGTTAGACAATTATGCAATTTGGTCAAAGAAACAAATATTTAAGATTTAGTGGTGTTGGGAGATTCATAGCTTACTATTTATCACCTCATTGTGGATCTTTCCTTAAGAATTATAGGTTGTGAAACATTATTGATCGAATGAATCAGGAATATAAAACTAGGCTTCTTAACTATTAACATTTTCCATTGGTTTCAAACTCAAAGCCATTTTAAATTTCAATATTTCAAATTAAGATAATTTCATAGGTGCATATCAAAAATGTTTCGGCTTGAGTATATCATACACGCTCCTTCTTAGAAGAATTATTTTGTCCTTCATGGTCATCGATGGTCCAACATCACATTGTGACAATAATGGTCAACCATGGTCCAACGTCGCATTGTGACAAAGATTGTTCCAATATGAAAATCAACCATGGTCCAACGTGACATTGTGACAAAAATTATTCCAATATGAAAATCAACCATGGTCAACCATGGTTGAGCATGGTCAACTGTCTCATTATGAAAAAGATTGTCTTGATATGAAAATCAATCATGGTCAACCATGTTCAACCATGGTCCACCGTCACATTGTCTCAATATGAAAATCAAAGATGGTAAACGATGTCCAACAATGTTTATTTTAGGGTTTATAACATTTATCTTATGGTTTATATTATTCCCTTGGGTTTAATATTATTCCCTTGGGATTTTAATATTGATCCCTTGGGTTTATAATATCAATCATGATATATCATGGCTCAACATCAGATTGTGACAAATATTGTCTCAATATGAAAATCCACCATGGTCAACCATGGTCGAACGTTGCACTATGACAAAGATTGTCTCTAGATGAAAATCAATCATGGTCAACCATAGTCCAACGTCACATTGGGACAAGGATTGTCTCAATATGAAAACTAACCATGGTCAACCATGTTTATTTTAGGGTTTATACACCTTGGGTTTATAATATTAATCCCTTGGGTTTAATATTTTCCCCTTGGGTTTACAATCCCTTGGGGTTTTAGTATTAATCTGTTGGGTTTATTATTCCCTTGGGTTTATAATATCAATCCCTTGGGTTTATTGATCTAAGGGTTCATATTCCTAGGGTATAATATTATTCATAGGGTTTATAATATTAATCCTACGGTTTAATATACATCCCTTGGTTTTATAATCACGGTTAACCATGGTCCAATGTCACATTGTGACAAAGATTGTCTCAATATAAAAATTAACCATGCTTAACCATTGTCAATCATCGTCAACCATGTTCAATCATGGTCAACATTGGTCAAACATCACCGAGTGAGAAAGATTGTCTCAATATGAAAATCAACCATGGGCCAACATCGCATTGTGAGAAATATTGTCTCAATATGAAAATCAATCATTGTTCACCATGAGAAATAACCATTGTCACATTGTGACAAAGATTGTCTTAATATGAAAATCATCCATAGTCAACCATTGTCAACCATGATCCAACGTCTCATTATGACAAATATTATCTTCATATGAAAATCAAGCATGGTCAACCAAGGTCCAACATCACATTATGAGAAAGATTGTTTGAATATGAAAATCAACCATGTTTTTTTAGGTTTTTCAATATTTAACTTAGGGTTTATATACCTTGTGTTTATATTATTCCCTTAGGTTTAATATTTTTCCCTTGGGTTTATAATCCCTTTGGTTTTTATTAATAAACCCTTGGGTTTATTATTCCCTAGGGTTTATAATATCAATCATGGTTATTGATGGTCCAACATCGCATTGTGACATATTGTCTCAATACGAAAATCAACCATGGTCAACCATGTTTATTTTTGGTTTTATAATATTTATCTTAGGGTTTATACACCTTGGGTTTATAATATTAATCCCATGGGTTTAATATTATTCCATTGTGATTATAAATCCTTGGGTTTTAGTATAAATCCCTTGGGTTTATTATTCACCTAGGTTTATAATATCAATCCCTTGGGTTTATTAATTTAAGGGTTCATATTCCCAAGCTATAATATTATTTATAGGGTTTATAATATTAATACTAGGGTTTAATATAAATCCCATGGGTTTATAATCAAGGTCAACCATAGCCCAACGTCACATTATGACAAATATTTTCTCAATATGAAAATAAATCACGCTCAACCATTGTCAACCATCATCTACCATGCTCAATCATGGTCAAAATTAGTCAAACATGGTCTACCATGGTCAATTATGATCAACCATGCTCCAACACCACATTGTGAAAAATATTGTCTCAATATGAAAATCAACCATGGCCAACCATGGTCCTATGTTGCATTGTGAAAACGATAGTCTGAATATGAAAATCAACCATGGTAAACAATGTTTATTTTATAATTTATGATAGTTATCTTAGGGTTTATATACATTGTGTTTATACTATTCCCTTGGGTTTATAATCCCTTTAGTTTTTATTATTAATTGCTTGGATTTATAATATCAATCATGATCAACCATGGTCCAACGCCGCATTGTGTCAAAGATTGTCTCTAAATAAAAATAAACCATGGTCAACCATGGTCCAATGTCGCATTGTGACAAAGATTGTCTCGATATGAAAATCAATCATGGTCAAGCGTTGCATTATGAAAAGGGTTGTCTCAATATGAAAATCAACCATGGTCAACCATGTTTATTTTAGGGTTTATAATATTTATCTTAGGGTTTATGTACCTTGGGTTTATAATATTAATCACTTGGGTTTAATATTATTCCCTTATGTTTATAATCCCTTGAGTTTATTAATCCCTTAGGTTTATAATATCAATCCCTTTGGTTTATTAATCTAAGGGTTCGTATTCTTAGGGTTTATAATATTAATCATATTTTTTATTATAAATACTTTGTGTTTATAATCATGGTAAGCCATTGTCGATCATGGTCCAACATCACTTTGTGACATAGATTGTCTCAATATGAAATCAACCATGGTCCAATGCCACATTGTGATAAATATTGTCTCAATATGAAAATCAATTATGGTCAACCATGGTCACATTCTGAAAAATATTGTCTCACAGGCGAACGTCACATTGTGACAACCATGGTCCAACATTGCATTATGAAAAATATTGTTTCAATATGAAATTCAACCGTGGTCAACCATTGCCAACCATAGTCCAACATCTCAGTGTGACAAAGATTTTCTCCATATGAAAACCAATCATGGTAAACCATGGTCAAGCATGTTCCAACATCGCATTGTGACAAAGATTGTCTCAATATGGAAATCAACCATCATAAACCATGGAAAAACATGTTTATTTTAGGGTTTATAATATTTATCTTAGGGTTTATATGTTGAGAAGTCAATCCTAGTAGAATTAGGGTTAGATTTCTCTTTCTTGATAATTACTTGTGAAGTATGTTGGATTCTTTTAATTATTTTTTATATTATCATTCATCAAGAAATTACCAAATGATGTGTGCATGAAGATCATAGAAACACAAGACACAAGATGTAGGCACTCCTCCAAGGAAAAACCCCTATCTAACGGAAAACCTAGTCAAAAATATCTTCCTTCAATAATTATTCATGAGACTATTCAACCTAGAAACAAAACTCCTCCACACTATGTCAGACTCTCCTTCTTCGATCCAACCTTTGACCTAGCAGTAGCAACACTTCATCCCTAACAACTTCAACTTGTCAACTTCTAGCATCAACAACAACTTCGACTTTGACAAGGAGACATCGATCTCCTAAACTATCCCACACAAGAGAGAGAGAGAGAGAGAGAGAGAGAGAGAGAGAGAGAGAGAGCAAAACTTCGATTTTGTTCTTCCCTTCCTCCTTGACCAAACTCACACTCCTTTTAGCCTCCTTCATCGTGCCTGTTTTCCGAGCTTCCAACTTCCAGCTTCAAATATCAACCTATGTGTGAGAGAGTGAGATGCTCCAAATGAAGTTGAACTATCTTGTATATATAGATTTCCAATGAGGTCGAATTTCTGTCCTTGAGGTCGACTTGATCTTCTTGAGGCCTATTTGGTGTGGAGGTTACATAATTCATTTTTGACTCAAAAATAATTATTTTTACATCGTTCGTAAGCCCAAGAAGGGTCTCATAAAATATACAATGACTCTAATACTCTTTATTAATCCTAGGAGTCCACAATGGGCACTTTAACTAATAAAATGATGACCCAAGCATGAAACCCATGCTCTAATAAGTCATTGTAACAAATAAAAATTATTTTGACAAATACATTTTATAAAGACCAAACCTAGTTACATTTTTCAACATTCCCTCTTAACTAGGGAGCTATTCATATGTAACATCTCAAACCATATGAACTATGAAGAGTTTAGGCACCGCAATGCCATGGACTAGATTCCTGACTAAGGAAATCTAGCCAAGTGGGACTAAGATGGACTAAAGCTTTCAACCTCTCTAGGTACCATTAGGCTTACTTTCTAACCATCAGCCAGATCTAGGTGTGTATCCGAGGTGAAAGCTACATGACCAACACCACCCTCCCTACTTTGCGAACTAGACATCAACACATAGTTCTGACCATATGTCCTCCTAAGAAATGTGTTTCACACACAACGCCTCAATAAATCTCTTCCAAACTTTTATCAACATTAACAAAATTAGAAATATCAACCAAACCAAGCATGCTTCTAAGATATTCAAACTTATTATTAGGAAGAGAATTTTTTAGTATATCATCTACCTGATCATCTGTCGGGACATACTATAGCTTCACGATCCCATCCTCGACCAGGTTCCTAATATAGTTGAACTTATTGTTGATATGCTTCATCGTAGCATGAAACAAGATATCTCCAGAAATCTTGATACAACTTTGATTATCACAATTAATCACAGTAGGATCTAGAGGATTCTCGAACAAATCTATTAGAAACTTCCTCAACCATACAACCTCCTTTCCTACTTGACATGCATCCACGTACTCAGCTTCAGCACTACTCAAAGAAATGGGATCTTTCTTTCTACTCATCCATGAGATCATGGCAAATCCCAAACTAAGGCGTCCACCAATAGTGATTCTTCCATCGGTCTCATTTCCATCCCAATGTGAATATGTGAAGCTAATTAACTTGATTTCCTTGCTACTGTACTTTAGGTATTGATGTATCGTAGCATGAAGGTATCTCAATATATGCTTGGAAGCTATCGAGTGATCATGACAAGGCTCCAACTGAAACTGACTAAGGATGTTCATAGAAAACCATATATCTTGTCTAGTATTTAATAAATACATCAGAGAACCTACCAATTAACAATAGGAGGTAGGATCCATGAGACTTGAGTCAAAGCTCCTCAGCGTGTTAAGATTGGTGATCATAGGAGTAGTCATGGGCTTGGAATCCATCATCCCAATTTGGATTTTTTGCAAAAATTTGATGATATACTTTCCTTGCCCCAAATATATCTCCCCAAGATTTTTCCATACTTATAAACCTAGGTAATACTGCATGAGTCCTAGATCCTTCATCTCAATTTCAGCTGTCATCATCTACTTGCAATCTTGTATTCTTCTCTCCACACCTTTAATAAATAGATCATCCGCAAGACGAGGAAGACACACTGATCGATGAAGATCGTCAAATAGTATTTACCATGGAAACATTGCGAGCTACTACAGATGACTTTCACGATGATAACCAACTTGTAGAGGGAGGATTTGCTCCTGTATACAAGGTAAAATAGTCCTAGGAAATTTCTATCGGTTTATAGACTCTTAAATAGATGCAGATTTCTGGCTTGAAAGCAAATATGTGGTAAGAGAACAATTCATCTTCAATATTTTACAAAATCTTCACACGCATATTTTTTCTGAATTGAATTGCCCAGGGAACAGCACCTGATGGAAAGGAAATAGCTGTGAAGAAGTTGTCCTTAAAATCTCTGCAAGGAAAGCAAGAATTTCTGAATGAAGTTAAACTTGTGGCAAAAATTCAACATCGGAATCTTGTGAACCTTCTGGGCTGTTGTGTAGAGGGATCAGACAGGTTGCTTGTTTATGAATACTTACCAAATAATAGCCTTGATAAAATCTTATTCGGTGAGCTATTCCCATTCGTTATGTTATATGTAGATTAAAAAATATTACTGTCACATCACTATAATTCAATAGTAATGTGGATGCATGCACATAGATCCAAACAAACTCACCTAGCTTGATTGGAAAAAGCGTTACAACATAGCAGTGTGAGTAGCTCGTGGGGTTCTCCATCTTCACCAGGATTCTCAATTGCGGATTATTCATCGCGATATTAAAGCAAGCAATATATTGTTGGACGCAAAACTGAATCCCAAGATTGCAGATTTCGGATTAGCAAAAATATTTTCGGAGGATGAGACTTACGTCAGTACAAGAGTTGCTGGAACTTAGTAAGACTCCAAGACAATCATCACTCTCACCAATTATATTTTTTAAGCGGAGAAATATTTTTGGAGCTATAGGTATATTAGCGTATTAAATATAATCCAGTCGCATAATATAGTCTAATATATTGTACCAGTTAGAAAGAGCTATAATGCACCACATAGTATATGCCATTAGTTAGATTTTCTACAAGTTTAAATCTAATGAATGGTATATACTGTCTCATGTATTTATAAAATTATAACCATAAAATCATAGCTCCAATCACCATCTTTTTGTAAAGGTGTTAGAAAACCTGCGCAAGTGAATTTAGCTAGTAAAGGTTGAACACACAACGTTACAGTGCAAAAACACTAAAAGAATCGAAAGAACAAAAAGAATGATTGATTCAGAAAATAGGTTACAATGCTCATGATATAGCATTACTGGGTGAAGATCCCAAGGTAATGCACTATAGTGGTGATCAATGAGAGGACTCAACACCTACAGCAAGTTCTGGAAAGAACTAGCCAGTTGCGGAGTGAAAAGAGCAAATCAGGGAGTAAATCATGCAGAAGAACTAACCAGTTGCAGAGTGAAAGGAGGAGCAAATCAGGGAGTAAATCATGTAGAAAGGATCTTGCATGTAGTCCCATGCTCTAACTAAGTGTCCGCATGTACCAGTAATGAAGGTCCTAGGTGTGTAATATCTCCACCCTGAACACCACTATGGAGAAAACTATAAATTGGGCCTTGGCAACTAAGGCCAAAGGTCACCCAAAATACAGCGCAACTTGTACTAAAATTGAGGAAAGAGGGAAACCTCATGGGAAACCCCCTCCCCCCCCTCAAAATACAATGTAATCAAAAGGAAAGAGGAAGAAAAGATAGTTGCTAAGCAACTGTGTCCTTCACTACAAGACGATCGTGAAGAGAGTGAAACTTCTGCTCAGTGAATGTCTTGCTGCAGATGTCTGCACTCTGTTCTGCTGAAGGATAGAACTGCAAATCAATGAACCGATCATGCACTAAGTCTCTGATGTAGTGCATATGGATCTCTATGTGCTTTGTCCATTGTCGCTGTACTGGATCCCTGCAAAATTTGAGAGTGCTCTAGTTGTCACACCAAATGATAATGGGCTAGTGGAACTAGACGCCCAACTCAGTGAGGAACTGTTGTAGCCACAGAAACTAAATGATGATGTTGACTACTCCTCTGTACTCGGCCTCAGTTGAAGAGAGAGCAATAGTAGCCTGCTTCTTGCTCGACCAACAGATAGGACCAGACCCTAGACTAAGTCAATATCTGGAGGTGGACTTGTGATAAATGTTGTCACCCGCCCAATCATAATCTGTGAAGCCAAGGAGATTCAACGCAGTTCCTACTGCATAGTGAATCCTGAAGGTGATGGTGCCCTGTACATATCGAAGGATGCGCTTGGCAGCATTCCA
Source organism: Pinus tabuliformis (assembly GCA_031772625.1). Lineage (NCBI taxonomy): Eukaryota > Viridiplantae > Streptophyta > Pinopsida > Pinales > Pinaceae > Pinus > Pinus tabuliformis. The sequence goes on from CM062819.1 coordinate 989,587,404, forward strand.
ATGTAGCTCATGCGGCTCTTGCATGTATCTGGAAACTACCCCTACTGCATATGATAGATCTGGTCTAGAGGTGAGGTAGAATAAGCTCCCCACTAGCTGTCGATAGAGAGTACTATCAACTAATGGAGTGTCACCTCCCTCCTCAAGGCAGACCCTAGACAGAAAAGGAGTCAATACTGGCTTACAGTCAATCATGTGAAATCTCTCGAGGAAATCCCGTGCATACTTAGCCTGAGAGAGTTTGATGCCTGTGGCATCCTGGCTAATCTCAAGACCAAGAAAAAAGTGTAATGGACCCATGTCCGTCATCAAGAACCTATCATGCAAGGCCCTCTTGATTGCAACAATGGCTGAAGCCGAGCTGTCGGTGATCAGGAGATCATCCACATACAAAACTAAGATAAGAAGAGAATCATGTGTCATGAGCATGTAAACATTCAGATCAGACTTACATCTTTCGATGTTTTGTGATAAGAGAAAAGAATCCATTTTCGCATACCAAGCTCTCGGGGCCTGCTTAAGGCCGTATAGAGATTTCTTCAGTCTGTAGACCAAAGATGAATCCTGAATGAAACCATGTGGCTGCTCCTTATAGATCTCCTCAGATAGGTCTCCGTGAAGAAAGACATTCTTCACATCCATCTGATGTACTTCCCACCCCTGGGCAGCCGCAATGGCAAGTGCAAGGTGTATGGAATCCATCTTTGCTACTAGAGCAAAGGTCTCGTCATAATCAATGCCATGCACTTGCTGGAAGCCTTTTGCTACTAGCCTGGGTTTTTGTCTAGTGATTTGCCCATCTCCAGCACTTTTGGTCTTGTAGACCCATTTGCATCGGACAAGTTTCCTTTTTGAAGGAAGGGGGACCATATCCCAGGTTTGGTTCAAGGAGGGAGTTATACTCCTCCTCCATGGCAGAATCCCAAGAGGGATGCCCAGCAGCCTCCACATAAGAGTACAGATAGAAGACTGAACCAAATGACAATGCCAAGATGGCGTTGGTTCAGTGTCAGTGAGGGCAAGAGGAGGCTCAATAAACTTTGAGCTAGTCCTCCGTGGATCAGAATTATCCCCCACAAGACCATTTCTAGTAGCTTGGTAGTCTTGTGCATATATCTCACTTAAGCTCCTTGTTCTCTGATTTATGACATGGAAAGTTGATTCACTGCTGGAAGCCCGATCTGGGCTTGGATGTGTATCATCATATGCATGCACTAGATTTGTATATGAAGACTATGTCTCTGCATCTGCATGCTATGTGTCTGCATCTACATGCTATGTGTCTGCATCTGAGTGTACTGAGTCATCATCTCGGACATGAGATAGATAAAAGGTTTCTGCATGCAGCAATTAAGGTGCATGCAAGAGACTTTCCTCAAATTTGACACTTCGCAATGATGACCTTGTTTGTAGAGGAAATCAAGAGTCGGAATCCCTTCACACCATCAGGGTATCCAACAAAGATGCAGTCAATGCTCTGTGGATCAAGAGCTTTCCTCTTTTCAGAGGGGATCCTGGCCCATGTTCGGGAGCTGAAAACATGGAAGTGGGTGACCTTCGGTTTAGTGCTGCTCCAAGCCTCAAAGGGGGTTCAATCCTTGACAAACCTATGAGGAGATCTATTATGGATGTAGTTAGCATAATTAAGTGCTTCAGACCATAGCTTATGAGGTAGTGACTTAGCATGCAACATGCAGGAAACCATCTCTTTGAGAGATCGGTTCCCTCTCTCAGTGACTCTATTCTGCTGCGAAGTGTATGGAACTGTGTGTTGCAACTGTATGTTGGACTCAAGGCAAAGGTTCTGAAGTGTTGTGTTAACATTTCCCCCCTATTGTTTGTATGGAGGGCTTTGATATTTCTCTTTGACTGTGTCTCAACTAGTGCTTTGAAATATTCAAAGTGCGCAAAAACTTCAGATTTGGCCCTCAGAAGATACACCCAAGTATACCGTGAGAAATCATCAATAAATGTAAGAACATACCTTAGTTTGTTGATGGAAGGATGAGGAAAAGGCCCCATGAGATCACTATGTATCAGATCTAGAGGAGAGGATGCTCTGAGAGTCTTTCCGGTTTCAAATTTTTCTCTAGGATATTTGCCAAGGACACACCCTTCACAAACTCCTTTGGAGAAACTAATATTTGGCAAGCCTTCCACCATCTCATGCTTGCTTTGCTGCTGCATATACTTGTAATTTAAGTGACCAAGCCTCTCGTGCCAAAGCCTACTACTATCATCAACATGTGTAAGCAATAAGGAGGATTCAGATTCAATAAATTTAGAAAATGTATAGAGTCTAGCTCCATTGTTTACCTCACCAGTTTCAATTTTGGAGCTGCTATGTAGGTCATATATGTTCACTACATCTGGAGTGAATTCCATTCTCTTTCTGGTGCTGGAATGAGTGATCTGATAAAATGAAAGCAGGTCTACCAAAATTTTTGGAACATGAAGCACATCTTCAAAGTTTCTGTGTAAAAGTTCCACTCTACCTTTTCCGGTGACCTCAATAGGTGAGTCATCTCCCATGAGGATGGGAGGTCCTTTGCATGCATCCAAAGAGGAATAGACTTCCTTTGCAGTAGCCATATGATGTGATGCACCAGAATCTATAATCCATGCATTAGGGGAAAAGTTAATTGCAACTAAAGCATGAAAATTTTTACCTTTCCTATGTGGCGGATCCTTAGTTTTCTTCTTGGCGCCCTGAGGGATGTGGTCCCCAAGGTTATGCTTCTGAAAGATTTCTGCTATTTGGTCAATTTTTTTCTTCATGCAAGAGGATTCTGGATGGAATCCTCAGTGACAGTAGGTGCATTTGTCTCCTTTTGTCCCTTTCTCATTTCTGGAGCCAAAGGAGTCATTGAAGGGCTTGGTGTACCCTTCCTTGTTTGGATGGGAATGTGCTTTTCCCTTGTCTTTTTGCTGCTGATTTTTCTGATTTGAATCAGATATGTGATTTTTATTGTGGCTACTATCATGCATAGCAAGTGCATGTGCTTTTGGAGGTTTGATTTTCCCCATGCCAATGAGTTTATCTTGCTCAAAAGTGAGGGACTCCATGAACTCTTTGAGAGAAGGCATAGTGTAGGATTTCCCTGTTTCGAGCCTTACTGAATGAAATGTAGACACAAATACAGAGTATTCTGGTTCGAGCTTTCACATAATAGAGAGAACTTGGTGACTCGCCTCCTTGGATTTGTCAATTCCACAACCCTTGAGTTGCAACGATAGATCATTATATTTGGTGAAGAAGTCTTGAATTATGTCATAGTTCTGTGGATCCAATGAGAGCAGCTCCACTTCGAGCAGATGTCCTTTCATCTCATCCTGTTTCTCGTAGAGCTCTTCAACCTTTTTCTAAATCTCATTGGGAGTATTGCAGGGAGATAGATGAAACTGCAACTCTCGGGAGATGCACATGCATATGGATTTGTGGGCCTCATCCATGCAGTTGAGGTACTTGGATTTCTCTATGGCTGAAGTGGGTTCCACTTCTATAGCCATGGTAATCCTGTACAAGCCTTTCTGACGAAGGTATCGAGCCATTTTGTCCTTCCATTCGTGATAGTTGTACGGTGTTAGGATCAATGCTTTGGGAAACTCCATTTTTCTGTCGATCTTCGATCTCCAAGCTGTAATGCCTGCAAAATAAAGTACTAGTGTGCCTTTTATCTAGCAATCTGTGGGCTCTAATACCATGTAAATGTGTTAGAAGACCTACATAGATGAATCTAGCTAGTAAAGGTTGAACACACAGCTTTGCAGAGAAAAAACACTAAAAGAATCGAAAGAACAAAAAGAATGATTGATTCAGAAAATGGGTTACAATGCTTATGATATAACATTACTGCTTGAAGATCCCAAGGTAATGCAGCATAGTGGTGATCAATGAGAGGACTCAACACCTATAGCAAGTTTCAGAGAGAACTAGCCAGTTGCGGAGTGAAAGGAGAAGCAAATCAGGGAGTAAATCATGCAAAAGAACTAGCCAGTTGCAAAGTGAAAGGAGGAGAAAATTAGGAAGTAAATCATGGAAAAAGGATCTTGCATGTAATCCCATGCTCTAACTAATTGTCCGCATGTGCGAGTGATGAAGGTCCTAGATGTGTAGTATCTCCAACACTGTTACTTTATCGTTATACTGATTCGATAGAATGACACTATTATAATTGCAATTTATATGCCATCTTTGCTTTGGGAAATTTACGATGTTGTTTAAGCTTTTATTTTCTCGGATTTAGGTCAAAGAATTAGTTTTCATTTAACTTTCAACATATCATTCCTCGATTCCTTATTTCCCCTCCGTACATAGTATTTGACAGTGTAATTTGGATATGCAGCGGGTATATGGCACCAGAGTATGCTCTGCAGGGGCAATTATCTGTAAAAGCTGATGTCTATAGATTTGGCGTTCTTTTGGAACTTGTCACAGGAAGAAAGAACACGGATTATACTTTGCCGTCCAAAATGCAGATGCTGTTAGGATGGGTGAGATACCGTTTTACTTCTATCTCCTACAGAGCATATCTAGGCTATCTAGTCCCTGTCTCTATAAGTCGTTGAGAGGAAATATAAGTTTAGGGGTTTTTCACTGTGAAACCATTTTGACATGGCTTCCTTATTGCTTTCAGCATACAACTATATTAAGGCTAATCTTATGGATCTCCATCGCATATATTATGTTTTATCAAAATGAATACCTGTTTGGATTATGAAGGCATGCAGAAATTAGATATCGCTCTGATACCATAACAGAGAGATCAGGGACTCAGACACATAACACAGAAACATGAAACACTTAAAACTTGCAACTTCGTAACTTATCTTCATTTAATCACTGAACTGATTTTTATACACAAAGAGGAAGTTTCTAGAGTTGGTGAGGCGGTGGCTTCTCTAGGAAGCTATCCAGCTCTTCAAACTTCCGCTGACTTCTCCAGAAGACGCTGACTTCTCTAGAAGACGCTAGGTTCTGCATTAATGTTGGTGGTTGGATTTATCAATGTTTTCCAACACTCCCCCTTAAATCCAACCATATAACAACTATACAATATATAAGACATTGTAAACATACTCCTAATAGACATGCCTGCTGGTCTAAGTCTCAGCTAGGCTTACAACAAAACATTTCATTTTTGACTTCTTATTAAAGGGTCCATGCTTGTTCCTTTTCCTTTGTTGGTACCGTTTCATTTTCACCTTTCTTGTCATAAGATAGTGATTGGGCTTCTCCTTTATTGATTGCAGGTTAAAATTCCTTGTATTCAACATTGCTTCACGTTCTTGAGACTTATACTTGTCCTTAATGCTTGCAATTTCTTCAAGTTTTGTTGCTTCTTCCTGATTATCAATATCTGCACACTCAAAACAATGTTAGATTCATAAACATAACCATATTGATTTTTGTCATCGTGCTCTTTGGAAAGAGCTTTGCTTCCATCATTTTTCTTTGCTGACATAGTTGGTTGATTCATGTCTTCAACCTCTTTCGCCAATGCTATTGCTGCAAACATGTTGTCCTGCATTTGATTTGTGTATGGAGGTAGGCAACTCTTCTCACCAAACAGCAACTCATCAATACGATGCTTTTCATGCATCATATTTAACCACTCATCATGGGATACATAATTGTCATCAAATTTGACTTCATAAATTTTTGCATCATAGGGTGTTTCCTTAATATCACATACTACTCTATTGTCAGCTAAAGACATACTTTCAGCCTTAATCCCAGCTATGATGCTTTCAACACAATCACTTTTAGCAACAACTCCTTCATCAACTTCAGCTTTCTCACTACCCTCCATACTGTATTTCATTTCAAGAATATCCCAAAATATTTTTGCATCACGTATTTCACCAAATTCATACAAAATATTAGACAAAATATTTTCATCTAAAGCTGATATGATGAGAAACAATGCTACTGCATTTCTACGCTTATCATCAAAATTTATAGAAGCTTCTTGGACAAATTTCCATAAATCTACTGAACCAAGCAATCCTTCCATTTTATTTGCTCAAAGCTTAAAATTTTTACCTGAGAAAATTGGAAAAACTGGAATTAATCGTTTCAATATTGCATCAGTGTCTTCAAATTCTTCTATCTGATTCAGATCTACTTTGGGTTGAAGCATTTCATATTCTTCTGCAACTATTGCCATCTCATTCTTTCTCCTCAAGTATTTCAATTTTCTCCAGAAATGTTTGAGTCTCTTTTGCTGACCCATCACTCTCACCTAAAGGATCCAGATCACCACAACTCGTGCAGTAGAAAGAATATTTTCTGCATATTAATCGTTTCTCAACAAGGCTCAAGGATTGTTAAAAAATATGTTTACTTGCTCCAGCGCTTAACACACATACATCAATGCCTCAAACACTTGGTGCAAACATCAATGCAATCCCTTTATATCATAATAGGTTAACCAATGTATCTAGTAACTATATATCAATTTAAGTTTTAGATGTTGTTGCCATTAGGGAAAATTTCAAACGCCTGCAAATCCGAACAACAAATGTATAAACATACCAGCAAAGGGGGATCTCAAACATGATTTCAACTTCAAGAGTCCACGAGACATAACTACACACACTGCTGAACACAATTTCCTCACACACGGTCTCCAAGATTCACAACAACGATGCTTTTGCGGCTCTCAAGCTCTCAATGCACAGCGCCCTCTTCAAACAATTTCACAGCGCTGCTCAAATCCACATGCACCCGCTCATGGCTCAGTCGCCCACGCTTCTGCTGCACCACAACCCGTTCTTCTCACACCTCCAGCCTCTCTGGAAACCTTGTAGCACTCTACGCAATACTTCTTGGCAGCACTCACAGCCACCTCAAGTGGTCCTCCACACGAAGTAGGTTCATTAATACTTTTTTTTTTTTTTTCTTATGCTACACCAGTCAATTCAACATGGACAGACTGCCCACAATTTTCTGGAGCAACAACATTGTGAAACAAATTTTCTGGAGCAACCTTCTCAATAACAATCGATCACAGAACGAGTGCAACCTCTCTCAATAGCGATCGATCAAACATACAACAAAAACTCAACTCCACGCTCATCATAGCAACGATCAAATCGGCAACACCCACAATATCACACTCACGCACAACGGGCTCTCATACTGAGCCCTCAACCTCGCTCACGGCTCACCAATACTCACTGAGCTCACACCCTCGGCTCTGATACCAAATTAGATATCGTTCTAATACCATAACAGAGAGATCAAGACTCAGAGACTCAGAAACATAACACAAAAACTTGAAACACTTAAATACTTGCAACTTCGTAACTTATCTTCATTCAATCACTGAACTGATTTTTATACACAAAGAGGAAGTTTTTGGAGTCGGTGAGCCGGTGGCTTCTCTAGGAAGCTATCCAGCCCTTCAGACTTCCGCCGACTTCTCCCGAAGACGCTAGGTTCTGCATTAATGTTGGTGGTTGGATTTATCAATGTTTTCCAACAGCATATCATACAAACAAGAAAATATTGTGCGGATGATTGATCCAGTTATGATTGAAACGTGCGTTGAGGAAGAAGTCATGAGAAGCATTCAGATTGGTCTTTTGTGTACACAAGCCTACTCATCGCTCCGTCCACCAATGTCCACAGTGAATTTGATGCTTTCAAATCATTCTATGAGCTTACCCAATCCGACAAAGCCGGCTTTTGTGAGTTATCATGTGTCCCATAGCACCAATACCAGCTCTACCTCTGGATTGTCGCATGCGTCTCCCGGCACGTTTTCTTCGGTATCACCTATGGTGGCTCCTTCCATCCAACGCCGATGCTTCCATTACTATCTTGATACCCAGATGATGCAACTTCTTCATTGCAAGGCCCTTTTTGGTGCTATATATATATGATACCTACGCTCCATGTTGTAAGGTTAAATTAAATACAGTAGATTTCTGGAAGCTTAAATTAAATAAAGTATAGCCTATGTTGAATTTGTACTGTCATTGCAACTGCCGAGGAAGGTGCAAGGTTCGAGTCAGCAGATGCAACTGCCTAGGAAGGTACAAGGTTGCATCGCTTTGCTTAAAGTGGTTTGGTGCAATAATCTGTATTGTTTTAACGCTTCGTAAGAATACTGAATATAATATGTGTGTACAAATATAAGATGAGATTTACAATTCAGTATGAGCTTATGTAAAATAATTTTTGAAATATGAAAATATAATATAATTAATTTTATTAATGAAATGATATTTTTATTTCAAATTAAAAATTTTCAATTAATAACTATTTTAACTGAAAAATAATAAATAATAAATTTTAATTTCAGAAGTATAAATTTAAAAATATCATTATATTCTTATATTTTAAATTATTGAATATGTTTTGAATATTAATTTAATTTAATTTATAAAAATGTATGTTTTTCATTAATGAAATAGTTTCCCTATTTTCCATTTAATCTAATATAATTAAAAAATAACAAAGATAAACCAGATGCCACTTGGAATTGTGAAATTCAAGCTTGTGAAGCTCATTCTATGGGGTTTGCGAAATGCATAGTGCCATTTTGAGCGGATTAATCAGCTTTCAATTTTGGGAGATTACTAATTTGCCATTAATTTTTAAAAGATTATATTTTACATGTTGACAGGTTTTGAAAAAAATTATTAATTAATTATTAATTTAAAAAATTAATAAATTATATGTCTAAAGGTTTTGAATATGTAAGGGTTAAGAGGTATTTATCTTAATAATATTTTTTAAAATAAAATATTAAAATAAATTTTATTGTTTAATTGGATTAAGTATATTTTTTAATAAATTATTGTAAAGTGGGGTGGTTAGAGAAGGCAAATTATTTTTCATTTAGTGGAAAAATTGAAATTGAATACATTTGAGGTTAGAGAATTATGCAATTTGGTCAAAGAAACAAATATTCAAGATTTAGTGGTGTTGGGAGATTCATAGCTTACTATTTATCACCTCATTGTGGATCTTTCCTTAAGAATTATAGGTTGTGAAACATTATTGATGGAATCAGGAATATAAAACTTGCCTTCTTAACTATTAACTTTTTCAATTGATTTCAAACTCAAAGCCATTTTAAATTTCAATATTTCAAATTAAGATAATTTCATATGTGCATATCAAAAATGCTTGGGCTTGAGTATATCATACACGTTCCTTCTTAGAAGAATTATTTCTTCCTTCATGGTCATCCATGGTCCAACGTCACATTGTGACAATAATGGTCAACTATGGTCCAACGTCGCATTGTGACAAATATTATTCCAATATGAAAATCAACCATGGTGCAACGTCGCATTGTGACAAAAATTGTTCCAATATGAAAATCAGCTATGGTCAACCATGGTTGAGCATGGTCAACCGTCTCATTGTGACAAATATTGCCTTGATATGAAAATCAATCATGGTCAACCATGTTCAACTATGGTCCAACGTCACATTGTGACAAACATTGTCTCAATATGAAAATCAAAGATGGTAAATGATGTCCAACGATGTTTATTTTAGGGTTTATAATATTTATGTTAGGGTTTATATTATTCCATTGGGTTTAATGTTATTCCCTTAGGATTTTAGTATTGATCCCTTGGGTTTATAATATCAATCAGATATACCATGGTCCAACATCAGATTGTGACAAATATTGTCTCAATATGAAAATCCACCATGGTCAACCATGGTCAACCATGGTCGAACGTTGCACTATGACAAAGATTGTCTCTAGATGAAAATCAATCATGGTCAACCATAGTCCAACGTCGCATTGTGACAAGGATTGTCTTAATATGAAAACTAACCATGGTCAACCATGTTTAGTTTAGGGTTTATACACCTTGGGTTTATAATATTAATCCCTTGGGTTTAATATTTTTCCCTTGGGTTTATAACCCCTTGGGTTTAATATTTTTCCCTTGGGTTTATAATCCATTGGGGTTTTAGTATTAATCCCTTGTTTATTTATTTATTTATTATTTTATTTTTTTCACTTCTGGTTCACGGATACTCATGGTCACTGGGTAGTTGCTACATCCAGGGTTGTTTAACACTTAGTGGACCCCAACCAAAGGGGATCAACACCCCTCAGCCTATTTACTGACATAACCCCAAGAGCTTTCGGGAATTGACCTTGTGACCTCCCGATTGGCGAGGCACTGATTTGATCGATTGAGCTAACTCTTGGGGCTAATCCCTTGGGTTTATAATATCAATCCCTTGGGTTTATTGATCTAAGGGTTCATATTCTTAGGGTATAATATTATTCATAGGGTTTATAATATTAATTCTACGGTTTAATATAAATCCCTTGGGTTTATAATCACGTTCAACCATGGTCCAACGTCACATTGTGACAAAGATTGTCTCAATATAAAAATTAACCATGCTTAACCATTGTCAATCATCGTCAACCATGTTCAATCATGGTCAACATTGGTCAAACATCACCGACCATGGTAAATTATGGTCAACCATGATCCAACGCCACATCGTGACAAAGATTGTCTCAATATGAAAATCAACCATGGGCCAACATCACATTGTGAGAAATATTGTCTCACATGAAAATCAATCATAGTTAACCATGGTCAATAACCATTGTCACATTGTGACAAATATTGTCTTGTGGTCCAATGTCACATTGTGTCAACCATGGTCTAATGTCACATTATCACAAAGATTGTCTTAATATGAAAATCATCCATAGTCAACCATGATCCACGTCTCATTATGAAAATATTATCTTCATATGAAAATCAAGCATGGTCAACCAAGGTCCAACATCACATTATGACAAATATTGTTTGAATATGAAAATCAACCATGTTTTTTTAGGTTTTGCACTATTTAACTTAGGGTTTATATACCTTGTGTTTACATTATTCCCTTGGGTTTAATATTTTTCCCTTGGGTTTATAATCCCTTTGGTTTTTATTAATAAACCCTTGGGTTTATTATTCCCTAGGGTTAATAATATCAATCATGGTCAATCATGATCCAACATCGCATTGTGACAAAGATTGTCTTAATATGAAAATTGAGTATGGCCAACGTCGCATTATCGAAAAGATTGTCTAGATGTCAAAATCAATCATGGTTAACCATGGTCCAACATCGCATTGTGACATATTGTCTCAATACGAAAATCAACCATGGTCAACCATGTTTATTTTTGGTTTTATAATATTTATCTTAGGTTTATACACCTTGGGTTTATAATATTAATCCCTTCGGTTTAATATTATTCCATTGCAATTATAAATCCTTGGGTTTTAGTATAAATCCCTTGGGTTTATTATTCACCTAGGTTTATAATATCAATCCCTTAGGTTTATTAATCTAAGGGTTCATATTCCTAAGCTATAATATTATTTATAGGGTTTTTAATATTAATACTACGGTTTAATATAAATCCCATGGGTTTATAACCAAGGTCAACCATGGCCCAACATCACATTATGACAAAGATTTTCTCAATATTAAAATCAATCACGCTCAACCATTGTCAACCATCGTCTACCATGCTCAATCATGGTCAAAATTAGTCAAACATGGTCTACCATGGTCAATTATGATCAACCATGCTCCAACACCACATTGTGAAAAAGATTGTCTCAATATGAAAATCAACCATGGCCAACCATGGTCCTATGTTGCATTGTGAAAACGATTGTCTGAATATGAAAATCAACCATGGTAAACCATGGTAAACAATGTTTATTTTATAATTTATGATAGTTATCTTAGGGTTTATCTACATTGCGTTTATACTATTCCCTTGGGTTTATAATCATTTTAGTTTTTATTACTAATTGCTTGGGTTTATAATATTAATCATGGTCAACCATGGTCCAACGTCGCATTGTGCCAAAGATTGTCTCTAAATAAAAATAAACCATGGTCAACCATGGTCCAATGTCGCATTGTGACAAAGATTGTCTTGATATGAAAATAAATCGTGGTCAAACGTTGGATTATGAAAAGGGTTGTCTCAATATGAAAATCAACCATGGTCAACCATGTTTATTTTAGGGTTTATAATAGTTATCTTAGGGTTTATGTACCTTGGGTTTATAATATTAATCACTTGGGTTTAATATTATTGCCTTTGGGTTTATAATCCCTTGAGTTTATTAATCCCTTAGGTTTATAATATCAATCCCTTTGGTTTATTAATCTAAGGGTTTGTATTCCTAGGGTTTATAATATTAAGCATATTGTTTATTATAAATACTTTGTGTTTATAATCATGGTAAGCCATTGTCGATCATGGTCCAACATCATGTTGTGACAGAGATTGTCTCAATATGAAATCAACCATGGTCCAACACCACATTGTGATAAAGATTGTCTCAATATGAAAATCAATTATGGTCAACCATGGTCAATAACCATGGTCACATTTTGAAAAAGATTGTCTCACAAGCCAACGTAACATTGTGACAACCATGGTCCAACCTCGCATTATGAAAAATATTGTTTCAATATGAAATTCAACCGTGGTCAACCATTGTCAACCATAGTCCAACGTCTCAGTGTGACAAAGATTGTCTCCATATGAAAATCAATCATGGTAAACCATGGTCAGGCATGTTCCAACATCACATTGTGAAAAAGATTCTCTCAATATGGAAATCAACCGTCGTAAACCATGGAAAAACATGTTTATTTTAGGGTTTATAATATTTATCTTATGGTTTATATGTTGAGAAGTCAATGCGAGGAGAATTAGGGTTAGATTTCTCTTTCTTGATAATTACTTGTGAAATATGTTGGATTCTTTTAATTATTTGTTACATTATCATTCATCAAGAAATTACCAAATTATGTGTGCATGAAGATCATAGAAACACAAGACATAAGATGTAGGCACTCTTCCAAGGAAAAACCCCTATCTAAGGGAAAACCTAGTCAAAAATATCTTCCTTCAACAATTATTCATGAGACTATTCAACCTAGAAACAAAAATCTCCACACTAAGTCAAAATCTCCTTCTTTGATCCAACCTTTGACCTAGCAGCAACAACACTTCATCCCTAACAACTTCAACTTGTCAACTTTTGGCATCAACAACAACTTCGACTTTGACAAGGAGACATCAATCTCCTAAACTATCCCACACAAGAGAGAGAGAGAGAGAGAGAGAGAGAGAGAGAGAGACCAAAACTTCGATTTTGTTCTTCCCTTCCTCCTTGACCAAACTCACTCTCCTTTTAGCCTCCTTCACTGTGCCTTATTTCTGAGCTTCCAACTTCCAGCTTCAAATATCGAACTATGTGTGAGAGAGTGAGATGCTCCAGATGAAGTTGAACTATCTTGTGTATATAGCTTTCCAATGAGGTCGAATTTCCGTCCTTGAGGTCGACTTGATCTTCTTGAGGCCTACTTGGTGTGGAGGTTACATAATTCATTTTTGACTCAAAAATAATTATTCTTACATTGTTTGAAAGCCCAAGAAGGGTCTCATAAAATACACAATGACTCTAATACTCTTTATTAATCCTAGGAATCCACAATGGGAACTTTAACTAATAAAATGATGACCCAAGCATGAAACCCATGCTTTAATAAGTCATTGTAACAATAATAAAAATTATTTTGACAAATACATTTTATAAAGGCCAAACCTAGTTACATTTTTCAACATTCCCTCTTAACTAGGGAGCTATTCATACATAACATCTCAAACCATATGAACTATGAAGAGTTTAGGCACTATAATGCCATGGACTAGATTCCTGACCAAGGAAATTTACCCAAGGTCTCTCAACAATTTAGACACCACAATTCCATGGACTAGATTCCTGACTAGGGAAATCTATCCAAGTGGGACTAAGATGGACTAAAGCTTTCAACCTCTCTAGGTACCCTCAGGATTACTTGCTAACCATCAACTAGATCTAGGTGTGTATCCGAGGTCAAAGCTCCATGACCAATGCCACCCTCCCTACTTTGCAAACTAGACATCAACACATAGTTCTGACCATATGCTCTCCCGAGAAATGTGTTTCACACACAAGGCCTCAATAAATCTCTTCTAAACTCTTATCAAAATTAACAAAATTAGAAATATCAACCAAACCAAACATGCTTCTAAGATATTCAAACTTTTTATTAGGAAGAGAATTTGTTAGTATATCATCTACCTGATCATCTGTCGGGACATACTGTAGCTTCACGATCCCATCCTCGACCAGGTTCCTAATATAGTTGAACTTATTGTTGATATGCTTTGTCCTAGCATGAAACAAGATATCTCCATAAATCTTGATACAACTTTGGTTATCACAATTAATCACAGTAGGATCTAGAGGATTATCGAACAAATATATCAAAAACTTCCTCAACCATACAACCTCCTTTCCTACTTGACATGCATCCACATGCTCTGCTTCAACACTACTCAAAGAAATGGAATCTTTCTTTCTACTCATCCATGAGATCATGGAAAATACCAAACTAAGGCATCCACCAATAGTGATTCTTGCATCGGTCTCATGGCCACCCCAATGAGAATATGTGAAGCTAATTAACTTGATTTCCTTGCTATTGTACTTTAGGTATTGATGTATCGTAGCATGAAGGTATCTCAATATATGCTTGGAAGCTATCAAGTGATCATGACAAGGCTCCAATTGAAACTGACTAAGGATGTTCATAGAAAAGCATATATCCTACCTAGTATTTACTAGATACATCAGAGAACCTACCAATTAATGATAGGAGGTAGGATCCATGAGACTTGAGTCAAAGATCCTCAACTTCTTAAGATTGGTGATCATAGGAGTAGTCATGGGCTTGGAATCCATCATCCCAATTTGGATTTTTTGCAACAACTTGATGATATACTTTCCTTGCCCCAAACATATCTCCCCAAGATTTTTCCATACTTATAGACCTAGGTAATAGTGCATGAGTCCTAGATCCTTCATCTCAAATTCAGCTATCATCATCTACTTGCAATCTTGTATTCTTCTCTCCACACCTTTAATAAATAGATCATCCACATACAATAGAATAATTAATGGCTCATTATTCACAACCTTGATGTAGAGATTTGGATCAACGAAACTCTTCACGAACTTATTTCTTAGAAGTTATGCATCGATTCTTGCATATCATGCCCTAGGAGCTTGCTTCAAACTATACAGGGCCTTCTTAAGGCTATAAACATGATTATCTCTTCCATTTACCTCAAAGTCTTCAGGTTTCTCAATGTATACTTCCTCATCAATGGTCCCATTCAGAAATGTTGTCATCATGTCCATTTGATGGATATTCCATCCCATTGTAGCAACCAACGAAATGAAAGATCTAATGGTAGTATACCTTGCAGTGGGTGCAAAGTTTTCTTCAAAATTTATGCCTTCCTTTTGACAGAAACCCCTTGCAACAAATTTGGACTTGTATTCTATTCTTCCTTCAATAGTTTGTTTGATCATGTAGATCCATTTTGAGGTGACAACTGATTTGTCACTATGTCTATGAACACTTTCCCAAACCCCATTCTTTATGATGGATTGATATTATTCCTGCATAAATTTCTTCCATACTTCTTGATGAGAAGCTTCTTCAAATGTAGATGGTCATGCTTCAATTAGTCTTGTCATATATCCAGCATATCTAGAATATCTCTTTCACCTTTTTCTTTCTGTAAAGGTTCCTTTCATAGCTCGATGCCCTTCAACATAGTCAAGAGTAGATTTTAACCAATTTAGCCTCTTCCTTGTGTTTGGTATGACCACAGGTTGAATACGATCACTTAGTCCTTCTTCTTCTTCAAATATGGGTAGATCTTCATCCTCAGAATCAATAGGAATATCCTTTGATCTTTTGTAAGATTGATTTTCATCAAATATAACATCCCTGCTTACTTCAATGTGTCTTCCTTCCTTGATGTAGATTCTATATTCCTTTAAGGAGAGACTATAGCCAACGAAGATCGCTTTGATGCTTGTAGAATCTAGCTTATTTCGTTTTCCCTTTGGAACATGGATATAGGAAAGACTCTCAAAGATTCAGAGATGGTCCACACTTCTCTTCTTCCCTATGAATGCTTCCTTGGGTGTCATCTTATAATTAATTCTATGAGGACTTCTATTTTGAATATATACAGTTGTCATTGATGCTTCTCCCTATATAATTTTTAGTAAGTCTTGATCAAGGAGAATTATTTGTACACCTTCTTGAATTGTCCTATTCTTTCTTTCGGCCACTCCATTTTGTTCGGGATAGTAGGGAACAATAAGCTCTCTCTTAATTCCCGCTTCTTTACAATATGCAATCAATTATTTAGAAATATATTCCGCACCATTGTCGAATCTCAAAGTCTTTATCTTTATTTCGGTTAGGGTTTCCACTTCGCATCTAAACTCTTTGAATCTCTCAAATACTTCATCATTTTTCTTGAGAAAGTAGAGCCTTGTCTTTCTAGAGTGATCATTAGTAAATGTTACATAGTAAATATGACCTACAAGTGATTTGTCACACATAGGTCCACACACATCAGAGTGTGTGAGCTCTAATATTTCTTTAGACCTTTTTTCACTATTTGAAAATGGTTTTCTTGTATGTTTTCCCAAAGAGCACCCCTTGCATACTCCTTCACGATCTTCTTTGATATCAGGAATTCCATGAACTAGGTGTTTAAGAGTCGGAATGACCTTGTAGTGAAGATGACCATATATTTTATGCCATATCTCAATAGGCGAGATTTCCATATGAACTCGAGCTTAAGGAGGTGGTGTAATGACTCTATACAAACTTCCTTCACGAAGTCCAATAACCCTATCTTTATCAATACTTGAATCTTTTCCCAAAACCAAGACCTTTCCATCAACAAAAGAAACTTTATCCCCTTTATCTTCTAAGAAAAAAATTGAAAGAAAATTCTTTTTCAAACCTCAAACATTGATCTGAATGGGAAAATTAGTTTTTTTGTGCTAAATTCCTCTTTAAACTATGTAAAAGTGCTTAAGGATTAATGAGGTTAATTGCAAGTTTTAACGTGAGTTTTTGAGTGTTTTTATGTAAATTTCATGTACAAATTAAGGTAAAAAAATGACTGAACAACAACATATAACAGACATGAACATTACCAAAACAGTATCACAACAACACATGATGAAGTAGTTCACCCCGCTTGGGCTACATCTCCTTGGTTTAGCTTGCAATGGCTTGGCCCTCTCTATTATGCTCAAAAGTGTGAATACATCAGTTTACAATGCTCAAACAACTCTGAAACTTGTTCCAATCACTACAGAATGCCCAAAAATTCTTATCTAGCCTCTTTCTGCTCCTTATTTGGTCAAAAAATGAAGAATTTATGAGCTTCCCTAGCTCTAGCACTATTCGCTCTACAAATTCCCCCAAATCTGGCACTGGTCCTACAAATCCACCCCAAATGATTCCAATTGTGTGCCAAATTCATGAGATTCTAGGGGAATTTGTAGGCGCGTTAATTCTTCCAATAAACCCTTAACCCAAAAATTAGGGTGATGTGGGGGACACATGCCTCGGGCTTAGGCCAACAGCCTGCCCTCACCGGCCATCCCCCCACTCTACTCCAATCGTGGTCATGTTGAGTGTATGCGCCTAGGGGCTGGCCCCTTTTCCTGATGGCGCACAACATAGAGTTTAAATATACGTTTAACACTATATATATTAAGAAATAAATTTATGGCATGTTGGGAATGGCTTGGACTTGTCACTTGGAGGCCGCGCGTTTGACCCCCACCCATTGCTACTTAGAACTTAACCTGATTTTTGGTGGCCCTCAGGCTGCCACATGGTAGCCTCTGGTTGGCCACCAACCAACCAATGAAATTTGTCTAAAAATCCATAAATTAAATCGTGCCACTTGGCACCATCTAATTCACAGGAGGAAAACATCATATGAAAAGTGACCCTGCCATGTAGGCATGCCCAGTTAGTGCCACGTTAGCAGTATGGACTGTTAACTGGGCTGCCTGCATATTTTTTTTTAAATTCCCTGGTTTAGGAAAACGAACAGAACATATTGCTAGGAGCATACGGAGTTCATTTCACACGAAAAAAGTTGCATTAGATTTAGGATGACGAGAAAAACACAGTCATTTAGGTTCCACTCTCATCCGACAACTATGAATTTTGAGAAAAAAATTTAGCACCTAATCATTCCTCCCTAATGGAAGCTTTTGGACCCCAAAAGATCACTTATTTGTTCAACAGTTGAGGGTATAGTTCCCTCACCTTTCCAGTCTCAATCCATTTGGATTTGGAAGGATTTGTTCCTTTGAGCCCCACACAAAGGTAATCCACATTCCCTCATTTTGAAGACCTTGTTCTTCTGTCAAGAATGGTGTCTTGTTGTAGTTCATTAAGGTATTCAGGAGAAAAATCCTCAATGGAAGGAATATGGACATTTTCTCCTTGATCTTCAATAAGAGGAGGCTCATACAACCTTAAGTTCTCAACATTAACAACAACATAAATTTTCATATATGAAGGCAAATTCAACCTGAAGGAATTTTCACCAATCTTTTCCAGAACTCTGAATGAACCATATCAAATTGGTTTAAGCTTTTTACCTTCTCATTGGAGCCTCTCTTTTCTAATGTGAATCCAAAATTCATCACCAACTTGGAACTTGTGATCTACCCGATGCTTGTTGTGTCTTGACTTGTACTTGCCTTGGCTCTTTTCGAGTTGTTGTTGAACTCTTTGGTGTACCAACTGGATTTGTTCAATGAACCTTCTTGCTTTGTATATGTCACTTGACCATCAATAGCAACATCATTTCCAAAAATGAAATCCAAAGGAGACTTAGGGAAGTATCCCAAACATGCTTCAAATGGCGATGTTTGAGTTGAAGAGTGCTTGGCTCGGTTGTAAGCATGCTAAATTTAATGCAAGCGTTCATCCCACAACTTAGGATGCTTGTTGCAATACCCACAAAGAATATGTATCACTGTCATGTTCACCACCTCTATTTACCATCTATTTGGGGATGAAATGTTGTACTCTTTTTCAATTTTATGTCCATTAATCCCCACAATCTTGACCAAAAGTTCCCAACAAAGAGAGAATCTTGATCACTAACAATGGAAGTGGGAAATCCAAAATGCAACCATGCATTATGAAAGAATAACTGAGCAGTTTGTTTAGTTGTAATTTTATTTTTACATGGCATCATAATACAGTTGAACCTATCCACAACTACATACAAATAATCATGACCTCTTTTTGAGAATGGAAGAACTCCTACAAAATCCATAGAAACACTCTCCCATGGTCTTGAAGGTATCGAAAGTGGTGTGTACAATCCTAACTTCCTATTTCTAGGCTTACTAACTACACATAATGAACATCCTTTAATAAAACGTGACACACTTTTAAGCATACGAGGCCAATAACATTACCTCTATAGATGTGCCATCATCTTACTTACATCGAAATGACCAGCAATAAGAGAAGTATGTGTATGTCTTATGATGTTGACTTTTTCTCCCTCTGGAATACAAAACTTACCAAGATGGTACAACAAGTTATCATGCAGATGATAATCCAATTCCTCTACTTGGTTACCTTGACTCAAGCTTGCATAAACATCTTGAAAGTCATTTTCTAATGCATACTACTCAATATAACTTTCAAGAAAAACAAAATTATGCTTGAATAAAGTAGTTGCACTAATAATATGCCTAGAAAGCATATCAAAAATTTTGTTGTAGATACCTTTCTTATACCTTATCACCAAGTGGAATTGTTGAAGAAAACCCATCCATCAGAAGTGCCTTGATTGTTGCAACTTAGATTGAGATTGCAAGTATTGCAATGGCTGATGATCAGTGTGAATGATTGTATCCTTACCCATCAAGTAGTGTTTCCAATTTTTCACACTTTGCACCAATTCATACTATTCCTTGTCATATGTAGGATAATTAATCACTGCACCATTGAAATTTTCCGAATGAAAACATATAGGCTTACCATGTTGCATGAGGACTGCACCCATGGCATCTTTAAATACAATTTTTCTTTCTTTAAGACATCATGTACTTTTCTAACATGCATGACATGTTCATCATGAGATTTAATATGTCATCTGAGTATACTATAAAAAACTCATCAAGAAATGGCCTCAACACATTATTCATCACACACATGAAGGTAGCAGGTGCATTACATAAACCAAAAGACATAACTAGCCATTCAAACAAACCTTGTTTTGTCTTGAATGTTGTCTTCCAAATGTCTCTTGCAACAATTCTAATTTGATGGTAGCCACTTCTTAAGTCCAACTTAGTAAAATACTTTGAATCTTTCAATTGATCAAGTAAATCATCTATTCTAGGCAGCGAGTAACAGTTCTTTACTGTAATCTTGTTTGATGCACAGAAGTCTACACACATGTGCCATTTTCCATCCTTCTTTGGCACCAAAACAATAGGTGACCCACATGGGAAAGAACTTGGCCTTATGATCCATTTATCCAACAACTTTTGAATTTATTTTTTAATTTCTGCACTTTATCACTGACATCATGCACATGCCAATGTTAGGAAGAGGAGAATCTTACTACAACTATATTTCATTTTGGATTCCTCTCTTGGGAGGCAATCCTTTCGCTTCCTGAAACATCTCATCATATTGGTTAACAACATCAATCAATTCAAATTTCAATCTTGAGTCACAACCTTGAAAAGCTTCATTATCAATATCATTCTTGGTTTTGATCATTAGAAGCACAAAATTCTTGCTAGAGTTCACTAGTCTTTTCATCTGCCCCGCATTTACAAGTGAAAGATTTAGTTTCTTGCTATGGGCCCTTACAATGTATTCTACTCCATCTTTAAACAAATGCTATTTCCTTTCATGTCTATGGAAGATAATTTTTTTTGTCATAGAGATACGGCTTGCCCAAAACTATACCACATATGTCTAATGGCACAACATAAATTTCCACTTCATCTATGAAATTTGTAGTAATGGTAAATTTCAGTCTACACTTTCTAGTTACTTACAATTGTGCATTGTCACACAACCATCCTAATGGATATGGCTTATGATGTGGAATAGTTTCCAAATTTAAATTTTTTACAATGTTTTCAGGGATGAGATTGGCTTGAGAGCCACTATCAAAAAGAGTATGAATTTTGCTATGTTTTTAGATTACTCTTATGTGGAAAAGTTCTTTCCTCTTCTTTTCATTTGTAATTTCATTGTGTAAATTTGAAGTACTAGTGATAGCAATGGATTCTTTTCTTGTCATACCCATGACTGTAATTTTAGTTTCATCACTTGAATCAGATCCCAAATCCTATTGAGTGGTCGCAACTATCTTTTTCTTTCCCTTTTTTGTTGAATTTCTTTGGTTTCATTTTAGGATGAAGCCTCCAACAATGAGCTTCATTATGACCCTATTTTGAAAAATGTTTGAATGTTATTTTCTGTCCTTCCTTCTTGTTGAATATGCTGGACTCGCCAACATGTCAGGGGACATCCCTAGTAAGAATTCCTAATTAGACCTTTGATTGTTTGGTGTAGGATTCCCAACAGTGATTCGTTTGGTAATGCCTTGACCACGATTTCGCATAGAGGCAAGTAGGATAGCTTTGTTGGTAGCAAGGGTGTGACATATGCAGTAAGCCAAGGAAGGTGCATGAGAGTTTCTAACACATGGGGGTTGAGATGAGTAAGCCCCTTGGAAAATTGTGATAGGACGAAGTTAAGAAGGGAACACACGAGCAAAGATGCATCACAACATGGAAGGCAAGTTAGCTAGAAATCCAAAGTGATGGTTAAAACAACAACACATTTAAGAAATATTCGTATATACATACACAGAAATAGCTATACATGCATCCGTAAGCAAACAAATACATATATCATTTAGAGTAAACAGATAGCTAGAATATAATACAACATATGCATGAAATGTGCTTGCTATTGTTATATTGAGAAGTGTAAGTTCTAGTCGTATAATACATCCATGTCCAACCACTAGTTCTAACAGTGGAACGTTACAGTCACAACTGCTTGCTCCTCCAAAGAGATGTACTAGCTCTGCGTAGTGGAGAAGCCAAGTCTCATTACAATATTGTCCAAGCTCTCTCTAAGACAGTCCTATTGGAAGCTTGGCTGACCAGAAGCATTTACAATGAGTGATGAGGGACTATTTGTAGCAAAGGGTGGGGTGACCCTTAACATTCCCCTTTGTGAGAGTTCATCTACCCTCATGACTCTTCATCTACTCTATGACTGTTACATCCAACTATCGACACTTGAACTTACACTTGACATGACATTACATTACAATGCACATGTATCCATGTGAGACAAAAATTACTTAAGCAAGCCATACAAGGCATCACTATGACTCGGACAACCGTTGGAAGTCCAACTCTTCAACATCCTCACGATGATCAACAATAGCGTACTGATGCCAAGATCGGTAGTCCACGATGGTGTCTGGTGGGCTCCAGTATTGTAGCAATAATGCTACAACTCCTGGAGCTTCCTATCTCTAATTTTATCAACCCGGTAGTTCGTAACAAACTTGGAAGCGACGGTGCTGTATGCACAAGTACTAGCTCTTGTCGTAGCTGTCACTTGGTCAGCTGGCACAAGTCCGCTAGGGCTCAAGCCAACTTCTATATGTTCTCAGAAGAAGCTTTCTAAATGATGGACGAAGGCTATCTCAAAGGAAACTAACCTACTTTGCAATAATGAACTGAAAGCCAACAAAACATGGAAACCCTAGTAAACCCTAATCTGACTAGTTTAATCTCTATGATGCAATGGTGGGAGTGCAAACTTCTAGAAATGATGCCATTACTTCTAGTGATATGAGATGCATGAATTTAAACTACTTCTATTGAAAAGAACATTGTTTTTATATTTTTTCTTAAGTGGTTGGAGTTATTATGATTTTGTTTCTTATTAGGGTTTGACTGTGCAGGGGTAGTTCGAAGGGAAAGAAAGCTTGGGAAAGGTCAGGAGGGCTAGGAGAGGTTCCAGGGGATCCCTAACATCGTTCCACAGAAGTCCACAACATTCAGGTGCTTGGCAGCCGAGGTTACAGGTTTCTACAGGATGTCTGTAGGGGATCCTACAGGAAGCTCGGGATTTCTACAGGAAGTCTGCTAACTTCTACAGGATGTTCTGTGGTTGGAGGTTTGGGTGATGGAGGAGTGGAGGAGTTGTATGGGTGGATAGGTAGGATGGAAAGGGAGCTGGTGATGGCTCAGGGACAGAGATATGAGATGGAGAAAGAGTGGGTACAGTTGGTTGGTGGATAGAAGGGTGGAAGCAATGAAAAGTCCAAAAGATGGAGCTACGTGAACAGTAGAAGTGTTGGAAGGCAAACGAGCTGAACAGAGGTTGGGTAGGTGACTTGGGTGCGTTTGAGAAGAAGAAGAAGATAACAGAGTGATGCAATGCAGTGTAAAGGAAACAAATCTGCACAAAACCGAGAATTCATCAACCTATCCTAACTGTGTTATTAAATCAACGAACAGCAATGTAAACTTCAGAGAAAAATCGTGCATGGAGTTGAAATGAAGAAGTACTGCTCAAGATCAGAATGCATGGATGGATCTACAATTGAAATGACTGTGTTGCAGCTTGAATGAAAGTATAAGACTGCGTTTTTTGGTGGTTGGTACGGTCTACACCCCCAATCTCTAAACAGAGATGGCAGTGAGTGCACTGTCAACCTTTTCTTGGAGCTCTAATGAATGCTGATCCTCCTACTCTAATCTAAGCAACTAAAAGCACTTGAACCGTAAAGTAATCCTACTCAATCACATTAAAGAAATTAAATCAGCAGACTGTGTTTTTCAAATGCATGTCAAAGCAAAGAAATGAAGTGCTGAAAGGAAAGACAAATAACAATACAAGGAAAAGGAGGTCTATTGCTCTCAGGTTGGGCCCTAACCTGAGAGCTATAGCTCCCTTAAAAACTCAGAATTGAATCCAAAGCTGCCTGCCTTTATTGAATAATCATGAGTCTAACATCATGCCAAAACTGGCTTACAAAAAGAAAAAACCGAGCTGTAGCTCGTGCTTAGAAATTGCAACAATAGTTCAAAGGTTCAAAAAGCTCCTATCAAAGGCCACAACCTTAATATTTATACATGATGAGGATCAAGCTGGCTTCCTCAATTAGTGGAGCTCGGCTGTCCAACTAAAAGTAAACTGCTGTTCCTGTAGAATCCGTTGGCTGCCTTTAAGCTCGGTGGGGAAAGCTGTTGGAGCTCGGAGTTAGGGTGGAGATCACGAGGGAGGTCATTTAAGGCTGTAGACAACCTCCCTATAAACCTGCAATGCCACCTTTGTTGTCTCCTTGTCTCCTTCTGTGTGGTCTTTGCTCCCTTTAATGCCAAAAAACCTGAAATCATCATGTATTAGCCACATAGATATAATGCCTGCCCTTCTTCCTACAAATAACACGAATATACCAAGAAATGAATGCATAAGTGATAAAAGATGAAGGGTTGAGCAAGGTAAGTAGGCCAAATGAGCCCAAATTGTTACCAAAAATTGGGGCTCATCATCACCCCCCAGCTAAAATATTTGCTCATCCTTGAGCAACTTAGTCCAACTCTTCATCCTTCATTGCTTTTACTGCTACCCTTACATCCCAAGCCTCTGTGGTAGTGTCCTCCTTGTTGATATGAAACCCAGCTTTCCTGTTCACCTCTTCCCATTGTTCACTGTCATCCTTCTCTGTGCTACCTTCAGTTAATCCTAGCAGCAGTGGTGGGCTGAGTTTAAGGCCAATCCAGCTGGCCTGGAGGCTTTGCATGGATTTCTTGTAAAGGTCTACCCTTACCAAAGCTTCCCTCATCCGAGTTGGGGTATGGTACTCTCGGATTTTCAAACTGTGTGCCAATGTATTCCACCTGCGTGTGCATGCTTGGGCAGCATTTTCTCCTAACAGTCTTTCCATGTCTTCAAAATGAGCTATGGCTTGGGCCTGTTGATCCATATATCTTAATGAAGCTGTAGGATCAGTAGACAATTGTTGTTGTGCTGAGATGAGTGCAACTGGATCCTTTGGTTCTGCTCGAATGAACAATGGCTCGTTCAATTCTCGGTTCATGACCGATTTTGCTTCTG
Organism: Pinus tabuliformis; assembly: GCA_031772625.1. Lineage (NCBI taxonomy): Eukaryota > Viridiplantae > Streptophyta > Pinopsida > Pinales > Pinaceae > Pinus > Pinus tabuliformis. The sequence goes on from CM062819.1 coordinate 989,612,515, forward strand.
CTGCTCTTTGATCCTCATGGTTCAACCATGAAGCGAACGCCATCAATTGCATATCACCCAAGGCAGTATTGGGATCCCAGGAAACTACATTAGGCAAGGCCAAATTGTGGAGGTAGAACTCCGCTAATTTAGCCTTATCCTCGGACGAACTAGTACTGCACAATTCAGAAAATTGTTGTGGGTCTTGGATCTGAGAAATACCTCTTTGTGCCAAGGTATTTATTTGGAACTGCAGCCATTGGTCTTTCAAGTACAAACCATAGGATTTTGCAGGTTGTCTGCACTGTATTGCCTCCATGGCCCAACTGGCCATGCAGGCCAATTGTGCTTCTTTTTGCTGCAGCTGTTCTTTTAGAGCTTGCACTTCAATTTGTGCTTGTTGTTCTACTTCCTGTAGAAGTGTCATTAGCTCCTCAAGACTGGTGGTCAGCTCCTTTTTGCCTTGTTGTTCTTCTGTGGTGTCTTTGGAGGATGTACCTGCCCCTACCCTCAGCTCCTGTAGTTGCAATCTTAGCTTCTGGTTTTCTTCCTGTAGGTACACTCTTTGGCAATTAGCCACATGTTTAGCCATGGCTAATTCACTCCTGACCTCCTTGAGTTGCTCTTGTAAGGGACCTATGTCCGCCACACCCTTTGACTTGGCAATCTTCATCCACATGTGTGTACGGACTCTTTCTTCCTCTAATGCAAAAAACAGGGGTACAGTAAATTTCTGCGGTATGATTTTGCCCGCCTCTAAAAAGGTGTAGTATGAAATCAGACTAGGCTGAGGGCTAGGCTCTGGTATATGTTCTTTTTCTGCCTCTTTAGGTGGCTCTACCTCACCCTCCCTTGGTGGTGATGAGGGTCCTTCTCCTCCCCTCTTCTCTGTTTCCTGTAGCCGGGCCAGAGTTTCCTGTAGAACATTTTCAGCCTCCTGTAGCCGAGCTTTTTCAGTCAACAGGTCTAACTTTTCTTGCCACGTAGTTTTCTTTGGGCTCCCCCTCTCATAGGTGACTAATATCCTCGAGGGGGACGTTTCCTTGGGTGATGTAGGGGCATCTTCAATAATAATCGGGCTGCTGGATGGAGGCTGTGGCTTGCTCGTCTTTATCCTAACACTTCTTCGAGCTTTAAGGTATAGAGGGTTCTCCCTCTTTCTCTTCTCTTTTGGCTTAGGTGGCGTGCTGAGGGCGGCCAGCACAGCTGCTGCCTCCCTTGCTAGAATGTCCGCCTTCTTCTCCTTGGGTTTTACTTTTTCAGGGCTTCCTGTAGAAGACCCTGTTTTAGTCAATTTCGGGCTTCCTGTAGAAGACCCTTTTTCTGTTTTCGGGCTTCCTGTAGAAGACCCTTTTTCTGTTTTCGGGCTTCCTGTAGAAGCCTGTTTCTGCTTTCCTGTAGACACAGGTGTCACCACCTTGGCTTGCTTTGCTGCATGGGTTTTGCTTTTTGGTTTGGTTGCGGGTGCTGATGTGGACCTTCTCAGCTTTGTCCATTCTGCTCTGCAGCCTTTTCTCTCTTGCTGACAAGACGAGTGTGTCATCTTTCTCCTCAGCATCCTTTTTCTTTTGTTTCTTCTCTTTCTTTTTCTTCTGCACTGTGGTCGGGGTCTTCTGGCCTGTTTCTTTCTTTCCCGCGGCCACTAATTCTTTTTCCTCACTGCTGGAGGAACCACTTTCTTCATTCAACATCCTTATGTCTCCATCTCTTGTCAAATTTCTGAATGCTTCCCATGAGAGGGGAACCTTATATGAATTAAGCGCATCCTCCACGAGAAGTTTGATCAATCCATGGTGGGCTACCTGATCTGGTATGCCTTCTTTTAACTTTGTGGCACACTCAATTAGAGACTGTAGCAGGAAATAAGGAATGCTCAGTTTATTTTCTACCGGAAGATCAATCTGGTGTCTCAATTCAGTGAGCAACCTGAAGTGATACCCGTACACAATGCTAAAACGGCCTTCACAGGTTATATACTTCATGATCTGCAGGCTAACTTCATTCCATGGTGGCAGCAAACTGGTTCTACGCACCCCATTTTTGTCCTCCGAGAATTCCTCCTCAGGTGGAAAGAATTCTTTCTTTGCCTGCTAGCTCAACTTCCTTTCTTCCTTATCCCATGGCAAACCCATTGGAAGTTCAGTAATTCGACTGATATATTGCGGGGTGAGCTTGAGGCTTAGGCCCCTGAAGTTCACGGTGGCCAATGTTTTGGATTTCGACCTCAAAGCTTGTAAAAATTCTTCTGCCACTTCGTCGTCATAACCCTGCAACTTGTCACAAAAAGGATATCCATTGCACCCGTGTGAAGAGCTCCACCACCTCCTGGTTTTCTCTTAACTTTGACGAATCAGTGGGTTCCCGTCTAATAAACCCACCCGGCATGATAAAAACTGTTGCTAGAGGTGGTGAATGCGGAAGAAATTTGGCCTACTGAGACAGAGCGTAGAATTACGCTTCTATCATGCACATAATCCACGAAACTTATCCCTGAGGACCTTAACACAGTTTAATTACATTGAAATCCTGTAGAATGACAGTTTATGCATGGCAGACAACAATTGCAACCATTTCCTACGACCAGACTGTAGACGACGATTCTGCCACCTTTAAAAACCAATTGCATGGAGAGTTCAGGGTTACCTTTTTATCTGCCACCTTTTTACGTGAGGAACCCGCCTTCCTGTAGAAACAGCTTTCCTGTAGGAGCAGCGCGTGATTCCTGGGGAAGACTGCAGTTGGTCTGTGCTCTCGGTGTTGCTTCATAGCCGTTCTGATAGCCAAAGGATCGAAGTTTCGAACTGCAGAGGGATCCGAATGTTCACTCGAGTTTCAAACGGTGAATGATAAATGCATGCGGGCAATCTAGCCGATTAGATTTGAATCGGCGGAATCCGTGGCGCGGGGGTGAGCTGTCCCCACTGGACCGTTGGATGACGTCGTTCCATCATTTGTCTGCGAGTTCACTTACTATCGCATCATCCCTCCAGCAGATCCGCCGCCGTTTCTTCTGCTAAATCCGTTTTTCCCGACGGGGATTGCTCTCACGTGTGTGCTGCCCATTCCTTTTGTCACGGCCGCCACCCAAACATCCGACTGGACCATTAACCGGTCGACGTGGCCAGTCAACTGGCCATAAAGCCGCTCAACCCATTCACTTCACACTTTGCAAACAATTCAAAGTAAAATCCATGCAATCTGACGGAAGAAAGGGTCGAGACACTTACCTGCGCGGCTGCAACACGATTTTTCGGGTTTTGGACGATGATGAATGGATCTATCTGCTGCTGGTGAATTTGCACAGGCCCGGAGGTTCACGTTTACAGGCTGCTGACGATGGAGTTGATGCTTGGCTGCATGCGTCCGCATTTTCATTGCATATGGCCAGCGCTGTGAATAGTATACACTCTAGCGGGCTTAACTGTTACAGGACTCCCGCGGGATGTCTTGTAACAGTTCTTCCTCCTTGGGTGCATGCTGCACGACGAAGGATCTGGCCTCCCGATCACGCTCCCAGGGCTTCTAGATGACTGGGATGGATATGGTATGAGATCTCAGCATTTTTTCATTTAAAAATTGCTTTTTCTTGATAACTCATCGATCTGCTTTGCTGGTGCAGGTAACTTCGTTGCATGTCGACAAGGATGGCAGGACGAGGTGACAACAATGTGCAAGGGAGATAACAATAGCTTGCATGCGTCCAAACCGATCCTTAGTCGTTAGATCTCCTCATAAAATGGATTCTGGGCCGTCCTGAACTTCTACAGGAAGTTTCCTGTAGAAATACAGAGCTTTCTGTAGAAAGTTTGCGTTTCCTGTAGAGAGTCTGCACCTTCCTGTAGAAAATCTGCATCTTCGTGTAGAAAATCTGCGTCTTCCTGTAGAAGACTTAAGCCGTGATAAAATTGCACATACCTTGGAGAAAATGAGTATTCTTGGAGGAGGTGCTGGTGAGGTCTCCTGACAGCATGATAAGGATCCTTAGCTTTGAGTTGAGAGGCTTCCTCTCCTCCATAGTACACCTGCAACCTGCATGCAACTTTCAAATTATGAACTTGCTGTCCTTGTCTTCTTTGCTTATTGCTTTTTTCTCTCTTTTTTTTTTTTTTTCTTTTTTTTTTTTTTTGAAAGATAACAGGGGCGCCTCAATGAGGTTTTCACCCTTGCCATCTGCCTTAAGCGCCTCAGAGAGGTTTTCACTCAAGGATCTTTTTCAAATCTCTTTTTTCTTTTTGTCTTTTTTTTTTTTGAAAGACAATAGGGACGCCTCAATGAGGTTTTCACCCCTACCACTTGCCTTGGGCGCCTCAGAAAGGTTTTCACCCAAGGATCTTTATTATTTATTATTTATTTATTTATTTATTTTATTTTTTAGATCTTTCAGGGTATGCCCAAAGGAGAGGCAGAACCCTTCTCTATGACCAGCACTGATTTCTCCATAGTTTTGATGAACTCTTCTCTTGAGAGAGGTTTCCTGTAGATCTTCAATCGATGCCCATTGACAAGCATGGGGATGGCTTCCTCATCAATGGTCCGAATAAGGACAGATCCATTGTCATGACATTTCTCCACTGCATATGGTCCCAGCCATCTGGTTCTCAGCTTTCCCTTGAAATCTTTGTATCTGGAGTCATACAACAAGGCCCAATCTCCCGGCTGAAATTGCTTTTCATGGAGATGTTGGTCATGCCACACCTTTCTCTGAAGTTGAACCACTTCGAGTGAAGGAGGGCCTGCATCCGGTGCTCGTCTAGTCCATTCAGCTGCAATAACCTTTCTTGTTGTGCATGGCTGAGATCTAGATCTAGCTGAGCTGCTATCCTCAAAGTGTTGTACTTGAACTCAATGGACACCAAAGCTTTCTTCCCATAGACCAGCTCATAAGGTGTGAAGTCGGTGGTGGTCTTCCAGGTTGTGTTGTAAGCCCATGTGGCCTCAACCAGGCGATCTGCCCAGTCCTTTCTGCTGCTGCTCACCACCTTAGTCAAGATCCCTTCTAATGCTCTATTGGTGACTTCCACCTGCCCATTTGCTTGAGGGTGATAGGGGGTGGAAGTCCTATGCTTGATCTTGTGGTGAGCTAGTAAGTCTTCAACCAGGTTGGATGTGAACTGGCTCCCTTGATCGGTGACTAGCTCTCTTGGGTAGCCAAACTTGTAGAAGATGTTTTCTCTTAAGAACTCAGCCATCTTTTCTTCTGTTGCTGCTTTGATTGCTTTAGTCTCTGCCCACTTTTTCAGGTAGTCAGTACACACAATGATGTAAGACCTTTGCCTCGAAGGAGGGTTGATTGGACCCTCAAAGTCCATACCCCACTTCTCAAATGGCTCAAGAGTCACTTGAGGTTGGAGAGGCATCTCATCCCTTTGAGTCGGTTTCCCCATTCTTTGGCATTGGTCACATTGGCTGATATATCTTCTGACATCTTGATGAAGTGTGGGCCAATAGTAGCCTGCCTACAGGATCTTGAAGGCAGTTCTCTTTGCTGCAAAATGTCCTCCACAAGGCCCATCATGACAGGTGAGGAGGATATCAAAGACTTCCTCCTCCCTTACACAACGCCTTAAGATCTGATCAGGGCCAAGCTTGAACAGATTGCCCCCGATCCAAGTAAATGAGGCACTTTTTCTGATGATTCTGCTCTTCTCTCTTGAAGATAGGTGCGGAGGGAACTGTGCTGAAACAAGGTAGTTTTCTATATCAGCAAACCATGGAGAGAGTGCTGAGATAGCAAATAGATGCTCATCGGGCATCTGGTCATCCACTGTTCCATTCTCATCTGCAGACAAATCCAATCTAGATAAAAAGTCAGCAACAACATTTTCTTTACCTGGTTTGTCAACAATGGTCAAATCAAACTGCTGCAACAAAAGTAACCATCTAATAATACGAGCATTCACATCTGGTTTATTCATTAAATATCTAATTGCAGCATGTTCTGTATGTACAAATGTTTGATAGCCAGTGATATAATGTCGGAACTTGTTCAGTGCATGGACCACAGCCAAAAACTCTTTCTCGGTTACAGTGTAATTCAGTTCAGCTTTGGACAAGTTTTTACTAACAAAGTAAATGGCATATGGAAGTTTTTGTTCAACTTGTCCTAAAGCTGCACCTATGGCTTTTTTCGAGGCATCAGTGTGGATGTGGAAAGGTAGGGCCCAGTTTGGACCTCTCAAGATTGGGGCTGACACCAACTTGTCCTTTAATTCATTCAAAGCCCTCTGACAATCATCAGTCCACTTAAACTCCACATCTTTTGCCAACAGGCCAAACAATGGCGAGGCTAGCTTGCTGAAGTCCTTAATGAATCTCCTGTAATACCCTGCTAATCCTAAGAAACTCCGAACATCCCTTACCTTTTGAGGAGGTGGAACCTTCTTGATGAGAGCAATTTTGTTAGGATCCACCTGTAACCCTTGGCAAGAAATGGTATGGCCTAGCACGGTCCCTTCAGTCATCAGGAATTCACATTTTTCAGGACTAAGGGACAGGTTCATCTCAATGCATTTGGTTAGGACTTTTCCCAGATTGGACAATGCTTCCTGGAAGTTGGCCCCATAAGGAGTGAAGTCATCCATATAGATTTCCACTGCATCATGGACCAGCTCCGAGAAGATGCTCAAGACAGCTCTCTGGAAGGTAGTAGGAGCATTGCATAGCCCAAAGGGAAGAACTCGGTAGGCAAAGGTACCCCAAGGACAAGTGGTCTTATCTTGGTCTTTCGGGCTAATTTGAATCTGGTTGTACCCGCTAAACCCATCCAGGAAAGAGAAGAACTTCTTTCCTGCCAGTCCATCCAACACTTGATCTATGAAAGGTAGAGGGAAATGGTCTTTCTTGGTAGCTTTGTTCAGTTCTCGGTAGTCCACACAGATTCTCCACTTCCCATTTTTCTTGGGAACCAACACCAGTGGGGAAACCCATTCACTATCTGAGATGGGGTAAATGAATCCGGCGTCCAACAGTTTTTGCAATTCTTCCTTGACAATGTCCTTAAGGGCTGGATTCATTCTCCTCTGAGGTTGCCTAACCGGTTTACAACCCTCTTTAATGTATATGTGATGGGTACAGATCGAGGCATGGACTCCTTTCATCTCCTTATAGCTCCAAGCAAAAGCATCTAGGTGACTGGCCAACAGGCTACACAGCTCCTTTTCTTGGGAAGGAGATAGGGAGGAGTTTATCTTTAACGTTCTCTCAGGGCCGAACTCCACATTCTTGACTCTGGGAGTGACAGGGTTGGTTGTACAAAGATCCACTAAGGTGCTGGCTTGGGCATCCTCCACCAATTTCTCTAAGGATAGTGCACTGGAAGGTGGATTCTGGATCAAGGTCTCAATCAAGTCATCCTCGGTTGGGGGGTCTCTTCTAGTGGTATCTAGGGTGCACAAAGGTGCTGAGTACACCTCATCCTCTTCTCCTTCCTCCAACCAAAGTGGTAAGTCATGCTCTAAGGAAGGTTGGGCAGGAGGGTATAGGACTAGCTGCTTGGACATAGGACCATTTTTGATGGTAATATTTCCTGCACGACAACTTATGTAAGCATCTACAGTGGCTAACCAAGGCCTTCCCAAAATAAGAGGATATCCAGTAAGCTTTGCCTTGGGTTGCAGAACCAAGAAATCTGCAGGGTATTCCCAAGAGTCGACAGAGACCAAGACATCCTCCACAATCCCTTCGGGAGTCACAGTGGAGCGATCTGCTAGTTGCAGAACTGTCGAGGTCTTCCTCAAGGAACCCTGAAGATTGAGTTTGAGCATGGTATCCCTGGTCATCACATTAATGGCAGCCCCCAAATCAATCAAGGTGTGAGGTATGATGGTGCCATTGATGTGGACATCTACTATAGGACTCCCAGGATCTAGATACTTTGGGTAGATGACTTGTCCTAACATAAGGTCAGACAGTTGTCCTAAGACATTGATGGTTGAAGCATCTCTCTTTCGCCTGCCTGGGTGTTTGAAACACTTTTCCTTAACCAGTTTGTTGTATATAGGCACATCCTTGATGGCTTGGAGAAGTGGTATTTTCACACACAACTACTTGAGCTCACCCAGAAGCTCATCCTCCTCTGGGTTGGGTTGTGTGGTGGCTGTTAGTCTCTCAGGAAAGGGTGGAATAGCCTTTGGTTCACTTTCCTGTTTATCTTCCTCATCCTCTGGGGGAGGAGTTTGGCGATCTGGAAGAGTCTTTCCAGATCGAAGATTGATCTTCTGGATCTCCACAGCATAAGTAGGGCATGATGTTTCCCTAGTGTATACCTGCTGGGCCTGTCTATTGTTGGGGTTCGGGTTCGGTTGAGCAGGTATTTGAGGTTGCCTCGGAGGAGCAGGAGGTAAGGGTTGAGGTTGAACTGGTGGTGGAGGCAAAATGGCAGGAGGAGTGTTGTATTGGGGCCTCCACCCCAACTGAGGTGCATTCCACTGAGGTTGTGGCTGAGCATATGAATGATAAGAATGAGTAGTGGGTTGAGTAGGGTACTGAGGTGGATAAGACCATGGAGGAGGCATAGACCAGGAAGGATGAGAAGGGGGACCCCAGGAAGGCATAGGAGTCGATTGGTTGGGGCTGTAATAAGCTTGAGGTGCCCCTTGCATCCCTTGCTGGTAAGGTCTAGGTCCTTGTGGCCTCCTTTGGTTGAGGTAATAGAGAGGTTCAGTGGGAGCTTCTGTCCCTTGGTACATGGCTTTAAATCCAGGTAAGGTTGGACATTGGTTTGTGGGATGGTCCTCCTCACAAACGAAACACACTTCAACCGAATGCAATGGGCATTCGTTATTAGGGTGTCTCCTTATACATCTAGGGCAGAAGATAGCCAAGGCTCTCTCAGCTTCTTCCTTCTTCTGCTGGATCCTGAATGTGTCCAGCTGCATGGCAATGGTCTGTCTCACCTCACTCTTAAGATCTTCCAATTGATTTGCAAACTCATGTTTGGAGAAAGGGACACCAGTTGAGAGGAGGTTTCCTCTACCTCGTTTTCGAGCTGCCCTGGAGTGCTTTCTAAACACAGTCTTGATGTCCTCATAAGGCAGTTGGTATATATCCCCCCCAGCTAACATGTGAAGGGTATCTAAGAGGTCTTCAGGGACTCCTCGGAGCAGGACCAACTTGAGGGATTCAGGGTCAAGTGTGCACATGGCCCGCTTATAGCTAAGTTGGAACCTCTCCTCATAATCCTCTAAGGACTCATCATTTCCCATGGTCATTCGAAAGATTTCTCCCTTGGTTTCCTTGGACCTACAGTAGTCCTGGTACTTGGTATTGAAAGCTTGCTGCATCTGAGCCCAAGTAGTGATACTATTCCCGGGTAAGCCCATGAACCAGCGTAATGTTGCATCCTTAAGAGTTGAAGGGAAGAGTTTCAGCTTCTGCTCATCTTCAGTATAGTCATAGGTTCTACAAAGGACAACAAACTCAAACAGGAAGGTATCAGGATCTTCAGTAGTTAGTCCATGGAAGTGAGGTAAAGCGGAGGGGCTAATGTTCTTCATTTTCATCTCTCCATTGGTCTCTCGGATGGGGAAGGCACCTTCTATTCTCTCATCTTCTCTTCTATTGTCAGCCATAGCTTCAGATGGGATGGTCTCTAATTCTTCTTCTACTATAGGATCTTCGTATATCTCAGGAGGTTCACCTATAGGTTCTTCTGGATCACTGTCACCGAAGAAGAGAGAAGGGTGACTCAGTGATGTGGTGGGGGTGTTGGGTAAAAATTTGCCTGTTTTATCTCGATTCCTACGAGGCATGAAATGGAAAGACTTTTTTGATTGCTTTTGTTTTCTTATTTGGTACCTGCAAAACTGAAACAGATTGGTCTACAACTAACTATCTTACTGAAATAAAAATGCAGAATTGAAATGAAAGCAGAAAAGGAGTAATCTACTTTGCTCAAATGAAATTGCAGGAATGGAAATGCTAGTCTACGCTTGCAGAATTGAAAGTCTAATCTACGCTTGCAGAAATGAAATTGCAGAATTGAAATGCTAATCTATGAAAGCAGGAAATGCTAATCTATGAAAGCAGGAAATGTCTATGCTACTTTTGCAGAATGGAAATGAAATAAACTACTTGGCAGAAAGCAAGAATAGGAAAGTAGAAGAAAAGCAACAATTACTAATACTCTGACGCTTCCCCGGCAACAGCACCAAAAAGATGGTGGGCTCCAGTATTGTAGCAATAATGCTACAACTCCTGGAGCTTCCTATCTCTAATTTTATCAACCCGGTAGTTCGTAACAAACTTGGAAGCGACGGTGCTGTATGCACAAGTACTAGCTCTTGTCGCAGCTATCACTTGGTCAGCTGGCACAAGTCCGCTAGGGCTCAAGCCAACTTCTATATGTTCTTAGAAGAAGCTTTCTAAATGATGGACGAAGGCTATCTCAAAGGAAACTAACCTACTTTGCAATAATGAAATGAAAGCCAACAAAACATGGAAACCCTAGTAAACCCTAATCTGACTAGTTTAATCTCTATGATGCAATGGTGGGAGTGCAAACTTCTAGAAATGATGCCATTACTTCTAGTGATATGAGATGCATGAATTTAAACTACTTCTATTGAAAAGAACATTGTTTTTATATTTTTTCTTAAGTGGTTGGAGTTATTATGATTTTGTTTCTTATTAGGGTTTGACTGTGCAGGGGTAGTTCGAAGGGAAAGAAAGCTTGGGAAAGGTCAGGAGGGCTAGGAGAGGTTCCAGGGGATCCCTAACATCGTTCCACAGAAGTCCACAACATTCAGGTGCTTGGCAGCCGAGGCTACAGGTTTCTACATGATGTCTGCAGGGGATCCTACAGGAAGCTCGGGATTTCTACAGGAAGTCTGCTAACTTCTACAGGATGTTCTGTGGTTGGAGGTTTGGGTGATGGAGGAGTGGAGGAGTTGTATGGGTGGATAGGTAGGATGGAAAGGGAGCTGGTGATGGCTCAGGGACAGAGATATGAGATGGAGAAAGAGTGGGTACAGTTGGTTGGTGGATAGAAGGGTGGAAGCAATGAAACGTCCAAAAGATGGAGCTACGTGAACAGTAGAAGTGTTGGAAGGAAAACGAGCTGAACAGAGGTTGGGTAGGTGACTTGGGCGTGTTTGAGAAGAAGAAGAAGATAACAGAGTGATGCAACGCAGTGTAAAGGAAACAAATCTGCACAAAACCGAGAATTCATCAACCTATCCTAACTGTGTTATTAAATCAATGAACAACAATGTAAACTTCAGAGAAAAATCGTGCATGGAGTTGAAATGAAGAAGTACTACTCAAAATCAGAATGCATGGATGGATCTACAATTTAAATGACTGTGTTGCAGCTTGAATGAAAGTATAAGACTGCGTTTTTTGGTGGTTGGCACGGTCTACACCCCCAATCTCTAAACAGAGATGGCAGTGAGTGCACTGTCAACCTTTTCTTGGAGCTTTAATGAATGCTGATCCTCCTACTCTAATCTAAGCAACTAAAAGCACTTGAACCGTAAACTAATCCTACTCAATCACATTAAAGAAATTAAATCAACAGACTGTGTTTTTCAAATGCATGTCAAAGCAAAGAAATGAAGTGCTGAAAGGAAAGACAAATAACAATACAAGGAAAAGGAGGTCTATTGCTCTCAGGTTGGGCCCTAACCTGAGAGCTATAGCTCCCTTAAAAACTCAGAATTGAATCCAAAGCTGCCTGCCTTTATTGAATAATCATGAGTCTAACATCATGCCAAAACTGGCTTACAAAAAGCAAAAACCGAGCTGTAGCTCGTGCTTAGAAATTGCAACAGTAGTTCAAAGGTTCAAAAAGCTCCTATCAAAGGCCACAACCTTAATATTTATACATGATGAGGATCAAGCTGGCTTCCTCAATTAGTGGAGCTCGGCTGTCCAACTAAAAGTAAACTGCTGTAAACTGCTGTTCCTGTAGAATCCGTTGGCTGCCTTTAAGCTCGGTGGGGAAAGCTGTTGGAGCTCGGAGTTAGGGTGGAGATCACGAGGGAGGTCATTTAAGGCTGTAGACAACCTCCCTATAAACCTGCAATGCCACCTTTGCTGTCTCCTTGTCTCCTTCTGCGTGGTCTTTGCTCCCTTTAATGCCAAAAAACCTGAAATCATTATGTATTAGCCACATAGATATAATGCCTGCCCTTCTTCCTACAAATAACATGAATATACCAAGAAATGAATGCATAAGTGATAAAAGATGAAGGGTTGAGCAAGGTAAGTAGGCCAAATGAGCCCAAATTGTTACCAAAAATTGGGGCTCATCAGTGTCCGTGTACTCCAAGGTGATATCTTTTTGGAACCTGACTCTTGCCTCCATAGAATCTGGGTACACTGCTCGGGCTCCTCTGTCCAACTCATCTAAAGCATGCACATCATTTCCTTCAATGCAGTCGTACCAACAACATACTTGTGCATGGTGTCTGCACTGATTGGAAAGTCTGGGCTGGTGGCAATGTGCATCAACTCGTCAAAGTACGAGTCAAGCTCCAGTCGGACCTATGCCTTTGTATTCGCCTGTGTGAGAGTCCCAATGGATGGGATTGCATGTGAGTGCACCACAACATCCATACTCTTGAATAAATGTGCATGGGAAGCCTGTAGATTAGTGATGAGCTGCGAGAGCTCTTCATGGTTCCGGATCTGACTCTGGATGCGTGCCTTCAGCTCGACCACTCTGGGCTTCATCAACTTAGGAAATTGAAGTGGGGCTTCATCATTTTCCATGTTTGTATGTAATCAATAGTAGCATGTACGTTTGATAAGATACGTGCTCTTCTAGCACATTGCATCTACTATCCATTGAGATGGATGATTGCCTTATGCACAGTACCAAACTTGGAATACAACACCTGCAGAACTGTGTCAAGGGAAAATACTTCATCTAGTATTTCTTTCTTCAGTTATGCTTGGGCGGACACTTGTCACGACTTCTCCTCCTTGCTTGGCCGTCTGTAGTTCCTTAGCCATTCGCTCATTCTCAGCTATTAGAAAGTGAACACCTGAGTTAGTGGCTTTGGCATATGCTCCATTAGTAGCAGCCAAGGATATTAAATGTTTGCACATGTCAGACACGATCACTCATTCCTCATACTACACAGGAGATGTATGATCTTTCAGAGTTGACACTCTGTGAGATTGCACAACTCTATGTTGAGACTCGTTAAATGAGATGTTGTGCATCTCTCCTTCTCGCTGATGTCCAAGGATCTCAGTGTCTCCTTGGTCACTTGGGACTTGCTCATCTTCTGGATGCGGTGAAGCTGGTGGGTTGACCTCTTGGTGGTGAGGAATGAGGTCAATGTCCTTCTCTAACTCTTTCTGCTCCATGTTGGTATCCATTTGTTCAAGTTCTTGCTCTATCTCCTAGGCGAAGTATTGTTCCTGTGATGGTTGACCCTATTCGCCTAATGCTAGCTGTTCTCATGAGTCCACTCCCTATACAGGAATTGTTTCATTCGTCTTTAGATGTTGTGCCCCCTATTGTACCTGTTTCTGCTACACTTCCCTCTCTTATTTTTGTAGATCATGTTCCTTTCGAAGTTGCTCCTTCAACTCATGCAACTCCTTCTCTTTTTCCTCCATTCTTGTTTCTCTCTCTACCTTTGCTTCTTTCACTTGTCGCACTATTTCCTCTTTTCCTCTATGACCATAACTGATTTCTCCACAAGTGGATCTACTTGAAACTTGCAACTTTGGTCTTCCTCCATGCGATCAACAATCTTCCTCTTGCCCTTCTTGCGCACTGGTATGTTCACCTCTACTGCTACTGCTTTTAGTGCTCTCCAGGATACTGCTTCACATTTCTTCGCTAACCATTCCACAACGAAGCCAACCGGTTCATTGAGTCTAGAGGACTTGTAACAATATGTCCATGGGTCCTCCTCTGCCCAATGACATGCCTCGTGGATCCAGTTGAACTGTACTCTCGTGCAGTTATCTTTCACAAGACAATGCGGGTCATATGGATTGTAACTTTGGAGGTCGAATGGATACTTCTTCATCTGCTCTGCTTCAAAATCCACATGCTTGAAATTACGAATCTCGTATAACCCAATGTGCAGTGAAAGAGAAGGCCAAGGTGCTTTCTTCTTATGGTGCAGCCTAGCTATCAATCCTGTCGAGATGTGATATGCTACTTCCTGCATGACGAGCATGTCCAAGGAAAACATTGGTAGAACATGTGGAGGCTTCTCCACACTGTACATCCATATGAAGGTGCCAGACGATGAGGCATACCAATCAGCTATGTCTATTAGTGCCTTCATTGCTGCGATCAACATGCAGGTTGGATCAGGTTTGAATATCATCTTGTAAACCGGGGTGAAAAAATGATTAGACAGCCATGTGATAACTCCTCTGAAGCTACATTCAGACAACATCTTACAATAAGTGTGCACAACAGTCTCTATTGATGACCATGCCCACTTCAAGCCTGGAAATTCCTGTCGAGCACAAATTGCATCCAAGATGTAGGCAGACATGTAAATTTCTGCTTGCATACCTTTGGGCGGCTGTTGAGCCCTTGTTACCTGTTCCTTCAGTTGATGAGCCAACATTTCAGACCAGTTTCATGGTTTTCCCTCTCTAGCTATAGGTCCATCACAATCACCCAACTCTGTGGGAAGGTTTCCGTGCTTTCTTGGCCATATACTCGACATGCAAAGATTACCATGTATTGATACACTTTCCACAGTATCCTCTCCTTGTAGATCTAGTTGGGCGTCATCTTGAATCTAGCCAACTCCTTTACCCAATTCTTCATAATGTCTCTGGAGTTAGCATTGTTGCTGGGTAAGCCGAAGGGAGTCTCCATGATAGTCATAGGCTCTGACATCTGATACATCTCATCATAATCATGTGCCCTGAAGGTTGCAATCCTTGTCCCGCTGACACTACTCAAGGTCATCATCTCGGGGTCAGTGTATGAGACGATCCAATGTATCATGTCCACACATGGTTACATGGGGTATCTGCATGCAATCTGGTACAAGTCAGACTTGTGAATGTTCACGTATACCTAGCAGTCTTTGAGGTCTTCCCCAAATGTGCCTACAAATGCATAATTGACCTCTTGCCATTGTAGCTTGATTTCCTTGTCTAGGATCAACTTGGTATCTTCATAAATCGAAATACTTGTGGACACTCGCTCAACTGTTGCTCTAGTTGCACTTCCATCAGTGTCCTTTGATCCTGCTCTATTGGAGGCCATTGATCCCGAACTGTTAAGAGGTGGATGGACACCTGCTAGATCTGGAGACAAAGTAACATGCATGGTAAGAAATATGTCAGCGCAAACCAAAGCAAATTGGAGGAACAACATAACACATACCTGGGGAATGAAAGGTGAGGATTGTGCAATTTCTTCTAGGAGGTTGGCTGATTGGATTCCAGAACTGCACAAAAGGAAGTCTGGGCTATTTGGGAGGCATGACTGGCTGCTATAATTTCACCATGTGCAATCCAGGTTGACTGTTGACTGTTGGAATTGTGTAATGTGCAATTTCAGCTGGCAATGGCTACAGGCTCAGTGACTGCATTGAGCAATTTTCGTGGCTAGTAGTCACTGTCCCTCATAATTGCACAAAGAAATCTTGGAGGACAACCACTTGGTAGAAATGCGCATTTCCTGAGAGCAATACAGAGCCTTCCTTCTCTGGATTGCGCAATGTTGTCCTGGTGAGGCATAGTCTGGGCCAAGGCTTCCCAAATCCGTCGATGGCCAACTAAAAGAAAATGTTAAAGTGAATGCATGGCGATACTAAGTGTAAGCAGAAGCAAATGATCATGCATGCAAACAATGAATGAAAGATTCATAAAATAGAACAACATGCATGTGGGTGAAGCGAGTTGTCGAATCAACAACTGTTCGTGAAAAACAGTTTCATGCATGTGACAATAGTGAGATGGTAACAAATACTGAAACTATCCTAGGACAAGCTATTATGCATGTAAATGATAGCAAGCATTCAAAGAAATCAAGCAAACAACACTCACATGAGCGAAAACACAAAAAATGACAGAAATGTTGAAAAATACAAGTGACACTAGTTACCCATGAATAAATGAGTCGGATGTGTCGAAGAGTCCCGGATGTGTTGTGGGATGTCAGAGATCCAAGATCGTTGTGAAGAAATGAGCTCTAAAGCATGGAATAAATAAGTTTGAAGCTTATGACGCACATGCCACAAATCTAGGAAAAGGTGACACTTGGAGGAAAGATTCTAAAATGATCTTTTCATGTAACCTCCAACTGCTAAAAATAGCTCCCTAAAATTTAGGAATTCTTTTTGCATGTTTATTTTCCTATTCCGGGAAAAAGTAGCCCATGCATGCAAGCCAAGTTTCTTTGATCCTGGGTGGAATTGGTCAACCCAACTGCTCATGTAAGAGCCTGCTCAACTACTAGGAAAAAATGCACATTTCTGGAAGGGAGTTATGTTGGATGCCCCAAATATTTGCACAATTTCTGGGTAGAGCAGCTGACTGCTACTTAGGATTGCATAATTCCTAGGCTGAGTAGCCCTGTTGGGATAAATTTCACAATTTTCTAGATGAAGCTATACTGGTAGATTTGCGCAATTCTGGAGCCCAACAAGCTGCCAGACAAAATTACGCAATTTCTGGATGGAAGGTTGGTTTCCCTCCAGAATTGCACAACTTCTTGAGGGAGTTGCTTAGCCTCCAGCTGGACCAAGTCTAGATAAACAACCTGTGAGGGGAAAGCAAAAATATTTTGACTTCTAAGTTGTCTAAAGTTCTGCCAATTCATAATGGCTTTCTGCATATATGCTAAAGGGTAAAGCTGTCTTTAATTGCAGCAATGAAATTAGACCAAGAGATTGAGATCTTACAATGTTTTTTTATCTCTTCTTATGTCTTGGCTTCCCACCATATTAATGCTTCCCCCTCCAGCCTCAAGGAAGATAGCTACATATTTGTATCATCATCTTGAAGGTTTTGAATTCTAAAATAGACCTCCAACTGACGAACCCAATTGTTAAGATTCTCTACATTCACTTCATAATTATACATGGGCAGTTCAAATTTAACATCAAGTTTTAACAAGGGCGTTTTACCAGTTCCTTTTGAGGTATGTTGATGAGTATGAGTAAGGGTTGTATTAGTGGAAGAGGATGAAGATGCCAGTGAACTTGAAGATGAAGATGATGGTGGAGATGGTGGAGGTTTACATTTATTTCCATTACCTCCTCCTCCTTAAGAACATTCTCCTTTTGGAGGCTTAGAGATTTCACCCTACAGTCTTGTACTCCTCTCTTCATAGAGGACTTTTACCATCTCTGTCATGTCAAGGGAATCCTTCCTAAAAACTTTCTCATCCTCTGTCATATTTGCAAACTCTCATTCATGTGACATGGTTACTGAAGCTTTAGCTACAATTTGGGGTAGAACTGGTGGTGGAGATTGTGGTAATCTTGCACTCCTTCTCCTTGACCCAACTTCAGGACCTTCAACGAACTTTCCTTCTCATCTCTTGAGCTTCAAACTTGTAAGCATCGCATTCACTTGCAAATAGTTAAATCTTCCTTGCACAAAGAAAACCAAGAGCTTTGATACCAAACTTGATATGAATCGGAAAATTAGTTTTGTTGTGCTAAATTCCTCTTTAAAATATGCAAAAGTGCTTAAGGATTCATGAGGTTAATTGCAAGTTTTAACATAGAGTTTTTGAGTGTTTTTATGTAAATTTCATGTACAAATTACCATAAAAAAAATGAATGAAAAACAACATATAATAGACATGAACATCAACAAAATAGTATCACAATAACACATGATGAAGGAGTTCACCCCACCTAGGCTATGTCTCCTTGGTCCAACTTCCAATGGCTTGGCCCTTTCCATTATGCTCAAAAGTATGAATACATCATTTTACAATGCACAAACAACTTTGAAACCTATTCTAATGGCTCCAGAATGCCCACAAATTATTTTCTAGCCTCTTTTTGCTCCTGATTTGGTAAAAAACTGAAGAAGTTATGAGCTTCCCTAGCTTTTGCACTATTCGCTCTACAAATTCCCCCAAATCTGGAACTAGCCCTACAAATCTGCCCCAAATTGTGCTAAATGGGTGCCAAATTCAAGGGATTCTAGGAAAATTTATAGGCGAGTTAATTCGTCTAGTAAGCCCTTAACCTGAAAATTAGGGTCATGTGGGGGGCCACGTGCTAGGGGCTAAGGCCAAAGGCTTTCCCTTGCCAGTTGGGCTCCCATTCTGCTCCTCCCACGGTCGTGTTGAATGTATGTGCCAAGGGGCTTGCCCCCATGGCTGGCCCCTTTTCTAGATGGCACGCTGGTGGGATCCAGTACTGCAGCAATAATGCTACAACTCCTAGGACTCCCTTCTTTACTTTTATCAACCTAGTAGTTCGTAAAAAACTTGGAAGCGACGGTGCTATATGCATAAGTACTAGCTCTTGCCGCGGCTGTCACTTGATCAGCTGGCACAAGTCCGCTAGGAGCTTAAGCCAACTTCTATGAGCTCTTAGAAGAAGCTTTTAACTGATGGATGAAAGCTAACTCAACAGAGGCTAATCTACTTGCAGAAAGAAGCTGAAAGCTAGAAAGGAACGCAAACCCTAGCAAACCCTAGTTATACTGACTAACCCTGCTAGTGCAAGTAAAAGGATGAAAGCTACAGAAATGGATGCCATTGACTTCTAAAAAGGTAAAATGCATGTGACTAAGCTACTTATGAAGAGAAATATGAAGAAAACATCTTTTTGCATTTTTGAGTAATTTGTCTGAACTATTTTGCATGTGCTTTGACTTTTTTTTACTGTGCAGAGGTTGAATGGCGAAAGGAAATGGAGTAGGCGCTTGCAGGAGGTTGGGAAGGTTAAGAAGAGGGCCTAAGGGGTCCCTAGCACCCTTCCATGGAGTTTCATAGTGCTCAAATCTCAAGAAACCGCTTTCGTGAGCTTCTACAGGAAGTCTACAGGGGTTCTACAGGATGTTCTGTGGATTCTAAAGGATGTTTCTACAGGATGTTCCAAAAGGGAGTTTTGAAGGGCTGATGGTGGAAAAAGGCGGAGAAGTGGGTATAGAGGTGAGATGAGGATGTTATGAGGCCTAGGACTTGGTGAACGAAGCGGGTGAGCGATAAGGATGGCTGGATTTGTTCAAGGAGGGTTAGAGCAATGTTGCACAACAATATGGAAATTAGGTCAAAGTGAGGGAACGTGGAAAATGTGAGGCAAGAATCAGAGTTGGAAGACGGAGTAGGCAGTATTGAGGGAGTAGGGGTAGGAAAAGAGGTATTACAGGTGCTCTGCAAGTTATTTTCGAAACTATTTAAACAAAGACTCTGAAAAACCAAAGACCTAGTTACTTTAACCTAATCTGACCTAAATATCAGCAAAGAAAATGAACAGAAGTTTATTGCAACGAAATCATGTGAAATAGCTATGAAAAATAAGCAATCATGAACCTGAACATGTAACCACAACTGGTATCAACTTTTGCAAATGAGAATTCAACGCTAACAATTGCATGATGAAGCAAAGACATTGTTTTTGGGGGCAGCAAGGACACCTTGGTCTCAGCTCATGGTTCCACAGAGGGAGAGGTGAGATCAGGGGTGTTTGATGGCCTTTTTCTGAAGATCTTCTCTATTATTAACCTATCAAATCAATGAACATGAAAAGCCTTTCTAATCATCAACAATGATCTAGGTAACCAAGCAAGAATGTAATCTACTTAACAGAAATTATTTTGCAAAAATATTAAAAACATATAATAGTACATGAAGGAGGCCTTGGCACTTGGGTTGGGCCCAACCCCAAGAGCTGCAGGCTCCTAAGAAAAGCTCAGAACTGATGCCAAATGAAACTGCTTTCCATTATTCAAAAGTAACCATGTCACAAAGAAATTTATACAGCAGAAGCTACAAAATGAGTTGAGAAACTAGCAGCACTATAGTGCAGAATACAACTGTTCAAAAAAGCAACCTATGAAGGCTAGAAGCATTCCTATTTATGCACCACAAGGGTCTCCAACAACCCTCCTTAACTCGATGGGCTCGACTGCTTGAACTGCCAGTGATCAGTTACTTTACACAAAACTGCTCGGCTACCTTTGGGAATCCTTTTCAGTGGCCTGCTGAACTCCGAGCTAAGGGTGGAGAATTCGAGGAAGGGGCCATTTAGTGTAGGAGACACCCTTCCTACGAATCCTCACCCTTGTTCCTTCATGCTTGGCTGTCATCTGGCTCATAAATTCTTGGTCTTGGTCCAAAATTTGTCCAAAAATCCGCAATAACCACGTGTTAGCCTTCTTGGTCAAGTGACTATCCTCATTCGTTCAACTAACATAAATATACTCAAAAAACATGCATAAACTATGAAAAATGGTGGATTTATGAAGAGCAATAGGAAAAATGAGCCCAATAAGTTACCCATTTTTTGGGCTCATCATCACCCCCCTGCTAAATGGGTTGCTCATCCTCTGAGCAACTAGTCTAGCTCATCATCCTTGATAGCTTTGACAGCCTCTCTCACGTCCCAAGCCTCTAAGGTGATGTCTTCTTCCCGGTCATGAAATCCTGCTTTTCTTTCCACTTCCTCCCACTGCCTGTTTTCCTCTTCTTCCTTAACTCCTTCCAGCAATCTCAAAAGCAAGGGAGGACTGAACTTTAGGCCAATCCAATTGGCCTGCAGATTCTGCATTGACTGTTTATAGAGGGGTACCCTTGCCAAGGCCTCCCTCATCCTGGTTGGAGAGTGGTATTCCCTTATCTTCAAACTGTGGGGCAGTGTGTTCCACCTCCTTGTGTAAGCATGAAGGTAGTTATCCCCTAACATTCTCTCCATGTCCTCAAAGTGGGCAATAGCTTGAGCTTGTTGCTCAATGTAATTTGGTAACTCTTGAGGGTTGTTGGCCAAGTGCTGGTGGGCACTTATCAATGCTGAGGGATCCTCCGCCTCTACTCTGATCATTAGTGGTTCACTGAGTTCCCTGTTCATAATATCTCGGACCTCTGCTACCCTTTTTTCCTCATGATCCAGCCAAGAGGCCATGGCCATAAGTTGGACATCTCCTACCACAGTGTTGGGGTCCCATGAATTCATATTTGGAAGGGCCAAGTTGTGCAAATAAAACTTTGATAATTTATCCTTGTCCTCTAATGAGCTACTGTCACATAAAGCCATGAATTGATGATAGTTTTGAAATGGAGTAGTGCCCCTTTGGGCCAAGGTGTTGATCTGGAACTGCAACCATTGATCTTTAAGGTACAAAGCGTATGACTTGGCAGACTACCTACATTGTACGACCTCTATTGCCCAGCTGGCCATGCAGGCCAGTTGGGCTTCCTTCTCATGTATCTGTTGCCTTAGAGACTGTATCTCTTATGCTGCCTGCAACTCCTTTTCCTATAGCTATTTTGTTAGTGCCTCGATCTTAGCCTGCAACCCATCCTTTATTTGTTGTTCATCCAAGGTTTCTTTGTCTGTTGGAGGCTTTTCTCACTGCTGTTGTTCTCCTAGAATGGAGGGCCTATCTTCCTTATGGAATCCCTGTAGTTGTAGCTACTATTTTAGCAGCTCGTTCTCTTCCTGTAGTTTGGCCCTATGAATGCTCTCTACATGCTTTACCATGGCCAATTCTTTCCTTGACTCTCTGAGTTGTTCTTCTAGGGGGCCTATGTCTGCCACACCCTTGGACTTGGCGATCCTCATCCAAGTATGAGTCCTAATCCTTTCTTCCTCCAGTGCAAAAAATAGTGGCACTACAAATTTTTGGGGAATTATTTTCCCAGCTTTTAACAAGTTATAGTATGTGCCCAAACTGGGCTGAGGACTTGGTTCCAATATTTACTCTGTCCTTTCTTCTTCCCGTGGTTGTTTGGCTGCCTTTTCCTCCAACTTATCAGTCTCTTTTAGCTTAGCCTTGTAGAGCTTTCTCATTTTCCTGTAGAACTGTCTTTGTGTCCATTGTCTCCAATCTTTCTCTCCAGGTGGAAGTTTTTGGGCTTCCTCGCTCATAGGTGATGGAAATCTTTGAGAGATACCCTTCCTTTGGTTTAGGGGTTGTGTCCTCAATAATAATTGGCTCCTTTGACTGCGGCTGGGGTCTACCTACTTTGATCCATGTGCTCCTTCTTGCTTTAAAGTACATGGAGGTCTGCTTCTTTCACTTCCCTTTTTGTTTTGGAGGTGTTTTTAAGGTGGCCAGCACAGCTGCGGCCTCTCTTGCCAATATTTGCGGTGATTTTCCTCTTTGTTGTTTTGTTTCCATGCTTCTTGTAGAAGCCTCTGTGTCAACTGTTTCTTCTTGTATTGAGGTCATTTTAGGATCTGTCTTTTCCTTTTGTTTTGGTGTGACTGTTGTGGTTGTGCCAGCCTTTACTTGGGATGTTTCTGCCTTCTCTGCTCTCCTCTGCAGTCTCTTTTCCCTTGGTGTTTGTGCTTCTGTTCCTTGCTCTATTTTAGGCTCAGCAATTTGGCCCTCCCCCTCTTCCTCTTTTTGTCCTGCTTGTGCTTGTTTATCCTATGTTTCTTTACCACTGATTTTCTCTCCTGCTTCAGTGTGTTCCCCTTCTTCACTGCTGGATGAGGTGAGCTCCTCGGCCAGAATTCTAATATCGTCATCTTTGGTCATGTTTCAAAAAATTTCCCCAGAGAGGGGAACAGTGTAGGTGTGAAGGGAACTTCCACTAAAAGTTTGATGAGCCCATGATGGGCTAACTGATCCGGTGTCCCTTTTTTCAATTTTGTGCCACATTCACTTAATGACTGCAGAAGAAAATAGGGGATACTCAACTTCTCTTCTGGAGGTAAATCCATCCCATGTCTTAGTTCATTCAGCAACCTAAAATGATAGCCATAGACAATGCTGAACCTCCCTTCACAGGTAATGTATTTCATGATTTGGAAGCTAACTTCGTTCCAAAGAGGAGGTAAGCTGGTTCTCCGGACTCTGTTTTTGTCTTCTACAGGATGTTCTTCAGACAGGAAGAATGCTTTCCTGGCTACCTGATCCAATGACCTTTCTTCTTTGCTCCAAGGGAGCCCTAATGGGAGGCCAGTAACACGACTGATGAGCTTAGGGGTAACTTCTAGGGTCAAACCCCTAAAATTCACTATGGCCTGTGTCTTTGATTCAGGTTTTAGGGACATTAAGAATTCCTCCATTATTTCATCGTCATGACCCTGAATTTTGTCACAAAAGGTCATCCAATTGGCACGGGTGAAGAGGTCTACCACCTCTGGATGCTCACGCAGCTTTCTGGGATCCGAAGGTTCTTTCCTAATAAAACCTCCTGGCATGGTGAGAGTGATCCCTTTTTTATGCTTTGGTTAGAAAAGGAGATGCTGTTTATGGTTTCCCCCTGGACTCAAGGAGGAATTCTTCGCTGTTTAATATTAATGAGCAACAATTCTCTGGTTTCAAGCCTACTGTGACTTAGCTCTCAGCTATCTGGTTATGAAAGAAAGAGTTTTTGCTTCTACAGACAGAGGGCAGAGACCAAGTTTTCTTCTCAGGACACATTCAGATACTCAAATTTTAAAATTTTCATCCACAGGCTGGCTCTCACAGCTGCATATGCCTTCCTTATAAGAGAATTTTAGCAACAGGAAACGTGGAGAAGAATTTCGATGCAAAAAAATTGAGGAATATCATTCAACACATAGACAATATGCTATTTTCGACTCACAGGTGGATTTTTCTCGATCTCCCCAATTTGAAATAGCTCAATTCACCACCTTTTCGAAACATACCATGCATGGAAGAGTGTTTTCGAGCCTACCTCTCTCAGAACTCCAAATTCGACGAAGAAAAGTCCAGGCTTCTCTGCTCCGGAAAGCTGTGCCGGACTTCATGTAGAACTCTTTTCGGCTTCTGTAGGATGTCATTGCGCCTCTGAACGAGCTCGGTACTCGGGAGATTTTTTGAACAGGCCGAAAAACTCGGTGGAGGACGATGGGTTAACAGATTTCAGAAGCAGAGGACGGGTACTTCGACTGAGGACGTTGCAAGTGCAAATGAACAACGGGTGGTGAGAGTCTTCAGCCGAGTATCATTGATCTGCAGCGCAATTCGTGGCGAGGGGATGGGGTGGCCGGACCAAACTGTTGATCCAACGTCATGGCCGTCATTTTTCTGCGTGTCACTGACTGCCATCGCCTCCCCTTTGCCATTAACCGCCACCACCACTACCAGTCCTACTAATTTTCCCCGACTGGACACTCCACACGTGTCGGTTGCACGTCTCGGTGGCAAATATGAACGTAACTGAGCTTGTTCCGAACCCACGAAGATTTGTAACTAGCTGAGGGTGGCCAGTTGACTGGCCACTGAGCCCGTCCAATCCGAACCATTTTCACAGTCATGCAGTTTTTGAAATATAGTTTATGCAATTGACGAATGAGGTTAGACACTTACCTGCGTGGCCGTGGACGTGTTATGAAGACTTTGGGTCTTGGAACCACCGCTTCGCTTGCTGCTACCTCATGCATGGGTGTTAGAACCCATTCCTTCATTTGTTGATGCTATATGCACGGTTTTGGAACCCAATCCTTCGGTTATCAATGCTGCATGCACAGGTTCTACTGGGTTTCGGCTGCCGAGGATGTTTTCACGTCCAAGAGGAGCCTTTTGCACATTCCCTTTGTTGATCGTGGTTGTCCCTGCCTCCAGAGTATGTCTTCCAGAGGGATCAGCTACTACAAGATTCCTGTAGGATGTCCTGTAGCTTCTTCTCCTCCTGGGATGCAGGTTAAACAAGGAGGGCTATATTGCGGACGATGGATCTAGATGGAGTTTGGACAGGTAGGGTGAGTGAGACTTTGTTACTTGACTTGTCACTAAAAATTCTTGATGTCAATCTGAGGAAAACATGGTTTCTTGTATGACTATGCAAGAACACATAACCAGGTGGGCGATGGAGGTGTAAAGAGATAGAACATGGTTCCATATGGTGATGGGTGGAAATAGGGGTGTCTGCAGGCCTAAAAAATAGATTCCAACCTTCAGATTCCCCTCCCAGATCGATTTTGGCTTGCCCAAAGGTTCTACAGGATGTTTCCTATAGAAGACATAAATTGCATGTAGAATAGGCAGAACATCCTGTAGAAGGTGAAATCTGCCCCCGAATGTGATCAAATCCTAGGAGAGGTGAGTGGTCATGGAAGAAGTGTCTGTGAGGGTGTCCTGTAGCCTGGTGTGGACCCCTGTCCTTGTTTTGCGCAACCTTCCTAACCCGCAATATATTCCCTACAACCTGCAATTGTTCCACAGAGATTAGGCCTGTTTTCTTCTTTTTTCTTTTTTCTTTTGAGAGACAGCTGGGGCACCTCCATGAGGTTTTCACCCACACTGTCTACCCCTGGTGTTTCTAAGAAGTTTTCACCCAGGGATCTTTTTATTTCATTTCTCTGTTTTTTTTCTTCTTTTTTTCTTTTTGATGCTCAAGGTGTGGGTGGAGTAGAGGCAGGGCCCTGCTCCATTACTAGCACTGATTTGTCCAAAGTTTCAATGAACTCCTGCCTCAAAAGGGGTTTCCTGTATATTTTCAATCGATGCCCATTGACGAGCATGGGGATGGCTTCTTCATCAATGGTCCTGATGAGGACTGAACCATTGTCGTTGCATTTCTCCACTGTATATGGTCCTAACCACCTTGTCCTCAGTTTCCCTTTGAAATCCTTGTATCTGGAGTCATACAGCAGCGCCCAATCTCCTGGCTGGAATTGCTTTTCATTAAGGTGCCGATCATGCCATATCTGCCTCTGGAGTTGAACTACTTCTGAGTGGAGGAGGGCCTGCATTCTCTGTTTATCTAATCCATTCAGCTGCAGTAATCTTTCCCGTTGTGCATGGTTGAGATCTAGGTCCAGTTGAGTTGCCATCCTCAATGTGTTGTACTCAAATTCTATGGACAGCAGAGCCTTTTTCCTGTAGACCAGCTCATAAGGTGTGAAACCTGTTGTAGTTTTCCAAGTGGTGTTGTAGGCCCAGGTGGCCTCAACCAAGCGATCTGCACAATCCTTCCTGCTGCTACTCACCACTTTAGTCAAAATCTCTTCCAACGATCTATTAGTAACTTCCACCTGCCCATTAGCTTGCAGATGATAAGGGGTGGAAGTTCTGTCCTTGATCTTGTGATGAGCGAGCAGGTATTCAATCAGGTTAGAGGTGAACTGACTTCCTTGATCGGTGACCAGCTCTCTTGGGTAACCAAATTTGTAGAAGATATTTTCCCTTAAGAACTCAGCCACTTTTCCTTCTGTCACTTCCTTGATTGCCTTGGTTTCTGCCCACTTTGTCAGGTAGTCTGTGCAGACTGTGATGTAAGACCTTTGTTTTGAAGGAGGGTTGATAGGACCCACAAAATCCATGCCCCACTTCTCAAATGGCTCGAAGTTCACTTGAGGTTGGAGGGGCATTTCATCCCTTGGAGTCGGTTTCCCCATCCTTTGACATCGGTCACATAGGCTGATGTATCTTCTGACATCTTGATGAAGAGTGGGCCAATAGTAGCCTGCCTGTAGAATTTTGAAGGCAGTCCTTTTCACTGCAAAGTGACCTCCACAGGGCCCATTGTGACAGGTCAGAAGGATGTCAAAAACCTCCTCCTCCCTAACACAACACCTCAAGATCTGATCTGGGCCAAGTTTAAACAGGTTTCCCCTGATCCAAGTGAACGAGGCACTTTTCCTCACAATTTTGCTCTTCTCTCTTGAGGATAGGTGTGGAGGGAACTGTGCTGAGACCAAGTAATTTGCTATATCAACAAACCATGGAGAGAGTACTGAAATAGAAAACAGGTGTTCATCTGGCATCTGGTCATCCACTGTCCCTTCTTCACCTGCAGGCAAATCCAATCTAGACAGAAAGTCAGCAACAACATTTTCCTTTCCTGGCTTGTCCACAATGGTCAAATCAAATTGCTGCAACAAAAGTAACCATCTAATGATACGAGCATTTACACCAGGCTTATTCATTAAATATCTAATCACAACATGATCAGTGTGTACGAATGTTTGATAACCAGTGATGTAGTGTCTGAACTTGTTTAGGGAATGGACTATAGCCAGGAACTGTTTTTCAGTTACAGTATAGTTCATCTTTGCCTTGGACAGGTTTTTGCTGACAAAGTATATGGCATATGGTAGTTTCTCCTCAACTTCTCCTAAGGCTTCCCCTATGGCTCTGTTCGAGGCATTGGTATGGATGTGGAAAGGTAGGGCCCAGTTTGGACCTCTCAAGATCGGGGCGGACACCAGCTTATCTTTCAACATCGTTAGCCCATTTAAACTCAACATCTTTCCCTAAGAGGCCAAACAACGGCAAGGCTAGCTTACTGAAATCTTTAATGAATCTTCTATAATATCCCGCTAAGCCTAGAAAACTCCAAACATCTCTCACCTTTTTAGGAGGTGGAACCTTTTGGATGATAGCAATTTTGTTAGGATCCACCTGTAATCCTTGCTGAGAAATGGTATGACCTAACACGGTCCCCTCAGTCATCAGGAATTCACATTTTTCAGGACTGAGGGATAGGTTCATCTCTATACACTTGGTTAAAACTTTTCCCAGGTTAGACAATGCTCCTTGGAAGTTAGACCCATAAGGAGTAAAGTCATCCATATAGATTTCCACTGAATTGTGAACCAGCTCAGCAAATATGCTCAATACTGCTCTCTGGAAAGTGGCAGGAGCGTTGCATAGCCCAAAGGGAAGGACCTGGTAGGTAAAGGTTCCCCAAGGGTAGGTGACGGTGGTCTTATCTTGGTCTTTCGGGCTTATTTGGATTTGATTATACCCACTGAACCCATCTAGGAAAGAAAAGAACTTCTTCCCTTCCAGCCCATCTAGCACTTGATCTATGAACAGTAAAGGGAAATGGTCCTTCTTGGTGGCTTTGTTAAGTTCTCGATTATCTACATAGATTCTCCACTTCCCATTTTTCTTGGGTACAAGCACCAGAGGAGAAACCCATTCGCTGTCCGAGATGGGGTAGATGAATCCTGCATCCAACAACTTTTGCAATTCTTCTTTAACGATTTCCTTAAGGGTTGGATTC
The DNA here is from genome assembly GCA_031772625.1 of Pinus tabuliformis. Lineage (NCBI taxonomy): Eukaryota > Viridiplantae > Streptophyta > Pinopsida > Pinales > Pinaceae > Pinus > Pinus tabuliformis. The sequence continues at coordinate 989,640,527 of CM062819.1, forward strand.
ATTCTCCTTTGAGGCTGACTAACTGGTTTACAATCCTCTTTAATGTAGATGTGATTGGTATAGACCGACGGATGGACTCCTTTCATTTCCTTATAGCTCCAGGCAAAGGCATCCAAATGGTGGCTCAATAAGCTACAGAGCTCCTTCTCCTGAGAGGAAGATAGGGATGAGCTGATCTTTAAGGTTCTTTAGGGGCCAAATTCCACATTTTTAACTCTAGGTGAGGTCAGATCCGCCACACAGAGGTCCACTAAAGTGCTGGCTTGGGTACCTTCCACTAAATCCTCTAATGATAGTGCATTGGGAGGTGGATTTTGAATCAAATTCTCGATCAAGTCATCCTCGGTCAGAGGACCTCCCCTGGTGGCTTCTACTATGCACAATGGTGTAGAGTAGACTTCACCCTCATCTTCCTCCTCCAACCAGAGCGGTAAGTCATGTTCTAACAAAGGTTGGGCAGGAGGGTATAGGACTAGCTGTTTGGACATAGGCCCATTCTTGATGGTCATGCTTCCAGCTCGACAACTGATGTAAGGATCCGTAGTAGCTAACCAAGGCCTTCCCAGAATGAGGGGGTATCCAGTGAGTTTTGCCTTTGGTTGAAGGACCAAGAAGTCCTCAGGGTACTCCCAAGAATCAACAGAGACCAGGACATCCTCCACAATCCCTTCGGGAGTCACAGTGGAGCGGTCTGCCAACTGCAGTATTGTAGAAGTCTTTCTTAAGGAACTCTGAAGTTTAAGCATAGTGTCCCTGGTCATCACATTACTGGCAGCCCCTAGATCAATCAAGGTGTGGGGGATTATGGTGCCATTAATGTGGACATCAACTACAAGACTCCCAGGGTCCAAATATTTCGGACAGATTACTTGTCCAAACATCAGATCGGATAGTTGTCCTATGACATTGATAGTCGGGGCATCTCTCTTGCACCTGCCTGGGTGCCTGAAACACTTCTCCTTGATCAATTTGTTGTAGATTGGTACATATTTTATGGCCTGGAGAAGTGGGATTTTCACACACAACTGTTTAAGTTCTCCTAGAAGTTCAGTCTCCTCTAGGTTTGGTTGCGTGGTTACTGTTAGTCTCTCAGGAAAGGGTGGAATGGCTTTGGGTTCACTTTCCTGTTTCTCTTCCTCTTCCTCCAGGGGAGGAGGCTGGCGATCTGGAAGGACCTTTCCAGATCATAGGTTGATCTCCTGAATCTCCACAGCATAGGTAGGGCATGTTGTCTCTCAAGTGTATACCTGTTGGGCATGTCTATTGTTGGGGTTCGGGTTCAGTTGAGCACGCATCTGGGGTTGTCTTGGAGGAGAAGGAGGTAATGGTTGTGGTTTAGTAGGAGGTGGAGGTAAAATAGAGGGAGGATAGTTGTATTGGGGCCTCCACCCTGGTTGAGGTGCATTTCGTTGCGGGTGTGGTTGGACATGAGAGTGAAACGAGTGAGAAACAGGTTGAGTATGGTATTGAGATGGATAAGACCAAGGAGGAGGTGTGGACCAGGAATGATGAGCAGGGGGGCCCCAAGAAGGCATGTGAGTGGATTGGTTGGGGTTGTAATAAGTTTGGGATGTTCCTTGCATCCCCTGCTGGTAAGGTCTGGACCCATGCGACCTCCTTTGGTTAAGTAGAGTGGCTCAGTGGCCCCTTTAGCCCTTTGGTACATGGCTTTAAGTCCAGGTAAGGTTGGGCACTGGTTTGTGGGGTGGTCTTCCTCACAAACGAAACATACCTCCAATGAGTGCAATGGACACTAGTTCTTAGGATGCTTCCTGGTACATCTGGGACAAAAAATGGCCAAAGCCCTCTCAGCTTCCTCTTTCTTCTGTTGGATTTGGAAGGTATCCAGTTGCATAGCAATGGTCTGTCTCATCTCACTTTTGAAGTATTCCATCTGATTAGCAAACTCATGCTTAGAGAAGGTGGTACTAGCTGAGAGTGAATTCCCCCTACCTCGTTTCCGGGCTGCCCTAGAGTGGTTTCTAAACACAGTCTTTATGTCCTCATAAGGTAGTTGGTAGATGTCTCCTCCAGCTAGCAGATGGAGGATATCTAGAAGGTCTTCGAGGACTCCTCGGAGTAGAACTAGCTTCAGAGATTCAGGATCAAGCGTGCACCTGGCCCATTTATAGCTAAGTTGGAACCTTTCCTCGTAGTCTTCTAAAGACTCATCACTTCCCATGGTCATCCGAAAGATCTCTCCCTTTCATTCCTTTGACCTACAGTTGTCCCAATATTTGTTGTTAAAGGCTTGCTGCATCTGAGCCCAAGTTGTGATACTGTTTCCAGGTAGCCCCATGAACTAGCGTAGTGCTGCATCCTTGAGGGTAGAGGGAAAGAGTTTCAACTTTTGCTCATCTTCTGCATAGTCATAAGTTCGACAAAGGACAACAAACTCAAACAGGAAGGTATCAGGCTCTTCAGTGGTCAATCCATGGAAATGAGAGAAGGCTGAGGGACTTATGTTTTTCATCTTCATGTCCCCGTTGGTCTCTTGGATGGGAAAGGCACCTTCTATTCTCTCTTCATCTTCTCTACCGTTTCTGTTTTCAGCGATGGTCTCAAAAGGAATGTTTTCTTGCTCTTCTTCTGTTATAGGATCTTCGTATATCTCAGGAGGTTCACCTATAGGTTCTTTTGGATCACTGCCACCAAATAAGAGAGAAGGGTGACTCAATGATGTGGTGGGGGTGTTGGGTAGGAATTTTCTGGTATTGTCTATGTTCCTACGAGGCATGAAAATGGAATATTTTTGTTTGCTTTTGTGCTTTTTTCTTCTTGTATATGCAAAACTGAAAGAGATTGAATTGCAACTAGCTAAAATCTATCTTGCTGAAATGAAAATGTGGAATTGAAATGAAAGCAGGAAAGGACTAATCTATTTTACCGAAATGAAATTACGGAATTGAAATGCTAGTCTACGCTTGCAGAATTGAAATTGCAGAATTGAAATGCTAGTCTACGCTTGCAGAATTGAAATTGTGGAATTGAAATGCTAATCTACGCTTGCAGAATTTAAAAGCTAATCTATGAAAGCAGGAAATGTCTAATCTACTTTTGCAGGAATGAAATTGCAGAATGGAAATGAATAAACTACTTAGCAGAAGGTCATAGTAGAAAATAGAAGAAACGCAACAATCACAAATACTCTGATGCTTCCTCGGCAACAGCGCCAAAAAGAATGGTGGGCTCCAGTACTGCAACAATAATGCTGCAACTCCTGGGACTCCCTTCTTTACTTTTATCAACCCGGTAGTTTGTAACAAACTTGGAAGCGACGGTGCTATATGCACAAGTACTAGCTCTTGCCGCGGCTGTCACTTGATCAGCTGGCACAAGTCCGCTAGGAGCTTAAGCCAACTTCTATGAGCTCTTAGAAGAAGCTTTTAACTGATGGATGAAAGCTAACTCAACAGAGGCTAATCTACTTACAGAAAGAAGCTGAAAGCTAGAAAGGAACGCAAACCCTAGCAAACCCTAGTTTTACCGACTAACCCTACTGATGCACGTAAAAGGATGAAAGCTACAGAAATGGATGCCATTGACTTCTCAAAAGGTAAAATGCATGTGACTAAGCTACTTATGAAGAGAGATATGAAGAAAACATCTTTTTGCATTTTTGAGTAATTTGTCAGAATTATTTTGCATGTGCTTTGACTGTTTTTGATTGTGCAGAGGTTGACTGGCGAAAGGAAATGGAGTAGGCACTTGCAGGAGGTTGGGAAGGTTAGAAGAGGGCTTAAGGGGTCCCTAGCACCCTTCCATGGAGTTTCACAGTGCTTGGAGGGTTAGAGAAATGCTGCACAAGAATATGGAAATTAGGTCAAAATGAGGGAACGTGGCAAATGCGAGGCAAGAATCAAAGTTGGAGGACAGAGTAGGTGGTATTGAGGGAGTCGGGGTAGGAAAAGAGGTATTACAGGTGCTCTGCAAGTTATTTTCCAAACTATTCAAACTAAGACTCGGAAAAACCAAAGACCTAGCTACTTTAACCTAATCTGACCTAAATATCAGCAAAGAAAATGAATAGAAGTTTATTGCAACGAAATCATGTGAAATAGCTATACAAACTAAGCAATCATGAACCTGAACATGTAACCACAACTGGTATCAACTTCTGCAAATGATAATTCAACACTGACAATTGCATGATGAAGCAAAGACATTGTTTTTGGGGGCAGCAAGGACACCTTGGTCTCAGCTCATGGTTCCACATAGGGAGAGGTGAGACCAGGGGTGCTTGATGGCCTTTTTCTGAAGATGTTCTCTGTTATTAACCTATCAAATAAATCTGAACATGAAAATCCTTTCTAATCATCAACAATGATCTAGGTAACCAAGCAAGACTGTAATCTACTTAACATAAATTATTTTGCAAAAACATTAAAAAATTATAACAGTGCATGGAGGCCTTGGAACTTGGGTTGGGCCCAACCCCAAGAGATGTAGGCTCCTAAGAAAAGTTCAGAACTGATGCCAAATGAAACTGCTTTCCATTATTCAAAAATAACCATGTCACAAAGAAAGTTGTACAACAGAAGCTACAAAATGAGCTGAGAAACTAGAAACACTATAGTGCAAAATACAACTGTTCAAAAAAGTAACCTACGAAGGCTGGAAGCCTTCCTACTTATGCACCACGAGGGTCTCCAACAGCCCTTCTTAACTCGAGGGGCTCGGCTGCTTGAACTGCCAGTGATCAGTCACTTTACACAAAACTGCTCGGCTGCCTTTGGGAATCCTTTTCGGTGGCCTGTTGAACTCCGAGCTGAGGGTGGAGAATTCGAGGAAGGGGCCATTTATTGCAGGAGACACCCTTCCTATGAATCCTCACCCTTGTTCCTTCATGCTTGGCTATCATCTGGCTCATAAATGCTTGGCCTTGGTCCAAAATTTTTCCAAAAATCTGCAATAACCATGTGTTAGCCTTCTTGGTCAAGTGACTATCCTCATTCGTTCAACTAACATAAATATACTCAAAAAACATGCATAAACTATGAAAAATGGTGGATTGATGAAGAAAAATAGGCAAAATGAGCCCAATAAGTTACCCATTTTTGGGGCTCATCACATGCAACGTAGAGTTTAAATATATGTTGAACACTATATATTAAGAAATAAATGTATGGTGTGTTGGCAATGGCTTGGGATTGTCACTTGGAGGTCGCGGGTTCGACCCCCGTCCACTACTGCTTGGACCTTAACCTAATTTTTGATGGCCCTTGGGCTGCCAAGTGGCGGCCCCTGGCTGGATCACGTGGCAGCCTTTGGTTGGCCACCAACCAACCAATGAAATTCATGCAAAACCCCACCAATGAAATCATGCCACTTGGCACCATCTAATTCTTCAGAGGAAAACATGATCTTCACAGTCACTCTACCACATAGGTATGCCTAGTTAGTGCCACGTTAGTAGTACGGATTGCTGACTAGGCCACCTACATATTTTTTTTTAAAACTCACCTGTTTAGGAAAACAAATAGAACATGTTTCTCGGAACATATAGAGTCAGTTTCGCGTGAAATTAGTTGCGTCATATTCAGGAGGATGAGCACTACACATTCATTCGTGTTCCACACTGATTCAACAATGTTGAATTTTGAGCAAATATTTGAGCACTTGATCAAACATATAGTATGTTGTTGAGATGTAGTTTTGCTCCATTCTCCAGCTTCAAAGATGTTGATCCCAAGCCTCTAACAACATAGATTTTGTTGTCTCCCAATTCCACTGCATGGGAAGATGGTTCCTTTGATAGATTTTGTAGTTTTTTACATTCCCCTATCATATTCCTTCATGCTCTACTGTCAATGATCTATGCATTATCATCATCAAGTGATCCTGTAAATGTAGCTAAGAACCCTTGACTTTTGACCTTGTTGAATAAGTAGTAAACAATATTTTTAATGAATCTTGTTGTAGAATTGAATCCCATTCTTATCATAGAGGGAGTAATCATTTCCTTCAATCCAACGAAGTGATCTTCAATCTTATTTGACCTTAAATATGATACCATGCTGAGAAATCAATGTGTGTAGAAATAGGGTTAGATTTCTCTTTCTTGATAATTACTTGTGAATTATGTTGGCTAGTTTTACTTATTTGTTATATTATCTTTCATCAAGAAATTACCAAGTTATGTTTTCATGAAGATCACATAAACTCAAGACACAAGATGTAGGCACTCTTTCAGGGAAAAACCCTATCTAGGGGAAAACCCAGTCAAAAATATCTTCCTTCAATAATTATTCTTGAGACTCTTCAGCCTAGACACATACCTTCTCTAAACCAAAGACAACCTTTCCTTCTTTGATCCAACCTTTGACCTAGAAACAACAATACTATGACCCTAGCAACTTCAACTTGGCAGCTTTGGGCATCAACAACAGCTTCGAATTTGACAAGGAGACTTTAATCTCCTAAACTAGCCCACACGAGAGAGAGAGAGAGAGATACACCAAACCTTCGACTTTTTTGTTCCCTTCCCCCTTGACGAAACTCACACTACTTTTAGCCTCCTTATTCACCTTTGCACTTTTCCAAGCTTCCAGCTTCCAGCTTCAGATATCAAACTATGTGTGAGAGATTGAAATGCTCCAAATGAAGTTGAATTTTCCTTGTATATATAGCCTTCCAATGAGGTCAAATTTCTTTCCTTGAGGCTGACTTGGTGTGGAGGTTTCATAATTCATTTTTGACTCAAAAATAATTCTTCTTACATCGTTCGAATGCCCAAGAAGGGTCTCATAAAATATATAATGACTCTAATGACTCTTTATTAATCCTAGGAGTCCATAATGGGGACTTTGATTAATAAAATTATGACCCAAGCATGAAACCCATGCTTTAATAATTCATTGTAATAATAATAAAAACTATTTTGACAAATACATTTTATGAAGATCGAACCTAGTTACATTTTTTAACATTATATACCTTGGCTATATATTTTTCCCTTGGGCTTAATATTAGTCCCTTGGGTTTATAATTCCTTAGGTTTTTAGTATTTATCCCTTAGGTTTATTATTCCCTTGGGTTTATGATATCAATCATGGCCAACCATGGTCTAATGTTGGATTGTGGCAAGGATTATCTAAATATGAAAATCAATCATGGTCAACCATGGTCCAACATTGCATTGTGACAAATATTGTCTCGATGTGAAATTCAATCATGGTCAACCATGGTCCAATGTCGCATTGTGACAATGATTGTATCAATATGAAAATAGTCATGATCAACCATGTTTATTTTAGGGTTTATATACCTTGGGTTTATAAAATTAATCGCATGGGTTCAATATTATTCCCTTGGGTTTATAATCATGGTCAACCATGGTCCAATGTGATATTATGACAAATATTGTCTCAATATGAAAATCAACCATTCTCAACCATTTTCAACCATTGACAACCATTCTCAATCATTGTCAACATTGGTTAAAAATGGTCAACCATGGTCAATTATGGTCAACCATGATCCAAGGCCACTTTGTGACAAAGATTGTATGAATATGAAAATCAACCATGGTCAATCATGGTCCAATTGTAGGAATTTACAGGGTAAGTTCCTCAGAAAGAACACCAGAAGGACACCGCTCACAACCAGATCACAGATCAATACACCAGTATTTTTGACGTGGTTAAAACCCTCAAAGAGGGAAACAGTCCATGGCCTGCGCCAACGTGGCTACTACAGGCAATTTATTAATCAAAGAATGAAAATTTACATAAGCTTCTCTCATGCACGGATTACCCGAACAATGACCCTCCATGCGCTTTAAATAGAACTCATGGACCAATCGGGTGTCAAGCCACGGATCAAGTGTCAGTAATACCGAGGAGAGAGTGAACCGTCGGATCACTACATATCGTGACCGTCGGATTGTAAGTTACAAAATGTACAACGGTAAAGAAACACACTTTACTTAACTCTACACTAGACCAAGTTGAACTTAACTATATCCTATGTGTCGGAATATCCTAACATCCCCCCTTAAGAACAACTTGGGATAGGATTGAAGGATTTACAAATATGACACAATAGGAGAAGGAAGGAGGCACTAAAGCCTATCCCCCCTTAGTGACAACTTCCTGAACTCCAAGCATATATCGAAGTTTAGTGAACTTTGCCTCTGTGAGAGCCTTTGTGAAGATGTCTGCAACCTGATCATCTGTTGAACAATATTGCACTTCAAGAACATGGTCATGAATGAGATTTCCGATGAAGTGCATGTGTAGATCAATGTGTTTGCTGCACTGATGCTGGACTGGATCTTTGCATAGCTGAATGGCACTTTGATTATCACACCAAAGTGTGGTTGGATGCTGCTGCTCAAAGCCAAAATCTGATAGGATCTGACGAAGCCACAAGGCTTCCTTACTAGCTTCCACGGCACCACGATACTCTGCTTCTGCTGACGAAAGAGAAATGGCAGCCTGTTTCTTACAAGCCCATGTAATAGGTCCTGAACCAAGAGTGAAGACATAACCGGCAGTAGACTTCCGATCATCAGGGTCACCAGCCCAATCAGAATCAGTGAAACCAACTAATAGAGGAGCTGCTTTGGCACTGTAATGAATCCCAAACTATACTGTACCTCGAACATAACGAAGTATTCTTTTAGCTGCTTTCCAATGACTTTCACGGGGGTTTTGCATAAAACGAGCAACAAGGCAAACAACAAAGGAAAGGTCAGGACGAGTATGGGTTAAATACAAGAGTTTTCCTACAGGTTGACGGTATAAGGTAGCATCAACTTCAGGAGAAGTACAAGAGACTGAAAGTTTGACTCCAGACTGAAAGGGAGAAGGGGCTGGCTTACAGTCTTCCATGTGAAAATGACGAAGAATATCACAAGCATACTTGGACTGGGAAAGGAAAATACCCTCCTTGGATTGCAAGACTTGAAGACCGAGAAAATAGTGTAAGTGTCCTAAGTCTGTCATTTCAAATTTCTTTTTAAGGCTGGACTTCACATGGTTTATAAGGTTGGGATCACTACCAGTAAGAATAAGATCATCAACATAAAGAACAAGGATGATAAGAGAGTTGCCCACTTTCTTGGTGTAGACAGTATTGTCAGAATAACACCTAGAAAAGCCAGATTCTAAAAGAAAGCTCTCCATTTTGGCATACCAAGCCCGAGGAGCTTGCTTGAGACCATAAAGGGATTTCTTAAGTCGACAAACAAGGTTGGAGTCTGTTTGTATGAAGCCAATGGGTTGTTCCATATAGATTTCTTCCTGCAAGTCCCCATGCAAGAAGGCAGATTTAACATCCATCTGATGGACTTCCCATTTTAAAGAGGCAGCAAGGGAAAGAACAAGGCGGATAGAGTTCATTTTGGCAACAGGGGAGAAGGTTTCAGTGTAGTCAATGCCTTCAACCTGTGAAAAGCCCTTAGCAACAAGATAAGCTTTATGTTTATCAACTTTCCCATCTGGTCCATACTTGGTTCTGTAAACCCATTTACATCTAACAAGTTTGCATCCCTTTGGTAGAGGAACAAGATCCCATGTATCATTTGTCAATAATGAATGATATTCTTCATTCATAGCTGCTTCCCAATGTGGATGGCCTAAAGCTTCTGCAAAAGTGTCAGGATCATGATTTACTGGAGCTTGAGCCAGTAAAGAAGAGGCTCTTTCAAACTGAGAACGTGTACGTCGCTGATCTGTAGGATCACCGGCAAGATCACCTGCTGCATCCCGAGTAGCACGGACCCATCTTGGAAGTTGAGGATCCTGAGAAGGTGGGGGAGGATTATCATCCTCACTTTCATCATCTGAAGAAGAAATGTTTTCAAAAGTAGAAGAGATAGGAAGAGGTGGCACATCCGCCGGACTAGGCTCGCAGGCCGATTTATTTTCATCAAATTTTACATCTCTTCTAATGATAACATTTTTGGACTTAAATAGAATAATTCTATAACCTTTTACATATTCAGAATATCCAACAAAAGTACATTTCTCACTCTTAGGTTCTAAAGCTTTATGCTTTTCATCTGGAATATGGGCCCATGCTTCACTTCCAAAAACATGAAAGTAACTTACATCTGGTTTAATGGAACTCCAAGCTTCTTCTGGAGTGATATTCTCTAGAAACTTAGTAGGAGTGTGATTGATTATATAATTTGCACAATTAATTGCTTCGGCCCAAAAACTAAGACTGAGTCCTTTAGATTGCAGCATACAATTAGCCATTTCCTTTAAGGTGCGATTTTTTCTTTCAGCTACACCATTTTGTTGTGGAGTGTATGGAACAGTATGTTGCATTTGAATTCCATTTTCGGTGCAAAAGTTGATGAATGTGTTTTTAACATATTCTCCACCATTATCAGTTCTTAGCTTAAGAATTTGATGTCCAGATTGTTTTTCAACAAAGGCTTTGAAGGCCAAAAAAGTGTTAAATACTTCACTCTTGAGTTTTAAGAAGTATACCCAAGTGCGTCTGGAGAAATCATCAATGAAAGTTAAGAAATACTTGCAGCCAGAGAATGAAGCAACAGGAAGTGGACCACATAAATCACTGTGCACAAGCTGTAAAGGGGCTGAGGCGTGCCAAGAGGCACGTTTGTCAAAATTGTCCCGATGATGTTTTCCGAGTACACATCCGGAACAAACACCATCTCTGCAAGATAACATAGGAAGACCTGTCACCATATTTTCTTTACATAGATGCTGAAGGGAGCGATAGTTTAAGTGACCAAATCGCTCATGCCAAAGTTTGCTCACTTCATCATTATGAGCAACAAATACTGAGGGAAGATTTGATGACCCAAAGTTGTGAAACTTATACAACCTTGTGGAATCATCAGCAATACCAGTAGCTAGAATCTGTTTAGGATCTCTTAGATCCTTGATTACAACATCATGAGGTGAAAATTCAACAATTTTACCTTCACCCGAATGAGTTATCTGATATACAGATAGAAGGTTGCAGGATAAGGTTGGAACACATAATACATCATTAAATTGACCATTGTCTAGATGAACAGTTGCAGTCCCGACAACATTAAGAGATCTATCATCACCAACATATATATTTTTGGTGTTACAATCATTTAAAGAAGAAAACATGGCTTGGTTTTTGGCCATGTGATAAGAGGCTCCAGAATCAATGAGCCACTCATGAGAAGGAGAGGAAGAAGATACATTTAATGCATAACCAGACTGAGATGATTGACAACGACATGCAGAAAGTGCCATTCCGGAAGTTGAAGTTGAAGTATGCTCCACATGGATGTTATTTTTCTTCATTGCGGCTTCCAAGGCTTCCATCTTCTTAAAGCATTTAGATTCTAAGTGGCCATCTCGATTACAAAAGTTACAATGTCTATCAGTCTTCTTCCATTTGTTTTTATTGGTCTTATCATTTTGCTGAAATGATCTTTCATTTTGAGGCTGAGTTGGTTTAGGACCATTCTTTTGAGGATATGACTTCTTAGGATTCTTTGAATTTGGTTGCTGCTGGGCGGCTAACGCTTTCGTGGAAGAGTTTCCAAGATTAAGAAGACCAAGGTGTAAGAGTTTTTCTTGTTCTCTTATTAAAGAATCACAAAAAGAGTCAAAGGAAGGGGCCTTGTAGTCTTTTCCTTGACAAATGAAAGCTTCCCTTGTAGAATGGAAGGTGGAAACAAATACAGAGTAGGCTGGTCCCAACTTAGTAAGGATGGAATAAATAAGGTTACTATCTTCTTTCTTAACCTTAACACCTTCCAAAAGATATCTAAGGGTCTTGAATTTGGACAAGAAATCTTCAATGCAAGAGAAATTATTAGGATCCAATGTAAGCAACTCATTTTCAAGTTGATGGGCTCTAATTTCATTCTTAATCCCAAAAACTTTAGTGAGTTTTTCCAATGCTTCATGAGGAGTCTCAAGTTCTGCAATATGGAATCTAAGATCAGGAGAAATAGACATCCCTATCAAACCACATGCTTGATCTTGTCTATTTTCCCATTTTGCAGCCTTGTCTTCATCTTTTGGTTTCTTTTCTTTGTCTGTGGCTATTCTGTAGAGACCTTTACTTCTAAGTAAATCTTCCATGTAGGCTATCCATTGGAAGTAGTTAGTGCTGTCAAGAATGACTTGGCATGGACTTTCCATTTTTTTTTTAAAAACTGAAGCTGAAGATGCTGAAAGTAAGTGTTCCAATGGATAGATCTCGAAAAATTAGGCTGTTTAAAAAAAAAGGCTCTGAAAAAGGCTTCCGGATGAAGAAGTTATGGCTTTTTGAAAAACATTTGTTGAAGTTGCCGGCAAAGTGCACGAATGTGCGGGAATGAAAAAATCCGCCCCCACAAAATAGAGACTTGAACCCAAGACCTCTACTCTCTTAAAATAGCTTTGAACCAATTGATCTATACAAAAAATTTGAGAGAGAGAGAGAGAGAGAGGGGGGGGAGCCTTGGTTTGCGTGCCTGCCTTGAGAAAGCTCTTTTTCCCTACAAAACACAAAACACAAAACCCAACACGAATATGCAAAAAAAAACGAACCTTGCGGCTCGAAGTTAGCTTTAGCCAAAAAACTAGATATTTTAAAAAAAAAATCTCAAAGTTAGCTTTAGCCGAAAAACTAAATATTTTTCTCAATGTTTCTGATTTTCCGAGATCACACTAAGGTGCAGGGAAAAGAGCATACGCATGAGAAAAATCCTTCCTTTCTGTTTCTGATTTGCCCAGATCGCACAGAGTCACAGGGCAAAGAGCATACGCAGAGATGAAAGGTATAGATCCGGTTAAAAAAAAAAGGGCTAAATAAACCGAAACCGAAATAAGCAGAGAGAAAATAACAGTAAACTGCAAAAACACTGTATACCTCCCGATCTGAAAAATGACGCAGCTAGGGCTACCGGAAACCTTTTCGCTTGAAACGAAAGGGGTTCCTCACTGGAATAGATGCTCCGAACGCAACAGAGCAGTCCTCTCGGCCCGAAGGTAGTCAGAAACAACAGATCTAGGAAACGACAGCCGCATGCAGTTCTACCGGCTTCAGATTTGGATCACCAACGGACGCGGCCCTCAAATCGCTCTGATACCATGTAGGAATTTACAGGGTAAGTTCCTCAGAAAGAACACCAGAAGGACACCGCTCACAACCAGATCACAGATCAATACACCAGTATTTTTGACGTGGTTAAAACCCTCAAAGAGGGAAACAATCCACGGCCTGTGCCAACGTGGCTACTACAGGCAATTTATTAATCAAAGAATGAAAATTTACATAAGCTTCTCTCATGCACGGATTACCCGAACAATGACCCTCCATGCGCTTTAAATAGAACTCATGGACCAATCGGGTGTCAAGCCACGGATCAAGTGTTGGTAATACCGAGGAGAGAGTGAACCGTCGGATCACTACATATCATGACCGTCAGATTGTAAGTTACAAAATGTACAACGGTAAAGAAACACACTTTACCTAACTCTATACCTAACTCTACACTAGACCAAGTTGAACTTAACTATATCCTATGTGTCGGAATATCCTAACACCAATGTTGCATTGTCAAAAATATTGTCTCAATATGAAAATCAATCATGGTCAACCATGGTCAATAGAAATGTTTTCATTGTGACACATATTGTATCATGGTCCAATGTCACATTGTGATGACCATTCTCAACCATGGTTCAACATCACATTGCGACAAAAATTATCTCAATATGAAAATCAACCATTGTCAACCATTGTCCAACTTATCATTGTGACAAATATTGTCTTCATATGAAAATAAATCATGTTAAAGCATGGTCCAACATTGAATTATGACAAAGATTGTTTGAATATGAAAATAAACCATGGTAAAGAATGGCCAACTATGTTTTTTAGGGTTTATAATATTTATCTTAGGGTTTATATACCTTGCGTTTGTATTGTTCCCTTGGGTTTAATATTTTTTTTCTCAGTAAATGCTAATTCTATTAGAGTAAAGTAATAGTACAATTACAAGGAGGACTGAGCCTTAACAGAGAAGAGTTGCATTCTTTCAAAACTGACATAACTATCCCATATTTGGGGCGACCATTTACATTGGACATACATCCCTATTGGAGTAAGAACCTCCAAATTCCAGACCATAAGTGCAAAGACAAAACCAGAATGAAAACCTCTTGACCCTACTGAAAACACCATGTGAACATTGAACTGAAAACAGCCAAAAAGAGAGCTTGGAAAGCAAACAAGTATCATCATATGAGCTAATCTTGGTCTGGTTGCACTTCCTCCACTAGACACTCGTTTCCATACCAAATGTATTCACCATGCGCTGCCTCGCCCTCCCCGTTGCCACCTGGGGGATTTGAAGCCTGAGGATTACTACTTGGACTTCCGTCGTCTTCCTCCGAAGCTGAAGCTCCATGTATGCTACCACCAGGTTGCAAAGCTTGAGGAGAACTGCTTGAGCTTCCATCAATTCCTTTGTTCGCTATCTGCAATCCACCTTGCTGGCTGTCCTGACCGGCGGTTCCCTACTGTTGCATTAAACCATGGTTGCCAACAATTCTGAGACCTTCCTGAGAGGAATCCTCCATTTCTCTTGCAACAGCGGGAGTGGAAGACTCCTCCTGCGAGAAAATAATGGATATGTTAGCAGAAATGATTGGCCTTGTTAAACTGCTTTGGAAACGGAAATGGAAGTTCTGAAATGCATGATACGAGAGAGGTCTATGGGTAGGACTAGACGGGGGTGTCATTGCTTGGGAGGCCTGATGAGAAGTCTGGGTTCGCCCACGACCTCCTCAGCTCCCGCCACGACGACTGATCAATATTTGACGGACCATGACGACTCGGCAAGAACAGAGAAATGTCGCACAGGTGGGAACACTGGGTCTAAACAACGAGAAGGGGAGAGAACTCGCTTGCCCAGTGTAGGGCCAGCTAAGGGAGGAATAGCACTGGATATCAAGCACTTGAGTTGGCCTGAGTTGGTTACCAAGAGCAGGGGAATATCTTCTGCGGAGAAGCTTTAGAGGGGAAGGAGAGGCCAGAGCGCAAACCATAAAAGGAGAGGCCTCGAATTTCATGAGAAAAATCCCTTGAACTATATATCTGTCAAGGAAAGCCATCAATTCGACCTGCAAATTGATTTGAATGCACCTGATGCTAACCCGCTTGAGCCTTGCGCTGACCTAGAAATGAGCGCACTTCATCAGAATGCAGGACGATATGCCGGCGGGCATTAAAAGCCTCATTAACTATGATTTGGATCACCCACATCCGGGTCCCTTGGGTTTAATATTATCCCCTTGGGTTTTTAGAATTAATCCCTTGGGTTTATTATTCCCTAGGATTTATAATATCAATCATGGTCAACCATGGTCCAACGTCGCATTGTGAAAAAGCTTGTCTTAATATGAAATAAAGCATGGTTAACCATGGTCCATCGTCGTATTGTGAAAATATTGTCTTGATATGACAATAATTCATGGTCAACCATGGTCCAATGTCACATTGTGATAAGGATTGTCTCAATATAAAAATCAACCATGGTCAACCATGTTTATCTTAGGGTTTATATACCTTGGGTTTATAATATTAATCCCTTGGATTTAATATTATTCCCTTGGGCTTATAATCACTTTGGTTTTAGTATAAATACCTTGGGTTTATTACTCCCTTGTGTTTATAATACTAATATCTTGTGTTTATTAATCTAAGGGTTCATGGTAAACCATGGTCAACCATGGTCCAACATTGCATTGTAAAAAGGATCGTCTCAATATTAAAATCAACCATGGTCAACCATGTATATTTTAGGGTTTATACTATTTATCTCAGGGTTTATATACCTTGGATTTATAATATTAATCCCTTGGGTTTAATATTAATCCCTTTGGTTTAACATTATTACCTTGGCACTAAAAAATGTGGTTGATAAACATTGATAGCCATATATCAACCACATTTATTATTTTTTGTTATTTATTAATATTAACAATAATAATCCAATTACTAGAATTATATTTTTTTATTATTATAATAATTATTAAAATAAATATTTTAAATATTATACTATTTATAAAATAAGTAAGAAAACAAATTATAAAAATATTATCATAATAATTATATAACTATAATAATAATTACTATGATTGTTAAAATACTTTTGAAATAATTATTATAATAAAAATAATTATCATAATTTTAATAATATTAATAGTAACAAGAGAAAAAATAATAATAATCTAAATTAAAACAATTGTAATATATAAAACAATTCGTCAGTCTAATAGCTTCTATTATATTAGCAGGAAAAGATTGATTACAAAATGTTCTCTCTCCCCTAGCTTCAGTCCAACAAGATTTCTTAGCTAGGAGAGCTAGAGTATGCAGAATATATGTCCATTGAACCATTATTCCGATAGGCTTAGTATCCTTATGTTAGTTCCTAGATTTACCTTAGGTTGAAAAGGTAGGATCCAGGGCCAACATCAAACTACGCTCAACCTGGTAGCTAACCCTACCAGGTCAGGAGAGGGCTCTCTCCTGGTCAATCTCAGTAAATAATGATCTATGGAGCTTGAGATGACTGAAATATCTTTTGATTTTAGGCTAGGTATATGTGCAAGAAAGTTGATTTGATAAAATAGTGTTTTGTTGGCTCAAAGGGAAAGGCACATTTTGGGGTTGCAGGGATTGAGGCTCAGTTCTGCAGATATCTCAATGGGGCAAGGTAGGCAATCGTTTTGGCACTTAAATTTGAGTGAGATGGAAGGAATAGATAGGTGAGGTGTTGAAGAGGGCAAGATAAATCATGGATTCTCCCCAAATAGCTGAAAACATCAAATAACTAAAGCAAACTTCAAGTAGAGCATTGCACTTTCAATGAATTCTACTTACACTATTGTTTGTTTAGTTTAGAAGAAATAAGATAGATAATGGCATGCAATCACATAAACAAATTCAAAATTACAAAGAGAAGCACTGTAACAAGAAAAATTGCCACATGAATCCCAAAGAGTGCTACAAATCCTGGTCTCAATTCCTTAGCCAAAATGAAAATATGAGTGTACAATGAAGCTCAATGCTTTATCAAGAGTCCAACCATGCTAATGACTGCAAAACAACATAATATAGAAAAACATAGCCCATCCATGCCTCTAGGGGTCGAGCTCACATGTTTAGGAGCTGATCCAACTGACTCTAAACTGAGAACTAGAAATTAGGCAACATAACAGCATGCCTCTAGAAATAAGGGAACTGATTCATTCAGTTTCAAACAACCTTTAAACTGATGAATTTACCTCTACAAGTGAAAATATAACATATTTACATCATAATCCATCAATTTTCATCAAATTACATCATAAATTTTCCATTAGGAAAGTGAAAAAGTCAAACTAGGCGAAGCTGGGCGAAAAACAGAGCAAAACTTGGTCAAACTGACAATTTTTCCTCTATGCGTAGCGCTTGTCTGGACCCACTTTTGGAGGCCTTCCCGATGTCCAAATGAGCTCCATGTGTGCTTGCTATAAGGTTCCGCCTGTCTACTTTCCAACCCAAGTGGAATTTTTCAATATGGCCTCCATTTGCCCCTCCAAAAGTCCATTCTCCCAACACTGCTTCCTGTGTGTCAAAATAGGGGTAGTGAGGTCATTTTTTGAGTGTTTTTGACCTTTTTGAGGGCTCAAAACCTGCCCAAATTTATTTTCCATAGGTAGGAAAGTGTAATTTTACATGAAAAATCAGAAAATGCTAAGTTTTTGAGATCTGGAGGCCCCTAGCAAAAGCGAGCACAGAAAAACCTGTTTTTTGTGCCAAAAATTTGCAAAATGCAAAAATTGCTCCAAATTTCTTGAAATTTGGGCTGAGTCTTCTCAATCAAGCATGATGTTGGGCCAAGGAAGCTTTAGCCAAGATCTGAATTCCTTCATCCTCTTTTTGCCTCCTTGATGCTCTCTTCAACTTTGCTTTCAAATCCCTGATTCTCACTTGGCACACCAAGTTCCAGGACAAGTAGTGATATGACAAGTTTCTAAGAATATTATTCTTATTGATTGCCTTCTCTAGCTTCCTCTCCAAGTGGATATTGACTCTTTCGAGCCATGACTCCCTATCGACATTGATCTCTTGCTCCAATGAAGTGAACTCCACCCTCCTCCTTCGGGCAGCTTGGCGGTTTTGCCGAATGTTTTGCAACTCCATAACCACCTGCTGATCCTCAAGCTACTTATTCCTCTGCTCCAAGTACTGTATAGTCCATTGGGCTCTATCCAAGTTGGTAGACAAGGCATCAATGTCCGCCTGCTGCTCCTTAATGATCTCTCTAAGATCTGCCCTTTGTGAGCCCATATCAGTATCATCACCCTCAATGAGGATGAAATCAGTCTCCCACTCACCTGATAGTCCTTCTTCTTGTAGTGGCCTCTTGCCTCAGTCCTGAACCTGCTGTGTTGATGATGGAGGCGAGGCCCCTTCCACCCCGGGTGGAGATAACACTCGCTTTGCTGCTGCAAACAACCGTCTAGTGCCCCTTTGATAAGTGATGAACACCGGCACACTAGCGGTCTCATGGCCCTCATGCTAATAAGAAGGTCCACCTGTCTCATGCCCATCCTCTAAAGGTCCCTGTTGAGCTCTAAAAAACTCACGAGAGATGAAGACATCCCAAGTGATGCCCTGTAATCCAAGCTGATGAACGACCACAATTTTGATGAGAGAAAAATGATAAATACTGTTGAACTACTGCTGAGGGGTCTTGTGCTGCACAAGAGTGGTCATATTCTCTATGTTTCGGCATATGAAGTAAGGAATGTTCATCATGCATACCTGGGTAAAATGCGTTAGCAGCCTGATGTGATAAGCATACAAGCGGGAGAACCGGCCCTCACAGTTGAAATACTTCATGGTGAGTTTCATTAAAGGAGCATATTCATCCTTGAGGTACCGAAAAGGAAACACTCTCTTGAGCTGTCTCAAAAAACTGGGTTTAATGTATGGTTCATAATGCTGCTGGTCAATTTTTTGCCTCTTGTTCCACTGCTCTCCAATGTTGGGTATGCCGGTTGCTAGTGAAATGGATTCTGGTGTTAATGTGAAAGTGGCACCAGCAAGAGTGGCTTGATCACCATGTAAATGCAACACAAACATACGAGCCAACTCGTAATGAAACTGAATATTAGCAACCTTCTCACAAAACTCATAACATGACTGATGTTGGAAACAAACGGTGGCAAGAGGGCAGGGTTGTAACTCAACAAGAGTGGTTGGTTCTTCTCTGATATGTTTGCCACCTCTATAAGGCCTCCTGGGTGCATATCCCTCTATGGGTGAGTCACTTTGGGTCTCCTCTTCATAATCATATGAAGGATCAGATGCCATGGCTGCTGGTAGATAAACTGCATTGGAGAAGTACGTGCTGATATGTCAAACTGTCTTGGAATATTTTTGGTGATGTGCTTGACCTCTGTCACCAAGGGAAAATAGTGAAATGAGGGACTATAAGGGGAGGGAAAGATAGTGGGAATTTAGGGACTATTGGGATAGATTTAGTTAGGGAATATGGGATATTTTGGGAGTTTTTGTATAGGATTAGGGTTTGGGGTTTTACATTTGAGAATTTGGAAAAGGGAATTTGGGATAGGGGATTAGTGAATTTAGGGGGTAGGGGAACTTAGGGAATAAGGGAAAAAATGGAGAAAAGGGATAAGGGAGTAAACTTAGTGGCAAAACAGTCATCAAAACCCTAGGCAGCAATTTTGTTTGAGGAATTTCAAATGGTAGGGTTTGATTGTCTTTTAAACACTCACCATGTAACACACACCATAACATAAACACCAAACTTGGAACAAGATAAATTCGTGTGTTTTTGGCGATTGGAGGACGTTCTGGCAATTTTTGAGCTGTTTGGTTGTATGCGCCATGCATCCAGCCCAATGCGCCACGCCTTCCGTATGCGTCGCGCCCTTGTTATTTTGCACTGGACATTGAGGCCCAATGCGCCGCGCCTTCTACCCAGTGCACCATGCCGGTCGATTTTCACCCAAACTTGTCACTTACTCACTAAAATCGTTTTGCCTTGCTTCTCTTTGCTCTTGGAGTACAAGTGGACTTCAAACACTTGGAGAAATGATTTATACATGAGCTTTTCAAATTTAATTTTGCCAAACCCACCTTCATAATGTTTTGCAAATGACTTTATTTCAAACTCTGCTTTTGGAATTTTTCACTTCTTCTAAGTTTTGTGATGAACTAAATGACCAGAGCTTTTCCTGGTTTGCAAGTGTTGGAGCTTCTAGGCTCAGGAAAGAAACCAGGATTACTGATGAAGAAATTTACAATGAGGAAAACAAAATTTCCATGATTTTGTACAATAAAAGCTAAATACTCTGTTTTTTCCTCAAAACAGAGTTTTGAGGAAAAACACATTTGTGAACACTTGGTGATGAAATTTACTGATGTTGAAACCTCCTCATGGCCTACTAGTAATTATTGGACATTTTGACACATTTTTTGATGAAACCCTAATGAAACCCTAGACCTATTTGACCATGAAAACCTAAAGACAACCTTTGCAATTTTCAAGATAAAAGGAAGACTGTGTATGTTTTTAAATGAACAAACATGAGCCAGCAAGTAGATAACATGAGGGAAACTGTAGGAATGCAACTACCGTCAGATGATCCATGTGCCTAATGGAATGCAAATGACTGGGTGGGACACCTAATATGAAATGGAACAATAGGATTTGATCTCTGACGGAGGGGTGAAAATATCGACTCTAACATTGGCTCCAATGGGGATGGTAGCTACTTGGAGGTGCCAAGAACTACAGATCTCTGGGAAAGCGGGCAGTGCCTTCGTCCATTGGGCTATGGAGTGAATAACTTCAAAACACCCAAAAACCAATTACTACGAAACTTTGACTCAAGAATCATAGTTGAACTGACTAATCCAAAACTAAAACAAGACTCTCAAAAGCTGAAATTGGACACTCAGCTGAAACTATCTTTAAACTGACTGAAACAAAAATGACTCAAGACTGACTTAACTGAAACAAGTACTTACAAAGCTTTTAAATGGTAGCAGACCATCGAGATTTGAGAACTTCAAATCATCATGACAACCACCTGCCTACTAATGAAATATGTACAATCATGTGTAGTGAGCCTTCCAATGTAACCAATCCAACAAATGGCTACTCAATGAAATTCTTCTCTCACTTTCCCCGAGCATGCAGAATGATGTACATGTAGGCAACTCACAATAACCACTGAAACCAAGGTTTATGATAACAAACCAGGAAAAATTTATCTTCTCTAGTGCTTGCAAAAGGATGCCGAAGGGATCTTGAAAATCTTGAAGCATTATCTTGTCTTGAGATCCAGCAGCAAAAATACAAGTACTCCCTTCATTCTAATATGAAAGAACAGTGGGTTTCTGATTGATTGTAACTGACTTGAATTCTGGCTTACTGTGTCTCTCAGATTCACATTCCTCAATTTCATGGTCTGGGTCATTCTTAAACAGAAAAGAATCTTCAAGATTATCAAACATGGCAGCCTTATCGTTTTCATGAAAGAGAATATTATCTATTCGCTGATATATAAGGCTAATGTCAAGACTGTCATCATTTTCAAAAGAAGAAGAAGTTTCACCAACACCTTCTTGACCATGTGCACACTGCAGACCTGCATTAGCTTTGGCTGTAACCTGACCTTTTAAGAGTCGATCTATCTCATATTTAGACAGAGGAGATAAGACTTTCTATTTTGTTTTGCTCAAGTGATTTTTGTCTTCTTGAAATAACATTTCAAAACATGAAAAATATGACTGATAGTCCTCAATTCCCTGATCTTCTAAAATTTGAAAACATTTTTGATTATCTTCATATGACCCTGCAACCAAATTATCATTTACCACTGAGTTATTGAAAGAAGATTTTTCACTTACTTGAACAAAGATCTCATCTTGTTTTTCATAAAATGACTGGATTAGCTCCTTATGCAGGCTTGGTTCTAATGAAATGAGAACACTTCGATCAATAACTCTATCCTCTTCATTTCGGATGATCTCAACAACAGAGCTCTCCTTCATGGAATTCAGACCAAGGTACTTTTGATCATCACGATCTGAATCTAGATCTGAAATAGCTGACTTGAATTTATCACATTCTAAGATTGAAACTTGACTTTCATGCATGTTGTCTTCTTCTATGGACAAATCTGAAATAAAACCTTCTCCTTCATAATTTTCCACTGTAGTAAGATCTTGATCCAACTGCAAATTTTCCTGCGCATCTTGATGAGTATCCTCTAAGTTCTCTTTATGCTGCTGAAATGGATTTTCATACAGAGCCTCCATGATCTCATCGTCCATGAAGTCATCATCTTCATAAACTTTCTCAAGATGTTCAATAAAACTATAAACATGTTTGCAACAGTTCTAAACCAAATTTAATGATGGATAATATTCTTTATACCTTTCAAAGAACATGGTATTAAAATCCTTTAAACAGTGAATACAAGCAGGTGGAAAACTTTCATACCAAGATCGGGCTTCACCTTCCAGAATGGCCATGAATATATTCATCAAGCAATCTTCAGTAAAATCAATTTTCAACTTGCGAATATGTATGTGAAATCTAACCAGATGTAAAGCAACATCATTCCCATTATCATCTTTAAACATAGGCAAATTACTTTGCCAGTTTACCTTTGGAATTTTATTTGGAAAACCTAGAATGTGATCTCAGCTCATGGGAGCATACCATTGAGCAAGCAAATCCATTTTGATAACAATGAATTGACCAAGAAATTCTTCAGGCTACTGATTCGCAGAGATCTCAATGGGGTAAGGTAGGCAATCATTTTGGCACTTAAATTTGAGTGAGATGGATGGAATAGACAAGTGAGGTGTTGAAGAGGGAAAGAGCAATCATGGATCCTCCCCAAACAGCTGAGAACATCAAATAACTAAAGCAAACTTCAAGTAGAGCATTGCACTTTCAATGAATTCTACTTACACTCTTGTTTGTTTAGTTCAAAAGAAATAAGATAGATAATGGCATGCAATCACATAAACAAATTCATAATTACAGAGAGAAGCACTGTACCAAGAAAAATTTCCACATGAATCCCAAAGAGTGCTGCAAATCCTGGTCTCAATTCCTTAGCCAAAATGAAAATATGAGTGTACAATGAACCTCAATGCTTTCTCAAGAGTCCAACCATGCTAATGACTGAGAAACAACATAATATAGACAAACATAGCTCATCCTTGCCTCTAGGGGTCGAGCTCACATGTTTAGGAGCTGATCCAACTAATTCTAAACTAAGAACTAGAAATCAGGCAACATAACAGCATGCCTCTAGAAACAAGGGAACTGATTCATTTGGTTTCAAACAACCTTTAAACTGATGAATCTACCTCTACAAGTGAATATCTAACATATTTACATCATAATCCATCAATGTTCATCAAATTACATCATAAATTTTCCATTAGGAAAGTGAAAACGTCAAACTAGGTGAAGTTGGGCGAAAAACAGAGCAAAACTTGGTCAAACTGACAATTTTTCCTCTATGCACCATGCCTGATTCTCTATGCATATTTCCTATTTGAACCAAAGTTTGGAGGCCTTTCCGATGTCCCAATGAGCTCCATGTGTGCTTGCTGGAAAGGATTGCCTGTGTACTTTCCAACCCAAGTGGAAGTTTTCAATTTGGCCTCCATTTGCCCCTCCAAAATTCCATTCTCCCAACACTCCTTCCTGTGTGTCAAAATAGGGGCAGTGAGGTCATTTTTTGAGTGTTTTTGACCTTTTTGAGGGCTCAAAACCTGCCCAAATTTCTTGGCCATAGGTATGCAAGTGTAATTTTGCATGGAAAATCCAAAAATGCTGATTTTTTGAGATTTGGGGGCCCCTAGAAAAAGCGAGCGCCACGTGGCACGGCGCATGGGGCAGAAAAACCTGTTTTTTGTGCCAAAAATTTGCAAAATGCAAAAATTGCTCCAAATTTCTTGAAATTTGGGCTGAGTCTTCTCTATCAAGCATGATGTTGGGCCAAGGATGGTTCAGCCAAGATCTGAAGTCCTGCATCCTCTTTTTGCCTCCTTGATGCTCTCTTCAACTTTGCTTTCAAATTCCTGATTCTCGCTTGGCACACCAAGTTCCGGGACAAGTAAGGATATGAAAAGTTTCTAAGCATATTATTCTTATTGATTTCCTTCTCCAGCTTCCTCTCCAAGTGGATATTGACCCTTTCGAGCCATGACTCCCTATCGGCATTGATCTCTTGCTCCAATGAAGTGAACTCCACCCTCGTCCTTCGGGCAGCTTGGCGGTTTTGCCGAATGTTTTGCAACTCCATAACCACCTGCTGATCCTCAAGCTACTTATTCCTCTGCTCCAAGTACTGTATAGTCCATTGGGCTATATCCAAGTTGGTATACAAGGCATCAATGTCCGCCTGCTGCTCCTTAATGATCTCTCTAAGATTTGTGCTTTTCGGGCCCATATCGGTATCATCACCCTCAATGAGGATGAAATCAGTCTCCCGCTCACCTGATAGTCCTTCTTCTTGTAGTGACCTCTTGCCTCGGTCCTGAACCTGTTGTGCTGATGATGGAGGCAAGGCCCCTTCCACCCCGGGTGGAGATAACACTCGCTTTGCTGCTGCAAACAACCATCTAGTGCCCCTCTGATAAGTGATGAACACCGGCACACTAGCGGTCTCATGGTCCTCATGCTGATAAGAAGGTCCACCTGTCTCATTTCTAGCCTCTAAAGGTCCCTATTGAGCTCTGAAAAACTCATGAGAGATGAATTCATCCCAAGTGATGCCCTGTAATCCAAGCTGATGAACGACCACAATTTTGATGAGAGAAAAATGATAAATACTGTTGAACTACTGCTGAGGGGTCTTGTGCTACACAAGAGTGGTCATCTTCTCTATGTTTCAACATATGAAGTAAGGAATGTTCATCATGCGTACCCGGGTAAAACGCATCAGCAGCCTGATGTGATAAGCATACGAGCAGGAGAACTGGCCCTCACAACTGAAATACTTCATGATGAGTTTCATTAAAGGAGCATATTCATCCTTGAGGTACCGAAAAGGAAACAGTCCCTTGAGTTGTCTCAAAAAACCGGGTTTGATGTATGGTTCATAATGTTGTCGATAAGTTTTCTGCCTCTTGTTCCACTGCTCTCCAATGTTGGGTATGTTGGTTGCTAGTGAAATGGATTTTGGTGTTAATGTGAAAGTGACACTAGCAAGAGTGGCTTGATCACCATGTAAATGCAGCACAAACAGATGAGCCAACTCATAATGAAACTGAATATTAGCAACCTTCTCACAAAACTCATAACATGAATGATGCTGGAAACAAAAGATGGCAAGAGGGCAGGCCTGTAACTCAACAAGAGTGGTTGGTTCTTCTCTGATATGTTTGCCACGTCTATGAGGCTTCCTGGGTGCATGTCCCTCTGTGGGTGAGTCACTTTGGGTCTCCTCTTCATAATTATATGAAGGATCAGATGCCATGGCTGTTGGTAGATAAACTACCTTGGAGAAGTAGGTGTTGATATGTCAAACTGTCTTGGAATGTTTTTGGTGATGTGCTTGACCTCTGTCTCCAAGGGAAAACAATGAAATGAGGGACTATAAGGGGAGGGAAAAATAGTGGGAATTTAGGGACTGTTGGGATAGATTTAGTTAGGGAATATGGGATATTTTGGGAGTTTTTGTATAGGATTAGGGTTTGGGGTTTTACATTTGAGAATTTGGAAAAAGGAATTTGGGATAGGGGATTAGTGAATTTAGGGGGTAGGGGAACTTAGGGAACAAGGGAATCAATGGAAAAAAGGGATAAGGGAGTAAACTTGGTGGCAAAACAGTCATCAAAACCCTAGGCAACAATTTTTTTTGAGGAATTTCAAATGGTAGGGTTTGATTGTTTTTTAAACAAGTCTCACCATGTAACACACACCATAACATAAACACCAAACTTGGATAATCAACAGAGGTGGAGCTCTACCTACTTGGAACAAGATAAATTCGTGTGTTTTTCGCGATTGGAGGACGTTCTGGCAATTTTCGGGCCCTTTGGCTGTATGCGCCGCGCATCCAGCTCAATGTGTCACGCCTTCCGTATGTGCCGTGCCGTTGTCATTTTACACTGCACAACGAGGCCCAACGTGCCGCGCCTGGTGAGTGCGCCCCGACTTCTGCCTAGTGCGCCGTGCCAGTCGATTTTCACCCAAACTTGTCACTTACTCAGCCAAATCATTTTTCCTTGCTTCTATTTGCTCTTGGAGTACAAATGGAATTCAAACACTTTGAGAAATGATTTATACATGAGCTTTTCAAATTTAATTTTGCCAAACCCACTTTCATAATGTTTTGCAAATGACTTTATTTCAAACTCTGTTTTTGGACTTTTTCACTTCTTTTAAGTTTTTTGATGAACTAAATGACCTGAGCTTTGCTTGTTATGCAAGTGTTAGAGCTTCTGGGCTAAGGAAAGAAACCAGGATTACAGATGAAGAAATTTACAATGAGGAAAACAAATTTTTCATGATTTTGTACAATAAAAGCTAAATACTTTGTTTTTTCCTCAAAATAGAGTTTTGAGGAAAAACACATTTGCGAACACTTGGCAATCAAATTTATTGATGTTGCAACCTCCTCATGGCCTGCTGGTAATTATTGGACATTTTGACACATTTTTCGATGAAACCCTAGGCCTATTTGACCCTGAAACCCTAAAGACAACCTTTGCAATTTTCAAGATAAAAAGAAGACTGTATGTTTTTAAATGAACAAACATGAGCCAGCAGGTAGATAACATGAGGGAAACTGTAGGAATGCCACTACCGTCAGATGATCCATGCGCCTAATGGAATGCAACTCACTGGGCGGGACACCTAATATGAAATGCAACAAGAGGATTTGATCTCTGACGGAGGGGTGAAAATACCGACTCTAACATTGGCTCCAATGGGGATGGTAGCTCCTTTGAGGTGCCAAGAACTATAGATCTCTTGGAAAGCAGGCAGTGCCTTCGTCCATTGGGCTATGGAGTGAATAACTTCAAAACACCCAAAAACCAATTACTACGAAACTTTGACTCAAGACTCATAGTTGAACTGACTAATCCAAAACTGAAACAAGACTCTCAAAAGCTGAAACTGGACACTCAGCTGAAACTATCTTTAAACTAATTGAAACAAAAATGACTCAAGACTGCCTTAACTGAAACAAGTACTTACAAAGCTTTTAAATGGCAGCATACCATCGAGATTTGAGAACTTCAAATCATGATGACAACCACCTGCCTACTGATGAAATATGTACAATCATGTGTAGTGAGCCTTATAATGTAACCAATCCAACAAATGGCTACTCAATGAAATTCTGCTCTCACTTTCCCCGAGCAAGAAGAACGATGTACATGTAGGAAACTCACAATAACCATTGAAACAAAGGCTTATGATAGCAAACCAGGCAACATTTATCTTCTTTAGTGCTTGCAAAAGGATGCTGAAGGGATCTTGAAAATCCTGAAGCATTATCTTGTCTTGAGATCCAGCAGCAAAAATACAAGTACTCCCTTCATTCTGATCTGAAAGAACAGTGGGTCACTGATTGATAGTAACTGACTTGAATTCTAGCTTACTGTGTCCCTCAGACTCACATTCCTCAATTTCATGTTCTGGGTCATTCTTAAACTGAAAAAATCTTCAAGATTACCAAACATGACAGCCTTATCATTTTCATGAAAGAGAATATTATCTATTCGTTGATCTATAAGGCTAATGTCAAGACTGTCATCATTTTCAAAAGAAGAAGAAGTTTCACCAGCACCTTCTTGACCATTTGCACACTGCAGACCTGCATTAGCTTTGGATGTGACCTGACCTTTCAAGAGTCGATCTATCTCATCTTCAGAAAGAGGAGATAAGACTTTCTGTTTTGTTTTGCTCAAGTGATTTTTGTCTTCTTGAAATAACATGAAAAACATGAAAAATCTGACTGACAGTCCTCAATTCCCTGATCTTCTAAAATTTGAAAACATTGTTGATTATCTTCATATGACATTGCAACCAAATTTTCATTTACCACTGAGTTATTGAAAGAATATTTTTCAGTTACTTGAACAAGAATCTCGTCTTGTTTTTCATAAAATCACTGGATTACCTCCTTATGCAGGCTTGGTTCTAATGAAATGAGAACACTTTGGTCAATAACTCTATCTTCTTCATTCCAGATGATCTCAACAACAGAGCTCTCCTTCATGGAATTCAGACCAAGGTACTTTTGATCATCACAATCTGAATCTAGTACTGAAATAGCTGACTTGACTTTATCACATTCTAAGATTGAAACTTGACTTTCATGCATGTTGTCTTCTTCTATGGACAGATCTAAAATAAAACCTTATCTTTCATAATTTTCCACTGTAGTAAGATCTTGATCCAACTGCAAATTTTCCTGCGCATCTTGATGAGTATCCTCTAAGTTCTCTTTATGCTGCTAAAATGGATTTTCGTACAGAGCCTCCATGATCTCATCGTCCATGAAGTCATCATCTTCATAAACTTTCTCAAGATGTTCAATAAAACTATAAACATGTTTGCAACAGTTCTGAACGAAATTTAATGATGGATAAGATTCTTTATACATTTCAAAGAACATGGTATTAAAATCCTTTAAACAATGAATACAAGCAGGCGGCAAGCTTTCATACCAATTTCGGGCTTGACCTTCCAGAGTGGCCATGAATATCTTCATCAAGCAATCTTCAGGAAAATCAACTTTCAACTTGCGAATATGTATGTGAAATCTAACCAGATGTAAAGCAGCATCATTCCTATTATCCTCTTTAAACATAGGCAAATTACTTTGCTAGTTTACCTTTGGAATTTTATTTGGAAAACCTGGAATGTGATCTCGGCTCATGGGAGCATACCGTCGAGCAAGCAAATCCATTTTGATAACAATGAATTGACCAAGAAATTCTTCAGGCTACTGATTCGCAGAGATCTCAATGGGGCAAGGTAGGCAATCATTTTGGCACTTAAATTTGAGTGAAATGGATGGAATAGACAAGTGAGGTGTTGAATATGGCAAGAGAAATCATGGGTCCTCCCCAAACAGCTGAAAACATCAAATAACTAAAGCAAACTTCAAGTAGAGCATTTCACTTTCAATGATTTCTACTTACACTCTTGTTTGTTTAGTTCAGAAGAAATAAGATAGATAATGGCATGCAATCACATAAACAAATTCAAAATTACAGAGAGAAGCACTGTACCAAGACAAATTGCCACATGAATTCCAAAGAGTGCTGCAAATCCTGGTCTCAATTCCTTAGCCAACATGAAAATATGAGTGTACAATGAAGCTCAATGCTTTCTCAGGAGTCCAACCATGCTAATGACTGAAAAACAACATAATATAGACAAACATAGCTAATCCTTGCCTCTAGGGGTCAAGCTCACATGTTTAGGAGCTGATCCAACTGATTCTAAACTAAGAACAAGAAATTAGGCAACATAACAACATGCGTCTAGAAACAAGGGAACTGATTCATTCAGTTTCAAACAACCTTTAAACTGATGAATCTACCTCTACAAGTGAAAATATAACATATTTACATCATAATCCATCAATATTCATCAAATTACATCATAAATTTTCCATTAGGAAAGTGAAAAAGTCTAACTAGGCGAAGCTGGGTGAAAAACAAAGCAAAACTTGGTCAAACTGACAATTTTTCCTCTATGCATAGCGCATGTTTGAACCGACGTTTGGAGGCCTTCCCGATGTCCAAATGAGCTGCATGTGTGCTTGCTGGAAAGGACTGCCTGTCTAATTTCCAACCCAAGTGTAATTTTTCAATTTGGTCTCCATTTGCCCCTCCAAAAGTCCATTCTCCCAACACTGCTTCCTGTGTGTCAAAATAGGGGCAATGAGGTCATTTTTTGAGTGTTTTTGACCTTTTTGAGGGCTCAAAACCTGCACAAATTTCTTGGCCATAGGTAGGCAAGTGTAATTTTGCATGGAAAATCCAAAAATTCTGAGTTTTTTAGATTTGGAGGCCCCTATCAAAAGCGAGCGCCACGTGGCGTGGCACATAGGGCAGAAAAACCTGTTTTTTGTGCCAAAAATTTGCAAAATGAAAACATTGCTCCAAATTTCTTGAAATTTGGGCTGACTCTTCTCTATCAAGCATGATTTTGGGCCAAGGGTGCTTCAGCTAAGATCTAAAGTCCTTCATCGTCTTTTTGCCTCCTTGATGCTCTCTTCAACTTTGCTTTCAAATTCTTGATTCTCGCCTGGCACACCAAGTTCCGGGACAAGTAATGATATGACAAGTTTCTAAGCATATTCTTCTCATTGATTGCCTTCTCCTGCTTCCCCTCCAAGTGGATATTGACCCTTTTGATCCATAACTCCCTATCGGCATTGATCTCTTGCTCCAATGAAGTGAACTCCACCCTCCTCCTTCGAGCAGCTTGGCGGTTTTGTCGAATGTTTTGCAACTCCATAACCACTTGCTGATCCTCAAGCTGCTTATTCCTCTACTCCAAGTACTGTATAGTCCATTGGGCTCTATCCAAGTTGGTAGACAAGGCATCAATGTTCACCTGCTGCTCCTTAATGATCTCTCTAAGATTTGCGCTTTGCGCGCCCATATCGGTATCGTCACCCTCAATGAGGATGAAATCAGTCTCCCGCTCACCTAATAGTCCTTCCTCCTGTAGTGGCCTCTTGCCTCGGTCCTGAACCTGCTGTGCTGATGATGTAAGCGAGGCCCCTTCTACCCCAGGTGGAAATAACACTTGCTTTGCTGCTGCAAACAACCGTCTAGTGCCCCTCTGATAAGTGATGAACATCGGCACACTAGCGGTCCCATGGCCCTCATGCTGATAAGAAGCTCCACCTGTCTCATGCCCAACCTCTAAAGGTCCCTGTTGATCTCTGAAAAACTCATGAGAGATGAAGTCATCCCAAGTGATGCCCTGTAATCGAAGCTGATGAACGACCACAATTTTGATGAGAGCAAAATGATAAATACTGTTGAACTGCTGCTGAGGGGTCTTATGCTGCACAAGAGTGGTCATCTTCTCTATGTTTCGGCATATGAAGTAAGGAATGTTCATCATGCGTACCCGGGTAAAATGCATCAGCAACCTGATGTGATAAGCATACAAGTGGGAGAACTGGCCCTCACAGCTGAAATACTTCATGATGAGTTTCATTAAAGGAGCATATTCATCCTTGAGGTACCGAAAAGGAAACACTCTCTTGAGTTGTCTCAAAAAACCGGGTTTGATGTATGGTTCATAATGTTGCCAGTCAATTTTCTGCCTCTTGTTCCATTGCTCTCCAATGTTGGGTATGTCGGTTGCTAGTGAAATGGATTTTGGTGTTAATGTGAAAGTGACACTAGCAAGAGTGGCTTGATCACCATGTAAATGGAGCACAAACAAACGAGCCAACTCATAATGAAACTAAATATTAGAAACCTTCTCACAAAACTCATAACATGACTGATTCTGGAAACAAAAGATGGAAAGAGGGCAGGCCTGTAACTCAACAAGAGTGGTTGGTTATTCTCTGATATGTTTGCCACCTCTATGAGACCTCCTGGGTGCATGTCCCTCTGTGGGTGAGTCACTTTGTGTCTCCTCTTCATAATCATATGAAGGATCAGATGCCATGGCTGTTGGTAGATAAGCTGCCTTGGAGAAGTAGGTGCTGATATGTCAAACTGTCTTGGACTGTTTTTGGTGATGTGCTTGACCTCTGTCACCAAGGGAAAACAGTGAAATGAGGGACTATAAGGGGAGGGAAAAATAGTGGGAATTTAGGGACTGTTGGGATAGATTTAGTTAGGGAATATGGGATATTTTGGGAGTTTTTGTATAGGATTAGGGTTTGAGGTTTTACATTTGAGAATTTGGAAAAGGGAATTTGGGATAGGGGATTAGTGAATTTAGGGGGTAGGGGAACTTAGGGAATAAGGGAAATAATGGAAAAAAGGGATAAGGGAGTAAAATTGGTGGCAAAACAGTCATCAAAACCCTAGGCAACAATTTTGTTTGAGGAATTTCAAATGGTAGGGTTTGATTGTTTTTTAAACACTCACCATGTAACACACACCATAACATAAACACCAAACTTGGATAATCAACAGAGGTGGAGCTCTACCTAC
Source organism: Pinus tabuliformis (assembly GCA_031772625.1). NCBI lineage: Eukaryota > Viridiplantae > Streptophyta > Pinopsida > Pinales > Pinaceae > Pinus > Pinus tabuliformis. The sequence goes on from CM062819.1 coordinate 989,672,699, forward strand.
TTGGAACAAGATAAATTCGTGTGTTTTTGGCGATTGGATGACGTTCTGGCAATTTTCGGGCCCTCTGGTTGTATGCACCGCGCATCCAACCCAATGTGCCGTGCCTTCTGTATGCGCCGCACCCTTGTTATTTTACGCTGCACAATGAGACCCAATGCGCCACGCCTGGTGACTGTGCCGCGCCTTCTACCTAGTGCGCTGCGCCGGTCGATTTTCACCCAAACTTGTCACTTACTCACCCAAATCATTTTGCTTTGCTTCTCTTTGCTCTTGGAGTACAAATGGACTTCAAACACTTGGAGAAATGATTTATACATGAGCTTTTCAAATTTAATTTTTCCAAACCCACTTTCATAATGTTTTACAAATGACTTTATTTCAAACTCTGTTTTTGGACTTTTTCACTTCTTTTAAGTTTTGTGATGAACTAAATGACCTGAGCTTTGCTTGTTTTGCAGGTGTTGGAGCTTCTGGGCTAAGGAAAGAAACCAAGATTACAGATGAAGAAATTTACAATGAGGAAAACAAAATTTTCATGATTTTGTACAATAAAAGCTAAATACTCTATTTTTTCCTCAAAATAGAGTTTTGAGGAAAAACACATTTGCGAACACTTGGCGATGAAATTTATTGATGTTGCAACCTCCTCATGGCCTGCTGGTAATTATTGGACATTTTGACACATTTTTTTACGAAACCCTAATGAAACCCTAGACCTATTTGACCATGAAACCCTAAAGACAACCTTTGCAATTTTCAAGATAAAAAGAAGACTGTGTATGTTTTTAAATGAACAAACATGAGCCAGTAGGTAGATAACATGAGGGAAACTGTAGGAATGCTTCTACCATCAGATGCTCCATGCACCTAATGGAATGCAAATGACTGGGCGGGACACCTAATATGAAATGCAACAAGAGGATTTGATCTCTGACGGAGGGGTGAAAATACTGACTCTAACATTGGCTCCAATGGGGATGGTAGCTCCTTTGAGGTGCCAAGAACTACAGATCTCTTGGAAAGCAGGTAGTGCCTTCGTCCATTGGGCTATGGAGTGAATAACTTCAAAACACCCAAAAACAAATTACTAAGAAACTTTGACTCAAGACTCATAGTTGAACTGACTAATCCAAAACTGAAACAAGACTCTCAAAAGCTGAAACTAGACACTCAACTGAAACTATCTTTAAACTGATTGAAACAAAAATGACTCAAGACTGACTTAACTGAAACAAGTACTTACAAAGCTTTCAAGTGGCAGCAGACCATCGAGATTTGAGAACTTCAAATCATGATGACAACCACCTGCCTACTGATGAAATATGTACAATCATGTGTAGTGAGCCTTCCAATTTAACCAATCCAACAAATTGCTACTCAGTGAAATTCTGCTCTCACTTTCCCCGAGCAAGAAGAACGATGTACATGTAGGAAACTCACAATAACCACTGAAACCAAGGCTTATGATAGCAAACCAGGCAACATTTATCTTCTCTAGTGCTTGCAAAAGGATGCCAAAGGGATCTTGAAAATCCTGAAGCATTATCTTGTCTTGAGATCCAGCAGCAAAAATACAAGTACTCCCTTCATTTTGATCTGAAAGAACAGTGGGTTGCTGATTGATAGTAACTGACTTGAATTCTGGTTTACTGTGTCTCTCAAACTCACATTCCTCAATTTCATGGTCTGGGTCATTCTTAAACAGAAAAAAAAAAAAAAAAATCTTCAAGATTATCAAACATGATAGCCTTATCGTTTTCATGAAAGAGAATATTATCTATTCGTTGATCTATAAGGTTAATGTCAAGACTGTCATCATTTTCAAAAGAAGAAGAAGTTTCACCAGCACCTTCTTGACCATGTGCACACTGCAGACCTGCATTTGCTTTGGTTGTGACCTGACCTTTCAAGAGTCGATCTATCTCATCTTCAGATAGAGGAGATAAGACTTTCTATTTTGTTTTGCTCAAGTGATTTTTGTCTTCTTGAAATAACATGAAAAACATGAAAAATCTGACTGACAGTCCTCAATTCCCTGATCTTCTAAAATTTGAAAACATTGTTGATTATCTTCATATGACATTGCAACCAAATTATCATTTACCACTGAGTTATTGAAAGAATATTTTTCACTTACTTGAACAAAGATCTCATCTTTTTTTTCATAAAATCACTGGATGACCTCCTTATGCAGGCTTGGTTCTAATGAAATGAGAACACTTGGGTCAATAACTCTATCTTCTTCATTGCAGATGATCTCAACAGCAGAGCTCTCTTTCATGGAATTCAAACCAAGGAACTTTTGATCATCACGATCTGAATCTAGATCTGAAATAGCTGACTTGACTTTATCACATTCTAAGATTGAAACTTGACTTTCATGCATGCTGTCTTCTTCTATGGACAGATCTAAAATAAAACCTTCTCTTTCATAATTTTCCACTGTAGTAAGATCTTGATCCAGCTACAAATTTTCCTGCGCATCTTGATGAGTATCCTCTAAGTTCTCTTTATGCTGCTAAAATGGATTTTCGTACAGAGCCTCCATGATCTCATCGTCCATGAATTCATCATCTTCATAAACTTTCTCAAGATGTTCAATAAAACTATAAACATGTTTGGAACAGTTCTGAACCAAATTTAATGATGGATAAGATTCTTTATACCTTTAAAGAACATGGTATGAAAATCCTTTAAACAGTGAATAGAAGCAGGCGACAAACTTTCATACCAAGATCGAGCTTCACCTTCGAGATTGGCCATGAATATCTTCATCAAGCAATCTTCAGGAAAATCAACTTTCAACTTGTGAATATGTATGTGAAATCTAACCAGATGTAAAGCAACATCATTCCTATTATCATATTTAAACATAGGCAAATTCCTTTGCCAGTTTACCTTTGGAATTTTATTTGGAAAACCTGGAGTGTGATCTTGGCTCATGGGAGCATACCGTCGAGCAAGCAAATCCATTTTGATAACAATGAATTGACCAAGAAATTCTTCAGGCTACTGATTCTTGAAGAATAGAGTCGCCATAAAAAATCGGAACCTTGGGATTCTTCGACATTGGAGTCGCCAGGTGAATGATTTCAGCCTTCCTGTGTTTGACTACTATCCACCATCAATAATCAAATCTGAACTTGATACATGTTACTGAGGTAATTTGCAAGTCAGATGTTCAGCTTATAAGACTAGACCGGAGATTGACTGAAGCAGCTTTTATCTACTTTCGCTAATGCAAAGCAAGAGCGTTTCGAAGGCTACCTGGCTAATATTCAGGCTCTCTCTTGTTGGCATTATGGCTAAAGTATTGTCCTTGATGGCAACCCATTCAGGTGGTAGTTCACTATTCTTCAAGTCAGCAGCAGAAGTTGATGATCAACTCTCATTTTATTGAAAAATTATGAAGGACGCAGGAAGCCAGTTCAGAAGGTGCGTACCCGCAGGTATACCATGCAGAACCCGCGTCCAAGGACGCAGGCCAGCCGTTCAGGGGGTGCGTCCACCCAGTGCACACATTTCAAGGCAGAGAAAAGCACGTGGGGGTTTCTTGTGTGGTATCTAGCCGACGGTTTTATGTTTCTATGGTGTCGGCTCGTGGTATTGTTCCATGTTTTGAGGAGGAGCTTGCCTATATAAAGCAAAGGAGATCATTTGGATTTGGTAAGTCTTGGGTTGAATATCTTATGAGGGCTAGATCTGGTCTAGATCTAAACAAGGCGAATTTACTGATGGACCGAGATCTCTTCGGCGCATGTTCAGATCTGTGGATCTGATTGTCTGGGTTACTTCTGAAGTCTTGAAATCATCTATGCCCGGAGGGACGCAGGAGCGAAGAGTTTCAGGTGCGCCGGACGCAGGCGCAGAAGGGTTCAGGTGCGCCGGGACGCAGGAAGTTCAGTAGACTCAGTGCGACGGACTCAGGCTAGCAGTTGAGCAGAGTGCGTCCGGGACGCAGGCCAGCAGTTGAGAAGGGTGCGTCCAGGGACTCAGGCCAGCAGTTGAGCAGGGTGAGTCCGGGACTCAGGCTAGCAGTTGAGCAGGGTGAGTCCGGACTCAGGCTAGCAGTTGAGCAGGGTGCTTCCTTCTCTTAAAATCTTTGTTTATCATTGTTGTGTTCTGGGTTTGGTCCTATTATTGTTGATCTGGTTACTTCAGTTGATTGGGTGTTTCAGAAGGTTGTTTGAGCTTCAATGTTGTTGTTGGGTCCAGTATGAAAATTGGATGAAATGTGGCCTTTCAGTTTATGGGTTGTGCTTCAGTGTATCCAGTATGAAAATTGATGAAACGTGGTACTTGAAGGAGAGAAGATTGTAGGCCGGCACCTACGTACTAGTATCTAAGCTAGTACAAGAGCTAAAGGAAATCTTTGGAGCATTGTAGCAGGTAGTAGCCTGCGTACTAGTAAATGGATCGGCTAGTACAAGAGCAAAGGGGGTTGTAGCTCCCGTACTGGTATAAGGCTGCACCAGTACAAATATTGTAAAAGAATTTTCTTATTAAGAAGAAGATTGAGATGACTTGCAGCAGGTGGTTTTTCTCCCGCATTGGGTTTCCACCTTACATCATTGTGTTCATGTGTGTGCCTTATGTGTGATGATCTACTTTATGTTACTGCATCTGTTAACTGATAATATGGTTGATAATGTTCTAATGCACTCATTGAAGATCGATTAACTTAATCATAAGAAGTTGTGGAAGTAGCATATATGAATCTGATTATGGAAATGAAAAAGTTTTATTAATATGATAATACTGATTCACCCCCCCCTCTCAGTATTATTTTCAACAATTGGTATCAGAGCAGGTCCTTTGATAGAAGCTTGATCGCTTGAAGGAGATCCGTGGAACAATGGGAAAGAAGCTTAAGAAGAAAGCTAATAAGAAAAAGAAGTCATCTCAGAAGAACTATGACAGTGGAAGAATCGATTGGGGATTAGGCATAAGAAGCTCTTCAGATTCAGAATCATATTCAGAGTCATTATCAGGTATGAATGTGTTATCCTCTGATGTTCCAGCTATATTTCCTTGTGAAAGAGATGAAAGTGATAGCGAAACTACTGAATTTGCTCTTATGGGTGAACAAGAAAGATATCAAATAGAGGCAGAATTTAAAAGGCTGACAGACAAAATTAGAGATCAACAAGATCTATTAAAAAAAAAGGAATGTGATTTCAAAGAAGAAGCTACCAAACTAAGGGCACAACTAGAAGAAGGAAACAAGGTAAGAAAGCTACTCAAGGACAAGGAAGACCAATGTCAAAAATTGCAGCATGAAGTGACATCATTAAGAAAAAAAGTCAACGAAAGAAGCACAACCATCAAGAAACTCAAAGATAGATCCAGCTACTATGAAAATCTTGAAGCTACAATCCTCTCACTAAAAGGAGATCTTGAAGAATCAAAGAAGCAGAATACAGATCTACTCCAAGCTTAAAATCTCAATTGGAATGTGCCTTCCGAGTTTGTCAAATGCAGCAGGATCTGTATGAAGAACAAGAAAAAGAAATTCTCAAACTAAGGGAACAAATGGAAGAAGGAAGGAAAGCTGAAGAAATTTTGAAAAAGAAATCTCTTGAAAAGGAAGAACAGCTTCAGGTTGAGGTAAATATCTTGAAAGGTAAACTAGAAGAAAAGGATAAGCTTTTACGATTTCAAGATAGCTCTAAAGTATTGGATGATATTCTTAGTAGTCAAAGGTCCCCTGCTATAAAGACTGGTCTTGGTTTCCATGAATCTATTGAAGGTGAATCTAGTTCACAAGGTGAGGCAAGAAACTCTAAAATGAAATCTAAAGTGATCAACGAAGAAGTGAAAGATCAATCTCATCATCAACCAAGGAAAGAGATTCCTCAAAGAAAATCCTTTACTCCTCCTATGAATAATGTTGAATGTTATGTATGTCATAATCTTGGACATGTTGCAGCTAGATGTAGAAGAAGAAGAGTTCAAGACCATTATGCAGAAAGGTCATCTCAATCAAGGTACTTTTATGGATATTGCTTTGCTTGCAATATGTTTGGTCACAAAGCTACTGATTGTTACAGGAGGAATATGATACATGTAAGATGTTATGCATGTAACAAGCTTGGACATATAGCCAAGGAATGCAGGAACAAAGTTTGGGCACCATATCAAAAGGAGAAAATGTCATCATCACGCTTGAAGATATGGAGGAAAAAGGAACTACAGTCAGAAAAGGATGGCACAGTACAATGTACAGACATACCAGAATCAGAGGAAGCTGAAAGTACAGGACGCAGTGCAGTAACAGGAGACCTGCGTGCGGACGTAGGCCAGACCAAGTCCAGGTGCGTCCAGGACGCAGTTCAGTAACTGAAAATTTGCGTGGGGACGCAGAGCAACTGAGGATCAGGTGCGTCCCTGAAGCAAAAGGACGCGGCACAATAGTAATTTTGGGTGCGTTCCTGAGTAAAAGTACGCGGCGCGATAGTGTTTTTGGGTGCGTCCCTGCAGCAACAGGACGCAGCGCAGCAGAAGATGAAGTGCGTACCTGTCTCAAAGCATTTATTGGCTGATTCTTCTTGATATGCATGATCAGATTTAACAGATGGCACTGGTTCAGGGGGAGCATATGTCCTAAATGCATTGTTGGCATTATGGTCCTTGGTGACAATGCTTATGATTCATCTTGCTATTATGAGTTAGTCACATGATCAGATGTATGGTTGATTCTCTAATGATGCTTGCATGAAGTCTTTATCCTTGGCACATATATGGATGAGGTTGGCTGATTTCGTGGATGATTACTCAAAGTCGCATTGTTGGAGACATGATGATGATGAGTCACTCATACGCATTTCATGATGATGCTGACATGAGCATGATGCATAAATTCTTTCTTGGCACAAATAGATGAGGATTGTTGGCTGGATACAGGGATGATTATTCATACATATGTTGATTGATGCTGATGCTTTCATTTGATGGCTCTTGATTCATGTAGATCTGGATGGTTATGAGTTGATGATACTATGGAGCAAATTATACAGTGCTGTTGTTTGTCATGATCTTTAGATGTTTGGAAGGTCGTAGCAAGACTCATGTTGTAATGGTCTATCTATTATCGTCATCTCTTCAGGTCATGTAACGGCCTATGTCCCCCCACTATGCATAGGATGAAGATGTAATGTATTTGGTTTTCATATTTCCGATGTATTCCCACTTGGTTGGATGGATGATCCTTATTGTGATGGGTGATGGATGTATGTATTTTATAGAGTCATGTTCTTCTTGTAGAACATCTTTTTGCAGACCTTACTTACAGTCAGGGGGAGCTTGAGCATGAACAACACTATATAGCAGAGCAGACATCTCAGCTTGTTCCCAGAAAGACCATTATCAGATTGGAGCACCATGACATATACAAAGGGGGAGCTCATTCAGAGACTTCAGCAGATCTGGTTCATAGTCAAAGGGAGCATGTTCTTAGGGGGAGCATACCCCTTTGCCCTTGATGTCAAAGGGGGAGAGTGATCTGGTGTTGTTGCCATCAAGTCCAAAGGGGGAGATTGTTGGCATTATGATGCATGTGTTGTACTTGATGGCAACCCCCCTCATAGAAGACCATCTCACTTATATACATTCAGAAGAGATATCAGATGTAACATAATACATAGATGCAGGACAACTCAAAGGAATCAAATGGCAAGTTCTTAGTAAGCTTTGCCATCAAGTCCAATGGGGGAGATTGTTGGCATTATGGCTAAAGTATTGTCCTTGATGGCAACCCATTCAGGTGGTAGTTCACTATTCTTCAAGTTAGCAGCAGAAGTTGATGATTAGCTCTCATTTTATTGAAAAATTATGAAGGACGCAGGAAGCCAGTTCAGAAGGTGCGTACCCGCAGGTATACCATGCAGAACCCGCGTCCAAGGACGCAGGCCAGCCGTTCAGGGGGTGCATCCACCCAGTGCACACATTTCAAGGCAGAGAAAAGCACGTGGGGGTTTCTTGTGTGGTATCTAGCCGACGGTTTTATGTTTCTATGGTGTCAGCTCGTGGTATTGTTCCATGTTTTGAGGAGGAGCTTGCCTATATAAAGCAAAGGAGATCATTTGGATTTGGTAAGTCTTGGGTTGAATATCTTATGAGGGCTAGATCTAGTCTAGATCTAAACAAGGCGAATCTACTGATGGACCGAGATCTCTTCGGCGCATGTTCAGATCTGTGGATCTGATTGTCTGGGTTACTTCTGAAGTCTTGAAATCATCTATGCCCGGAGGGACGCAGGTGCAGTAAGGGTTCAGGTGCGTCCGGGACGCAGGAGCGAAGAGTTTCAGGTGCGCCGGACGCAGGCGCAGAAGGGTTCAGGTGCGCCGGGACGCAGGAAGTTCAGTAGACTCAGTGCGACGGACTCAGGCTAGCAGTTGAGCAGAGTGCGTCCGGGACGCAGGCCAGCAGTTGAGCAGGGTGCGTCCAGGGACTCAGGCCAGCAGTTGAGCAGGGTGAGTCCGGGACTCAGGCTAGCAGTTGAGCAGGGTGAGTCCGGACTCAGGCTAGCAGTTGAGCAGGGTGCTTCCTTCTCTTAAAATCTTTGTTTATCATTGTTGTGTTCTGGGTTTGGTCCTATTATTGTTGATCTGGTTACTTCAGTTGATTGGGTGTTTCAGAAGGTTGTTTGAGCTTCAATGTTGTTGTTGGGTCCAGTATGAAAATTGGATGAAATGTGGCCTTTCAGTTTATGGGTTGTGCTTCAGTGTATCCAGTATGAAAATTGATGAAACGTGGTACTTGAAGGAGAGAAGATTGTAGGCCGGCACCTACGTACTAGTATCTAAGCTAGTACAAGAGCTAAAGGAAATCTTTGGAGCATTGTAGCAGGTAGTAGCCTGCGTACTAGTAAATGGATCGGCTAGTACAAGAGCAAAGGGGGTTGTAGCTCCCGTACTGGTATAAGGCTACACCAGTACAAATATTGTAAAAGAATTTTCTTATTAAGAAGAAGATTGAGATGACTTGCAGCAGGTGGTTTTTCTCCCGCATTGGGTTTCCACCTTACATCATTGTGTTCATGTGTGTGCCTTATGTGTGATGATCTACTTTATGTTACTGCATCTGTTAACTGATAATATGGTTGATAATGTTCTAATGCACTCATTGAAGATCGATTAACTTAATCATAAGAAGTTGTGGAAGTAGCATATATGAATCTGATTATGGAAATGAAAAAGTTTTATTAATATGATAATACTGATTCACCCCCCCCCTCTCAGTATTATTTTCAACATCTCTGTAGTCTATAAAACAAATAACACTAACAAACAAACAATTTCTTCCCCAGTATGGTCGCCACTATGTTAGTTCCTAGATTTACCTTAGGCTGAAAAGGTAGGATCCAAGGCCAGCATCAAACCACGCTCAGCCTGGTAGCTAGCCCTACCAGGTTAGGAGAGGGATCTCTCCGGGTCAATCTCAGAAAATAATGATCTATGGGGCTTGATATGACTGAAATATCTTCTGATTTTAGGCTAGGTATATGTGCAAGAAAGTTGATTTGATAAAATAGTGTTTTGTTGGCTCAAAGGGAAAGGCACATTTTGGGGTTGCGGGGATTGAGGCTCAGTTCTACAGAGATCTCAATGGGGCAAGGTAGGCATCATTTTGGCACTTAAATTTGAGAGAGATGGAAGGAATAGACAGGTGAGGTGTTGAAGAGGGCAAGAGCAATCATGGATCCTCCCCAAACAGCTGAAAACATCAAATAACTAAAGCAAACTTCAAGTAGAGCATTGCACTTTCAATGAATTCTACTTACACTCTTGTTTGTCTAGTTCAGAAGAAATAAGATAGATAATGGCATGCAATCACATAAACAAATTCACAATTACAAAGAGAAGCACTGTACCAAGACAAATTGCCCCATGAATCCCAAAGAGTGTTGCAAATCCTGGTCTCAATTCCTTAGCCAAAATGAAAATATGAGTGTACAATGAACCTCAATGCTTTCTCAAGACTCCAACCATGCTAATGAATGAAAAACAACATAATATAGAAAAACATAGCTCATCCTTGCCTCTAGGGGTCGATCTCACATGTTTAGGAGCTAATCCAACTGATTCTAAACTAAGAACTAGAAATTAGGCAACATAACAACATGCCTCTAGAAACAAGGGGACTGATTCATTCAGTTTCAAATAACCTTTAAACTGATGAATCTACCTCTACAAGTGAAAATCTAACATATTTACATCATAATCCATCAATATTCATCAAATTACATCATAAATTTTCCATTAGGAAAGTGAAAAAGTCAAACTAGGCGAAGTTGGGCGAAAAACAAAGCAAAACTTGGTCAAACTGGCAATTTTTCCTCTATGCGCCGCGCCTGATTCTCTATGTGTAGTTCCTATTTGGACCCACTTTTGGAGGCCTTCCCAATGTCCAAATGAACTCCATTTGTGCTTGCTAGAAAGGTATGCCTGTCTGCTTTCCAACCCAAGTGGAATTTTTCAATTTGGCCTCCACTTTCCCCTCCAAACGTCCATTCTCCCAACACTGCTTCCTGTGTGTCAAAATAGGGGCAGTGAGGTCATTTTTTGAGTGTTTTTGACCTTTTTGAGGGCTCAAAACCTGCCCAAATTTCTTGGCCATAGGTAGGAAAGTGTAATTTTTCATGAAAAATCCAAAAATGCTAAGTTTTTGAGATTTGGAGGCCCCTAGCAAAAGCGAGCGCCACGTGGCGTGATGCATAGGGCAGAAAAACCTGTTTTTTGTGCCAAAAATTTGCAAAATGCAAAAATTGCTCCAAATTTCTTGATATTTGGGCTGACTCTTCACTATCAAGCATGATGTTGGGCCAAGGAAGCTTCAGCCAGGATCTGAAGTCCTTCATCCTCTTTTTGCCTCCTTGATGCCCTCTTCAACTTTGCTTTCAAATTCCTGATTCTCGCTTGGCACACCAAGTTCCGGGACAAGTAATGATATGACAAGTTTCTAAGCATATTCTTCTCATTGATTACCTTCTCTAGCTTCCTCTCCAAGTGGATATTGACTCTTTCAAGCCATAACTCCCTATTGGCATTGATCTCTTGCTCCATTGAAGTGAACTCCACCCTCCTCCTTCGGGCAGCTTGGCGATTTTGCCGAATGTTTTGCAACTCCATAACCACCTGCTGATCCTCAAGCTGCTTATTCCTCTGATCCAAGTATTGTATAGTCCATTGGGCTCTATCCAAGTTGGTAGACAAGGCATCAATGTCCGCCTGCTGCTCCTTAATGATCTCTCTAAGATTTTCACTTTGCGGGCCCATATCAGTATCATCACCCTCAATGAGGATGAAATCAGTCTCCCGCTCACCTGATGGTCCTTCCTCCTGTAGTGGCCTCTTGCCTCAGTCCTGAACCTGCTGTGCTGATGATGGAAGCGAGGCCCCTTCCACCCCGGGTGGAGATAACACTCGCTTTGTTGCTGCAAACAACCGTCTAGTGCCCCTCTGATAGGTGATGAACACCGGCACACTAGCAGTCTCATGGCCCTCATGCTGATAAGAAGGTCCACTTGTCTCATGCCCAGCCTCTAAAGGTCCCTGTTGAGCTCTAAAAAACTCACGAGAGATGAAGTCATCCCAAGTGATGCCCTGTAATCCAAGCTAATGAACGACCACAATTTTGATGAGAGCAAAATGATAAATACTGTTGAACTGCTGTTGAGGGGTCTTGTGCTGCACAAGAGTGGTCATATTCTCTATGTTTCAGCATATGAAGTAAGGAATGTTCATCATGCATACCTGGGTAAAATGCATCAGCAGCCTGATGTGATAAGCATACAAGCGGGAGAACCAACCCTCACAGCTGAAATACTTCATGATGAGTTTCATTAAAGGAGCATATTCATCCTTGAGGTACCGAAAAGGAAACACTCTCTTGAGCTGTCTCAAAAAACCGGGTTTGATGTATGGTTCATAATGCTGTCGGTCAATTTTCTGCCTCTTGTTCCACTGCTCTCCAATGTTGGGTATGCCAGTTGCTAGTGAAATGGATTCTTGTGTTAATGTGAAAGTGACACCATCAAGAGTGGCTTGATCACCATGTAAATGCAACACAAACAGACGAGCCAACTCATAATGAAACTGAATATTAGCAACCTTCTCACAAAACTCATAACATGACTGATGCTGGAAACAAAAGATGGCATGAGGGCAGGCCTGTAACTCAACAAGAGTGGTTGGTTCTTCTCTGATATGTTTGCCACCTCTATGAGGCCTCCTGGGTGCATGTCCCTCTGTGGGTGAGTCACTTTGGGTCTCCTCTTCATAATCATATGAAGGATCAGATGCCATGGCTGCTGGTAGATAAACTGCCTTGGAGAAGTAGGTGCTGATATGTCACACTGTCTTGGACTGTTTTTGGTGATGTGCTTGACCTCTCTCACCAAAGGGAAAACAATGAAATGAGGGACTATAAGGGGAGGGAAAAATAGTGGGAATTTAGGGACTGTTGGGATAGATTTAGATAGGGAACATGGGATATTTTGGGAGTTTTTGTATAGTATTAGGGTTTGGGGTTTTACATTTGAGAATTTGGAAAAGGGAATTTGGGATAGGGGATTAGTGAATTTAGGGGGTAGGGAAACTTAGGGAATAAGGGAATCAATGGAAAAAAGGGATAAGGGAGTAAACTTGGTGGCAAAACAGTCATCAAAACCCTAGGCATCAATTTTGTTTGAGGAATTTCAAATGATAGGGTTTGATTGTTTTTTAAACACTCACCATGTAACACACACCATAACATAAACACCAAACTCGGATAATCAACAGAGGTGGAGCTCTACCTACTTGGAACAAGATAAATTCATGTGTTTTTGGCGATTGGAGGACGTTCTGGCAATTTTCGGGCCCTCTGGCTATATGCGCCGCGCATCCAGCCCAATGCGTTGCGCCTTCCGTATGCGCCACACCCTTGTTATTTTACACTGCACAATGAGGCCCAATGCGCCGTGCCTTCTGCCCAGTGCACCGCGCCAGTCGATTTTCACCCAAACTTGTCACTTACTCACCCAAATCGTTTTTCCTTGCTTCTCTTTGCTCTTGGAGTACAAATGGACTTCAAACACTTGGAGAAATGATTTATACATGAGCTTTTCAAATTTAATTTTGCCAAACCCACTTTCATAATGTTTTGCAAATGACTTTATTTCAAACTCTGTTTTTGGACTTTTTCACTTCTTTTAAGTTTTGTGATGAACTAAATGACCTGAGCTTTGCTTGTTTTGCAGGTGTTGGAGCTTTTGGGCTAAGGAAAGAAACCAGGATTACAGATGAAGAAATTTACAATGAGGAAAACAAAATTTTCATGATTTTGTACAATAAAAGCTAAATACTCTTTTTTTTTCTCAAAACAAAATTTTCATGATTTTGTACAATAAAAGCTAAATACTTTGTTTTTTCCTCAAAACAAAGTTTTGAAGAAAAACACATTTGCGAACACTTGGTGATGAAATTTATTGATGCTGCAACCTCCTCATGGCTTGCTGGTAATTATTGGACATTTTGACACATTTTTTGACGAAACCCTAATGAAACCCTAGACCTATTTGACCATGAAACCCTAAAGACAACCTTTGAAATTTTCAAGATAAAAAGAAGATTGTGTATGTTTTTAAATGAATAAACATGAGCCAACAGGTAGATAACATGAGGGAAACTTTAGGAATGCCACTACCGTCAGATGATCCATGCGTCTAATGGAATGCAAATGACTGGGCGGGACACCTAATACGAAATGCAACAAGAGGATTTGATCTCTGACGGAGGGGTGAAAATACTGACTCTAACACCTTACATGCCAAAAGGGAAACAAAAATAACAGACAAACTATGAGCATATTGTCAAGGAGTATGTTGAGGAGGGTGCACAGGAGGCACAACTATCAGACCCGATCACTCATGCATATAAAATTCTATGTGCTCAACTTTAGCTTCCAACTCGTGCAGGTGTTCATTTGTTTAACGAATGTTGACCAATTGCTCCAAGATCTCATTCTCACTGAACTAAATATAATTCATGTAGACCATAAATTCATTTCAGTCATCATATCTATGTTCTTAGAGGATGTCCTAGTTGGTGGATTCCTCTCAGCTGCTCCTTAATGGAATCCAGAGTGTCAGGTAAATCCATGTGGCTTGAGGACCGACCGTGATCCTGAGAAAACTCCCCTGCATGTCCTGAACTCTCTAAGCCCGCCAAAGACAAGTTGTTTCCTTCACATTGGCCTGCCTACCTTTGTTAACAACCGCCTCCGTGAGGTGAGCCTCCCTAGTCAGGCATGATTGAGGTCCTGCCGCAATCTTGAACTTGAAACATAATTAAGACCCAAGACGCCTGAGAAAAACCTCGTCCACAACCATAAATAGGAAACGCCCAGACCAAGACAGGAGACGAATGTAAAACCACAATAGAAATGTGAAACTCAAATAATACAGGGGTGTCCATAGACTTGGCCGCCCCCAAAACATTCAACCACTCGCTCCAACAACACTTAAAAGGAAACTTGCATACCCAACTAGCCTAGACAAGGAAAAATAGCACAAAATTGTCAACCAAAGAGCATAGAGAGGAGGAATTTACGCCCAAACTAGACCCACCAATGGTCAAGGGAAATGGAAGGAAGAACAGGGGACACCCCAATCGCCCAAACAAAAAATAGAAACAAAATCCCCAAGATGCTGAGGAACAGTGGTGACAAAAAGCCTTTGTACAAAGCCCAACCCTACAGACTTAATGACCACAATGCAACCAGAAAGTTGAGGCCAAAAGAACATGCAATTTCCATCAGAAACACACCACCTTCAACAAGAGAATTTCAAGAACGAACCAAACCAAAAACACCATTGATACCTGAGAGCTATAGTGAAATAGGCCGATAGAGGTTCTGCTCCCTTGATTGGAGCTAGAAATCCTACCCTCCAACTCAATTCTAAAGGGGAAAATTGTCAGATTAGAGAAATGCGCTCTAGGGTCCTAGAAGAACGCCTGAGAGTCCACCAAGGAACAAACAGTTGCATAAGGGTCTGCCACTGCTCGATGCTAACTACTAAACTTCCCGGGTGAGCTCGCATGACCACCCTCGCTCAAGTTCACCACTCTACAACCTCCACTCATTTCTCACTCCACAACAACCATGACAATGAGCTTGAGGAACATAATATCTCGAACCAATGTGTCTAGACAGGTCTAAAGACAGCTGTGTCATCCCATGATGCTGCTAATTAATAGAGAAATATTCGATGCATGCCAAGGGAGAAAATTCTGAGGCCAGTTAGCCTACCATTTATGCACCCCCATCTGGGGAAATTTTTTAATAATTATTATAATTACGAGTATAATTATAATTTTTATCATAAATATTATAATAATAATTTTATTATTGTAATAATTGTGATTATAATAATAATTATTATTATAATTATTAATAAATATAAATATTATTAAATGTGGTTGACATAAATATTAATAAATATAACTGATATACGCTAATGAGCGTTTATCAACAACATTTTTTAATATAATTATGCTAATAATTATATTTATCAATATATAAAATATATAAAAAAAATATATTCACATTTTTAATTTATAACTATAAAATAAAGATTTAAATTAAAAAAAATTAAAAACATAAACCATAATAAATCTTAATTTTTATTTCTTTTTCGCTCATAAAATTTGTATTTTGATTATAATATTTTTCCCAAAAATTTCTTCCACTTATAAATTTAAAAATAATTCCGTGCTTTCTATATTTGTGGGCTAATTTCACCGAAACAAGTAAAATCTAAGAATCTCCGTTATTTTGTTGTCCTTCAGTATGGTCCGGTTTCCATCCTATAGAAATTTCACTACGTTATTTTGTTTTCCTTCAATATGGTTCGGTTTCCATCTGATAGAAATTTCACTCGGTCATTTTGTTTTCCTTGAATATGATCCAGTCTCCATCGGATAGCAATTCCACTCAGTTTAATATTGAGTTAACTTTTGTACCCTTTAAACAGATAAAAGTGGAGTGTTATGGCATCCTTGGCAGTGATGTGGGTGATCTTAGGTTTTATATACTTATTTTAAGTTTCATCTATTTTTGGTATTTATTTTTATTATATTTGTGGATAGCCGGGTTATGTTGTAATTATTTTATAGTAAAAAAAGTTTGACTTTTAATTAGTTTTAAAAATTTTAAACAAATCTTATTTCTTCATTTTTGTGAGGAGTGCTAAGTGGACTAATAAAATATCACAAGGAATTAGTCAGTTACGAGTATCTTTCATGGAAATAGTCATACATAAAATGGTCATGAATAACTTACTTAACCCAGTTAAATCCCAAAAAATGATATCTAATAAAATACACTGCGAAAACTCTTTAATATTTAAATTTTATAAAGTTTATTAAAATTTTAAAAAACATAAATATAAAATTAAATATATATATATATATATATATATTTTAATTTACATTCATTTTAATTATTTAACTAATTTTTGTGAAAATATTTTAATTTTTTATATTTCTGTTATATTATTTTGGAATTTGTACTCATTTTGATTGCTTAAATAATTTTTGTAGAGATGTTTTAGTTTTTTATATATCTATCTATACTGTTTGGTTAAAAATAATGCATAAAAATCAATTTTTAAAATTTTTTTTTTTGAAAAATAATTTCACTAAAAAAACTTAAAAAATTTATTCTTCAACTTATTTTATAATTAAAAAAAAAACAAAATAAATATAACAATAAAACATTTCAAAATTCATTTATACAATAATTTTTCTGATCTAACATATTTCACTGACTAAATACATTTGTATGCATACAAATGGTTCAGTTTAGTGATATGCATAGGTGTCTCAAGAACAAAGTAATTAAAATTGGGTGTTAGACTCATTTATTTAATTGTTTTAAATAATTTTGTATGCATAAAAATGGTTCAGTTTATTGATATGCATAGGTGTCTCAAGAACAATGTAAGAAAATTAGGTGTTAGATTCATTTTTTAATTGTTTTAAATAATGAATTTACAAAAATATATTTATCGTTGAATTATCAAAAAACAACAATATTATTATTTTAAAGTATTAAATTATATTATCTAGAAATAAAAAATAAAAAATTATCTGTTTAGAAATATCAAATTATATATTTTAATGTATTCATGTTAATGTTTAATTATCGCCAAAAAAACAAAATTATTATTTATGTAAAAGTATTAAATTATATATTTTAAAGTATTGAAGGGATTTTTTATAAATTACAAAGAGAAGTAGAAAATAAAGCACAGTTTTAGAGGGTTTCAGAGCGGATGCGAGACGAGGGTTTCGCAAGAGTTCAACCAAAGGAAGGAAGATCGGTGGCTAAGGGTGGAACCAGCGCACCAGGAAGATCCTCGGGCGCGGACCTCATAATCACAGATATCCGGAGAAGAAGAAAAACGAAAAACTAAGGAGCGCGGGATAATCAAAGGGCAAGTTCTGACTGAAAAATGGGAACGGAGCAGGGGAGGGGAGAGATCCCCTCCTACAAGGCAGTAATAACGGGTGAAGCGAGAAAGGAACGGCAGAAGGAAGGAGATCGACCAAATGAAGGTGAAACCTCAGCAGCGGGAGCGCAAAGGAGAACAGGAGTAGCAAGTAAATGTCTGCCGAGGGCGACGAACAAACCCAGGTTTGTAATCCCGCCCAATAGACTAGAGAACTATAGAAGTTACATGAGAGATTATGCTTTGATCTGTAAGTTCGTAGGATATTGGCCAGCAGAGAAAGATCTACTTAGATGGATCCAGCAGAGGTGGAAACCAAAAGGTCATGTGGAAGTAAAGTTGGGAGCGAAAGGATTTTTTACAGTAATATTTTCCAATCTAGAAGACAGGGAAAGGATCTTTGAGGAAGGACCCTACTTCATGAACAATGTTGGATTATTCATGAGGGAATGGGTAGAATGCTATAACCCAGAGAAGGAAAGAATGTTAGCTGCCCCGATATGGATTAGACTCTTCGGCCTACCAACAGAATTCTGGGACCCAGAGATCCTTAAGGGCATAGGAAATGCAATAGGATCGTTTGTGAAAGTGGCAGAGTCGACGAAGAGGGGAAGATATACAACATATGCTAGAATATGTGCGTACATGAACATCACAGAACCGCTTCCAGACACAATAGAATTGGAATATCATGATGAGATCTGGCACCAATCAATTGATTATGAACATATCCCATTTCGTTGCAGACGATGCCATGAGTATGGCCATCTATATCGAGAATGTCCCATTACAATAGCAGAAAAGGAAAGAGAAGCAGAAAATGAGAGAAGAAATGCAACAAGGAATACAGGAGAAGAGGAAGAGGATTTCAGAGAAGTGCAAAGGAAGAAAAAGAGAGGAAACAACAAGACACAGATGGGGAAGCAAAAAGGAGCCCATAGCACAGAATCCCAAAACAAGTTTCAAATTCTGCAGGAGGACGAAGCAGAAATAGAGACAAATGAGGAAGAGGAATCAGAAGGAATGGAAGTAATGAAAGAAAATGCAGACAAAGAGATAGAGAAAATGAATAAGGATCAAGAGAGGGCAGAAAGCCCAAGAGAAAGCCAAGAGGATCAAAGAGAAATGGAAATAGACCCACAAAAAACAAAAGGGGAAGAAGAGGAACAAGTTATGGCGAAGCTTCTGCAGGAATGGAAGAGGCTCGATGAAAGATTTATCCCAGAGGAGCAGAAACAGAGATATAAAGAAGCTTTCCAAAGATATAAAGAGAAAAAGGGAATAATGGAAGATAGAGAAGATGGGAAAATGGCGAAGCAGGAAGCACAAAATATAGGAATGAGCAGTATTGGCAAGGGAGGCAAAAAAAGAGGTAGAAGAACAATGAGTGAAACAATTCAAGAAGTTGGAGAGATGCTAGTCAATTCAGGAAGAGTGATACCTCTCTCAGAGGTATTCCAATCCCCTCCGAAACTGTTACGATGATTATTACAAGCTGGAATATAAGAGGCCTCAATAGCAGAGGCAAACAGAGGTATTTGAATGACAGACTGAAAAAAGAAAAACCTAGCATAATGATAGTACAGGAAACAAAAATAAGTACTGAGAAAATGAGAGACATCCTGAACAGAAACAAGAACATATATGAAATGATGGGACAGGATGCGATCGGGAGCACAGGAGGCCTGGTAATAATTTGGAACCCTGAAGAAATTCAATTTAGCAATTGGTTAAGCTTCCCAAGAATACTAACAGGGACAGCAAGGATAATAGGAACTACGGAGGAGGTAATAATAACAGGAGTATATGGGCCGCATATCCAAGGAGAAAAGGAACAATTTTTGCAAAATCTAAAAGCATTGAGAAGTCTAATCCCAGGAAAAAAATGGATTGTAGGAGGGGACTTCAATCTGATTAAAACCTCAGCAGAAAAAAGAGGAGGACTAAGGAGAATGGATAAAGCAATGGAACAGTTCGGAGATTTGATAAGGGAGCAGAGACTGATCGATATTCAAACCATTAATGGAAACCATACTTGGAATAACCGCAGAGGGGGAGTTAATCAAATCGCATCTCGACTTGACAGATTCTTAATCTCCGAACAAATAATGATGAAAGATGTATTCATAGAAGCCACAATTCTACCGGTAACAGGATCGGACCATTGGCCGATTAAAATGGAAATAGATCTAAAGCAAAGACCTCCCAACAAACCCTTCAGATTCGAAGCCTTCTGGTTAAGACATGAAGGACTGGTAGAGAAACTTGAAGAATGGTGGAGGACGAGTGATCAGAGAGGAAGAAATAAGATGCACACCTTTCAACTCAAACTGAAGGAGATGAAGGATAAATTAAAAAAATGGAATAAAGAAGAATTTGGTAACATTCTAGAAGAAAAAAAGAGACTGGAGCAGAGAATGGAAGAGCTGCAGCAGACAGATATCCTAGAAGGTATTCAGGAAGAAAGAACAAAGGAAGAAGGAATCATATTGAACCAGCTAGAAGAAAGAAGGAAACAAGAAGAGATTTTATGGAGACAAAAGTCAAGGGTTCAATGGCTCAGAGAAGGTGAAAGGAATACTAAGTTCTTCCATAAAGCGATGGTACAACATAGACAAAGAAACCGAATCTTCTCAATAAAAAATCAAGAAGGTCAGAGAGTCCTCCAACACGAAGAAATTGAAAAAGTTCTGGTCAATCATTTCAAAAATATATTAAAGGAAACTCAAGATAATAGATCAGAAGCCATAACTAAGATAAGTGGGGAGATCCCAAAACTGGTAACCAGAGATCAGAATTTGGCCCTAATGAGGAAAGTTACGATGGAAGAAGTGGAGGATATAGTCAGGAACATGAAAAGGAATAAGGCTCCCGGGCCGGATGCGTATACAGTAGAATTCTTTCAAGCAGGGTGGCATTTTCTCGCTGAGGAAGTTTTATAAGTAGTGGAGGAAGCTAGAATAAATCAAAGAATATGGCCATTAATAAACTCAACCCCGCTGACCTTGATTCCTAAAACTAATCAAACGGATCAAGCCGAAGGCTTTCGCCCTATAGCCTTATGCAACGTTATTTACAAGATAGTAGCATCAGTGGTGGCTCAAAGGCTGAAATCGATTCTACCAAGCATAATCTCCCCAGAGCAAACTGGGTTCGTAGAAGGAAGGCAGATCCTGGATGGGTTAGTGGTGGCCCAGGAAGTAATCCACACTTTGAAAACGAAGAAAGAAAAAGGAATGCTGATAAAATTAGACCTGTCAAAAGCTTATGATAGGTTAAGCTGGAATTATCTAGAAACTATCCTCAAAGCATTTGGATTCTGTGATAGATGGGTGAAATGGGTCTTGAGCATGATCTCTACCCCGAATTTCTCTATCCTGCTGAATGGAGCGCCATCAAAGACATTTAATGCTACAAGAGGACTTCGACAAGGGGACCCCCTATCCCCCTTCCTCTTCATAATAGCAGCAGAAGGATTAGGTAGATACTTCAAAAAATAATTAAGAGAAAGGAAAATCCAGGGCCTGAGTCTATGGGGTAATCAAACTACAGTCACCCACCAACAGTTCGTGGATGATATAATGATATATTGCAAAGCCTCCATGAAGGAGGTGAGAAGAATAAAGAAATTTTTAGAGGTATTTATGGAAGGCTCAGGCATGGAGGTAAACAATGAAAAATCAAGAACTTTCTTCTTTAATACGGTGGAGCCCATTAAAAACCATTTAACCAGGATCTTGGGCTACAGGAAAGGGGATCTTCCACCAAAGTATTTAGGAATGATGTTAGACTCATCATCCCTCAAAATAGGAAACTGGAAGAACACCCTGGAAAAGATCATGAAAAGACTAGAAAATTGGACTTTTCGCACTCTGAACTTGGAAGCAAGGGTTGTTTTGCTTAAATCCAGCATTCAGGCGATCCCGATATACCCCTTATTAGTGATGGCAGCACCAAAAGGAATATGCAATAAGCTGGTAGAGATTTACAGAAAATTTCTTTGGGGAGGACCCAAGCAACAAAAGAAGTGGGCCCTCTGCTCTTGGGACAGCCTAAACAAACCAAAAGAAAAAGGAGGTCTCCGTCTGAGAGACCCTTGGACCCTAAATCAAGTGCTAGTAGCTAAGTTAAGATGGAGATGGATGCAAGGGGGGAAGGACCCATGGAAAGAAATCTGGACATCAAAATATAATATGCCAGCCACTCCGGAAGAAATACTAAGGAAGCAAGATGCACCTTGAGGATCAGACATATGGAACCTAACCATCCAAAACAGGGAATTAATTGATGGGCATATTTTTTGGGAGATCAGAGAAGGCCAGATAGCGAGATTTTGGGAGGAACCCTGGCAACAGAGGGGAAAAATGTTATACCTACAAGGAATGCAAGAAATTTACAGAATGGGTATGGACAGAGACCTCATTAGGGTTAAAGATTATTGGATAGAAGAAAGAGGGAATGTTGAATGGAGAGAATGGAAACCTATGGATGAATGGAATAGGAATGCAACAGAGGATCAAAAAACTATTTTTAGTAAAGAATTAGATTCCAGCAAAATAAAAAAGAGAGGAGGCAGGGACATCCTCCGATGGGGCAAGGAAACGAAAGGAGCATTCACCATAAGGGAAGCCTATAAAGTAAAGATACAGCAAGAGCAGGGGGAGGCCGAAGAGCAGAAGTGGAGGAAGATATGGAGAAATAAATGGTGGCCGAAGATCAAAATGTTCGTTTGGCTGGTAGGAAGGAAACGCATCTTAACATGGGATCGAATTCAAAAAAGAGGCTTCTCAGGCCCTTCAAGATGCAGCCTTTGTCAACTAGACGAAGAAGACCAGGAACACCTTCTCAATGGATGCAGCGCGGCCCAATTCCAATGGGAAAAGACGAGAAACTTATTCTCGACCACGGATCGAAATCCACAGGATATAATTCAAACCCTATGTGATTGGGGAGAAGGGAAGTTTAAAAGCAAGATTGTAAGAAGAGCCTGGAGCTTGACAGCAGGCTTCAACGTATGGAATCTGTGGAAAGAGAGAAATAGTAGAATATTCAAGGGGAAAGCTTCAGACCCAGAAGAAGTCTGGAAAAGAACCCTAAGACAAATCAGAGAATCAATCCTAGCGGAAAATTGGGCAGAAGAAGATTGGAATACATCTGAAGCAGAAACTGAAATCCTAAAAAGGCTGAATTTGGATCAAGGGATGATCTATCATCAAAAAGCGAAGCAGCACCAACCTATAGCAGGCCAAAGTCACTCAATCTATCAAAAACCTCCGGAAGGGTTTATCAAACTCAATTTTGATGGGGCAGCAAAGGGGAACCCAGGTCCAGCTGGATTTGGAGGAACCTTCAGAAACAGACAAGGAGAGGTAGAATGGATCTATGCAGAACACGGAGGAACAATGACTAATAACGAAGCGGAATTTATGGCAGTGTATCAGGGGCTCAAAATCGCCATAAGGAATGGATATAGGAAGATCAAAATCGAAGGGGATTCAGCCCTGGTCATCAGTACCATAAGGAAATTAATCCAAGGGAAACAGTGGGAGAAGGTAGTAAAAAGCTGGAGGACAGCGAGTATTGTCCAAGAAATCGAGGAAACTCTGAAAGGGATTGAATACAAGATCACCTCTCATGTAAGAAGAGAAGGAAATAAGCCCGCGGATTGCTTGGCCAATTGGGGAAGTAAAGAATCATTGGCGAAAGTGGATGACAGCTGGTCCAATCAAGCAGCGATGGCAAGATGGGACGGCTTAAAACAGCTCATAAACAACGATAACCATGACTCAGCATAGTGGTAATCAAAATTTCGCATGGAGCGGGAGAAGGAGAATAAGGCAGGCTCATGCGGCAGCGAAGACAGGACAGAAGGACGACGGCCTTAAATCCCTGACATCAGCATTTAATGATCATTCAGATCAGCAGGGACGCGGCCCAAAGCGAAAACCGGACATCACTGCAG
The DNA here is from genome assembly GCA_031772625.1 of Pinus tabuliformis. NCBI lineage: Eukaryota > Viridiplantae > Streptophyta > Pinopsida > Pinales > Pinaceae > Pinus > Pinus tabuliformis. Next base: position 989,696,155 of record CM062819.1, read on the forward strand.
GAACCATCATTCAAAGCGTAAGGGAGATAAGAAGTGGAGCGCAAACCCATCATAAGCGAAAAGGTGGCGAGAAGTTTATAAGGCAGAATAGGAGGAGAATGACAGGCAACAAGAATTCGAAGAAGGTGGCGAGAGAAGGGGAGATTTGGCAGAGGAATCATAATCAACGCCTCAACCACACCAAAATGGCTGAGAGAAGGGATAAGACAGTCCAGGCAGAGAGGGAGGCAGTAGGAGAGAGGCCCTTTGAACGGGGCCGCGTCAAAATTGAAATTGAAAGCTCAGACAAAATGGAGCATAGCGAGGGGGGAGACTTCAGGGGTAAGAATTTCGAAACAGGGCAAAGCAGTAAAGGAATTAAACGAGGCAGAAAAGGAGGGAGATGGAAGACGCATGAACAGAGAGGAAGAGGTCGACCCCGAAAACCAACCATCAACGAGGAGAGTAATCAAGCGCAAAGAAGATAGAAAAGGGGAAAGAAATCAATTAGCATGGCGGTGCATGAAGCTGAACAGGCTTACAACTTGGAGACGAATCTGGACATAAGGAAAATCATTGATGCCATGGAGGACAAGGTATTAGAGGAACCGTCTGACCTGGAGATGGATGAATGGGCCTCGCAGCTGCCGGACCCTGGTAACACGCGGGGCAGATTAACCCTGTACCGTCGTGCGCTTCACACTTACTGGGTGCTGAAGCACCTCTTGGCAAAAGCCATGGAGCAAGTCGCGGCCGAGATGGTGGAAATGGCGCAGGAGACGGTGGCAGTGAAAAAGGAGGTGGCAAACGTGGAAGGGCTGCTGCGACAACAGAACGAGCAACTCAAGGAAATCCAAGAGATGCTGAAGGAGCTGGGGAAGACCAACGACAACAACAAATCCGGAAGAGGAAATGCGGCGAATTGAGAGGCCTGTTATCTGTTTTCTTTTGAAATTAGAATGATACTGCTTGAGTTTTTGAATATGAGTTTGTATGCCTTGGCAGTAATAGTAAATCTAGATCTGTTAGCAGTAATGGGACAGAATAGTTTTTTGGATAAACCTGGAGAGATAGGGTTTAATGTCCTGCAAAGTTTTTTGACATTGTTCAGCATGAAAAACTTTATTGACTGTCTGATGAATTGGAGCCAACAGATCCAGTTTCCCGGTTGGGCGGATTAAGGTTCCTATGGTTGTACTTCTAATTTTGATGTAGATAATAGAAATTCCGTAGCTTACAAAAAAAAAAAAGCATAGTTTCAAAGTTATGGGAAAAAAAAGTTTTATATGTATAAAACCTTTTCCATGAACAACATTCGAATTATAATTTTAATTATGGACCAGATCAAAATATGCATATTCATATGAAAAATTAGAATAACATATTGTAGAAATATACTATATTATTACACTAATATTCAAATTACAATTTCAATTATGTATATTCATATTATATGAAGAAAGTAGAGTAAGAGTGTTTAGTTTAGAATAGATTTCTAGAATTTTAATTTAATTATAAGTGATTATAAGATGGATGATATGGATTTACGTTCCATAAAATATTCTAGAATATTCTTAGTAATAGTCTCATATCAGACGTTGAATTCAAAAATAGTTATGTTGTTTCTTCCCTTTTAATTAAATTAATTATTTAAAACAATGTCATATGAACTAGTGTCATATATAAAATGAGTTATAGTTTTTTGGGCATGTGGTGTTATTAAACTATGGTATTGACCCATGGTATCTAACAAAGGCTATTTCCAGATTAAGGATTCTCATAGTAAAGTGAATCTCATTATGGCATCTTTTTTTAAATGCATATATATTTAACTAGTATATTTTATTTTTAATAATAATAAAACAAAAATTTAAAATAAAGTTATAGGTTAGCTAATTTTTATGATTTTCTTAAAATATTGGCATTGTAAGATGTATAATGATATAGATGTTTTAATGCTTATTGTAGGTTGATGCCTATCGTTGTTTACCAGTAATTTAATTTATATGATTGCGCTTGTATGTTATACAAGCATACCATATTATTCAAGGGTGCAAGATGTATGGTATTCAATTTCAAGTCTTAATTTTTGGTGCAGGAGCATTAGCCGCAAGGAAACCATTTTTCCTAGACCTAATGGGGTTATGAGATTTCCCAAAAGGGAGAATTTTTCTCCAATATAAATTTATATAAAATTAGGAAATTTTATGTAATGACATGTTTCCAGATTCTAGGGGAATCTAAATCGTTGGGCTATTAGGATGTTTTGATGAGATCATGCATTAAAGCCAAATGGGCCTTTATAATAATGCCAAGTGCTAGCCTAAGATGTTAGGTAGTTTTGAGTTAATGGACAAATGTCACATTTGATAGTTTTGTTAGGATATTTTTATCTCTTTAAGCATCATGTATAGAAAGGAGAAGTATTGAGATTTAGAAATATAGAATGCCAGTAATAATGAGGATGAGAGGGCTCACACAATGAACCTATCATAAATTTATCTATAAATACTCCATTTTGGGTAATAGTAGAAAACTTGGGTTTGTCCAATCATTTCTTGTGTTAATATCCTATTGAAAATGTATTGATGTTGTGTATTATGGGCGAGTATTTGAGTGTATATATTCCTAAAATGAGAATAGAAAAATGTTGTGACAAACCAATCCTCAATCGAGGGGACCAAGGGCCAAGTCATAATTATAATGGAATTTTCTGGAAAGTGTTAGAATTGTACATTTCAAGGATTTCACTAAGAAAATCAGGACTCAACCAATTCTATGGACCATCTTATCATAATGTAATCACCGAATGTGCATGGGGAAACTAGGTTTGGAATTGGATACCAAGTCGAGGAGAGTAAGACTAATAGTGTCAAAATGTCCACATTGTTGAAATATGTAACTAGGTTCAGTCTTCATAATGTCTATTGTAATCATGATTTTATGTATTTGATATTAAAGAGAAAATAAATTTATTATTGTCATTCTCGAGGCATGGGTTTCATGCTCAAGATAAATTTTTTATAGGTCAAGCACCCATTGAATGCTTATAGGTTAATTTTCATAAAATTATGAAGTCAAAAGAGTCATTTCATACATGTAACACCCCTTTTGGAATGTTGTATATTGTAAAGAAATTTTTGTATAGTCAAAAGTGTCATAAATACCCTCCAAGACCTTCTCAAACACTCGACCTACAAGAAGGATCAAGTCAGCCTCATGGAAAAAAATTCGACCTCCTAAAAAGAATATATATAAGAGAGAACCTAATTTGCTATGGACAGTAACTCATTCCTCATCATCCAAGCGAAGAAGAGGCAAAAGAAAGGAAAGTGAAGAAGGATGGAAGGAAGAAGGAAAGTTTTTTGGGGTTTATTCTCTATCTTCTTCTCACACGTGCAAATATTAGGGTAAGTTTAGTACAACAAAGTCAAAGTTTGAAGAAATTGTTGGAAAATCGAAGTTGCAGAAGAAACCACTAGGAAGTCAAAGTTGCAAAAGAAACTGTTGGGGAAGGTTGAAGTTGCTGGAAGGTCAAATTTGCTGGAAGGTCAAAGTTGCTGGATCGAAATTGTTAGAAGTTGTTAGGTCAAAGTAGTTGGAAACGTTCATTAAGAAGGAGAAGTTTGACTTGGTATTGGAGTGGTCTCTGACAAGGGTCTTAGGTCTTTGAATTCATCATTTGAAGTTATATAAGAAGAGAATAATTCTTGTTGGTTTTCCTCTCAAGAAGAGAGGTTTTGGTCCTGGCTTGCAACCTACATTTTGTATTCTTTTATCTATTTGATCTTCATAGTTTGGTAGTTGTTTGATGATAAGAACATTATAATAATCAAGTTAAGTAAAAATACATCGCAATCAGTTATCAAAGTAAGAGAAATCACCTAATCTAGCTACCACTAGATTTCTCAACACATATTAAACATGAAAGTGCCACTAGTACATATGCACTAAAATCCAATGGTTATACGTTGGTTTGTCGCCAAAATTACATAGGTACTTCGATGAACCTGTAGCTCCCAATTTCGTCAGATAATCTAACGAACATGTTTTTGTCAAATATCCGATGAAATTTTGTTGGATATTGGCATCAAATGAACATCCGTGAGATATTCGACAAACTTTTGTTGGATATTTGAATGGATCCTTGTCGTAAATCCGATGCTAATATCCGACGAAATCTCATTAGATATCTGAAAAAAGTTCATCAAATATTGGCGTGAGATATTCGAAAAGCTTTTATCAGAGATTCCAATGGAGTTTCGTTGGATATCTGATGCATAATCCAACAAAAAATGTCATCGAATATTTGAAGAAAACGTGTTTGTTAGATTATCTGATGAAATTTCATTGAAGAAACTGTGAGCTATGTTTCGTCAAATATTAGAACAAATTTATATCTATTTTAAAAAAGTAGCAGTATTTGATATTGTGTATTTGGTTGCAACTGTGATTGTAAAACAATGTGATATGTCTGGTCACAAATTTTTTTAGAACTCCAGTTGACTTAATGTAGTCATAACGTTTTCTGCACATGGTGATATGTAGTATTATTTTAGGGTTTGGATGATCTTTGGTACTAATGAGAATGGTTTGGGACCATCCTTTTTTCCTCTATCAACACTAATTAGATCATCCAAACCCTTAACTAGTATTCTGAAAAAATGGAAATAATATTACATATCATCCTGTGAAGAAAATGTCATGATCACTATAGTGAGTGAAGTAGCATTCTAATGAAACTCGTGACCATACATATCACAACATTTCACAATCACAGGGGCAACCAAATACACAATATTTAGAAGAGACTAATTAATTTCATAAGAAATATTGCGATGTATTTGAAATCACTCTCTAATTATGAATTGCACATTGTCAACACAACCTAGTTAACAAATTGAAATAACAAATTGATTGATTTGAGGATGATATCGAAGGACTTTCAATGAAAAGGGGAAATTTTGAAAACTCCATGACCCATTTAGACATTCAAATCTAGATTCAGAATATTATTGCAGAGATTATAGGAAACTTGAATTTAAATGATTTATGTAGAACTCCAAAAGTGGATGAGCATGACCTACCCTGAAGAAGATTGATAGATTCCATACTAAACTTCAAGAGCTTCATAGAGAAAAAATGATATACTTCAAAAAGTAGTTGAATGTGTTAACATTGTGTATCATGATTCTGTTGTCATGTGGCTAGATTTCTCTAGGATTCATTCTGAAATTCATCTAAGGTTGGATGATTTTGCAGGAAATTAGTCAAAATAGGGCATAAATAATGACACCCTTGCCAAATTGGAAAAATGGTTGAATCCCTAAAATGAAGAGGAGTCCCAATTGCAAAAGATCCAAGAATTGGGCACAACATGATTGAATTGAAGAATCTAATGAGTATAACTATGAAGGAACATGAAAATTTTGATCATGTAACTTGCATCATTCCAGTTCTATGGATGAGATGTTAATGCCAAGAGTGCTTTGTTTTAATATCATTTAACAATATGATTTTGAAGTGAAGAGATTGGATCATTGTAACACTGGAAAAATGCTGGAGCTTATGCATAAAAACAAATAACGCTTAATGGATATACATGAAGGCTCATATGGAAATAAACACCAACTCTGGATCGGGGAAGATAATGGTTATGATTGATTTTGGAACCATTAATCAATCAGGCCTTCTAGCAAGCATGGATGACCATATTGTGATGGGACCGTCTCCATGGAATTAATTATGACAAATGGGTTAGATGCAAAAGTAAGCATAAATATTGACTGTAGATCATCAGGACTAGTCTATGATGAGTGTAATTTCATCTACTATAACATTGGTGCAACGATAAAGATCCAAATCATTTGTGTGATAATCTTGTTGACTCTGTCATTTTTCCTAGTGAGGTCGACTTGGTGGTAGAATGAATGTACCTCGGGCCTTAGGGAATTTATAAGAGAATGAAGTGATCCTATATTAACATCAGTTTTAAGACCTATATAAATATATATGGCTCAACAATCCTTTAGATACTTGATGAGTCGTCCTTGAAGTTTTGGGTAGTTTAACAAAACAAGGGTTTGATCCTTTAATATTAAAATGAATTTAAGGGACACAACATAAACAATGAATCATAAAATGCACAATGATATGGGAAAGAATACCTTGCATTCTTATGACAAGCATGTTCGATAAATGTATGTTCTTACAAAAAGTATGTTCTCTAAATGTGCAGTTGTTATCATAAACATTGAAATCTTTCTAAAGTCGTGAATCCTTATTCAACTACTCTATGACCAATGGAAAAAATCATTGAAATCCTCTTGAAGTTGTAGGATCCTTAGTGAACTACTTTAGTAGATCATTGGATCAAAACCCACAATCTCAAAAAAAATATTGTATGAGAAATATGTGACTAAATACAGACTATGGTAAAATTGCAAAATTGCAAATCTTGACAAGTCCACTAATAATATTGAAAATCAAAAATAAAAGAAAGGATCGTATTAATAAACAAAAAGTAAAGGCATAAAGAGAGATTTATATAAGCCAAAAGGTGACACAGAACATTTATCACCGCATAAATTTGATTGTGGAATCCACTATGTTTGGTTACCTATACAGGCATTAGAGGTCATAGAATACTAATTATGCCTTGATATCCAAAGATAATACATTGAAATGGTGCCTTGAAAGATAAATAAGATGATTTATTAGAGAAGACAACATATATGAATGTGTTGCAAACACATAATCACAACGAAAAATATGAACTATGTATGAGGTGGAACTTATATGGTAATGGTTGAGGGAAATTTATTAGTGTATACAACATATAAGGATGAGTAGTAGGAACATGATCATTCTGGCAAATTCGACCTATGTATGAGGTGGACCATGAATGATAATGGTTGAGGTAGATCATAGAGGAGAAGAGACTCAAGAGATTGAAGAAGTATAGATAAAATTCCATTACGATACTGTACTAAGGTTGTAATGACATTTTCTAGAATTTCTACATCAAATACCCGTTGAAAAATATATGCACTGTCACGCAACCAATATAAAATTTTAACTATATTTTATGGCTAAAACGGTCCATGATGGCCATTTTACTGTCAAATTCCAACTAGGCTGTGTCTATCTTATATGTTATAAGCTATGTTGCATGAGTTTCTGGAAGTTGGGAACGTCGGGAATTTGGGTATGGGTGTACCAAATGGCTAGAGGTTTCCCCAATATTTCCAGGAAATGTCTAATTGGGAGCGGTAATATTATAAAAAAATAAAAATAATAATTAATTAATTATATAATTGATATAATAAGAAAAATATTTCAAATATTAAAATGAATTTAAAATTTTAATTCATTATATGAATATCAAATTCAAAAATGCAAATTTGAAAATGTAAATGATTCAAGAGACACTTTTGAATTTAAGAAACATAGTGAAAATCAAAGAACTCATCATATTAATATTCATATTTCTAGCATGCCCAATGTAGTATATAGTAAAAAATGACAAATGCCCAAAGTGGAAAAGTAATACATGGTCCAAAAATTCTCAAAGGCCAAAACATAACATTAAAGACTAATGTTTAAGATGATTGTTAAGTGTAATCTTCAGCATCAAGACTATCCATACAACCTTGAGCCTCACTAGGCACTCCAATTTCATCATCACCATCATCAATATCAAGATCACCTGTAATGCTACCCAAATGTATGCCAACTAAACCTGCATCTGGTGAAGGATTATCCTCATCATCATCAATATGAGAAGCCTCCTTAGCATCAACATCCCATCTTGCTGCAGGGCCATCTAAATACTCAGGTAGCTTCCTTGAGCAAAGTCGAAGACTACTATGCATATAAACCAATTTCTCTGCTCTCTTAGAGATAAGCATATTCCTCTTAATAGAGTGAATGAAACTATAAGTAAACCAATTCCTTTTAGCTACCAATGAACTAGAAACTTGAGATAGAAAGCGTGAGGCAAGATTTCGAAGATCTTGGGCTTTCCCCCCATACATTCTCCACCATCCAATGGGATATTGTGCATAAATGTTGATGTCCACCCTTACATCTTGAGAGAATTTGGAAGGGTTTAAGGTAGAAAAATCAATAAATTGTTCCTGCATTACATTTACTTCATTAGGTGTATATATTTTGCATATGGCATCAAGAAACCCTTGTTTCACTTCTTCATCATCAATAGGTAGAACTCAGTTTGGTCTCTCCATATACCACTTTGGATTAAGGGCATAAGCAACCATGTGAAGAGAGGTATTGAGTTTGATCCATCTCTTCCTTATTATCTGATGAATTTCATTGAAGAACTCCAAAGAGGGGTTTCTATCCCGAATGATGTGCCTTATCTTTCCTACCATGCTATCAATACATTCATAAACTTCTCCAAGGGTGGGGGAATTAGAATCTGCATAACTAATCAACTCCACAATTGGATCTGTTGTTGGCATTATGATATAGGTGTTGTCCTTGATGGCAACTCACTCAGATGAAATATCACAGTGCAGTAGGTAAACAGCAAAGAATTACAGATCAGACTCCAAATAATGAAGAAAGAGAGGTATACACAGGTTCACCTTGTCCAAGCTGTGTATACACACAGGTTTACTGAACAAAAGGAGCGTATATGTACACACGCACTTTCACAGAAGGAAAAGTGCATATATCTTGGAAAACCAAAAGTTTTGGTCCAAGGTATTTCTTAGTCCAAGGTATTTGATTGGTCCGAGGTATTTGGTCCAAGGTATTGGTCCTAAGTAGTTTTGGTCCATGCTATTGAAAAAGACCAAAACTAAACAATGTAAACTTTGAAACAGGAACTATAAACTCAAAATGAGAACTCTGGCCAAAAAACCCCGAAAAAACATCAAAAACAGTGCTAAAAACGAAAAGTGTGTATACTGGAACGATGATTTTATTTTTTAGGGGTCAATTTTGAACATGTTTTAAAAATGGCAGTGACTACGAAATTTACTATGAAATTTTTGTGCAAAATATAGCTTCAAAACGAAAAGTGATGATACTGGAACGATGATTTTTTTTAGGGTCAATTTTCAAACTTTTAAAAAAATGCTAGTAAAACCAAATTTTTATGTGCCAGACAAAGTTGTTTATGAGGAAAAAAACACATTAATGTTTTTGGTAGAATATCATTTTTCTTTTCTAAGTATAAATTCAACATGTTCTCAACCATAACATCAACATCAACGATGCTATGTTTTTTTTTGTTTCAATCCCACCATCTACTTCATGAGTAACATATTTCAATCTCTTCATGTCAAACACCATCCATTGAATTAATGGTCGGATCAATAATCCAAATCTATTGCACGTGACAAGCTCCTACAATCTCTTATATAGAATCTACTTTGTATATCAATGTTGTGTCATGAGCTTTCAATTTGGCTATTCATTTCACGTTTACTGGTCTCTAAGTGAATTTACCAATTATTAACAAGTGATATAGAGGTAATTACATACTATAATTGGCTCAATTAAACTAGTCAACAGTTAATACTAATATGTACAATAATTTAAAATCAATTTAACAATTAAAAATTCTTACAATGATAAAATTAGTTTTTTATGTCTGCAAAAATTCAATTCAACAAATATACTATTTGTAGAAAATAAATCTATTACTAGGGCTACAATGTTGCTATATAAATTTACTACAACTACTTTTTATGAAATAATTGCAAGGGCTATTGAAAGAAACAAGGTATAACCACTAGGAAGAAAATAAGGTATACTTATGAGCCTAACTTTTGAAAGATAACATATGTATACTTATGAGCCTAACTTTTAAAAGATATTCACATCTCTTACATATCTAACATTTAACCATCTAACACTTATACATTGACCCCATACTAAGTTCTCAAACTAAATTGTAGAGAGGCTCATACTTTAGGGACATAACAACATTTTACAACATACTTTAGAGATGTACAACATTTTGCCGAATTCCTCGGGGCCTCTGACCTCTAGGAGTATAACAACATTTTTCCTAATTCCATAAACCAAATCCAACTATTAGATATAATAATTATTCATATAATCACCATAACAATTATGAGTCTTATAAAACTAATACTCCTCTTCATGTTTACTAAATTATACTATTTTTTAAAATATAATTAGAATTCAATCTAAAAAAACATGAAAAAAAAATGAACATGGAAAAAAAAGGTATTAATAAAATTTGCCATATCCATAGGACTTCACTTTTCTTTAAAATGAAAAAACCTTTGATATAACCATAAAATATGGTATAAATAAAAACTCAATTCTTATTTAAAATGGATCAGGCCTTATGTTGAAACATAAAGAGAGGGTATAAATAAAACTGGCATCTCCATCTGTAACCACAATCTAATTTAAAGCCTTAAATGGAACCATATGGAAAGGGTAATGATAAAACTTTTCACCATGGTCAATCCCTTATGGAACCATGAATAAAGAGGAAAATAAAACTTGCTATTGCTCTTATGTTTTTTTTTTCAATCCCACCATCTACTTCATGAGTAACATATTTCAATCTCTTCATGTCAAACACCATCCATTGAATTAATGGTCGGATCAATAATCCAAATCTATTGCACGTGACAAGCTCCTACAATCTCTTATGTAGAATCTACTTTATATATCAATATTGCGTCATGAGCTTTCAATTTGGCTATTCATTTCACGTTTACTGGTCTCTAAGTGAATTTACCAATTATTAACAATTACCAATTATTAGACAACATCTATTAATGTAAATGACATATAAAGATATAAGCATTTTCCACATGACACCATAAGTATACCACTTTCGCTGCTCAATGCCTTAGCAACAAAGTTCTTCGTGAATAACTATACACTTTTTTTTTATTGATGCATTATATTTGTTCTACTATTTCGTGTACAGGTAAATGTGAAGTGGTGACTACCTAACTTATAATAGTGATTCTCAGATACGGCGGGTGGTGGGGCGATTCTGAGAATCGCCCCACCACCCGACGATTCTCAGAATCGCCCCAATCACTACTATCACTGAAATTATGGTATGAGTTTTTCACTTTAATGTATATGGAGTGAAGGTAACAGTATGGAACTATGTATACATATATCGAACTATGGAGAGCATACTTCTGGGATCATTTTTCTTTCTTTGTTTCTATTGTTTGTCACATGGTAAGAAAGTGGTTTCAGATCTCTTTTGTTTGTGGTAAAGTTGTTATGCGCATAAGTTGGTTTTGTGCAGACCATGTACACATCTCTGATCTAGGACTATGCCATTGTTGAAGGGTCAATGCAACTAACTCTGCAGTAAAATGTGTATTAGGCTCTGCATTGATGTATTAACTCTATCTCAATGTTGAATAATATTGTGCATACAAGATTGTTGGATTTGGATTTGCATTGATTAATTCTATTTCAATGTTGTGCACACATTATTGTTGGGTTTGAATCTGTGTAGATTAACTCTATCTTAATGTTGAATAATATTGTGCACACAAGATTTTTCACTGGTTTATATGTAGCGTGCCTTTGCAGAGATCTTCCCTCAAGGATTGGGACGAAATTCATTTAAATATTCTCTTATGTGGTGGGTTTAATCTGCTATATGATAGGGGTATTCTCTTACACATTTCTGTAGCACACTAAATGAGTCGATTCTGATCAATTTCATATGTGTGTTGGTCCTTTAACGATCCGGTCAAAGCATAGATGAGAAAACGATTTGAGCATTGAAGTAATTTTTGTCTAGATATGTCCCAATCCATTAAAGAATAGTGTGCACTATATTATTAATCCCAAAATCAATCTTATATGCTACGTCTTTAGATCACATAAGCTCCGGAAGTGCATTGGCCCTTGTGCATTATGACTATATATATGTCTCAACGTTGAAGATTGTCATGAAGAGTCATTTTGTAGGTGTTTCAACTTGTCTTTAATTGGGTATAAATCAATGCTGGAAAATCCTCTTACGTGGTTAATTAGATGGGCTGTTTCTGTGATCACTTGTTATGTATTTCTATAGTGACTGCTCATTGCTTGAAGACCCAGTGTGTGCACTAGTAATATTATAATCTGAAGCATACTATGGTGAGAGATCTGATTGATTTCACAGATATTAGAGGTATTTTTTTTTTTAGCTTAAATTGTATGCATGCGTGTAAATATGCAAGGGATGGTATCTATGATGATCTACTAATGAAAGAGGGGTTGTTATTATCATAATACTATTTGGATAAAATTTGTGACAACTTAATTTGCTTCTACGGTGAACTGATTAAGGAAGAGTGTGGACTAGTTCTGGTTACCTCATTATTCTTCCTGTCGCTGCAGTTCTATTCATGTTCGTGTGACAAAGTTATTTGAATGACAAGGGTTGTATGTAGGGCATACGGTGCACAGTACAAATGAAAACAGAAGTTAAGCATTGCTTCAAAGTTCTTCCGCTGCTCAATGCCTTAGCAACAAAGTTCTTCGTGGATAACTATACACTTTTTTTATTATTGATGCATTATATTTGTTCTACCATTTCGTGTACAGGTAAATGTGAAGTGGTGACTTCCTGACTTATAATAGTGATTCTCAGATACGACGGGTGGTGGGGCAATTCTCAGAATCACCCAGCCACTGCCCTGGTGGCTGGGCGATTATGAGAATCGCCCCACCACCCAACGATTCTCAGAATCGCCCCAATCACTATTATCACTGAAATTATGGTATGATTTTTTCACTTTAATGTATATGGAGTGAAGGTAATAGTATGGAACTGTGAGTTCTTCCGCTGCTCAATGCCTTAGCAACAAAGTTCTTCGTGGATAACTATACACTTTTTTTTTTTATTGATGCATTATATTTGTTCTACCATTTCGTGTACAGGTAAATGTGAAGTGGTGACTACCTGAGTTATAATAGTGATTCTCAGATACGGCGGGTGGTGGGGCGATTCTCAGAATCGCCCAGCCACCGCCCCGGTGGCTGGGCGATTCTGAGAATCACCCCACCACCCGGCGATTCTCAGAATCGCCCCAATCACTATTATCACTGAAATTATGGTATGAGTTTTTCACTTTAATGTATATGGAATGAAGGTAATAGTATGGAACTGTGTATACATATATCGAACTGTGGAAGCATAGATATCCTATCCAAGTAATGATATCGAACCCTCTACCCTCTCTGAACTTCTAATCTCTGTTATAGCACCGACGACTTGTTCTCTTAAATCCAAACTTTTGTTTCATCATCCAGAGCTTTAATTTGTGACATCCGAACTCCATTTCAGATGTATTTGAACCTGCATCTCACTACTATTTATTGGCAAAGTGTGATAAATTTATTGCGTCCTCATCATGAGCTTGTGATATGATCTTGGTATTGTGCGATAAATTTATTGCGTACTCATCATGAGCTTGTGATATGATCTTGGTATTGTGCTTATCCTCTGCGATGAATTCTCTTTGATTGTTAAGTGATCTTGATTTAACATGGTAAATAGAGAGCCATGTTTTTCATGAATGTTTCGGAGGCCATCCAATGCACCAAATACATAATTTATACCTTTGAACTGGTTGACAGCACTAACTCCAGGCCACCTTTAATAATCATCTGTTATTGACCACCTTTATATTATTGTGAGTAACATGAAGAGCAGGAAAACTTGACAAGCATACCTGACATTAAAGTTAATTTAAAATACTTTATCAATATTTATTTCAATAGGTACCCATCTATTGAATGATACCATACCACTTCGGCTGCTCAATGCCTTAGCAACAAAGTTCTTCGTGGATAACTATACACTTTTTTTTTTTATTGATGCATTATATTTGTTCTACCATTTCGTGTACAGGTAAATGTGAAGTGGTGACTACTTGACTTATAATAGTGATTTTCAGATACGGCGGGTGGTGGGGCGATTCTCAGAATCGCCCAGCCACCGAACAAATTTCGTGTACAGGTAAATGTGAAGTGGTGAACTTGACTTATAATAGTGATTCTCAGATAGGGCGGGTGGTGGGGGCGATTCTCAAAATCGCCGAGCCACCGGGGCCGTGGCTGGGCGATTCTGAGAATTGCCCCACCACCCGGCGATTCTCAGAATCGCCCCAATCACTATTATCACTGAAATTATGGTATGAGTTTTTCACTTTAATGTATATGGAGTGAAGGTAATAGTATGGAACTGTGTATACATATATCGAACTGTGGAAGCATAGATATCCTATCCAAGTAATGATATCGAACCCTCTGCCCTCTCTGAACTTCTAATCTCTGTTATAGCACCGACGACTTGTTCTCTTAAATCCAAACTTTTGTTTCATCATCGAGAGCTTAATTTGTGACATCCGAACTCCATTTCAGATGTATTTGAACCTGCATCTCACTACTCTTTATCGGCAATGTGTGATAAATTTATTGCGTCCTCATCATGAGCTTGTGATATGATCTTGGTATTGTGCGATAAATTTATTGCGTCCTCATCATGAGCTTGTGATATGATCTTGGTATTGTGCTTATCCTCTGCGATGAATTCTCTTTGATTGTTAAGTGATCTTGAGTTAACATGGTAAATAGAGAGCCATGTTTTTCATGAATGTTTCGGAGGCCATCCAATGCACCAAATACATAATTTATACCTTTGCACTGGTTGAGAGCACTAACTCCAGGCCGACTTTAATAATCATCGGTTATTGACCACCTTTATATTATTGTGAGTAACATGAAGAAAGAAATATCGATATTATGTATAAACAGTTCAGTGTTAGTATCCAAGTAATGAAAGCAATACGGAAAAAAGTCATCAATAAAGAAAGCCTATTCTGTCTAGAATGAGAAATTAAAGGGATGAAAATTCAATACCGTGTGTATTGGTTTGGGCTGGGGAATGCCATGTGATTTAAAGAAATTGGCCAGCGATAAGGAGAAAATTCATCGACAGAGAAAGTCTATTCCGTGTAGTTTGGGAAATTAAAGGGAAGAAAATTCAATATCATTAATTGAAATTTGGGTGGGAGAACACCTCTACAAACAATCTAAGCTCCTTTATCTACTGTAATAGCATCATTATAATAGCACCGAGAAACTGTGAGAGCATCACTGTAATAGCACCGAATTGAAGTCATAGTACTACGAGTTTATGTATGTAACGAGCCTCTCCTTCTCAAGTAGCACCAAATTGAAGTCATCATATTGTGATATCCGAACTTATCACCCGAATTATGTCTCTGAAGTTATGTTTGAACTTCTATGTAATCACCAAAAGTAGGCACTCTGAAATCCAAACTTGAGATTGTGTTATGCGAAAATCACAGGCTTGTATATATAGTGGATATAGTGGTATGACCATACTAAATGAGCCACCAACATGAACCATGAAAAGATGTGTCTTTATTGTAGGCTGACTTGAATCATTTTATGACTGTTTCTTTGAGGCCAACTTGAAGGAGTCGTTGAGGAGGCTGACTTGATGATGAAGGAGTCTTTTAATCAATAAACAAATTGACTTTGACAAATATTTTAAAGGCTAGAATGGAAGCTTGATTTATACATTTGACCCAAGCATGAAACCCATGCTTTAATAAGCCAATTCAAAAATAATAAAAATTATTTTTGCTTTTCTTTTGGAAAATATATTACATTTTAACTTCAAGTACAATTATGAAGACCGAATCTAGTTACATTTTCCAACAACAACAAGCATTCGATAGGGCTAACTTACTCTTCTATCCTATAGGCATACGAAATTAAATAATAAGGTAGAATCTATCCTATACGCATAGGAAATTAAATAATAAGGTAGAATCTATCCTATATGCATACGAAATTAAATAATAAGGTATCTACGTAAGAGTTTTTAATCTAAAAACAATTCATTGGTAATGGGTGTTATTTCTATTTCAAAATGTTCAACTAATGAACTATGAATTGTGACTAAATGAGTGACTCATAAATCCTCTTAAGAAGTATTTCTAAGCAAGTTGGTTCACCTGCAGCCACAATGGTCGAGATAGAGCCCACAAATCCATAAAACCTCCAAAAGCTTTGCACCTTGTTTGTTTGATAAAGCAAATCTACCTTCTTTTTCATCATCCAATATGGATACAAATGCTCTTTCCCTAGATAAAAAAAGCATTCGCCTTGGGCTATTCGCTGATGAATCCACCATATTCAAACTTCCTCCTGTTAGATAAAATAATAATGAGACTTTTTACATGTAAATACACTACAAAATGAATAAAAATGATTTTTAATGAATCTATTAAAATAAGGCAATAATCTCATATTCTCTAATATTTGTCTACATGTTTCTCTAGAACCACAAAAACAAGAATTTGGATCTTATATGCAATGGTAATAACACTATGATCAATATCATGTAAACTTCATCAAGAGAGCAAAATTAGTGGAGTCGATATTTTTTTAATTCAATAGATCACATCAACTACAAGTCAAGGCAAAGCAGACATCTATAAAGATAAAATCAATTACGGTTTTTATATCTAACATTTGAAACAAAAGAGCACCTTATATTTAAATGCCCAACCTATTACATTAAAGTAAATAATATTATGTTTTTAAAGGATCAAGGCCATGGCCTGAAACTGTTTGCCAGTTAAAAGGGTCAATACGAAGTTGTGATGTTCATAGCACCAAGACTTGACCAGAGGTAGGATGTTTACAGAACCTAAAAATATTTGGGCTCTTGAATTTCAATGGCATTAATTTAATTTGTTCGTTTTTTGGTGATTTCCACTTAGAACAATGCGATAGAATCTAAAGAATTATTTAATCATTATTTTTTGAAAAAAAAAGTGATTATTATTATTTTTTTACATGAAATTCATAAAAAAAAACTATTATTTAACCATTTTTAGTTAAAATTTTCGTATAAAAATTGTGATTTTGACATGTCAATTCTAGCAAAAAATTATCAAAACGTGTAGTTTTTTAGTTATATTTATGTTAAAAATGGTTATTTTTATGTCAATTGTTAAAAAATATTGTTTTTTAGAAACAATTATTTCATGTAGATTGAAAAATTAATTAAGGATGTATAAATATGTAGAATATCGAAAATTCAAAATATCGACCTTCTAATTTAAAAATGCAAAACAATAAAAACCTCACTACAAAAAAATTAAAATAAGAATAAAAAACAAGAAAATATGAAGAAAACGACCACTTCAAAAAAATTTAAATTTACAAAATAATTATTTACATTTCATACATTAGAAAATTTAAAGTCAAAAAATAGGTCTTTTAAAAAAAGGGTCTGATGCAGAATACCCACTTTTTTAAATCAGCATGAAAATCACTACCATTCTAAAACGTAATGTACATAAAAAAGTTAAAGTGACAAAAACTATGCTCTAAAAAAAACATGTGTGTTCTGCATCACCCCTTTTCAAAATCAGGTCACTTTTTTGCTATCTCTACGAAACGGGTAACAGTATCAGTTCCCGTTTCAAAGTTTACATTGTTACTATATAAGGAGGAGAATATCATTAGGCCAGGGCATGCAAGGATTTGAATATCTTATGAAGTGTTGGGTCAAATATGAGGGTTAATGAACTTCTGATAGTTTGCTTGATCTAATATAAGCATGCACCTATATGGCTGATGAAGGTTGATGGACCAGGATCATAAAGGCTTAAGAGTATTATCATTATGTGGTTTGATCTTGAACAATCTAGATTTGCATACTGACACATGTTTTATTCTGTAAATGTGATGATATGGGTATGACTGAAGTCTGGTATAGTTGTGATGTTTTTAAGTTAGCATTTATAGATCTATACACAGGTTCGCTTTAGTAAAAGAGCGTATACACACTGGTTCAACATATCAAAGTAGCATATACATCATAAATTTGAATTTGCAGATCTGTACGCTGGTTCCCTTTGGTAAAAGTGCGTATACACATTGTTCGACACATGGAAGTAGCGTATACCTTATGAAGTATGATGTTTAAAGTTTCAGTTGTTTCTATTTGTTGTTGCAGAGTTCTGGATTCTGCTTTGTGTTTAGGTGATAGTATTCGGGTGACAGTGTTTTGAATGATCAGATTGATTGATTGTGATTTGCTTCAGTGATGATGGGTTGTCAAGTGATTGATTGATTCAGTTGTGGTTGATTCAGAAAGTGATGATTGAGTTTCAGTGATTGGTTGATGCAGATGTATTTGATGGTTGTATTGCAGTTATGATCTTCTGATTTTCAATGTTGTTGATGGGTCTAGTATGAAAATTGAATGAAATGTGGCCTTCAGATTGTGTTGTTGTGTTACAGGAGTATCCAGTATGAAAATTCATGAAACTTGGTCCCTGGTGGAAGAGTGGAGTTTTCTGTAGGCTGGCACCTACGTACTAGTAAACATATTGACTAGTACAAGAGCTAGGGGGTTATAGCTCCCTTCTAATAGTAGTTGAAGAATGAGAGAAGGTTGTAGCCTTTTGCAGGTGGGTGCTTGCATACTGGTATGAGTTTGGACCAGTACAAGATTGTAAACAGATTTTCTTATTATTAAAAAGAAGACAGAGATGACAGCAGCAGACGGTTTTTACCCACATTGGGTTTCCACCATATATCTTGGTGTTCATGTTTGTTTCTTATCTGTGATGCTTTATTTTTATTTTACTGCACTGTCTGATAAACCCCTGATATACTGGTATAAGCTCAATACATGATAAATTGTCTAAATCAAAAGTTCTCTGCATATACGCTAGTTGCTTTAAGTACAATCTTATGTACATGCTAGTTCACTTCACTGAAGTAGTGTATATAAAGCTATTTAGGAAATAAAATTATAGATCAGATAATACTGATTCACCCCCCTGATACAGGAGCATATGACCCCTCCTTAATTAAAGGAGGAATCCAAAGCGGATAAGGAGGAGATGTGGACCATTGAGCAAAACAGGGAACAATTTTGTTTAAACAGAGCTAGATTGATGGAACTAATAAAGTCTTGAGAAGACTTTAGTTAATGTAATCTGCCATGTATTCATATGTATAGTGAGTTGTAGAGAGAATCTAGGGAGTTTTTAAGTGTTTCATGGAGAGGATTGATCAGATCCTTTCAGTGATCCGATCCAATGTTTCTTAGAAATTGATGAACCTGCGTCTGTTATATATATAATGAGAAAGACAGTCGATAGGGAGGATATAGAGTGATAGATAGAAAGTGTAAACCCAAGAGTATTCACAATGTAGTCAAAGGAGAACCTGTTACTAAGGCTGAAATGCCATAGAATGTAATTATGTCGTGTATTATAGAAAATTGTGTGTTTAATGTTGATTTTATGCGCCTGTGTGTTATGTAATAATGGTGTTTCATGTTATTGATGTATATATGCATTAATGGATTAAAATCCAGTGTTATAGAGTGTGTTGATCGATCATTGATCATTGTAGGATCGATGGAGATCTAATGATGTCAATTATATGAATGTTGTGTGTTTTTGGAATGCGGCAAAACTGTGGTTTTTAATGTAAATCCATCAAAAGCAACCGAGAACAGAGCAAAGGAGGAACAAATGCAAGAATTCACAGGAGTCGTTTGATCTGGAAAATCAACAGTCCAGATGATTCACTGAGGAGCAAAGCAAAATATCGCATTGGTGGAGTTACTTACAAAGTTTAAGTCACGCAAGCGGAAAAAACCAACTTACACTAAGAACCGGTGCAAAACACAGTCGGATTTGAGATCCTGACTTGAAATCTTATAAAGGGTGGCCTATATCCATATCGAGTCCATAAGGATATCATATCGGTGCCTTAGAGTGGACAGTGCCTGGCCTTAAGGTTTTGCGAAATGCAATCCCGTGATTTAATCTCAACCCTCGGATCGCGAACCTAATTGACAGTCAAGATGTGATCACAAATCACAATCGGAGGAGTTAAGGGCTAGCAGTTATTGGAATGCCAATGTCCTGATATGCGATTACGTGATATCGCCAATCACCGATCGGAGGTATCAGCATTTCAGAGATCAGAGGAGCACTGTGATAAAGGTTTGAGCCAGACCCGGTGATATTTATGAATCCGGGTGTATAGTTTTTGAATTCTGGCTTATGTGTTCTGGCGGGGTTTTCCTTTGTATTTCCTTTGTTCCCGTTTTTTTGATATATGTATTGTCTCAAAGTTTTTATGGTAAAAGCGGGTTAAGGAACACTCATGATAGTGTAATGGCTTCGATAAATGTTATATGGTTCGATTTAAAGGCTAAAGGCCTCAAATACACTTCTGATATGGTCTATGGGCCATAACCCACAGGCCTTAGGATCGATTTTTTTATAAGGAAACGAGAATTGGTTATACCCCTATCTCCCTTTTCATCAAGTGGTATCAGAGCAGGGAAATGATTTCTTGTGAGAAGGAAGAAGGAGCACAAGGAGAAGGGAAAACAGGTACAATTATGTTAAAGCTGGAGAGTTTGTGGTCTTACTGTCATGCAAAGAGCGGCAACAGAAGGTGAGAATATTTGCAGCCACCTAGAGCAAGGAGTGCTCAATTTGTTCTAGAGGAGAGAACTAGAAGGATGCCAAAAGATCGAGTGAGGAGGGCTTGGTGAGGTATCGTGTAGCAGAGGAAGACTGTTACTGCAGAGGTTGGTTGCAGCTCACAGAAGATCATAAAATCAATTCCACTGAGAGGTGGGTAGAATTGCTAGGGAAAAAGAGAAGCATATGACTAAGAGGTCATAAATTTTGTGCCTAGGGAGTCTAATGCAGGAGCATCTGACCCCCCCTTAATTAAAGGAGGAATCCAAAGCGAAGAAGGAGGAGATGTGGACCATCGAGCAAAACAGGGAACAATTCTGTTTAAATAGAGCTAGATTGATGGAACTAATAAAGTCTCGAGAAGACTTTAGTTAATGTAATTTGCCATGTATTCATATGTGTAGTGAGATGTAGAGAGAATCTAGGGAGTTGTTAAGTGTTCCATGGGGAGGATAGATCGGATCCTTTTAGTGATCCGATCTAATGTTTCTTAGAAACTAATGAACCTGCGTGTTGTATATATATCGTGAGACAGACAGTCGATAGGGAGGATAGAGAGTGATAGGTAGAAAGTTAAACCCCAGAGTATTCATAATGTAGTTGAAGGAGAACCTGTTACTAAGGTTGAAATGCCTTAGAATGTAATTATGTCGTGTATTATAAAAAGTGTGTGTTTAATGTTGATTTTATGCACCTGTGTGTTATATAATCATTTCGTTTTGTGTTATTTATGTATATATGTGTTAATCGCTTGAAATCCAGTGTTATAGAGTGTGTTGATCGACCATCGATCACTGTAGGATCGATGGCGATCTAATGATGTCAACTATATGAATGTCATGTGTTTTCAGAATGTGGTAGAACTGTGGTTTTTAACATAAATCCATCAAAAGCAACCGAGAACAGAGAAAATGAGGAACAGATGCAACAAGACACAGGAGCCATTTGATCTGGAAGATCAATGGTCCAGATGAAGTCACTGAGGAGCAAACCAAAATATCGCATCGGCGGAGTTATTTACAAAGTTTAAGTCCCGCAAGCGGAAAAAAACCAACTTACACTAAGAACCGATGCAAAACAAAGTCGGATTTGAGATCCGGACTTTAAATATTATAAAGGGTGGCCTACATCCATATTGGGTCCATAAGGATATCAGATCAGCGCCTTAGAGTGGACAATGCTTAGCCTTGAAGTTTTGCAAAATGCGATCGTGCGATTTAATCTCAACCATTAGATCGTGAACCTGATCGACCGTCAAGATGTGATCGCAATCGGAGGAGTTAAGGTCTGGCAGTTATTACAATTCCAATGTGCCGATATGCGATTACACGATATC
This sequence comes from Pinus tabuliformis, assembly GCA_031772625.1. Lineage (NCBI taxonomy): Eukaryota > Viridiplantae > Streptophyta > Pinopsida > Pinales > Pinaceae > Pinus > Pinus tabuliformis. The sequence continues at coordinate 989,718,010 of CM062819.1, forward strand.
GTCGATCGCCGATTAGAGGTATCAGCGTTTCGGAGATTGGAGGAGCACTGTGATAAAGGTTTGAGCCAAACCCGACAATATTTATGAATGCGGGTGTATAGTTTTTGAGTTTCGGCTTATGTGTTTTGGTGGGGTTTTCCTTTGTATTTCCTTTATTCCCGCTATTTTTGATATATGTATTGTCTCAGGGTTTTTATGGTAAAAGTGGTTTAAGGAACAATCTCGATAGTGTAATGGCTCTGATAAATGTCATATGGTCTGATTTAAAGGCTAAAGGCCTCAAATATGCTTCCGATAGGGTCTATGGGCTATAACCCACATGTCTCAGGATCGATTTTTTTATAAGGAAACGGGAATTGGTTATACCCCTATCTCTCTTTTAATCAAGTGGTATCAAAGCAGGGAAAGGATTTCCTACGAGAAGGAAGAAAGAGCACAAGTAGAAGGGGAAAGAGGTACAGTTATGTTAAAGCTAGAGAGTTTGTGGTCTTACTGTCGTGCAGAGAGTGACAACAGAAGGTGAGAAGATTTGTAGAAACCTAGAGCAAGAAGTGCTCAACTGGTTCCAAAGGAGAGAACCAGAAGGATGCCAAAAGACTGAGTGAGGAGGCCTTGGTGAGGTATCGTGTAGTAGAGGAAGACTGTTACTGCAAAGGTTGGTTGCGGCTCACATAAGATCATAAAAGAAATTCCACTGAGAGGTGGGTAGAATTGCTAAGGACAAGGAGAAGCATATGACTAAGAGGTCATAAATTTTGTGCCTTGGGAGTCTGATGCAAGAGCATCTGACCCCCCCTTAATTAAAGAAGGAATCCAAAGTAGAGAAGGAGGAGATGTGGACCATCGAGCAAAACAGGGAACAATTCTGTTTAAACAGAGCTAGATTGATGGAAATAATAAAGTCTTAAGAAGACTTTATTTAATGTAATATTCCATGTATTCATATGTATAGTGAGCTAGAGAGAGAATCTAGGGAGTTGTTGAGTGTTTCATGGAGAGGATTGATTGGATCCTTTCAATGATTTGATCCAATGTTTCTTAGAAACTGATGAACCTGCGTGTTCTATATATATCATGAGACAGACAATCGATAGGGAGGATAGAGAGTGATAGATAGAAAGTCTAAACCCAAGAGTATTCACAATGTAGTCGAAGGAAACCTGTTACTAAGGCTGAAATTCCTTAGAATGTAACTATGCCATGTATTATAGAAAAGTGTGTGTTTAATGTTGATTTTATGTGCCTGTGTGTTATGTAATAATGCCATTTTGTGTTATTTATGTATATATGCATTAATGGCTTGAAATCCAGTGTTATAATGTGTTGATCGACCATTGATCACTGTAGGATTGATGGTGATCTAACGATGTCAATTATATGAATGTCGTGTGTTTTCAGAATGTGGGAGAAATGTGGTTTTTAACGTAAATCCATCAAAAGCAACCGAGAAAAAAGCAAAGGAGGAAGAGATGCAACAATGCATAAGAGCTGTTTGATCTAGAAGATCAACGGTCCAGATGATGTCGCTGAGGAGAAAAGCGAAATATCGCATCAGCGGAGTTATTTACAAAGTTTAAGTCCCACAAGCGGAAAAAAAACCAACTTACACTAAGAACTAGTGCAAAACACAGTCGGATTTGAGATACGGACTTGAAACCTTATAAAGGGTGGCCTATATCCATATTGGGTCTATAATGATATTGGATCAGCGCCTTAGAGCAGACAGTGCCTGGCCTTGAGGTTTTGCGAAATGTGATCGCGCGATTTAATCTCAACCATCGGATCGCGAACTTGATCGACGGTCAAGATGTGATCGCAAATCGCAATCGGAGGAGTTAAGGCCTATATGCGATTATGCGATATCGCTAATCGCTGATCGAAGGTATTAGAGTTTCGGAGATCAGAGGAGTGTTGTGATAAAGGTTTGAGCTGGACCCAATGATATTTATGAATGCGGGTGTATAGTTTTTGAGTTCCAGCATATGTGTTCCGGTGGGGTTTTCCTTTTTATTTCCTTTGTTCTCATTATTTTTGATATATGTATTGTCTTGGGGGTTTTATGGTAAAAGCGGGTTAAGGAACACTCTCGATAGTGTAATGGCTCCGATAAATGTTATATGGTCCGATTTAAAGGCTAAAGGCCTCAAATACGCTTTTGATAGGGTCTGTGGGCCATAACCCACAGGCCTCAGGATTGATTTTTTTTATAAGGAAATGGGAATTAGTTATACCCCTATCTCCCTTTTCATCACCCCCTCTTAGTATTATTTCCAATAATTGGTATCAAAGTAGGTCCTTCAGAAGAAGCTTGATCGCTTGAAGGGAGATCCATCAACATGACTAATCAAGAAAGCACGGGATCCATCAGATCGCCAATCTTCGATGGGAGCAACTTTGTCTATTGGAAAATAAGAACCACAACATATCTACAATCACTTGGAATGGATGTCCGGGAAATTGTGGAAGGAGGATACACATTTTCAACAGCAATTCCTACAGATGCGGCAGGTAAAAAGCAATATGAAACCAATGCCAAAACTATCAATACTTTATTGGGAAGTCTGTCACATTCAGATTTTGTCAAAGTCATGTAGCTCAAATCAACCAAAGAAATATGGGACAAAATCGTTCTGAGCTACGAAGGAGACTCTCAGGTAAAACGTGCTAAGCTTCAAACTCTCGGAATTCAGTATGAAACTCTTAAGATGCATAGTGATGAAAGCATAGCTAGTTACTTCCGACATATAGATGAGGTTGTCAATTGTATGAAGAATATGGGTGAAGAAATTAAGGAAGTTACCTTAGTTGAGAAAGTATTGAGATCCTTCTCTACTAAATTTGAATCCAAAGTGTCTGGCATAGAAGAAAAATAGGATTTGCAGAATATCACTATGATGCAACTTCACAGAATCTTAATTGCCTTTGAGATAAGAAAAGGAGGATTATCAAATATGAGAGAAGCCACATTCAAAGTGTCAACAAAAGGAAAGGAAGAACACAATGAATCAGGACATATTTCAAAACAAGAATATGAGGTAAACTTTGTCAAAAATCTTCAATGGGGTTCTGGAAGGTTTAGAGGTAAGTTATACTTCAAATTCTTTTCTTGTGGCAAAGTCGGTCATTATGCTGTTAGATGTCCTCATAAAGATAAATTTGAAAAAGGAAAGGTATATGCAAAAGGGAATAGAAAACAAGTTGTGAATAAAAGGAGTTAGTATACTTATGAAGATAGTGATGGTTTATCTAATAGTGATGAAGATGAAACTAGACAAGATTACAGACTTCTCATGGCTTATGACGATGATAATTTTTTGGATGCTTTAGAAGAGAAAGACCTTCATGAAGAAATATCTAAACTCAAAATCTATTTAGAAGAAAAGAATATGATTATAGATAACTTAACATACCAACCTGCTGAGAAAGAAAAACACAATGAAAAACTAGAATGTGAAATTATGGGTCTAAGAAAGGATCTTGAGAAAACGAAATCTCTCAATCTTAGGTTTGCTAAAGGATAAGAAACTTTAAATGAAATTATCAAAGTTCAGCGTTCTCCTCTGATAAAGATAGGTCTTGGATATATTGAAGAAGCATCACAATCACAAAAGTTGTCAACCTCCACCAAAAGCTATCTTGATGCAACAAAGATGAGTGAACAGTATGACAATTGTCAGCAAAGGCATAAAGTAGATCACCAGGTAAATCAGACTCAATTTACCCCAAGGATGAATAGAAGCCACAACCAACTTCAGGTAAATCATACTCAATTTTCTCCATGTTGGCCAGATAAATCGATCTTGCGGAAAAGACCGATCTCCCTAGTATCAGAAGATAGTCTAGCAACAAATAGACAAACAAATCTATCTTTCTCTAGACATATGCGATTTATAAATAGATACTATAAAGGTTTTAAGACCCTACCTTAGATCCAATGCTTGTTCGTAGTAGCCATCCTTCAATTGTTCAAAAGAGTTACCTTTGAGGACCTGCAATCACAAACAAGCAAACATTAAATAGCACCTGCATAGCAAATATCATAAATCATGTCTATTATGATGATCAAGGAATCCATAAAATAAACCATGAATCAACAGCGTACTGAGAAAAACAAACTTATTTGTATTAACTTTGAAGTAGAAGAACCTTACAAACTTTTCAGCCTTGATTTTGAACAAGCTCTTCCTGGGGTCCGAAACAGGAATTTCCTTTACTTTGAATAGCCTTGCACTCCTCCAAATGAGATCTTAGAGGTATGTAATCTCTCCTCATAAAAACTCAACTAAAGAAGACTAAGTTCCAACAACATTTCACCTCAAAAATATTCAGCTTCTAACCTCTCAAGTAACCATCCCAATGCTTCTTTTTATAGTGCAGGGGAGGAGGTTACAGGTCCACCTATGAAGGGATAGAATCCTCCTTCAAAGGGATAAGCTCCTCACATCAAGGGGTTAGCTCCTTAAGGTATGGGATGCATGAACCTTAAGAGAGCGAACTTGCCACCTCAAGATTCCTTCCAGAAGCTTCTAGAAATTATTGAAAGTGAGTTTTTTAGAATATACTCGCGCCTTTTTAATTTTTACAGGGGTCCGCACCCTTAACATAGAGACAAAGCTGTTAGGTGCACAGGAGACATGACCATTAGGTGTGGGACTGCAGGTAATGCAAAGAGAAAGTGCAGAACCAGAGTTTCAGAGACTTTTGAGGGATTTCGCTTATTTTCAAGGCTTGATATGAGGAATTGAGGCTTAAGACTTGCAAAGGAGGAAAGTATGAGTGGTAATGGACTCACACAGATTATAGAATGTCAAGGTGACAATTTTTAGTGCAACAGATTGCCCCCTAAAGTGCGAAGTCTGTAATAGATGAAGATAGAGTCTATCATTTATGAAGAGTGAAGTACTTTATCATTTCAAGGATCATCTTGTGGACACCCCAGTCGGAACCTGTAAAAACATTCAATGCAAAATATATATATGTAGACATATCATTGCTGAGGTAGGCATTCCCATACTCAGATCAAAACTTGACTAGAAAACTGACTAAACTATTCTGATACAGGAATGATTTTGTAATACATCAAGAGTATAGACATGTGTAGACATAGTATGGTCACAGCCATCTATTTATGAATAGTCCATTAACAAAATTCCTCGCAGCCTGGATGTAGAAACTAGATCCAGGGTCTTGATTTCTGCTTCCTGAACTAGTACGATTCTATCCATGTGAACGAATGTGTCAAAGTCAAACATGGTAGAAACCACTTGATTACCAGTCAATGATGTGAACTGTTAACAAGTGTGAGAGAAACCACCAGTAATGTCAATGTCTCTCAAAGTACCCAGTACAATCCATGAACTGTAAATAAATGAGCTGAAGTCGAACATGTCATAGAATCCTTTGATCAAAGGTCAATGATGCAACCTATCGTCGAAGGCGAGAAACCTACCATTAAGGCATGCAGATTTCAAGGTACTGATGATTTCTAGATCATCTTTCTAAATAATGAGCTGAAGTCGATAGAAAGCGATCTGTTGCAGGTACGCCTACAACACGAAATCATAGATCAATTTTTGAAGAAATATATTGGCAAGGACTGACTCAGGGATGGTCAAATTGGATGAAAGATATTTTGCAAATGAATGGTTTTTTTGAACTGATCTCTTGAACACATAACAACATTGCAGATGGTCAGTGACAATTGACCCAAAGCTAATACCCAGAAACTAGCTAAAGACTTTCAATGTGGTTTGATTAATTGTTAGGCAAAGGATTTCCCAACCCAGATGAACAAAAAGTGTAATGTTCAAGAGTGGTTAACGACTTTTCTAAAACACAAAGTGTAACAAACAGGTTCATTTTTCTCTCTTTTCCCCCACCATTTCTGGCAAGTACCTCTTTATTTTTGACAAGCTTGAGGAGGATAACATTTGCTTGTTTATAAGCTCATCCTTTGGATGAGTCCAACTTAGTTTAAAATTCGAACCCTAAGAAGGAGTGGTTCATTCCTGTTTAAAATTGAATAGGTCCTTTACTGTTAAATTTTAACATGTCCAGTATAGGAAAAACTCAGTGTTTTTCAATTTTAGGGAGTCATAAGAAAAACTTAAGAAAACTCCATGGGGGTCCTTTTTCGTAAATTTGTGTCCCTCGAACCTGAAAAAGTATAAAATAATACTTGAGAGAACCGCTTGACCATTACGATCAAGGAGTACTTTTCATAATTAGTGGCTCCGATCTGAAAAAGTAAAAAAGTGATCGAAGACACGTCGTTTCATAACCAATATCGAACTTGAAATGACAAAATTCCGGTGATCTTTTCATGTTTATATGGTCAGAAAAGAGCTGTAAGTGGACCACCCTTTTAATTCCGTTTAACGAGTTAAAAAAGGGAAAAACTCGGCAATCTTTTCATATTTTACGAGTCAGAAAAGAGCTTAAAGAGGACTCCAATGTTTCACTTTTTCATAAATTTTTGAAAGAGTCCGAAAAGTGATAAAAGTATGCTCTTCGTATTTTTGACCGGAGAATCCACAGTTGAAGAATTTATACACCGACGTTTCGAATCCCAAATGGGATCCATCATCAGGGAATAGAGAAAGATGATCAGAGAAAGATGATAAAAAGAAGAGCCAGATGAAGGAAATAAATACTCATGAGGGATGAAAGTTCAAGGAACAGCGCAGGTCGGCCAAAGAGATTTAAAATGAAACCTAATTTTTATTTTTAATTTAATATCATTTAATTTTTAGGTTAAAAAATTAAGTTATTTATGGCTCAAGTCTTATAGAAAGCTTTAAGTTATTTTGTCTTGAGTTATATTAATATTATATAGATGCTAGATTAAATAAATATTAATATTATATTAAACTCAATATTAATATTATAATAATGATGTTAGATTAAATAAATATTAATATTATATTAATTTTATATAGTTTTTAGGATTTATAATATCATTCTAATAAAATTAGGTTTCATTTTAAATCTCTTTGGCCGACCTGCGCTGTTCCTTGAACTTTCATCCCTCATGAGTATTTATTTCCTTCATCTGGCTCTTCTTTTTATCATCTTTCTCTGATCATCTTTCTCTATTCCCTGATGATGGATCCCATTTGGGATTCGAAACGTCGGTGTATAAATTCTTCAACTGTGGATTCTCCGGTCAAAAATACAAAAAGCTCAAACCACAGATCTCTGAAATCCAGTATGCTCTTCGTTGAAAAATGATCAATTTTCCCAAAAAATCCAGTATTCTGCACAAAAACTCAAAACATTACTCATATCCATTTAAGATAAAAAAAAATGTATTTAAAAAATTACCTTTTTAAAGTGAAAAATAAATAAATTAAAAATTCATTTATTCGAAAAAACTTATAAAAAGGGCTTTTCTAACTTCATTTTCACCATTTGACTTCAGAGTGAGAAGTGAGAGATTTTGGGTAAGAAAGTTCCTGTGAAGATTCTGGAAAATCCATCCGTCGGAATCGAAAACCATCAGCTCCAAGTAATCCATGTCCTCCTTAACTTGCATTTTATCCATTTACATTTCATTTTTAGTCTTTAAATTTGATTTTTAAAGGAGAAATGGGTTTAGAAAATTGCTTGCGGGGGTCCACAGGTGCAACACGCGGCCCCTGCAGACCCTGACTTTTTTCTATAAAGAAGAAATTCATGGGTCCGCACCTATTGCTCACAACTCGTGTAGACCTACGCACTGTTTGTAAGCAGCGGGTGCAGACCTCGCGAAATGAATTTTAAAAACTTAAATTTCTCCATTTTTGCCCAAAAATTTTCAAACTAAGTTGTTTTAATATGTCTTTTATGCATTGTAGGACACTTAAAATGCTTATTTGGCGAGAACGCGAGCATGAGGATGTGGATCTTGCCACAATAAATCATATGCCCACATTGCAGGCATTGAGAGCATGCAGACTGCTTAAGTTCTGGCTATACCAGGCATGAGAGCCCAAGTAGACCTCTTTTAATGGCTGGTAGATAGATGGAACACACAGGACCAGTGTTTCGTGATTGGTGGCCACCAGCTCGAAATCGAGCTGGAGGATATATACTTTTTGACTGGTTTGTCCAAGAGGGGCGAACAATTATCTCTTTTCGGGACTAGGCCAGGTGGCCAGTCTGTCGCTAATCTCCGATTGGAGTTTTGCAATGATCAAACAAAGGACAAACGGATTGATATTAAAACTATCAACCATCTTGAACTTAAGGTTATTGCATTCACTGTTACCAGGCTATGCGGGAGTGCAGCATTGCATGTGGCCACTAGATCCCAGATGCAGATGGCTGTAGACTGTTATCGAGGCACCATATTCAATTGGTGCAAGGCTGTGTTGGCAAATGTGAAAGGCCAAATAACCAAAGCAAAGAATGGATAGCTGGAAAACTTTGGATACAGATTTATTGTTGTTAGCTTTGCTCTAGAGAGGATCTTGATGCTAGCCCTGTAGCATATTCCTATTGATACTGGTCTTCCTCGAAAGCCTAGGATAATTCGTTGGGTTGCTTTGATGGCCTATCACCCTGAGGAGGGCTCAGAGGTTGTTCGATTTCCGCCTGAGTATTTTCGTTGGTTGAACAACCAACTTTTTATGATTCAGGATTTTCCATATGCCAGGATGGATTATCGCAGTGACCCAGACATGACTCTTCCACCAGGAGAGCAATGGGATGATTCAGGTAAAATCATTTTCAACACTTTCTAAGTTTAATTTTTTTTTTTTTTTAATCGTCCAAAACTGACAATCAAAAGTTTAAATGCAGATGTGGGTCCATGGCAACCTGCCGCTCTCCAGTCTTATGAGAGGAGACATCCAGCTGCAATAGTACCAACCCCACAGGACCAATCAACATAGATCCTGACTGACTTGGAGCATCATCTAGAGCGCTTGACAGTAGATATTCTAGAGTTTGGCATAGATGATATTCCACTTAGGTTACAGAGATATGTGATTGGGTTCCCATGACCTTTTAGGAGGTTCTTATGTAGGGTGGCCCGAGCAGTGGTTTCTTATCGTGATCATCACCAGGGATAGGATGATCGATTTTGTAGACTCACATGACATTTTTATCTTTTTGTATTATCATTTTTTCCGATCATAAAGTGTATTTCAACCTATGATAAAAAAACAATGTATATTTTGAAACACACTTCTATGCTATGATATATCACTATTACCGGCTATCTCGTGTAACGTGTTATCGAATGTTATTAAATTTACTATTTTAATTATTGAAAATGTCTATTTATCATACGAGAAGCAACTACATCTTCTAATGTATTTAAATGTCTTGGAATATGCTGATATTCAATGTAATCAAATTCACGTTCCAAGAGACGAACTCTCAAAAATAATCTTAATAACACTGGATTTCTAATGGCATAAACCCTGTTAAGCTGTAATACAACGAGTTTAGAATCCAACCTAACAATCAAACTCTGAATCCCAAATGATATGGATTCAGATAATAACTCAATCACTGCACTATACTCTTCAATGTTATTCGTTGCTTGACCGTGGCTTACCCCATGCATAGACACTAACTCATCAGAGGGTGAATAGATAACCCAAGCTGTGGAAAAAATGTTCTGTGTACTACGACAAGCACCATCAGCAAAACCAATGTATGTTTGAAGAGACGTCGACATCTGCAATATCAAGAGCAAAATCAAGATAGGGAGGAATAGTGATAAAAACACTCTCTAAACTAGGCACACTTTTCTAATCTAAAACACACCAGCTATAAAGAAACTAATCTAACAAAAAATCTCCACACAGAATTTAAGCATAATATCTCTTCAGATAAAGTCCATTTCTGGGTTTACCCAAAGAGACATCGTCAAAATCTATCAATTCATAAGCCCCTTTTGCCAGCTTTCGCTTAACAATATAAGGACCATGCCACATAGGTACAAATTTTCCAGCCCCTAGCTTATCGTTCGCTTGATCATATAGTAAAAATAGGTCTCCTTCTAAAAAATTACGAGGTGTAACATTTTTGTCGTACTGAGCTTTTATTCGTTTCGCATGAGTCTCGTTTGATATTGTAGCAGTGCATCGATTCTCATCTAGTTGAACTAAGTACAAAAAACGTTTCTCCTCTTCAGAAGTGGCTGGGAGTAATTCTATGGCTAATTGTAATGACAGAATTTCGCATTCAATAGGTAACACTACTTCCAAACCATAGACCAGTTGAAAAGGAGTGAAACCAGTTGATGTTTTTACTGAGGTCCGATGTGCCCAAAGTGCTGAAAATAACATGGTATGCCAATTCGACTTATGAATACCAATGATTCGTTGGATCATAGTGACTAAAAATTTATTGATAGCTTCAACCAGACCATTAGCCTGCTGGTAATACAGAGTAGAACTATCGATCTTGACATGATCGATGAAGGATAATAACCTCTTGGTGTAGGATGAAAAGGAGTTCGAAGTGGAGAAAAACTAAGACCCGAGATTTATAAAAAATTTGTCGGTCTTGACATGATCGATGAAGGATAATAACCTCTTGGTGTAGGATGAAAAGGAATTCGAGGTGGTGAAAAAATAAGACCCTGGTTTTGTAAAAAATTTGTCAATGATACATACCAAGCATCACTCCTAAAAGGACAATAGAATATTGATTCACGCTCCCTAAGATTTAAAGTCTGTTGCTTTTCGAGAAGAATTACGTCTTCGTCTGGACTCACAAGTTCTTCAATAGAAATGAGTCTAGAAGGAAGATTTTGAGTAATGATGTTTCCTACCCTAGGTGAACCAGGACCACTAGAAGTTGGAGAAGTGAATCCTGAAGTCGGAGTAGCAGCAGGTTCAGTGTCAGGCTAAGAAATTTCAGGTTCTTCAGCTAATTCACGGGAAGGAGAAATACTACTAGTAACTTCAGAAAATGAAATTGGCTGTTGAATATACTCTGTTGTTTGTACTTGATAATCGGAATGAACAATTAAAGATGACTCTCCGGCTTCTGGTGATCCAACTCTACTGTCACTAGGTAATACAAGAGCTCATAGCTGGCTTGGTGTATACTCAGGAGGTTGCCCCCGAAGTCTACGAGATTGTCTCGGTAATTTAGCCACGATTAAATATTAATTAATCACACACAAACAAAGAAAAATTTCAATAAAACCACCTAAAGTCTCTAAAGAAACAAACAACTGAATCACACACCTAAAAAATCTAAGAGTTCAAACCACACACAAACAGTAACTTTCCATACTAAAAACACTAGTTGGTGATGAAATCCAACTTAGTAGAAGTTTAATACAGAAAGGGCGATTGGAACAGTTACCCCGACATCCTGCTTAATGAAACAAACTGGCACAAGTTTCTTCACAAAACCATATCGTGTGAAGAGAACCCCCAAGAGAGTCCAAGTGAGTCTAGTCGACGTCTACTCCAGGTACGGTGAGACCCTTCCTTCACTGTCACCTTAGGAAATAATCTTAAGTTTATGGACACTAAGGTTACCAACAACAACAAATACAACTAGGGGAATAGTCTACGATCCGATCTACACGCAAGGGCAAAGTAATAAATCTCAATCCCCTTGAAGGCTCCTCGACATGGTCAATCTGAGGTTTACCAACAAGTGACCCCAGGCTCGTCAACAATGGTTAATCCGAGGTTTACCATTTATAATACACACAAATCTTCTATCTTTCCCAATGAAACAGGATTGGTTCTCTCAAAGGTTCGGACATGATCTCGTGATTGACTCCTTTAAGAGAAGCTTCCCGGAATGTATCAATTACAATTGGATTTATTTCCTACCGCAAGATGTATCTACTTGTTTGTTTTAACTATCTTGGAGAGTTAATTACTCCCTACTCCAAGATACTAGCCTAAGCTATATTGGTGATAAGAGCCATAGAAATAGAAAAGATTACTAGATCAATTTTAATTAAGCGTTGCTTTTATGGGTTGTTCTTTGAGTCAATCAGTATGGAAATGAAACTTTGATGGTGTGAAGACTCGACTCCAAAAAACTAAAAAATGCACCTAAAATGATAAGCAATTCGTTTTTCTTTCAATGAAATTATAGCTAAAAGAAAGAGTTCGAGAATGTAATTCTTTAAGAAACAATTCTTTCTTTCAACATGGAAATGGAAAGAAAATCTTTTTGTCTTTTTCAATAAGAACTCAAAACGAGAATACTAATTAATGCTCACAATAAATCCCTTTCCCTTTTCAAAACTCGAAACTACAAAAAACAATTTGCTTCAAAAGAGATCTACAAGTTCTAGAAAACACTCAAAACTACAAAAACTAATCTTGAGATCTAAAAACTTTTAAAAAATTAATTGAATAAAAGCTTCAATTCTTTTTGAGGACATTTTACGTAGTTGTTCAGTAAACTAAGGATTCATTTGTTCAGAATAACAAATCAATCAAAAAACATCCAGATATGTTTTCTTTTGTAAAAATGAAATTCAAAACTTATGACAAAGCTTGTTCACAGATTTACAAGGAGAAAACTAAATCTATTTCTCACAAAGGACAGATTTCACAACCAAGTCAGACTCATCAAGAAGATGAAAAGACACCAGGGTAATCTAAGGTTTCTCAAGCTTCTGATCTTTGAGCCACTACACAGACCAAGTGAAAACCACTCCAGGCATACAAAAATTCTAGAAAATCATCTAAAACAAAAATACCATCGGAACTCACTCACGAGAGATTTTTGATAGGAATAATGTAAATCTGGGTAGACACTAAAATCCCTAAATGAAACCTAAACTTAACTAGAAGAAGATATTTTAGGTTTTTCAAAAAAATTTACAGGGTCCGCAGGCTTCCAGAAGGACTAAAGGAAAAGTGCGGAGACGCCTGCACTTTCTGTAAAGAGAAAGTGCGGTCCCTTGAAAACTTCGAAAAAAATAAATAATAATCCAAATTCTAAAAACTACCCAAGCCAACATACATCAATCAAAAACCAGAAACGAAAACAAGTTTCTCAAGTCAAAAACAAAGGAAAACCAAAAACCAAATTCAGGTCCCCATCAAAGTCGCCAATTTGTTGGCCGGATAAATCGATCTTGTGGACAAGACCGATCTCCCTAGTATCAGAAGATAGTCTAGCAACAAATAGACAAACAAATCTATCTTTCTCTAGACATGCGATTTATAAATAAATATTATAAAGGTGTTAAGACCCTACCTTAGATCCAATGCTTGTTCGTAGTAGCCATCCTTCAATCATTTGAAAGAGTTACCTTTGAGGACCTGCAATCACAAACAAGCAAACATTAAATAGCACCTGCATAGAAAATATCATAAATCATGTCTATTATGATGATCAAGGAATCCATAAAATAAACCATGAATCAAAAGCTTACTAAGAAAAACAAACTTATTTGTATTAACTTTGAAGTAGAAGAACCTTACAACCTTTTCAGCCTTGATGTTGAGCAAGCTCTTCCTGGGGTCCAAAACAAGAATTTCCTTTACTTTGACAAGCCTTGCACTCCTCCAAATGAGATCTTAGAGGTATGTAATCTCTCCTCATGAAAACTCAACTAAAGAAGACTAAGTTCCAACAGCATTTTACCTCAAAAATATTCAGCTTCTGACCTCTCAAGTAACTAGCCCAATGCTTCTTTTTATAGTGCAGGGGAGGAGGTTACAAGTCCACCTATGAAGGGATAGAATCCTCCTTCAAAGGGATAAGCTCCTCACATCAAGGGGTTAGCTCCTTAAGGTATGGGATGCATGAACCTTAAGAGAGTGAACTTGCCACCTCAATATTCCTTCCAGAAGCTTCTAGAAATGACTAAAAGTGAGTTTTTTAGAATATACTATCGCCTTTTTAACTTTTATAGGGTTTGCATCCATAACACAGAGACAGAGCAGTTAGGTGTGCAGGAGACATGACCATTAGGTGCGGGACCGCAGGTAATTCAAAGAGAAAGTGTGTAACCAGAGTTTTAGAGAGTTTTGAGGGCTTTCTCTTATTTTCAAGGCTTGATATGAGGAACTGAGGCTTAAGACTTGCAAAAGAGGAAAGTATGAGTGGTAATGGACTCACACAGATTGTAGAATGTCAAGGTGACAATGTTTAGTGCAACACTTCAAAGATGAATAGAAACTACAATCACCAGGTCAATAGATTCTATAGTCGCAAGAACTTCTTAATGGGCAATGTTTTTCATGTCATAATTTTGGACACAAAGCTGCTCAATGTGTTGCTTACAAAACCATCATGACTAGAGAAACACGAAATCAAAGGAATGTAACAGGGATCAAGAAAGGTTCCTATAATAACTTTTCTCTTCTTGAAAATGAAATAGAATGCTCAATCTGTAACAACTTTGGTCATGAAGAATATGAATGCAAGAGCAAATTTCGAAAAACATCTCAAAAGGACCAAAATCCATTAAATCCCAAGATATGAAGAAGGAAAGAATCTCAAACAAAAAGATGTGGTATAGCCTTGTATGCAGAAGGACAAGAAAATCAGTGGTACATCGACTGTGGATGCTCAAAACACATGAAAGGTGACAAAGAAAAACTTCACTCATATAATGCCTTAGAAAAGGAAAAGCATGTCTCATTTGGAAATGATACTCCTGTTGTCATAAAAGTTAAAGGCTCTATTTTCTTGAAAGAAAAGGTGAAAGCTGGAAATATTATGTATGTAGACGGTTTAAAGCATAACCTATTGAGTGCAGTCAAATGTGTGATCAAGGAAATGAAGTGGTGTTTCGATCAAACAGATGTGTTGTTCGTGAAATTGATACAGGAGAGACCATGATCAAAGGTACAAGAACTCCAAACAGTTTATACATACTCAAGGGAGGACAACAACAGTGATATCTAAGAAAAAATGATGAAAACTGGCTGTGGCATAGAAGATTGGGACATCTAAGCTTTTCTCAAATAAGAAAAGCATGCAGATTCAAGGCTTTTCGTGATCTTCCAAATATCAGCATCCTTGAAAGTACAATATGCAAACCATGTCAAATCGGTAAGCAAACCAGAGCTCACTTCATTGAAAAAGAAGGGTCAGCTAGTAAGCCTCTTGAACTTGTCCATACTGACTTATGTGGACCATTAAGGAAAAAGTCACCTCATGGAGAAGAATAGTTTATTTTGTTCATTGATGATTTTTCTAGAATGTGTTGGATAGGTCTTCTAAAGCATAAAGATGAAGCATTTGAAAAGTTTCAAGCCTTCAAAACTTTGGTTGAAAATGAATCAGATCGAAAAATCAAATGCCTCAGATCTGATCGAGGAGGGGAATTTACCTCGGATGAATTCTTTGACTTTTGTGAACAACATGGAATAAAAAATAAAATTCTCCACTACAAGGAATCCTCAACAAAATGGAGTTGTAGAAAGAATGAACAGAACTGTTCAACAAATGGCTCGAGCTATGCTAGATGAATCTGGAACTTCTGCAACCTTCTGGGGTGAAGTTGCATTTTCCGCCGTAACTATTCTCAACCAAGAAAATGTTTGGGTAAATAGCACTCAAACTCCACATGAACTTTGGTATGGTAAGACTCCTACTATAAAATACTTTAAAGTTTTTGGAAGAGAATGTTATATCAAAAGGACTAATGAAAAACTTGGTAAGTTTGAGCCCAGGGAAAATGAAGGTATTCTTCTTGGTTACTCCTCCCGAAGTAAAGGATATAAATGTTATAATAAAAGACTTGGGAAAATTGTTGAAAGTAATGATGTTGTAGTTGATGAAGCATGCAAAAATCCAAAACAGATGAAAACAGAAGATTATAACAATGAATAAGATGGGGATTATTTTCCCACATCAAATCGCAATGACATTGAAGAAGAAACCAATGAAGCACCAGAAGAAGAGATAACAGTAGAAGAAAAGACTCCATCCAAGTATGTTCAGAAAAATCATCCAGAAACTCAAATTTTAGGGGAAAAAGAGGCAGGTGTACAAACAAGAATAACTATTACAGAAACCTCAAGCTATTTAGCATTACTATCCTCCACCGAACCTCAAAATGTAAATGAAGCATGCAAAGATGAATGTTGGGTCAAGGCCATGAATGAAGAACTTGAGCAAATTGAAAAGAATAATACTTGGGAATTAGTTCGTAGACCTCATGATAAAAATATTATAGGAACTAAATGGATATTCAAAAACAAACTGAATGAGAATGGAGAATTCATTAGAAACAAGGCTAGACTTGTTTGTAAAGGGTATGGTCAACAAGAAGGTATATATTTTGAAGAAGCTTTTGCACCTGTAGCTAGACTTGAAGCCATAAGGATGTTTCTTGCTCTTTCTAGCTTTCAAAAATTCAAAGTATACCAAATGGATGTAAAATCTCCTTTCCTTAATGGAGATTTAGAAGAAGAATTTTATATTGAACAACCAGAAGGATTCATTCTTGGAAATTATGCAAAACTTGTACGCAGACTCAAAAAGGCTCTCTATGGTCTGAAACAGGCTCCAAGGGCCTGGTATTATTGCCTTGACAAATATCTACACCAACAAGGTTCTACAAATGGTTCAATCGATAGAAATCTATATACACAGATTGAAACTGATAAATTTCTAATTATTGTTGTTTATGTTGACGATATCATTTTTGGTAGCAATCAAGAATCCATGGGTCAAAATTTTGCTTCAGTAATGTAGCAAGGATTTGAAATGTCCTTGCTTGGTGAACTTACCTATTTTCTTGGTCTACAAGTTCAACAAAATAAAGATGGTATTTTTCTTTCACAAACCAAATATCTCAGATAGATCTTGAAAAGGTACGACATGAAAGATTCTAAACCTGTATGTACCCCAATGGTAACAGGATGCAGTGTCATCTCAAATGATGAATCAACAACAGTACATCAACCAAATTACAAATCCATGATTAGCAGTCTGCTTTATCTAACAGGTACCCGACCTGACATCATGCATGCAATAGGAATAGTTGGAAGATTCCAAGAAAATCCAAAGGAATCACACCTTCAAGTAGTCAGAAGAATTTTCAAATATCTTCAAGGAACTCAGAACTTTGGTTTATGGTATCCTAGAAATACAGATCTTACTCTTCATGCATATACAGATGCAGATTGGGAAGGAAGTGTTGATGACAGAAAAAGAACTAGTGGTGGTGCATTCTATATGGGTTCCAGCTTAGTGTCTTGGTTCAGCAAGAAACAAAGTTCAATTGCTTTATCTACAGCTGAAGCAGAATATGTGGCTGTTTCATCTTGCTGCACACAACTACTTTGGATGATACAAACCTTGCAAGACATTCAGATCACATGTACTCCACCCATCTCCATTCTATGTGATAATACAAGTGCCATCAGTATTTCAAAGAATCCATTCATGCACTCCAAGACCGAGAACATACCCATCAAATATCATTTTCTATGTGAACAAGTGCTTGAACAAAAGGTCAAATTGGAGTATGTTCCCTCCAAAGAACAGGTTGTCGATATATTCACTAAACCACTGCCCAGAGAGACATTTGAATATCTCAGACAAAGGTTGGGAGTAGTTGCTACATCATCCTTCTGTTAAATCCAATTTTTTTGAGAAAGGTTATTATACACGTGTTTCATGGAGTATACTCGCGTACACATGTGGGTTTTTGTGGATCAAGGAGCGTATATGTTTTTCCAGTCAAGAAAAACAATGGGGCGGGCTCTGATATGGGTGCTTTAACTGATATTGATGATTAATGTCTATTGATATGCTTTTTTCATTAATTCTTGTCTGCCTGACAAAGATGCCTTGATCATTGACCTGTTAACAATGCACAGGTAGCACAGGTTTAGGGGGAGCATTAGCCTTCACGTACATTCAACATTGTTGACATTATGGTTGCTGAGTCTAGCTATGGCTTCAGATATTTATACCATTTGTTTCTTAAGTCATGTAAAAGTCTATGGTGTGATACGTCTTCTCATACATTTGAATGAGTCCTCTTGGACAAATGATGTAATTTTTATCCCCACTTTACTTGGGATAAATGATGTAATATTTATTGTTTCTGTCATGTATAAACAATTGGTATATCCCCACTTAGTTGGGTGGATGAGTCAAATTTGGTATATCCCCACTTGGTTGGGTGGATGAGTTAAATTTGGTATATCCCCACTTGGTTGGGAGATGGATGTATGTATGAGCCACTGATGATAAGAAGGTCATCCTCACATAGTTGAGTAATAGAGTCATGTTATTCTTTTAGAAAATATTTTTTTGCAGACTCTGCTTGTGCTCAGGGGGAGCATGGACATTTTCAGTGCATCTCAGCATGTACAAAAGGGGAGCTCAATCAGAGAATTCAACATGTACTCAAGGGGGGCATGAACAACATAATGTATGTCAAAGGGATAAAATATCTTGGACCACCCTTTTCCCTTGATGTCAAAGGGGGGGAGTGACTTGGTGTTTTTGTTGCCATCAAGTCCAAAGAGGGAGATTGTTGGCATTATGATACAGGTTTTTTCCTTGATGGCAACTCACTCAGATGAAATATCATAGTGCAGCAGGTCAACAACAAAGAATTACAAATCGGACTCAAAAGAATGAAGAAAGAGAGGTATACACAGGTTCACCTTGTTCAAGCTGCCTATACACGCAAGTTTACAGAACAAAAGAAGCATATACGTACACACGCACTTTCACAGAAGGAAAAGTGTGTATATCTTGGAAAACCAAAATTTTTTGTCCAAGGTATTTCTTGGTCCAAGGTATTTGATTGGTCCGAGGTTTTTGGTCTAAGGTATTGGTCCTAAGTAGTTTTGGTCCATGGTATTGAAAAAGGCCTAAAACTATATAAGGAGAAGAAGATCATTAGGCCAGGGCGTGCAAGGATTTGAATATATTATGAAGTGTTGGGTCAAATATGTAGGTTAATGAGCTTCTGATGGTTTGCTTGATCTGATCTAAGGATGCACCTATATGGCTGATGAAGGTTGATGGACCAGGATCATAAAGGCTTAAGAGTATTATCATTATGTGGTTTGATCTTGAACAATCTAGATCTGAATACTGATGCATGTTTTATTCTATAAATGTGATGATATGGGTATGACTGAAGTCTGGAATAGTTGTGATGTTTTTAATTTAGCATTTACAGATCTGTATGCAGGTTCGCTTTAGTAAAAGAGTGCATACACGCTGGTTCAGCATATCAAAGTAGCGTATACATCATAAATTTGAATTTGCAGATCTGTACGTTGGTTCCCTTTGGTAAAAGTGCATATCCAAACTGGTTTGACACATGGAAGTAGCATATACCTTATGAAGTATGATGTTTAAAGTTTCAGTTGTTTCTGTTTGCTGTTACAGAGTTCTGGGTTTTTCTTTGTGTTCTGGTGACAGTTTTATGAATGATCAGATTGATTGATTGTGATTTGCTTCAGTAATGATGGGTTGTCAAGTGATTGATTGATTCAGTTGTGGTTGATTTAGAAAGTGATGATTGAGTTTCAGTGATTGATTGATGCAGATAAATTTTATGGTTGTATTGCAGTTATGATTTTCTGAGTTTCAATGTTGTTGATGGGTCCATTATGAAAATTGAATGAAACATGGCCTTTAGATTATGGTGTTATGTTCCAGGAGTATCCAGTCTAAAAATCCATGAAACGTGGTCCCTGGTGGAAGAGTGGAGTTTTATGTAGGCTGGCACCTACATACTAGTAAACATATTGGCTAGTACAAGAGCTAGGGGTTTGTAGCTCCCTTCCAGTAGTAGCTAGAGAACGAGAGAAGGTTGTAGCCTTATGCAGGTGGGTGCCTACGTACTGGTATGAGTCTGCACTAGTACAAGATTGTAAACATATTTTCTTATTATTAAAAAGAAGACAGAGACAACAAAAGTAGGTGGTTTTTACCCACATTGGTTTTCCACCTTATATCTTGGTGTTCATGTGTGTTTCTTATGTGTGATGCTTTATTTTTCTTTTACTGCACTGTCTAATAAATCTCTGATATACTGGTATAATCTCAATACATGATAAATTTTCTAAATCAAAAGTTCTCTCCATCTACACTGGTTTCTTTAAGTACAGTCACATATACACACTAGTTCACTTCACTGAAGTAGTGTATATAAATCTGTTTGGGAAATAAATTATAGATTAGATAATATTGATTCACCCCCCTCTCAGTATTATTTCCAACAACTGTGAAAGAAACAACATATTTACAATTAGGCCACTAATCGTAATTGAGAAGTTGCTCTCTTATCTTCATTGACTACATTGATTTAGATTTAGACCATCCATTCCACTCTTGGGAAACAATAGTGGCTTGTCAGGATGCATGCACCTCAACCATACATTGAAGAAGAATGAAGTATGTAGCACATCTTGTTTCTGTAAGCTTCAAAAACCTCTTCCTTGAGTACATCTTATAGATTGTTGAAGAGGCATGGTGGTTGTAAATGTACATTTGTTCATCTCTTGCATCTAAAATTATTTTTTCAATCCAATATATTTTTCCAATGTCTTTGAGGACATTATTCAAGGCATGTACATAACAAGGAGTCCAAAAGATATGCCTATATCGACTTTGAACCATCAAACCCACTACTTTGCAAACAAGTGTTGCATCTGTGATTTCTTGTACTATATTTTAAGGACCAAGCTCATCAATTTCTTCTTTCAATACTTCTAACACGAAGGTAGCATCCTTTAGTTTCCCACTACAATCAACTGCTCTTAAAAAATAGGGTCCAACTGGTAATATTTAACAATGGCCTTTGTTGAATGTCTGTCCAACCATCCATAACAATTGAACATCCTAAATAAATCCAAGATGGTTTAAAGGGGCCCATAAGCCCCTACATTCTTGTCACCCCTTTATCTAACCATGATGTCCTCATTTTGTTGTAATTTGGAGGCGCATATCCTAGCCCAACAACTATGATTTTTTTCACCATTTCTTTGTAATGTGGAGAATAGGTAGCATTAAATGAAATTTCATTTGCCATAAAAAATCAGCAATAGCATCATCATCCTCATTCCTATGTACTACATTGTAGATTTTAGAAATTTGTTCCTGAACAAAGCTAGCGGGCTTCTTACTCCTCTCAGAAGTAGACCCCCCTATAGACTCAAATTGTTTTGATGCATTTTGATTAACTGAATCTTCCATATCATTGGGAAGAAGATCCAGGTACTTTAAAATTACAATCATTGTCCAAGTTCATTACATTGGATCCTAGGGAAGGCATATGAAGCTTTGTCAACTCCACCCTTTTCAAAATAGTACATGTACAACCCTTTACACCATCAGCAGATACAGATAGAAGATGATGGCACACCCTAGTGTAGCTTCCTTTAAACACATGGTTACACAATGTGCACATCCATTCTTCACAACCACCAGTATTCTTTTTCTTGTTTTTATTAATTTTCTTCACAAACATTAACAAGGGTTTCTTGGGGTCTATGCTTTGTTGGACTTGACCACTTGGAATTGGAGGAAGAGAATAATTTTCATATCCACTTGTTGGTATTGAACTACCACCCTCCATGATTTCCTTGATTAATACAAGAGACCAAAAAACACATTATAAACAAAATGTACAATGAGAAATAAAAAAAAAAAAAACTTGTACTTACATACAAAAATACAAATGCACCTATCAAGTTCTGCCTATGAATCAAAATTTGAACCAACAATAAGGCTTAAAAGAAACAAGCACACTAAGGTTTACATATCTACCTATGTGGATAATAACTACTATCTATGTGGATAATACCAATAAAACAAAATAGAAAAAAAATGGTGTTTTGCATTTAGTATAAAAAAATAAGTGTTGACATAAAAAAATAATGAAATAAATTAGCATTAACTAATATTTGCTCTTACCTTTTAAGTGGTTAAGGGCTTACACCCACGCACTTTTTATTTGTTTCCATACTTAATAGGAACAACTATGTAGGTTAATTTTGCACCATTAGAAATGACAACATATCAATGCGATGAGAAGAAATCCAAGACAATAGAAAAACAGATTGAGCATTTTTTTAAGCAGATCTTCAATATGAGGTCCCATGAGTCACTATGCCAAGGTTCTATATTGTCAATTTTTACTCACATTTTCTTTTGCATGTCAACAAAGGCCTTGGGGAAATGAAATTTGCAAATTTAATTGCTTCTTGTATTTTAATATTTAACTTAATTACATTGCAGACTATTTTGAAATTTGATGTCTAGAAGCGAAATTGAAAATAAAAATGAAGTTAAATACAATTTTATTTATTTTTAAAAATGTACCACTTTAATAAAAATAGCTATCCAAGTTAAAAATAAATAAATCAAATTGAAAATAAAAATGAGTTAAATACTTTGAATTTTCTTTATTATTAAAAATCTACCATCTAAACGAAAATATTTTTTTTTTAAATGGGGGGGGCTAGTCCCCTTTAGAAGCTGTATTAGGCCCAAGTGTACATTATTTACAATATATACATGTCACATCAATCACCATCAATCCGATATACAATCACAATGTAAATACATGTCACATCAATCGCCATCAACCCGATATACAATCACAATGTTACATAATAAGCTGCAAACACAACGTGACAACATAGAGAATCGAACAGGGTTGGGGTGTGAGAAAGCCGACTGCCCGACCGCTGAACCGTGCACTCATGTGCAGCGAAAATAACTATCTAAGTTAAAAAGCCTCATGGAATTGCAATTTGCAAATTTAATTGCTTCTTGTACTTTACTATTTAACTTAATAAGTTAATTACATTGCATGCCATTTTTAAATTTGATATATAGAAGCCAAATTGAAAATAAAATGAAGTTAAAAACTTGAATTTTTTTATTATTAAAAATCTACCATCTAAATAAAAATAGCTATCCAATTTAAAAATAAATAAATCAAATTGAAAATAAAAATAAGTTAAATACTTGAATTTTCTTTATTATTAAAAATCTACGATCTAAATAAAAATAGATATCGAAGTTAATAATAAAAAATAGCCATTGGAAGTTAAAAATAAATAAATCAAATTACTTAATAACATCAAAGTTGAGGTCATATCAAAGTTAGGGTTACAACAATCTAATCTATAGAGATTAGAAATAGATGGGTTAACATCATATACTAGTTCATGATAGTCTTACCTGCATTTAAATATAGGCAGCTAGAATGCTTAACCAAAACCTATACAGAGCACTTTTATACGTAAAAGAACATAGTGGGGGTATTTTTCCAGTTTTTCCTTCCAAACCTTTAAAAATGCTTGAGAAGAAATTTATCTAAAGGTTAAAGTTTCTGTCAAAGGATGAGTTAAGAAATTTACCACTATGTAAGTTAATTTTGCACCATTACTAATATTAAATATATGATTAATATCCAATCCCATGAAAAAAAAAGTGTAAATTGGAGATTTTACCACCATGTAAGTTAATTTTGCACCATTACTAATATTAAATATATGATTAATATCCAATCCTACGAAAACAAAAGTGTAAATTGGAGATTTGCAAATTCTTGATATGGATTTTTGTCATTGGCAATAAGGCCTTTGACCTCATTTTGAGTTCAACTTCTTTGACCTCATTTTGTTGTAATTTACAAAGAATAAGGCCTGGAATTTTGGTGTACAAGAGATTCGAAGATGAATCTAGAGAGAAATTTCTTAGAACCAATTGAAACAAAATTATATACTAATTCCAACCTTAGAACTTTCTCCTCAATTCTTTTGGATATACTATAAATTTTAAATTTTTCAAATTTCTTTATGTTTACTCTTTTTTTTATCATAGTTTTACGAGGCATTTGGTTTTGGCTTTATTACAAGTGTAACACAAGCGTATATCTCCTCCATTTACGCTATAGAGCTTCTAGATTCTTCCAGCATTAAAGCATCGTGATTCTAAAAGTAGCGTACGACTTCTAGGCCAACACTCAAACCAGAAAAATATGGATATTGGTAAAATACAAGTGGGGAAAAATCGATAAAAAAAAATATGATTGGGCAAAGCCAGGAGACGACAATTCCTTTTAACAGTGAAACCGAAATGTTTAGCCGACGATTTCGACGTATTGTCCAAGCCAAATTCACTCTTGACTCTCATTTTATTATCGAGAAGATAACTAGGAGAAAAGAGAATCAATCCTGAATCATCCACAGAAGTACATACCTTTAATTATATATCTATGACACCATTAAATCACACGCAGAGCCTTTGAACATTAATGGTTTACAAAGTTCAAGTTAAATGCTCCATTCCCAAACAACTTGAATATACCCACGAAAAAAAAAGAAAGTATGCTTGATCTTGATTTTTACCTAAACCTATGAAGGCCAAACAATAAGTTGCTTATTGTGGTAAGGAAGACACTATTTGCTCCAACTCTCAACACAGTTCGCTCTCAACACACTGGGCTCTAGGCTCTCAACACCAAATAACAACAACAAAAACTCTCTGTGAAAAGAGGTGTAGCAACCAACATTTATGGAAGAACTAGAGGTTCCTTTTGGCACCAAAAACATTCTCGCCAATTCCTATCCACAAAAATTGGTGGAAAGATAAATAGTGCATCGTCTAATTATTGCAAGTGTGTATTTCCCTCTGATCGTACAGTGTAACAACAAGTGCGTCTTTCTCTACCTGGGTCCTTTTATTTGGAGCTTATCTTATTTTTTTACTTCCCATATTGTTCGTTGGTAAAACCGACTATTCTTATTTTTTTACTTCCCATATTGTTCGTTGGTAAAACCGAGTATACAATTTCGTGGGTGAATAGCTCACACAACAAATTCTGGACGTGGGAGAGTCACCCGCATCTAGCATAAGTGAATCTCTACCAAATTGACCAGGTTTTCACTTATCACCATGAAGAAGGAATTTCCACCAAGAGTTATTCAATATCAAGAAGTAATACAATTGAATTCAAAGGGTAAATTACTAAATCCGTATATGTACTCAATCAAGTAGCCAATTGTCATAATTTATTCTTTTCATACGAACAGGGTCTGCTCACACCGGCACTTTCCAATGAAACCATATCAGTTCGTTCCAAACTAGCCGTCATAGCAAAGAGACTGCCGCGACTGCCGGGTGTTCTCACACTGACACTTCCACTGAAACCATATCACGAATCTTTCATTCCAAACTAGCCGTCATAGCAAAGAGACTGTCGCGACTGTCGGGTCTGCTCACATCGACACTTTCCACTGAAAGCATATCAAGAATCTTTCGTTCCAAGTGTTCTCACACTGACACTTCCACTGAAACCATATCACGAATCTTTCATTCCAAACTAGCCGTCATAGCAAAGAGACTGTCGCGACTGTCGGGTCTGCTCACATCGACACTTTCCACTGAAAGCATATCAAGAATCTTTCGTTCCAAACTAGCCGTCATAGCAAAGAGACTGTCGCGACTGCCGCCAATTCCAATTTCCGTATGGGAACGCTGGAACGTTGCTGATTCAAGCCTTAACAGTTCCAGAAACTGTCTGAAGTTTCCTTTGCCGTTCCCACAGAAAAAGGAACGTTCCTGTGCAGCTCCAAAGTTCCAGGGAGCGTGGGAACCACCCAAACGGGTTTCTCAACTCTCAAGAATGGTTCCCATGCAATATAGGTTATAATTCATAAAGAATACATATTAATGGTGTGGGAAGCCAAAACTCGTTATTAACCACAAGGTGGATGGTCATTTTACCTTTTTTGTTTTGGGTTGGAGTGTCAAGATTTGGATTGAAGTGGAGAGATTGAAATGGAATTTGTAGGGAGTCGCTGGAATGGGAGGGATTTCTTCTTCCCCTCTCTAAACATTTCATTTCAACCCTGTACCTTTTTTCAAGAAGAAAAAACCTCCATCTTCTATTAAAAACAAAAGACAGGTACAGATACATAGGACTGTGGATCCATGGCAAGAGCAGAGAACATATGTGCTCACAAAAAAACCCTGATACAAGAAGAATGGAAAGAAAAGTCAAGAGCATATCTCTTTACAAATTATGAAGAAGAATATATTCCAAAAGATCAGCACAAGAATAGGAGAAATGGAACAAAGAACGAGGCATGAGGCAGAGCACTAGTGCCAGAGCAGAAAATGTGAACAAAATGCACCGAAAACTTATGGATGATCCCCTGAAAGATTGACCTCATACACATTGTCTCCAATCAGAAAGCTAGCAGACAGAATAATGACAGAGAAAGACCAAGAAGCCAAACAAACTTCCAGGCAACACAACCTGAAAAAAGTGTTGACCCAACTGTCCCAATTTGACCAGGTTGAAGGACAAAAAAGATATTAGATGTCAATTTGGCCCGATCGCATAAGAATATCAGAAGAAAATTCTTGGAAATGTATCGAACTTAGAGATGCTTCGCATCCTTGCTTTGATATAACATCAATGTCGTTGTTTTGTTCTCAAAAAATATGAGAGAAAGAGATGTGACCGAAGGACACGATCGGGGATCTGGTTCTCTATTTCCAATTAAGGAGGGCTGGAGTTTGAAGGTTTTTGGGGTTTTTGGGCCAATAAACAATAACCTTAGAGTCCCCAAAGATGTCGATATCTGTCAATCCAATCCAAGAAGCGCAGAAGAGTGTTACCCAATAATTCCAAGAGTTCTGTGTTGGTATTCGAGCCCTTACCACTGTACGAAAGGAAACTGTAATAATGCACAAGATCCAGAGATATAGCCATCCCACTACCACTTGTTCCAGAAGAATTGGCTCCATTGAAGAAGCCAATAGGAAAATAAAGCCCAGATGTATGTGGAAGGGTGGGACGAGCAAGCAGAAATGGAGGGCTCAACAACAAATTCCTTAAAGAAAGTCATAATTGAAGAATTTTAATTGACAAGAATATCTTATTTTTACATTTACCACTGTACGAAAGGAAACTGTAATAATGCACAAGATCCAGAGATATAGCCATCCCACTACCACTTGTTCCAGAAGAATTGGCTCCATTGAAGAAGCCAATAGGAAAATAAGCCCAGATGTATGTGGAAGGGTGGGACGAGCAAGCAGAAATGGAGGGCTCAACAACAAATTCCTTAAAGAAAGTCATAATTGAAGAATTTTAATTGACAAGAATATCTTATTTTTACATTTACCACTGTACGAAAGGAAACTGTAATAATGCACAAGATCCAGAGATGTAGCCATCCCACTACCACTTGTTCCAGAAGAATTGGCTCCATTGAAGAAGCCAATAGGAAAATAAGCCCAGATGTATGTGGAAGGGTGGGACGAGCAAGCAGAAATGGAGGGCTCAACAACAAATTCCTTAAAGAAAGTCATAATTGAAGAATTTTAATTGACAACAATATCTTATTTTTACATTTCATTTTTAGATAAAAACACAAAAACAAAAAACCAACGAAATTTATTTTAATAAAAATTTGTTTTATATAGCATAAGTTTCAAAATATACACTATTTTTGTTGACAGAATTTCACATTCCATAATATCTATTTTTGTTATGAGTCTAAAATAGGAATTAAAATAAACATATAAATATTACTACATCTTAATGAGATTGACATAAGAACAAAAATATTATAAAACATAAATAGTTATATTAGAAGTATATAAAAAGATTCTAGGAGTGACTTTCTTTATGGTTTTCATTTCAGGGGAATATGGTTGGTAAGAAACGAGGCCATTTTCAAAGATAAGGCTACTTCTACAACCAAGATTGTTATTCAATGCTTGGCCATCGCTCAAATTATTTCTTGGGATGAACATATTTTACATGCTCATCATCCTCATATTACAGATATACAGACATGCAAAACTTGGAAATTCTTTGATGTGGTAGAACAAAGGACCTCCCTCTAGGAGGAGCCTGTGTAATTGTTAATATTTCTCTAGCATTTTCCATATCTTTCTCTACAAATATTGGTTTTGTTTCAAACAATTAAACTAAATTTACCATGAAATTATTACTTCATATTGCTACCTCATATGGAATATTCTTTATTTATATTTACGGAGACTCTCAAAATGATATTAATTGGGTAAAAGGAACTGCAAGAATCCGTAATTATATTTTCTCTCCAATTTTTTAGAAAATACAACAACAAATTCTTCACTTTACTTAAATTTCCTTTGATCACCTCTCCGAGAGCCAGAATACAGAAGCAGTTATTCCTGTAGAAGCCTGGATTGGATATAAACAAAGGAACATTTGAAATCACAGAAACTAAAGAAAGGTAGCAACACAAATATTTTCTTAACCGTTCGGTATAAGAACTTTTTTTTGGAATCACATGAACGTTTATTGATGTCTCTTTTCTCTGATTTTTTTAAAACTTTTGTAAAATATTTTGAGACGTATATGAAAATATATACGCAGAGGGATTTATTGGATTTTTTTTTATAAAAGATGAGAAACTACTATCTTCCCGTGACAAAGAGAATAAATTAGGACAAAAAATTATTGATGAAATTCAATGACTACAAAATGTCATGCGACATATACAATCTGTAATTTTGTTTTGGAGAAATTTGAAAAAAATGTTATAATATCTATTCAAATATATATTTAAAATAAATAAACTCGAGTATAAAATAACTTACATGAATTTTAATGATTTTAATGGAAAATATAAAATATAATGTTTATATAAAAAATTAAATATTACATATAAATTTTATATTTAAAAAATTTAGTTAATCAACCCCATAATTACAAAATGTTGTACTCTCCACGTTAAGGAACAAATATCAGTCAAAATATTTTTCTTCATGTTTCAACAATTACATTTAAAGTTTCATTCCCAAATTCCAGGTGGTGTCTCATCTGTAATCTAAGTATCTGAAAAAGAAAACCCAATATGTAGAAGGTGAACCCAAAGAACCTTTTGCGAAACACATTTCATACTCATATAAACCTTCGATCCCCAAAAAATGTAATTGTAAATTTTCTCACCTTGACTGGGTGGGAGCTTTCTTCCTTTTGCAAAAAATGTAATTGTAAATTTTCTCACCTTGACTGGGTGGGAGCTTTCTTCCTTTTGCAGGGGATTTGAAACAGAGTAATCTATAATGCGATTTTTTATTTTTTTTTTGGGAGATTTCGGTTATCCAGAAAGTGCATTATTGTAGCCATCTACCCCTCTGATTCTCCGTCACTTCTATCCCTGGCACCTCGCCAGAACACTCCTCCATTACCTCCGTCCCGGATGCCAGCTCCCACCGTCCCGGATACCAACTCCCAGCATTAACTTCACCCGGTCACCACCAACTCCATTTGAATTTCCTCCGCAACGCTGCATCCCCTGCTATTCTGCCCGGACCCAGAATTTCCATTGCATCCGCTCAAGTCAAAAGAATTACTCCGCTGCTCAGTTCCGCTGCATCTACTCAAGTCAAAAGAATAACTACTCTACCGCATCCGTTGAATCTCATGTACTCAATTTATTATTTCCAGCATTATCTTCCTCCCCCACGAACCCAATCTCTAAAGCTCCCGGAAATATATGAAAGAGATCATCCACGGTGATGGACCGAAAGCCAAAATAAAACTCACAAGACCTCGCTTCCAAAGCAATCCCTTTTATCTCGGCCTCTGGTGAAATAAGATATTTACTTGAAAACATAAGATATTTGAATGATGATTCAATAGATTGTTTTTCTGACAAGTTTATGTATATGAACTTGTTTGGAATTTTAGCTGACCACAATTTTGAAGCTTAATTTTCCTTGGATCAAGTTTTGCTTTGACAGGGTAAGGAACAAGATATCATAAAATTGTTAAAATAGAAATATGAAGCACCTTTTGAAATGTGATCGCAAAAGATGATGTTGCAAGAGTTTCAAAATTTAGACTGGGAAGATAACTTGAAACAGAGGACATTATGTCACCCAATTACTACTATCGGATAAATTCAAAACAAATAAAAACACAATGATTTGATACATGTGTAATAGCATACCCCAGCTGCAATGAGGTATCAGAATCCTCATAGTCTTTCATGGGCGATTTATGTAATTTGAAATTAAAATCATGAGTAGTTATTGATTCAGATGACTGAGGATCTTGATTTTCAAATGGTTCAATGAAGAGAGACTTCTCTACATCATTATTTCCTACATGCCAGAGATATCCTTCCTTTTCAATATGAGTAATAATTTAGCATTACCTATCGAGTGATGACTTTTTAAGAATTTAAGTAAAATAATATTTATTTATTTTTTATTTTTTATTATATATATATATATATATATATATATTTCAAAAAGAAAAAGCATGATGTATTATATAAGATGTATAATGAATATATATATTTTACAAATAGATCTTCATAGAGGTTATTTTAGTCGACTTTGGATTTTCAAAAATTGACGAGCGCATTGAGCTAACACAAGTTCTTGTAAACAAAGCATGATAACCAGATACATTGCTAAAATAGAAGCATAAAGATCTCTCCAAAGTGAGATAATAGTATTTAGAAACTTGTTCAAGGAGATTCCAAATTTGCTTCAGGCATAATCAGAGCTGTATGGAAGAAAAGACCAAAAAACTAAAGCCATATGCAAAACTAACAAACAAAAGGATATGAAATTAAGAACCTCGCAAGGAAAAGTCCTGGATAGAGAAAATTTCCTTGCCAGGTTTTACCTTCATGTACCATTTACCTTGCTCCAAAAGGAGACCTTCCTTTGATAAGGTATCTGCTTGCTGATTCTGTGATCTGAAAATGTGCTGGATGGAGCATCCTTCCAATTTCTTCCAAAGGAACTTGATTCTGTCCAGCCAACCTGTAAGGAGAGGGCTGTTGATGTGGCTCTTTCCTGCTACAAAATCAACCATGACTTTTGAATCTCCAAAAATTGACACAAACTGAATGTTAAAGAAAAGGCAAAAGGATAAAAGGCCTGCAAGGGCCATCGCCTCGGCTTTACTATTCGTGCCCTTTCCTCCATTCCAGGCAATGAGAAATTGATCTTTTTCATTCATGATAATGTGAATGCCACAACCACATGAGCCATTCTGAGCAGCACCATCGAAATATGCTCTTGGAAGCATTGAGTGATTTTGTACTTGCTCCTTCTGATTACACTTTTTTTGCTTTTGTGGTTTTTGTGGTAAAGAGTCATAAAGAGCAATGATGTTTTGAAGAGTTCCCATAAAAGGCTCTTTACTGTCATTAAAGATAATTTTGTTTCTCCATTTCCAAATACACCATAGAGCAATGATAATAAGAGGCCTCCAGGATTCCTTTTGCCCATTCCACCATAGGAAAGCTTCTTTAGTAGAAACATGAGAGATATGAGGAAATTTATATAACTTTGCTAGATCTTTCCATATTTGTTGAGTTATACGGCAGTTGAAGAACATGTGGAAATTGCTTTCCTCATCGGACTTGCATATAAAACAGAGACCCGGGCCATGCCAACTCCTTTTTTTCAGATTCTCCCATGTTAAATTTTTATTGTGGAATACAAGCCAGGAGAATAGAATCGCCTTGGAAGGACATCCCGATTTCCAAAAGGCTGGTGGGAAAATCGGCCTTGGTGGATCATTCTTTATCCCAATCAGATTCTGATATATATCCTTAACACGAATCAGGGAGATTCCTTTAAAATCCTTCCAAATAAGGACATCAACATCCCGCGTACGGTATATGCCACAGTTCCTCAAAGAAGTTCTGAGATTTCTCCATTGCCGAGCTAAGAGATCTGACATCCCCATACTGTCCGCCTCTTTCCAAAGAGGGAGAGGGCCTTGCCATTCAACTATCAATTTGTCCCAAGTGAAAATTCCTTTTCTATGGAAAAAATTTAGGAGGGATTCAGGCGGGATGATTTCCTCCTGTCCACCCAGGAATGAATCAACTCCAATGAGAATCCGGCTACCAGATTGAAAGCTCCAAGTTAAGTTGCTTAAAAAATACTTTTCAACCTTACGAAAACTCAGCCATATTGCTGACCCATAACTGGATCCAATCCTTCCCAGTCTATACCAGTAAGAGATATCTTTGCTTGCCATGTATTTCTTTTTTATTGTGTTGCTCCAGGGGCCTTCTCCATAAATCCCTCTCCACAGTGATTTGCATAGCAGCGCCTTACCAAAATCTCGCAGGTCCAACAAGCCCCATCCACCTAACTTCTTCGGCCATGAAATATCAGACAATTTAGATAAATGAAATTTCCTTTTTTCTGATTGGCCGCCCCATATGAAGTTAGCAGTTAACTTGTTCATCTTCTTTATAATGCTTGCAGGAAGAAAGAATAAATGGGCCCAAAAAACAGCTAGTTGTGTTAGAACTGACTGAGATAAAACAACTCTTCCAGCCATTGATAGGCATTTAAATTCCCATAACGATATCCTTTTGTAGTACCTATCTATTAGCCATTGCCAGTCCAATTTTGAGTAACCCTTTGCTTTTAGCTGGAATCCTAAATATTTTATTCCATGCTTTATGGAGCGCGCCTCTATTCCAAAGAGAGAAGATAACCAATCTACTAAATCCATGCAGACATCATTATGGAGAAAGACTGACTTGTGTTCATTAATTTGCATTCCTGTGGCCTTTTGAAAACGTCTTAAGATGTCATATAAGCATGTCCAGGTGAATCTGCATAACATTGCAAAAATGAGTATATCATCCACGAAAAGGTTGTGTGAGATATAATTGCTTTTGTAGATCCTCAGAGGTTGGCACCTTTTATCACTAACTGCCCTGTTTATGTGGAGACTAAGAGTATTCATTGCCAATATAAACAATAGAGGGGAAAGTGGGCATCCTTGACGCAGTCCCCTTTCAGCTGGAAAATAAGAGGATGGTATCCCATTTATAATGACTGCATAGTTCACCCTCTCAACACATGCCATGATCCACTCTATTATTTTTGCATTGAGACCAATCTTTGCAAGTAAGCATCTGATGAAGCCCCAATCCAGGCAATCGTATGCCTTTCGAAGATCAATTTTGAGGATAACTGCTTCACTTTTTTTAGACTGCATGGAAAATAAGCTTTCTTGTGTGTTTGCAACAACGTCCAAGATATTTCTTCCTTTTAAAAATCCATGTTGATCCTTTGTTAGAAAATTTGATAAAGTCACCTTGATTCTTTCAGCAATAATTTTCGAGATGATTTTGAAAGAAATGTTACAGAGGGATATCAGCCTGAAATCTTGAAAAGATTCTGCTTCCCCTTTTTTTGGGATGAGGGCAATTAGAGTTGATGAGATATTCTGGTGAATACTTCCTGATATTTTGGAACCTTCTACCATCCTTAGCAAATCGTGTTTTATGAGATTAAAAAAAGTGGATGAAGAACTCAATGGTCCAGCCATCTGGGCCTGAAAGGTAAAATAATATACCTCTTGACAGAGTTTCATATTCTCCTCTATGATTCGTATTCCCTGTTTCAAGAATACAATCTACTATTTTGAATCTCAACTAATCTTTGGATACATTGTTAAAAATAGGTGGATTTAATTTTAACAATAAACTACAGTCATTATATAAGTTAATAAAATAGAGCCATTATATAAGTTAAATGAATTAGGGAAGCCATGGTTCATCAACATTGAAGTTCAATATGAAACATCTTCAACATTTCTATATACATTTGGCTCTGTATTTATGAGTGAAACAATTGGAAAAACAATTTTTTTATTGACAACAAACTATTATGAATAAATTGACAACATTGAAGTTCAATTGGACATTTTTCAACATTTTGACTATACATTTGGTGGAGTATTTCTCAATGAGAGAATCAGAAAAAAAATTTTCCTTGACAACAAACTATCAAACTATTAGGAATCAAATGAT
Source organism: Pinus tabuliformis (assembly GCA_031772625.1). Lineage (NCBI taxonomy): Eukaryota > Viridiplantae > Streptophyta > Pinopsida > Pinales > Pinaceae > Pinus > Pinus tabuliformis. The sequence goes on from CM062819.1 coordinate 989,751,753, forward strand.
ACTTATATTGTTAATTTAGTAAATAGATGTAATGCAATAAATAAAAAAATCTCAAATATTTTAAATTTATTTTATTTTTAATTATAAATAAATAATTAACATATATAAATATGTTGTAACCATAGTTACCATACCTTAAGTTTTCAAGTAAAATTCCAATCCTGCTCATTTCCTGCCATTCTTGGTTCCTATTTCCAATATTTTGCACGAATGACATTTTTATCAATGCTCCTACACAATGGGCTTCCTTATTAACTTAGGATTCTTTTATTTCTTAACAAAATGTATACTTTAAGTTTGAATTTTTTCTTCAAATAAACCATTCAAGGATTACATTATTAATTTATCAAAACTCAAATATGGAAAATTTAGGCTGTAAGCAGAGGTGACTGTCAAACTCTAATTATGTTCATACCAGAAACCTAAAGTTAAATCTACATGAATGAAGCCCAAATGTCAAAAGACTCAAAAGTATGGTTAAAGCATTAAAAGTATGGTTAAATAATTTTAGTTGTATTGAATTCAAACCTGAGGATCGTATTTCCTTTCTATCAGGAGCATTAAAATATGGCCCCAGTGAAAATGAAGTTTCCATGTCCATCCTCTTGGTTTGGGATCCTATTGAGTTCATGATCCTCCGCACGTCAAACCTTTCCTATGAAACATTCAAAATATTCTCTCCAATTTGAAGTGATGTGGATCTCTCCACTTTCTCTTGCTCTAGACTTCCTTGATGATCAAATATTTTCATAGATGCCCCTTCCTTATCAATTTCTTCCTCTATAATTTTAGAACCTTTCATTCCCTTTTGTTCAATTCCTTGTTGGCACTTGTTAACTACTTTTTCAAATTCCTTCTTTTCAAATAATTGCTCATCATTAAAAAAATTCTTGCAGAGGGGAAATGACATTACTGTCCAAAAATAACCTTCTTTCCATGGAAAAAAATGAATGTGACTTTGCACTGTACTCTTAAATACTCTATTTTCTCCAAAATATTCTTGAAAATATGGTATGTTTTGTGCACCCTCATCTGTTGACACTTCTCTAACAAAATGCTTACTTTCTTTATTTGAGTTAGCTCGTTCTTTGATGTTCAACTCTCTATCAAACATAGCACCTGCAACTTGAGAACATGTTTTCTCATCATGTCCTAACAAACTAATCTGCCCTCCATGCAAATTTCTACAAACATCCTTAGCAAATCATTGGAAATAGTTTCATTCATTTTCTTGTACTCTTCTCTATATTCATAGATATCATATATATCATCATGGATGGATGACATCTCTCTCAAACCAGTTTAGGAGCCTAAGCCCGGAATTTTATTAAAGAAGTTTCTAACCCATCCCCAGCCTTAGGAGGCCCAGGGAGTTCGAACTAGGAAATTCAAATAAGGAAGATGCTAGCACAAAGCTAGCCAAATTTAAACTGGGTCAACATCCTGATAATGCCAAACTAAAGCACTCTCCTTTGTTTCTATTGCAGATCCATCTCTAGTTTCCTTATACAATTTCATAACAATATATGCAATTCATTTCCAATCGAAGTCTGCCACAACCACACAAGTTTCCCATTTTGCATCTTGGTTCCACCTGATATTTGCAAAAGCATATAATAACATGTTAAATAATTAGTTTGGAGCATTAACAAATCTAATAATCCTAAAATTGGAGACCAGTTCTGCATTGACGAGAGTAAGAGGGCTTTTTGGTGTTTCAAAACTTCAAATGTTGAACACTAGTTGGTGCATAGAATTGGAGGAGATGTCAATTATTGATGCATTGGTGAAGAGATTACAGGGTCATTTGAGAAAGCTTCGAAAGCCTATTATTAGTTGGTGCATGAATTGTAGGAGCTCCCAAGGATATTAAGGGCTTCATGTTATTTTCAAAGAGAATTTTATGGACATTATGGATTTAATACAAATAAATACAAAGTTCTTTAGATCATTACTCTTACTCTTGAAAATAGAAAGTGCCTCCAGGTTGGGTGTTTTGTTAATAGAATTTCATGGCATCATAGTACCATCATAATCCAATATAATCACCCTGCTCTTGGTCCTGTCCTTTTATATGAAAAGAAAATATGTTATGTTATGTTATGAAATATGTTATGTTATTTCTTTGTCATCATAAGTAATTTCTTTGTCTCTTTTGACTCCCTTTACAAGTTCAATTCATCTTATCTTTGAGTACTTTCTCATCATTGTGTAATTATCATTCCTTGACCCATTACACATCTTTAAGATATTTGAGAATCAACAAATGTCACTATTAACAAACTAATAAAATATCATATTTCAACGTTACTCTCATAATAATGTGACAATGCAACATTAACTCTCATAATGACTTGTGTAACAAGTGCCACCATTAACAAACTAAAAAAATATCATATGACAACATGAGGCCCACAATTACATTGGCAAGTTTGTACAACATTCACAACATCATTTCCATGGGGCGGTGAGCTTTGTCATTGATGTTTTTGTACTCCAAACTAGAAGAATGTTGGGTTCTTGCTCAATAAATAGTGTAGAATAGTTTCTTTTTACATTTCACCTTCTTTCTTCCATATATGTCAATGAAGGGGACCCACGATAATAGTGTACCTGTAAATGCAACTATTTATTCTCTTTTAAAATTTCATTTTTTAGATTCAACTTCCTAATATGTTTCCACAGTTTTTGAAGACATTGAGACAACATGGAAAAGAAATGGAAGACTATTATGGGCCTTGAGGTGCAAGACCCTAAAGAGAAAATCATATTTTCTAGTAAATATTTAGTTTGGTCTGAAGTATACAAGATGAACATGAATATTGATCGGGTTGAAAAAATTCCTAAACTAAGAATTAATGATTTTATTCAAGGAGAGGAATCAAATCCAGATGCTCCATGTTCCTTCCAGTGTTGAAAATGCAAAACTCCAAGATTAAGGCCTAGTGCTAACTTGTTTACATGTTGATATTAACAATGCTTTATCATTTTTCATATGTGTTGACATTTCAAAATTTATTTTGTAGTTATACTTGCTCATATGGCCAAGAGGACAAGAGAGAAGAATGGAAAACCAAACAAAGGCGTTTAACTATCAAAAAGAGGGGCTTCCAATGCCATTTTATTATAAAGGTCATGGTTCAAGATCCTGATGCTACAATAATAACAAACAACATGTATGATCATGAAGATGGGTAGGGATGGCCTTGTCATGGAAAACACGACACTTTAGGTGATGATGGTCCTCAGAGGAAGCCAAGACTTTCAAGAGACATGATTTCTTATTTAGAAAGTTCTTTTTTCCTTCAAGTGCCAATTGACTATGTTTGTAATATGCATATTAAGAAATATTTCGACATAGATGCCACAGCTCATGATAAGGATTTTTTCTTACGTAGAAAAGATATTGTAAACATCTATAATCGTATGACAAAAGAAAATTACCAACTGCATAGCAAATATGAAATGAGTGTGAATCTCTGGTATGAAAAACACCATAATGATTTATTCTTCTACCAGAAGCCCAATGGTGGAGAGATCCCTTTTATCGTTGGAATACAAACAAAATGGATGTTGGAAACTATGGTCAAGTTATCCCACAATAGCTTGATAGCCATGGACTCAACATTCAGTACAAATAAATATGGGGTGAATATTTTTGCAATGACAACTTTAATAAATCATTTTGGTTATAATAATTCAATATAATTATTGACTTAAAATTAACTTCATTTTTTTATATGAAAGTATCAGTTATACACGTTCACGGTGTTTGATGAGCAACAAAGTGGGGTGCCAGCCGCATGGATGGTGATGTTATGTAATACATCATAAGATATAGCAGTATGGCTGAAGCACCTCATGCATAGGTGTTTTTAGTTTCATCCTGACTGGAAGGTCAATGCCTTTATGGTTGATGATGCATTGGATAAAATCATTGCTTTGAGGTAACATCAATAATATTATTTGACATTGCAAATTGCATTCATTCTAAATATTTCACTTAAAATGAATTAAATATGGCAGGAGAATCACTAGATGTGATGTGAGCTTGTGTATTTTGCATGTAAGGAGGGCATGGCTATTGAATGTTAATTGGTTGGCCAGCAGTTCAGAAAAAGAAAAAGAGATGTTCAATGAACTTGGGTATATCATGAAAAATTGTTCTAATGATGAAGTGGAGAATGCAATCAATGGCTTTTTCACCAAATTTGCAACTGAGGAGAAGTTTTTGGACTATTTCCACAAGAATTGAGTTGTTGGTGAAAATATGCGTAAGTCCGCATACTAATTTTTTTAGTTAATACATTTTTTGTTTCATAATGACAAGATATATTTACTAATTCGATTTTTACATTTAGGGATGTGGGTTAAAGGTTGCCGATATTTTCCTCATGCAAATCAGGAGACAAATAATGTTATGGAGTCATACCACGGTTATCTCATGACAACCTATCTATGTGATAGATGAAAGAAATGCTCTCGTAGGATGGATTGGCTATTCCATACTCTAATAAAAAAAATTTGAGCCATGTTATCGATTCAAGGAAATTCTGAAAAAAGAAGGAGATTTTAACAACCACAAGAAAGAGATGCAACTTGAATCATCAATGGAAAAGGCTAGAAGAATTCTAGACAGTGATTGTGGGTCTCATTAGAGCATATCTCACGCTTATTGGGTGTGGAGTCAAAGTAAACTTGATAAGAAATATCTTATCATATGGCATCACACAAATTCTATCACTTTTGATTGCCCATGGTCTATTGATGGCAACATTTGCAAGCATGCAATAAAGGTATATTGGTTTCATTCCTCCTTAATGGATTCAGACCCTTTATTGGATCTTGATACCACACCTAATACATTGAATGCCACTCCTGAGATAAGTATAAAGGCACCAAACCTTGATGTAGATACTAGCACAACTATTATGGATGATGACAATGTTGAAGAACTTAATTTGTTGAGAGAGGAGTTGTTTGGCTATCTAGACCTATTTCGGAATAGTCCTCCTTCTACTGTGAGAAAGACAAAAGAATTGATTGATTTGGCTAAAAAAAATTGTGGATGATGTTAATGATCTTCATATTATGGATTATGACTTCACCCTTGGGTTGGGTGCTTATGATTCATCTTTGAAGAGGAAGAAGATTTTCCTTAGTCCTAAAAGCAAAAATAAAAGAAGCCAAAAAAATGCCAACTTAGATATTGATTTGAATGTCCCTGCATCTGAAGATGAACCATTTCAATTTCAATACCTCAACAAGCGTGGTCATCCTCGCTCCAAAAATGCATCCTCTACTGTCCCAAGTAAGTTCTATAGAGAGATGAGGTGATATTTGTTTTCTCTTAACTATGTTCATTGGTTGTTGTTGATGCTATTAATGTAGTGTTTGAATGTTTGCAGGGGTGCACCATCCTAATATTGTGCCTTCAATTGAAGCACGTAGATAGAAGAACCATCACTCTATTTATCACATGAGTCAAGGTGCATTTGATGGGACACCTAATGATGTAGTTTGTATTCTGATGCCTCTATAAATTACCATAATATTATTTTCTCTTATGGAAATTACATTGTTATGTTACAGATACAATAGCTTCTTCAATGGATCTCCCTCCATTTGAACATGATTAGCTCATTGACAACACCCAAATTGGTGATTTTCCAGGTTTGTTGCTATGCCTTTTCTCTCAACTGTGTGTACTGGTTGTTGTTGATGTTGTTAATGTAGTGTTTGAATATATGCAGGGGTGCACCATCCCAATATTGTGCCTTCACTTGAAGCAAGTAGATAGAAGCAGCATCCCTCTATTTATCACATCAGTTAAGGTGCATTTGATGGGACACCTAATGATGTAGTTTGTATTCTGATGCCTCTATAAATTAACATCATATTATTTTCTCTGATGGAAATTACATTTTTATCTTACATATACAACAACTTCTTCAATTGATCGCCCTCCATCCGAACATGATTAGCTTATTGACAACACCCAAATTGGTGATTTTCCAGGTTTGTTGCTATGTGTTTGTTCTTAACTGTGTGCATTGGTTGTTGTTGATGTTGTTAATGTAGTTTTTGAATGTTTGCATGGGTGCACCATCCCAATAGTATGCTTTCACTTGAAGCACATAGACAGAAGTATCATCCCTCTATTTATCACATCAATGAAGGTGCATTTGATGGGACACCTAATTGATGTAGTTTGTATTATGATGCCTCTACAAATTAACATCATATTATTTTCTTTGATGGAATTACATTGTTATGTTACAGATACAACAACTTCTTCAATGGACATCCCTCCATCCGAACATGATTCGATCATTGAAAACACCCAAATTGGTGATTTTCCAAGCTTTTTGTTATGCCTTTGCTCTTAACAATGTGCACTGGTTGTTGTTGATGTTGTTAATGTAGTGCTTGAATATTTGCAAGGGTGCACCATCCCGATATTGTGCCTTCACTTGAAGCATGTAGACAGAAGCACCATCGCTCTATTGATAACATGAGTCAAGGTGCATTTAATGGGATCCATAATTGATATAGTTTATATTCTGATGGCTGTATTAATTCACATGATATTATTTGGTCTTATGGAAATTGCATTGTTATCTTACACATACAAAAACTTCTTCAATGGATGAACCTCCATCCGAACATGATTGGCTCATTGACAACATCCAAATTGGTGATTTTCAAGGTTTGTTACCATGTTTATGCTTTTAGTCTGCTCTTAAATTGTGCAGTGGTTGTTGTTGATGTTGTTAATGTGGTGTCTAAATGTTTGCATATTGAACCAGGAAACACAATAAACCAGGAGGGCTGAGGAAAAGACATAAAGGTTAGCCAACTTGTAGGTTTCTCAAACAAGTTGTGAGAGAAAATGCAGCTTCTTCTTCTTTAATATCCCACATACCGGCATTCATGTCATGAATGTCATTGCAATTGATGATGCTAGGTTGTTGAGGATTCTTGGTGTAGTGACCAGCTTTCGTTAGGTGTGATTCTTATCTATGAGGAGTTGATTATTAGGGTTTTCTTGGTTTTGCTAGCTAGGGTTTGAAATTGTTCCAACTTGTGATAAGTTGCAAGTATGTACATGTACTTCATGTTTTCTATATAAATAAAGTGTTTCAATGGTCCAATAATTGAGTACTTGCAGATTTGATTATGAACTTGTCTTTTCTTTCTTCATTGGGTAATTTCCAACACTTTTTTCTATAATGACAATCTCACATTGTTACACTAAAATTTGTCACCATGACTATTTGCAGTCAGTATGGATCCATCAACTGTCATACTGTCCTCCTTGGCAAGTCTTATACCTCTGCTCCTCATGTCAAACCCCAAGAAAGAGAGAAAGTCCTTAAAAAGTCAATTAACTCTGGTTACGCAGTTTCTCTTAACCTTACCTGCGTGTAAGAACCTCAAATTCACATTACTTGCGTACTTGTACGCTCTGTTTGTAAAGGGGTGAGTGCGTACTCCTGTAAAGGTCAAAAGGCGCGATTTTTACTTCAAAAAAGTTACTTGTGGTCAAATCTAGAGCATTCTAGAAGATGGTTTGACGTGTATTGAGCGCCTCCAGATGGTTCATGCATCCCTATGAAAGAGGAACTTATCCCATAAAGAGGGGAGCTATCCCATTGAAAGAGGAGCTTATCCCATTGATGGTGGACCTGATTAACTTCCTCCAAAGCATTATAAATATAGGCATTGGGCCAGAGGGAGAGGAGGTTGAAAGCTGAACATTCCTAAGGGTAGATGTTGCTGAAATTAGGACTCCCTTATAGAGCTTGAGAGGAGAGATTCCCATCCTTTCTTAGCTTCATTTGGAAGTGGGTGAGCTGATCAAAGTAAAGGAGAACTCTTGCTGGACCCTGGGAGGGACCTGCACAACACCAAGGCACTGGTTGTAATGGTTTCTTTTGTTTCCACTTAATACAATTAGGTTCATTTTTGTCAACAAGTTGTTATATATAATTTTTTTCATATACTCCTTGGTCTTTATGATGAATATGTTTTATTTTATGAGTTATTCAAGTGCTATGTAATCGTTTGCTTGTTAGTGAATGCAGGTTTCAAAGAGAAGGAGGAGCTCATCTAGATCGGAGAGGCTGGACTGCTACAAACAGCGTTGGACTAAAGGTATGCTTTAAACACCTGGTTGCTTGTATTTTAAATGCATGTTTAGGGAAAGATACTGCTTAATTGTCTTGTTTGTCACTAAAAAGCCTTAGCTTCTAGGGAGGTCGGTTTTGTCCGCAAAATTGACTCTTTCCGCATGACAAAATGGCGACTCCGCTGGGGAATCCATGGATTTGATTGGTTTCTCTTTTGATTGTTACTTTGATTTGAGAAAAGTCGATTTCTTTCTGGTTTTTGGCTGATTAACTGTGAATTTGGGTGGAATAGCTTAGGGTTAAGTTAGATTTTATTTTTCTTGGTTTTGCTAGCAGTACGCACCCTCTGAGTTAAGCACAGTGCGTACTTGTACGCACTGCAGCTTTGTACACAGAGTGTACACGCACCTGTGCAAACAGGCGGCCTGCGTACCCTGTCAAAAGTTGAGAAAATTTCAATTTTTTCCTTTTTGCCTCTTAGATTTTGTTTATAATTTGTTTTTTGCTGCCCAGATCCACTGGTTACCTGTCAGAAATTTTCATCTAAGCTTGTTTCATTAGTATCAAGGGTTTTAGTGAAATTCATAGAAGTTCTAGCCCTAGGTTTGATTTTTGCATTGGTCCTGTAGTGACTTTAGCTTTAGAAGTTGTAAAAACCTTGGATCTCCCTGGTCTTTTCAGTCTTCTTAGGAGTCGGACCATTCATAAAATCCACCTTTGTGAGAAACCTACCCTTGTGTTGTCTCTTTGCGGAATTTCGAGAAGGCTTGTTTGTAAAGCTGTGAATTTCATTCTTAAGAAAAAGAACAAGAGCTTTTTGTTTTTGTTTTTGACTGATTTATGATTCTGCATGAATTAGTCCTTGGTTGAATTGTAACCGAGTAAAACATCCTGGAATTATATTTTGTAGGCTTTTACCTCATTAGATTTTCTTTTAGGTGAATTTCTCTTAGATTTTCATAGATCTTAAAATTGATTTTTGTTAAGTAGTTTTTCATGCTTTGTTAAAAAAAAAAAAAAAAAAAAAAATTTTGGAATTGATTTGCATTAGTTTTTCTTGATGAAATTAGTGCATTAGAGAATTTGTTATATTTTCTCTTAGTGATCAATTTTTTGCATTGTTGGAAGTGAATGGAAACTCTCTCCTTACTTTAGTTAGGATTCATCGAATTGAAAAGATTGCATTATCATATTCGATTGCATTCAGTTGAGTCGGGTCATAACACCATTGGTTTCATATCCATTTACCCATTTGAGTAATAACAGCCTTAATAACACAACGCTTAATTAAAATTCATCTAGTAATTTTTACATTTCTAGGGATCTGATACACCAACATAGCTTAGGCTAGTGTCTTGGAGTAGGAGAGTAATTAACTCTCCAAGACAGAAAAAACAAACAAGTAGCTCATCTTGTGGTAGGATAAATCCAATAGTTACATTTATGCTCTGGGAAAGCTCCTCTTAAAGGAGAAGCACGAGATCGTGTCCGAACCAGTGAGGGGATCAATCCTCCTTCATTGGGAACGACGCCAGATATGCACGCACTACAAACGGTAAACCTCGGATTAATCATTGTCGAGGAGCCTGGGGTCACTTGTCGGTAAACCTTGGATTATTGTCAAGGAGCCGGCAAGGGGATTGAGCTTGCTACTCTGCGCTTGCGTGCTATCGGATCGTAGACTGTTCCCCCAGGTATATTTGTTGCTGTTGGTGACCTTAGTGACTATTATCTTTAGGGTTCTACCCAAGGTGACGGTGGAGGGAAGATCCCACTGTACCTGGAGCAGACATCGACTAGACTCACTTGGATTTTCTGGAGGGTATACTTCACTCGAGAAGGTTAAAGTGGAGGAACTTGGTTCAGTCTATTCATTAAGCAGGTTGTCGGGGTAACTGTTCCACCCGCCACTTCTGTACTGAATTCTGCGATGTTGGATTTCATCACCAACTAGTGTTTTCGGTCCGGAAGGTTACTGTTTGTGTGTGGTTTGACTCCTAGATTTGATAGCGTGTGTTAATTTGTTTGTTTTTACTTTTAGAGACCATAGGTGTGAATTGTGAATTTTAATTGTTAGGTGTGAATTGTGAGTTGTTAATTTTAGTTTTAAATTGTTAATAAAATTCACTGAAGTTGAATATAATGGCAAATGTTCCGGAATTTACCAACCTAGGAACCCCTCCTAACGAGAATCCTAGTACTTTTCCTTACTTTGGAAATGTTGGTCCTCCTTATATGGCTACTTTGTCATTACCTGGATTTACAATAGGTTTACCGATATGGTTATTTTCAACTTCGTTGGCCCAAAGTACTCCAATTGTTCCACCTCAACCGAATGCTTCACCTCAACAGAGTTCACCATCTCAACATCACCAACCTTCTGTTGACCCTTTACCTTCTTCGCCTAATTTTTCTTCCTCCATTTCTTCCTCTTCACCTGGTAAAAGCCTTGATGCTAGTAACCAGGTGTCTAAGAAGAAGAAGAAAGGGAAGAAGAAGAAGAAGAAGAAGAAGCAAGATAAAAACGAAGTCAACCAACCAACCATGGCTGTAAGTGTTAGTTGTGTTGAGGAAAATTCCGACATGCATCGTAAACCCAAATACCCTTGCAGGCTTTGTAAGGGTGACCACTTCCTTGTCAATTGTCCTGGTATTCCAAAGGTCTTGGAAGTATGGTCAGAAAAGTCTCATCAACTTTCCATTGATCCATCAACCAGTGATAGTTAGGTTCCTGGGAAAAAGGGTAAAGTTAGGTTTCCTTGTAAGTTATGCAAAGGGAGTCATCAAACTCACATTTGCCCTCACATGGATGAAGCCTCAAAATTGTTGGAAAAACTTACTGTTCCACAGCAAGAATTTCCAACTGGTTACCGTAAACTTTCTCCCAACCTACCGTCAACTGACGGAGTGATTGATCTAATTTCAAGTACAGTCGATCACACTCTTCCATTGGAGAGTGAAACTCATGTCACTCAGGTTGATGATCCGTTAGTTGATCAAGTGGTCGATTCAATTTCACATTCGGTCGATCCCACTTTCCCTTTAGAAAGTGAACTTCATACCACTGAGGTTCTTTTTGTTACATCAGATTCTTCTACGCCGGGGGGCATTTCACCTGTTTGTACAGAACCCCTTCCAAGTACTGAGGTCTTTTCCTTTGATTGGAATAGACTGACAGAACCTCGTCTTCCTTCCTCCATCCCTTTCCAAATCATTGTCAAGGTTGGTGGTAGGGACATACATCGAATTCAGGTAGATGAAGGTGCTTCTGTTAGTATTTTATCCTCAACTGTTTGGAAAGCTTTGGGTTCCCCTCAGCTTGCGCCTATTACGCAGAATCTGAAAGCTTTTAACAGAACCATTAGTGAACCTTTAGGGATCCTTCCTAAGTTTTCTATTACCTTGGAAGGTAAAACTGTCTGTATTGATCTTATGGTAGTTCGAGGTCCCTTGGATTTCAATTTACTCCTTGGGAAGACTATGTTTATGCAATGAAAGCTGTCGTATCGACACTCTTTCGCGTGATGTCTTTCCCTCACAATGGCAGTATTGTGACTGTAGACCAGCTTTCGTTCCCTAGTCTTGTTTCAACTACCAATAATATGACACCCCTAAATGTTCCTGATTCTAAAGTGGTATCTACCCTGCCACGGGTTAATTATGTGGCAACGGGTCCCATGTTTTCAGTTACCGATGTAAGTGAGCCTCTCACTGTTTGCTCATATTCCTTTGATTTAGATCCGGTAATTGACATGGAAAATTCTATGGGATTACTTGAACACGATGTTCTTATCCCTTTTGAGTCACTTGACATGTGTTCCTTCGAGAGAAGTATTCTTCCTTCCGATGAAGACCTTTTGGAAGCCATGATTAAGGTGTGTCCATTGACATGTCTTTCTTCCAGTTGGAAGCCATGATCAATGTTACGAGGATAGTTTTTTCCTGTATCAACCTTGTTAAAAAATGAAACAGGCTACCACGAGGAAAGTTCCTTTTACTGTGTCGACCTCGTTAAAAAATGAATCGGTGAGTCTGAGGATGGTTCTTTTCCTGTGTCAACCTCGTTAAAAAAATGAATCAGTTGGTGAGGAAAGTTCCTGTTACTGAGTCAACCTCGTTAAAAAATGAATCAGGTTAGAGGATAGTTCCTGTTACTGAGTCAACCTCGTTAAAAAATGAATCAGGTTAGAGGATAGTTCCTGTTACTGAGTCAACCTCGTTAAAAAATGAATCAGGTTAGAGGATAGTTCCTGTTACTGAGTCAACCTCGTTAAAAAATGAATCAGGCTCGAGGAAAGTTCCTTTTACTATGTCGACCTCGTTAAAAAATGAATCAGTGAGTTCGAGGAAAGTTCCTTTTACTGTGTCGACCTCGTTAAAAAATTAATCAGTGAGTGCGAGGATAGTTCCTGTTACTGAGTCAACCTCATTAAAAAATGAATCAGGTAGATTGTAGGTTATATAGGTAGATTGTAGAGAGTAGTTATGAGCATAGTTCCTTATCTTGTGTCAAGCTCGTTTAAAAAATGAAACAAGGGTTTTGAGGATAGTTCTTTTCCTGTGTCAACCTCACTAAAAAATGAAACAACTCCCACAAGTCTTTCCAAGATCTTGAAAGTAAAGCTTCATTCCATCCACCTCATTGAATGCAATGAAGCTTGGGGGGCATGTACCTCGTTTTGCGTCATTATGCTGGGGGCATGTGAACTGTAACAAGCATAGTTTTTCATTTCAAGCTTGCGTAAACATGAAACCGAATCCGAGCATAGTTCTTTTCCTGTGTCAAGCTCGTTAAAAAATGAAACAAATCCTCCTCTACTTGAGTCGAGAGTTTGACTAGATCTCATAAATGTTAAGTTGTATATTTAGGTTAGTTATTTCAGTGTTTTGCATAATTTTCTTACAGTTGTAGGTCGAGTCTTTCAAATGATCTCGTAACTGAACCTTCATTCCATCCAGCTATTAATTAAGGTACTTAGTTGAATGAAATGAAGCTGGGGGGCATGTGCTCTAGCAGTTATGCTTAGGGGGCATCAAGCACAGTTTTCTCTCTGTTTCAAGCTTGTGTAAAAATGAAACTACTCTGAAGCATAGTTTTTCTCTGTTTCAAGCTTTTGTAAAAATGAAACCTATCTCGAGTCAATTTCAGTTATTTTCAAGACTCGTTAAACTCATGAAAATACCGAGATTATTTTGCTATCTTTCATTCTCGTAAAACAAATGAAAATGCCGAGTTCTTTCCGTCTTTTCCTGCTCATAAATTAAATTTAAAGTCGGCCATATGAGTACATTTTTATCATTTTTTCGAACTCATTAAAACTTATGAAAAAGTGAAAACCATGAGTACATTTTTATCATTTTTTCGAACTCGCTAAAATTTACGAAAAAGTGAAACCTTGGAGTTCTCTTTTAAGCCCTTTTCTGACTCCTAAAATATGAAAAGATTGCCGAGTGTTTCTTTTACACTCGTTAAAACGGAATTAAAAGACGGTCCTCTTATAGCCCTTTTATGACCGTAAAAACATGAAAAGATTGCCGGATTTTTGTCGTTTCAAATTCGATATTGGAAATAAAACGACGTGTCCTTGATCGTTTTTTACTTTTCAGGTCAAAGACACTAATCATGAAAGTACTCCTTGGTCGTAAAGATCAAGCAGTTCTCTCAAGTATTATTTTATACTTTTTCGGGCTTGGGAGACACAAATTTAAGAAAAAGTTCAACCCTGGAGTCTTCTTAAGTTTTTCAGACTCTCTAAAATTGAAAAACGCCGAGTTTCTCATATACTGGACTCGTTAAAATTTCACAGTAAAGGACCTGTTCGATTACAAACAGGAACGGACCACTCCTTCTTAGGGTTCGAATCTAAACTAAGTTGGACTCATCCAAAGGATGAGCTTATAATCAAGCATATGTTATCCTCCTCAAGCTTGTAAAAAATAAAGAGGTACTTGCCAGAAATGGTGGGGGAAAAGAGAGGAAAATGAGCCTATTTGTTATCCTTTGTCTCAGAAGAAACCTTATCACCACTCTTGAACACGACACTTTTCATTCACCTGGGTTGGGAAATCCTTTGCCTAACAGTTGATCAAACCACATTGAAAATCTTCAGCCGGTTCCGAGAATTAACTTTGGGTCAATTGTCACCAAGCCATCTGTCGTGTCGTTATGTGTTCAAGAGGTCACTGCAAATAAACCATTCATCTGCAAAATACCTGTCATCCATTTTGACCATCCCTGAGTCAGTCCTTACAGCTACATTTCTTCAACTTGATTTATGATTTCGTGTTGTGGGCTTGCCTGCAACGGGTCGCTTTCTATCGACATCAGCACATTATCTAGAAAGATGACCTAGAAATCGTCAGTGCCTTGAAATCTGCCTGCATCAATGGCAGGTTTCTCGCCTTTGACGACAGTTTACATCATTGACTTTCGATCGAAGGATTCTGTGAAATGTTCGACATCAACACATTCATTCGCATCTCATGGTTTGTACTGGGTACTTTGAGAACCATTGACATCACTGGTGGTCTCTCTCACACTTGTTAACAGTTTACATCATCGACTGGTAATCAAGTGGTTTCTACCATGTTCGACATCAACTCATTTATTCGCATGGATAGAATCGTACCATTTCGGGAAGTAGAAATGAAGACCCTGGATCTAGTTTCCACCATCCAGGCTGCGAGGAGTTTTGTATTCATTATACAGTAGACTAATCATAAACAGATGGCTGCGTCCATACTGTGTCTACATGAGTCTATGATTATGATGTACTGCGAAATCATTCCTATATCAGAGCAGTAGTTAGTTTGTTAGTTAAAGTTTTCAATATGAGTATGGGAATGCCTACCTCAGCGATGATATGATCTTATATATGTATTTTTAGTTGAATATTTGCAGGTTCCGACTGGGCTCTCCACAAGATAATCCTTGAAATAATAAAGTACTTCACCCTTCCTAGATGATATGAAACCCTAATCTACTACAGGCTTCGCACTTTAGGAGGAAATCTGTTACACTAAAATTTGTCACCATGACTATTTGCAGTCAGTATGGCTCCATCAACTGTCATACTGTCCTCCTTGGCAAGTCTTATACCTCTGCTCCTCATGTCAAACCCCAAGAAAGAGAGAAAGTCCTTAAAAAGTCAATTAACTCTGGTTACGCAGTTTCTCTTAACCTTACCTGCGTGTACGCACCTCAAGTTCACATTACCTGCGTACTTGTACGCTCTGTCTGTAAAGGAGTGAGTGCGTACTCCTGTAAAGGTCAAAAGGCGCAAGTTTTACTTCAAAAAAGTTACTTGTGGTCGAATCTAGAGCATTCTAGAAGATGGTTTGACGTGTATTAAGCGCCTCCAGATGGTTCATGCATCCCTATGAAAGAGGAACTTATCCCATCAAGAGGGGAGCTATCCCATTGAAAGAGGAGCTTATCCCATTGATGGTGGACCTGATTAACTTCCTCCAAAGCATTATAAATATAGGCATTGGGCCAGAGGGAGGGGAGGTTGAAAGCTGAACATTCCTAAGGGTAGATGCTGCTGAAATTAGGACTCCCTTATAGAGCTTGAGAGGAGAGATTCCCATCCTTTCTTAGCTTCATTTGGAAGTGGGTGAGCTGATCAAAGTAAAGGAGAACTCTTGCTGGACCCTGGGAGGGACCTGCACAACACCAAGGCACTGGTTGTAATGGTTTCTTTTGTTTCCACTTAATACAATTAAGTTCATTTTTGTCAACAAGTTGTTATATATAATTTGTTTCATATACTCCTTGGTCTTTATTATGAATATGTTTTATTTTATGAGTTATTCAGGTGCTATGTAATCATTTGCTTGTTAGTGAATGCAGGTTTCAAAGAGAAGGAGGAGCTCATCTGGATCGGAGAGGCTGGACTACTACAAACAGCGTTGGACTAAAGGTATGCTTTAAACACCTGATTGCTTGTATTTTAAATGCATGTTTAGGGAAAGATAGTGCTTAATTGTCTTGTTTGTCACTAGAAAGCCTTAGCTTCTAGGGAGGTCGGTTTTGTCCCCAGTGGAGTCGCCATTTTGTCATGCGGAAAGAGTCAATTTTGTGGACAAAACCGACCTCCCTAGAAGCTAAGGCTTTCTAGTGACAAAGAAGACAATTAAGCACTATCTTTCCCTAAACATGCATTTAAAATACAAGCAACCAGGTGTTTAAAGCATACCTTTAGTCCAACACTGTTTGTAGCAGTCCAGCCTCTCCGATCCAGATGAGCTCCTCCTTCTCTTTGAAACCTGCATTCACTAACAAGCAAACGATTACATAGCACCTGAATAACTCATAAAATAAAACATATTCATCATAAAGACCAAGGAGTATATGAAACAAATTATATATAACAACTTGTTGACAAAAATGAACTTAATTGTATTAAGTGGAAACAAAAAAAACCATTACAACCAGTGCCTTGGTGTTGTGCAGGTCCCTCCCAGGGTCTAGCAAGAGTTCTCCTTTACTTTGATCAGCTCACCCACTTCCAAATGAAGCTAAGAAAGGATGGGAATCTCTCCTCTCAAGCTCTATAAGGGAGTCCTAATTTCAGCAGCATCTACCCTTAGGAATGTTAAGCTTTCAACCTCCCGTCCCTCTGGCCCAATGCCTTTATTTATAATGCTTTGGAGGAAGTTAATCAGGTCCACCATCAATGGGATAAGCTCCTCTTTCAATGGGATAGCTCCTCTCTTGATGGGATAAGTTCCTCTTTCATAGGGATGCATGAACCATCTGGAGGCGCTCAATACACGTCAAACCATCTTCTAGAATGCTCTCGATTTGACCACAAGTAACTTTTTTGAAGTAAAACTCGCGCCTTTTGACCTTTACAGGAGTACGCACTCACCCCTTTACAGACAGAGCGTACAAGTACACAGGTAATGTGAACTTGAGGTGCGTACACGCAGGTAAGGTTAAGAGAAACTGCGTAACCAGAGTTAATTGACTTTTTAAGGACTTTCTCTCTTTCTTGGGGTTTGACATGAGGAGCAGAGGTATAAGACTTGCCAAGGAGGACAGTATGACAGTTGATGGAGCCATACTGACTGCAAATAGTCATGGTGAAAATTTTTAGTGTAACACACATGAAAAAATGCAATAAATCACTATATACAACAAATATTGCAATGCCTCTTGCACCTCAAGCACTTCTTATATAAAAGGGAAGTAGCTGATATGTATGGTATATGTAGACTTGAAAATGTGTCTCTTTGACAACACTTTTTTTGTTTTTGGTTTAAAAATAAATCAACTTTACCAATACCTTTATTAATGGTTATTGTTGTGCATGCTCATATTTCTTCAGAATGGAATTCTTCTGTGGTATTTTCTAAAATAAAATTCGTATGTCTATACTAAAACGAGTTGCTAGACTTGTACATAATTTCTGGGCAAATTCAAACATTTAAAGGTGACATATATGTGTGCATTGTCCATGTGGAAGGTGTTGATACTACTGATATTTTATCTTAATTAAAGCAACACTTATATGTAGTCATATATCTCTTATTTTCTTGTTGATATTTCTCAATCTATCCCACAATTGTTGGTTGTCCCATGGGTTATCAGTGGTATGTGTATTTTCATCTTTAATACAAGTGATCTTGGAATGTTCAAAAATCTTGCTGCCATATGGTTGTTATGTTATTTGTGTTATATTGAAGTGTCTTTGGCATATATGTTTACTGTACCTTCCTATTTGGAGATAAAAGCTCAAACAGTCACCTACAACAGTATGTAAACCGACACTTTGACAAAATATCAAAATGACTAGAATCATATAAACATATAATCTTAGTGGTCATATTTCTTCATAATGGAGTTTTTTTGTGGTATTTTCTAAAATAAAATTCATGTGTCTATACTAAAACGAGTTGTTGGACTTGTACATAATTTTTGGGCACGTTCAAACATTTGAAGGTGACATATATGTATGCATTGTCCATGTGGAAGGTGTTGATACTATTGATATTTTATCTTAATTAAAGCAACACTTATATATAGTCATATATCTCTTATTTTCTTGCTGATATTTCTCAATCTATCCCACAATTATTGGCTGCCCCATGGGTTATCAATGGTATGTGTACTTTCATCTTTAATACAAGTTTCCACAGCCACACAAGTTTCCCATTCTGCATACCCATTGTATGAGACCATTTTTGTTCACAGAGCTCTGAGAGGACAGGAAGATTACATCTGATAATGGGAATTCAATTTTCTCTATCACTGGCAGGATGTATTCCTAAGAAGAAACCAGAAATTCTGAATATGCCCTAATTTTGTTAACTTACACAGTCAGTGAAGATCTTCAATATGAGTGTGTTGCCCTTTGAGAATTGATTGCTGGCCAGAAATATTACTTCAGCTGCCTAGAAAGGCTAGACTGTCAGTTGTGCCTGTAGTGGAGGAGGTTAAGGAAAATGAGACTGTGCACAACAGCAGGAAGAAGTGGAAATGATGATTGTAGATCAAAACTTTCAGGCCAACCCAAAGAACGAGGAGAAATCTTATAGTCACCATGACTTCTTTCAATAAATGTGCTTAATGTTTTGCAAATGTTGCTTCATATTAGGAGTTTTTTACAAAATTTATACAAGTAGTAGCTATTCAAAATCCTTTCTGAAGGATTGTTTTGCTTCTTACGTAGTAAATTCCAAAGGACAATTCTCAAGTTTTTTTGGACAGTTATAATATATGCATATCATTATCCTGACCAGTGCAAGTGCAACAAATTTCTAATACAAAATATGTCTATTTTTTTTTCAAAAAAAAAAACGATTACAAATGAAAACCATGATAAATGAATCCACGCACAGGAAAGGACTAATCTATTTCAAGTCCCAAGAATTTCCAAGATTATTAGGGTTACCAAACAATGGTGAATCTGAAGATAGAGTCATATTATTTCTGGAAGACAAATAAGCTTCCATAACAAAGTATTGTATTGAAGGCAACTATCAAGTTGCTAGAGAAACAAGCAAAAGGAATAAAAAATAATAATTTTAGAGATAATATTTCAATCAGATGTCTAATTTTACCTTTGAAATACTATTCTGGTGCATGCCCTATATTGGAGTGTTGGCTTGTTGGGGCCTAACCCAGGTTTAGAGTTAATTAGCCAAAAAAATCCCTGTACTACTGGCCCTTTCAGCAACAATCTATGGAGCGCAGACTGAGGTCTCACCTGAAGTAGTATGGGTGGGTGCTGGAACCAGGTTTCTGCACCATTGAGATGCCTAAGGGGTTGGTTTGGTCCAACTATGAGTCCTTGCGCACAAGTCACTTCGTGCATTTCCCTGTCCTTCGCGCCCTGATGTATTCACCTTCACGCAGCCCTAACCAAGGACTGTGGGGATCTCGCGCTACTGGAGCAACGCTCTATAATGTTATCGGTTAATTATCTTCGCGTAGATGGAGCCCTTACATTATATTTATTTATACAACACATTCATATAAGTTCGCACAACAAATAAATAGTACACTTACAAATTATACCCAATAATCCATAAACCAGGAAAAGATACACAGAAATATGCTAAAACTTCTCTTTATTGATTCTTCCTACGGTTACAGACTCGACTTGCCCTACGCACTCAACTGCAAGGGTTCACGCACTCAGTTATGGACTACTAGGCCTCTACACACATAGCTACAAAGCCTTCTCCTACTCTACCATGCAAATACACACTTTACCCTTTGACTCAATCCCTTAGACTCATTATATTTCTATTCTATCCATCTCATTACTTTCTTATTTCTACACTTAGAGCCTCGATCTATTTATACAATCCCATGGTCCGCGGACCATGGCTGGATCTTTCAAGCTGACATTACATTACAAAGATAAGGGCGGACAACCTTGTGACTCTATTATGACTTTGCGCTCCACGCCCACAATTCGCGAATTCTTTTACAATAGTCTTGGTTAAAACTTGGGCTTTAAGCCCCAAAACATGCCTTGGGAGATTCCACGCCCAACAGGCCCCCAACACAAACATCGTGACTCACCCTCGAGTCACTCTTTCAACGCAGAGATATTCGCTTGGAATCCCTCCAACTTTGCTCAAACCGCTGCAAGGTCGACAGTGCATTGAACAGTTGCCTACCTGATGTTCCGAGACCACGGTGTCGGAACTGCTTCCCTGGACTTGTTTTTATGTCCCTTGCATCTGTGTGAGCTTTCCTTCAATGGTTGCAGTAATGTTGAAGGCTTCTTCAATCCAAGGTTGAACGCGCACCTTCAGAACTGCTTCTCAGTATCGTGCGACATCCACTTGCTTTTTCAAAGCTTTGGCTTGTTGGGTTCGCGTGAGCCTTTGAGTGAGGGCCACCGTCCGCACAATCCCTTTGACGCTATCGTACCGCTGAAGGAGTTCACGTGCCTCTGTCTCTAAGCGTTGGATGTTAGGGTCCTCCTACAGATTCATGAGGACCTCAACATTCTGGTGCAGTCCCTTACTGCAATGTCAATCTCTTCTAGTCCTGATGTAATAGCACTAGCACGTTGTTCTCTTACTTTCGGAGGGGTGGACGGTTGTGCCTTCAACTGTAGCTCTTATATATGAAGGTTCAACTGCAGCTGAACCTTATTCATTTCTTCTCACACCTCCCGCACCCCTGCTGCTAGTCTGTGGGTGCACACCTCTACTGGGATGGCCAACTTAGGGACCATATCACAGGTTTCTTCCAGTACCTATACCATCTACCTATTCTACGACACCACTTCGTCGTGCTGCAAGCTCAATTGTTCCATTTTGATATTTTTCTCGCTCAACACTTATAGTGCACAACTCTCCCTAGCCTGCAGTTCTGCAGTAATCCCATCCTATAGGACATATAGCATTTCTTGCGAGAGTGCATCCATGTTGATCCCGATACCTTTCAGTGCACTAATCGTAGGCATGTCGGCCTCATTTGTTGTCACCAGTGCCCCTTCTGGCAACACTATTATATTTGTTGTTCGAGTGCGCAACATCTTCTCTACTGCATTTGTCACTATTTCGAGGCTGATCGAAAGGATACTAGCCTGAGAAGTCTGCAACTTCTACAACTACACTCTGAGGGCCCCCAACACAATCTGATTCTCCTCCGCGAAATTCTGGAGGGCCTTGGTGGTCACGTCACGCACTTTCTCACCGATGTCATGTAGATCACCCTTAGTAAAGGTGATCGGGTCGATAGACAGCTTGGATGCTTTCATCTTCTTGTGCAGCCCCATCCGCTCATTCGGGCGTTGGCGCTTCAATAGTGTAGACATTGTTTGTGGGCCTGCGTTGCCATCCTCTTCCTCTGCTTCCATTTCTTTTTCCTGCACATGCGAACGTGACTCCTAGCCCTCGCGCACCTTCTCAGCTACCTCCTATGCTACTACTGTTGTTGCGGCCTTTCCTGTTCTGCTGCTGTCTGCACAGTGTCCTGCACCTCCTGCACTTTTGTTGCCACTACTTCCTGTCTTCTCTTTTCTCCCAACTATGTCATGTGCAGCTTGGCCTCCTCTTTCTTCTTATGTGCCGTAGATTTCTCCAACACCACGATGTTTTGGGTGCGCCACTCTAGCGGCCATGTCTCCAATACATAAAAAATTACATCATCTGTGGCCATGAAGGTAGCTCGCTCCATTTCTTGGACGGGTCCTTGCGCGCTCTGATATATATGTTGTGGAGATCCTCTTTAAATTCTGCAAATATTTGCAGTCTGTTGTAGATAGTGGGTGATAACCGCGACTTGCAGTTAATCCCCATTCTGATGTTCATTTCCATGAACACCCAGAATATCTTGTTGTCGCGGATTTGGTTCACATATTTCGTGGCCCACAGTGAAGCGTACTTCGCGCCTCTGGCAGATCCCTGTCAATAATGGGGGACTAACTCTCCTCTGGCAATTCCCTAGCCATGAGCACTATGGACAGTAGAAGCCATGCATAGTGGAACATTTTTCCTTATTCCTAGGCCTCGCAGAAATTTTCCAGGAACTCCTTGCATAGGAACTCGGACCAGTTAAACTAGACCCCCTCTGCGCACTACTCAACAAGTTCCAACCCTGGTGTGGGTACCTTGTCTACGGAGCACTTGCGCATAACTTTACTCACCAGTATTTGGGTTGCCACTTTAACTGCTTTGTTGTTGACGTTGGATATGGCGTAGCCTCTTTTCTTCTTCTCTAGCTTGTACTTCTTCTTCATGGCCTCCATGATTTCTAAGTCACTGCTCTTCCCCTCTGAGATGTCCGCGGGGTCCCCTCCTTTGCATGGAAGCCAAGTAATAGGATGGATTAAGTGGTCCGTGATGGGGATGGGCTCCTCCAGCCACAAACACCCACCATGCACCAGGTAGAGCAGCTGCCTGATGACGAATATTGTTATTGGGGCACGGTGTAAATGCGGCATTCAGAGAAAGTTTAATAACCCTGCTCTTTACACTCCGCGCAACCACTTTCGTAGCTCCAATTCAATAACCCCCGCTGTAGTGTTTTGCTTGGGCTTCATGAGTTGTGTGGTCTTTAGATGAGGGAATTTCTCATGGTCAGCGAGACCCCAATCTTCAAATTTCAAGCTCGGCACCCACCCTAGGTGCGTGCCCTCAAAGATGATGTCGTCTGGGAGGAGCGGAGTCTGGAGAGAGCTCTTGCTCTCGTCGAGATCCTTGGGCACTTTTGCCTTCCCCTTCCGTGGGGAGATATAGGCAGGCAACCTTGTTGGAGGGTGTGCAGGATTCATTTCTTCCTCCATGCCTTTGTCCTTGTATTCTTCAATTATAAGGTCCTCCAGGTCTTCCTCTTCCTCATCTGTTTCAAAATTAACTGCTTTCCCTTTCTCTTCCATTGTCAACCTGCTGCGTAGTAGGTTTCATGGGGACAGACGCATCGGAATCATCGGCTATTTGTATTTCTTTGATTTCAGCATGTGCGTGTTGATTTACGGATTTCCACCACAATCCCGGCACCTTCAGGGGCATCCCCCACAATCATTCATGTGCGGCCTCTTCAGCAGTAATATCTGCAACTACCCTAACTTCTTCTGACACTACCATCTTGCTGGTCTAGAAATCTTTCAATAGCGTAATTAGGGGCTCAATCAACGCTGGGCACAAGGAAAACAGATCTCGGCTCAGAATACGTGGGGCCTACAACATCTCAATTCGAAAATTACCAAGTGTTGTTTGCTGGGCAACCCTCTTAATTTATAGCACCTTTTGAATTTGAATTCGACCATTCCCCCCAAATTCGGCTCATTAATGCTCCCTTGGCGGCAGATTTTCCCAAATCTCACCCATAAAGCGCATCTTAAATGCCTGCCACCCACTCCATTTGGTCTCAAGACAAGCATCACATCATGAATAGTGACTCCAATGGTCACTTTCCAACCAACACACGCGTCAGCATAACCCCCCTTGTGCGGTTGCGAACCTTGTGACACTTTGCTTCTGCGTGCAGCTCCAACATCGCGCAGCTCCTGGGTAGAGTAGTTTATAGTCCCATGTCTCCTTTCAATTGTCTGGAGCGCTAAGACTGTACTTCCCATGACTAGTCAGGTGGTCATGCCACCTGGTTAGGGTTTGATCCGATCATCCATCACTTTCCTAGAAAATACCCATATTTTCTTGTTATTGGCCGCGTTGCGCACTTTATTATCTGCAGTGCGCCACCATGGTTGATTCATTTAGTAATATGTAGCCCAATCTAAGAAATTAGGCTAATCAATTCTTGATGATAGTCCTCAAATTCGTCGATGTGATCGTGCACACCTTGTTTTATCACCTCGGGTTCTTTATCAAGAAAATCCTTCTTGATCCCCTCCTCAAGCTTCTTGACTTCTACTTCTACCAAAGAAATTTTCTCCCTTAATTGCATCCTTTCTTTCATAAGTTATCGGAGCCTAAGTTCACCCTGTTAGATGTCTTCATTAGGCCTCATGTGTTCTGCTTCATTCTGCTTCACGACCCCCACTTCCAAGGTTCCACGAACCGTTGTATCAACCGGCGCTGCTATGCGTGGACTAGGCATTTGATACTCTATGGGGATTACAATGTTCGCTCCATACTCCAACCTTGGAGGCACCTATGCTGTTATTTTCTTGCACGTGGTCCTATAAGCCCATAGAACCGCTGGTACGTGCAAGTCCCAATCAGTCCGCTGCGCCTTGTGTACCTTGTTCAACACTTCACATACTTCACTAAAGGCTTCTGCATGGATAACCTTTTGCACACTTGGTCTTTCCATACTCCATGGTTCCAACCGGAGGGGTCATTCGTGCCATTGCCTTGCCCGCACCTGCTTACTGACCGTGTCTCCTAATGCAAAGGTTATGTGCATCCGCGCAAGTTTCATACCATATTCCTGTATCCATTTGGACAAGTGGGCGCGTGGACCATTTTGTCCAAAAATCTTGTCTATTAATCACATCTTATGCTTCCCAAACTGCATGCGCATCATCCTGCTGCATTCGCGCCAGTCCTCAAAGTTTCCTTGGTGCGTACCCCACCACCTCGTGGACATAGCGTCGGTACCCATTTCAAAGCTTCGACACGTTTTTGTTCTAGCACCTCCCCTTCGAATTTGTTCAGGAAGTCATCTACCTCGCTTAACCCATCATATGTAGGTAGATCCCTTACATCCGTTGATACAAAACATAGGGATCTCGTCATCATGTTACAATTTAGCATGGTTACCTCGTGTAACTGGTTCTGCCATTGTTATATTTCCTCATCTGAATCCAATGTGTAGGAGCATTTTCGCTCCCATGAGATTCGTCCATCCATGGTTGGATTTACCCAGTCTTGCTCTCGCGTAGTTATCTTGTATATGTAGTCCAAGTCGTCGTCGCTTTCATAGTCACATACTGGCTCTGTGTAGCACGATCCTTCTGCAGGGTCCAAGGGTACAACTACGCGTAAAGACTTTTTCTCAAAAATCATCTTGTGCTTCTGCATATTTATCACCCCATTCATGTCAGTGACCCAATCTATTTATAGTAGTGTAGGGGAGGGATTGTTGTCGTCAACAATCTCTATCACTTCGAAATCTTCTAGCACGCTTGCTCCTTCGATATCCATTGTGATTCTCTGCAATCTTCCCATATGTAGTATATTTTGTTGGTTCACCATTCGTATTTGGATAGGAGACCATTGCAGCGTAGGCCTTCCCATGCAATCCCATGTCTGTTTCTGCAGAATGTTCGCGTTCTATCCTAAGTCCAAAGTCACTTGGTCCATCTCGTATTCCCCAAATTTCACGGTCAATCTCATCTCTCTTCCCATCATCATTGCATGCTTTCCGATCTTTCGAACTACGCGCGATTCTCCTCGCGTGGTCCCAGCGCATCTATTTATCAGTTCCTATAGCCCCTTTACAACCTTATTGTCGTGCAGCAACTTCATGCACATTTCCAGGAACATTGTGATCATTTATGGGTCCATTTCCGGCTCCTGTTTGTCCTTGCTTCCTGAAATGGAGGCATCAGCGAAGCTCTTCCTGGCTTCCATGAAGGTTTCCTTAACACGCTCCAAATCAAACTCTTGTTCTTTCATCAGAGCCTTGTGAACCCAAGTACTCTCTTTAGGCTACTTGCCTTTGTCATCCCCTGTCATGATTCCACTTCGGAGCACAATATTTACATTAGGTTCTTCCTCGCATAGCTCATACCTCATCACGTGTAGGTTCTCAACTAGGGGAAGTTGGAGTACTCCTTTGTCGTGCAACCTTGCTATCAATGTAGGACACTCCTTCGTCTCATGATCAAACAATGTACAATACAGGCATGATGGACACGTCAAATTTTTACCATCATAGGCATAATGTCCTGGTCCTCCACAATTGTAACATATCAACTATCTGCAACCTCTTCCAGGTCCTCCTCTACCTCGGCCTCATCTGTGCCCCTGAAATCTAGTTCACGCCATCCCTACATTTTGGTCAAGGGGTTGCGTTTTGGCCTGAACTCTGTAGGTGGGAGTCCTATCCATCATTAGTTCATAACTTCTGTAGGTGTGCTCATCATGTCCCACTGACCTACAAAAATTACAGAACAATTGTTGTGAATTCTGTGTGTACTTTTGCAACAAATGGCAGTTATTCGTAGCATGCTTCCCTTCTATTTGACAAAACACGCACCACCATGCAGGTGTTGCACTCGGTCCTGCTGTGCATCTAGTCTCAATGGCATTGGTCCTCCTCCCGCGAGGTAATTTGTGAACACTGGACAATGTTCCTTGTCATCGCGCACCTCTCGGCGAGTTGTCCTGTCCTGTTTCAGACTCTGCATCTCAAGGCATAAGTTTTTTAACTGCACGTGAATTCGATGAACTCCCAAGTTGGGATCCTTTATCGGGGTCTTGCACAGTCTCATTGCGATCTCCAAGGCCTCGGTCTGAGTTATTAGCCTCTATTGTAATAGTGCGTTCCTTTGATGTGGCATTAACGATGCTACAAACCATTCGTGGTGTTGTCCATCTGTCAATGTCATGTTAACTTTTTGAATTGTGCACTTCAGCATCTGATCCAACTCCCAAGGGGTCTCACTTGGTAGCATTGTGATCTATTTCAACCCAATGATCCACTGCGCCTCTAACTTCGGCCTACTAAATTCCATGTTCAACGCAGTTTGGATGTCTATGATCCCTACATTCGGATTGTCATTAAAATGCTTAATGTACTAGGTTAGCGTGCGATCCTGCAGAGTGATGACCAATGTTTCCTTATTTATATTGTCATTTGTGACTCCCTGTGCTTCCCATACAACACCAGATCTTCATTTCCTACTCCCTTGAACACCGGAAATTTTATCGCACTTGCCATATTGACTCGCGGTGGTGGTGGAGGTGGTAGGGGTGAAGATGGTGAAACTGGTGGTGGCATGGGTGGTGGTGGTATGCACGAGATCCTTTTCCTTATCAAATTTTTTGCACTTCTTGGTGAGACCTTCGCGAGCTCCTCCCCGTCCCCTCGCGAAGGTGAAATCAAGGGGCTAGTTTCTAGTTCTGTACTACCTTCGGTTTTGTAGATTCTCCCACTTCGCGTAGCCCCAAACATCAATTTATCTGCATAACCCACTTTTCACACAATAGAATTTTAATCCAAGTGTTCAAAGACTTAACGTACTTACCTCGTGGTCCTTTGAGGAAGAATCACTCTGCTTCACTATAGCTAACTAAAGTATCTACCGCAAACTCAATGATGAATCCTCCTATAATTCGATCAAGCCAGTGGTCCACAATGTGTGCTATCTTATCCTCTGATGCTTCCAATCCATGCACCAATTCTGGAGTCCACACAATAGGTCTGTCGAGATTGCACCTTCCTTCAGGCTATCTACTAGCTTTGCGATCCACGTGTACATCTCAGTAGAGAAAGATGCGAAGAAAATTTCATGGATCTCTGTTTATAGGTAGCAATCTAACCACTCTTCTTTTGACAGTCGCGGATTCTTGTTCTCTTGTGCCGCAAACTCGTGAATCTTCTTATCCAACCAATCTTCAATTCCTTTCTTTGTTGGATTCCAGTGATATGACATCAGACATCTCTATGCAGATCCCAGTCCCAGAAATGGAACCATTTGTTGGCTTGTTGGGGCTTGACTCAGGTTCAAAGTTAATTAGCCAAACAAATCCCTATACTACTGGCCCTTTCGGCAACAGTCTGCAGAATGCGGACTGAGGTCTCACCCAAAGTAGTATGGGGGAGTGCTAGAACCAAGTTTCCACACCATTGATATGTCTAAGGGGTTGGTTCTGTCCAACTGTAAGTCCCTGTGTGCAAGTCACTTCGTGCACTTCCCTGTCCTTCATGCCCTGATGTATTCACCTTTGTGCATCCCTAACCAAGGATTATGGGGCTCTCGTGCTGTTGGAGTAGCACTCTTCACTATTAATGATTAATTATCTTCACGTAAATGGAGGCCTTATGTTATATTTATTTATACAACACATTCATATAAGTTCGCACAACAAATAAATAGTACACTTGCAAATTATACCCAATAATACATAAAATAGGAAAAGATACACAAAAATATGGTAAAAATTCTCTTTATTAATTCTTCCCACGATTACAGACTCGACCTGCCCTACGCACTTAGCTACAGGGATCCACGTACTCAACTTCGGACTACTAGGCCTCTGCGCACATAGCTGCAGAGCCTTCTCCTACTCTACGACCCAAAGACACACTTTACATTTCGACTCATTCCCTTAGACTCATCATACTTCTATTAATCCATCTCATTCCTTTCTTATTTCTACACTTAGAGCCTCATTATATTTATACAATCCCATGGTCCGTGGACCATGGGTGGATCTTTCAAGCCGACATTACATTACAAAAACAAGGGCGGACAACCTTGTGACTCTATTATGACTTCATGCTCTGCGCCCACAATCCACATAGTCCTTTATAATAGTCTTGGTCAAAACTTGGGCTTTAAGCCCGAAAACATGCCTTGGGGGGATTCCATTCCCAACATAGAGGCATAATAGGGGGGATGATATACAATTAAGAAATTTTCTGTTAAAAATGCTAAAAAAAATATTTTCCTGCAAAAATAAAGCCACACAATAATTGAATTTGGATTTATATAGCCAAGAATTTCCTATTAATGAAATAGAGTAATGGAGAGGGGAGAACTATTATATCTGTGTTCCAACTTAAGGCAATTGGACTACCACAAGAATCTGTGTTAAATAATCGAGCTCAAAGCAATTGGATTAGCACAAGAAACATTCCAGGTGTTATTTGATAAAAGGGAAAACATGTGTGTTCACTTGTTTAAAATAGTTTCCAAAAGTAGCCAGTGACATCGATGAATATGAACACAAAGAAAAAGTAAGACAACAAGTAGGAAATCAAAATTAAGCATTCAAATAGGTACATATAAAATTGTTGATATTCGATTTGGTGAACCTCTCACAATTACTTGTTCAAGGTATGGTACAAAGGTTCCGTCCATCTTTTCCTTGTTTGGGCTTGGGGGTTTCTTGGCTTAAAAAAAAGTGAGAACTAGTTGAAGGAACTTTTCAGTGTGTTTTCGAAGCAGTGGAGGCTAACTATGATGCCATTCTTCCCATGTCCTTCTTTGTTGAAGAACCCAACAAACCCAATTTTTGTGACTTGATTCTAAGCACTGGGATTGCCTACAACAAGCTAAGGGAAAAATAGAGTGATTAGGGGGCTCCTTGTTTCACAAGTCTGCCACTTTCATTTCAACCTTCTGGACTTGGACAGTGTTCTGCAAGTGAATATTTGCACAAATCAGGGTACGGACATACTAGTAAAAAAATTGTTCAGTTTGTGCCTTGCTACAAAGTGATTCATTTCTTTTATTCCAAATCAAGTAGAGGACTTTGATCCTAAGAAGCTTCCACTTTGATTTAAATTCAACGAACAAAAGGAGTTTGTCAGTTGTTAAGGTGATTTTCTAGGGGATGCCTATTGGGAGTAACTGGCTACAGATTTTAGATCCAATTTTGGGTGTCAGATATCTTCTAATTTCAACCCACAAGTTATATACCTGAACTATTAAGTTTAAAGAAACTGGAAATGCGAAGTCTCTGGTTCAACTGTTTCATGGAAAAAAATAGCCTAATTCATGCAATGAATCAATCAACCATTTATTTGTTATTGGTGAAGCAATTAATAATTTAAACCATTCTTCTGATTTTGTTCACCTTATTTTCCAGTTTCAGATATCTTCTCATTGAAACCCACAAGTTATATACCTGAACTGTTAAGTTTAAAGAAACTGGAAATGCAAAGTCTCTGGTTCCATTGTTTCATGGAAAAATAATTCCACTGAATTCGTGCGATGAATCAATCAACCATTTTTTTTTTTTTTGCTGAAGCATGTGTCGATCATTCTATTTCATTAATCCAAAAGAAAAATTACATAGTGTACAAAAAACCCATTCATTTACAAGAACTCAGGAAAAGGAATCCCTGCCAATGACAAAGACCCCCCACCCTACTACAGAAATCACCAGACTTATGAGAAACAAACACGGAAAGGCAACAAGAACCCCCACCCACTAGGGAAGTTCTAGAAAAAACATACTCCCCGGAGCCGACAAACGACAACAGTCACCCCCGACCACACAATACCCACACGCCACGGAAGAGGGAAAAGACGCGCCAAACAAGATGAATGGATATAACCCACCTGGCCCCACAAACCAACACGTTCAATCCAAACCGTTGATCTGGGCTGCTGGATCCAACAGCCAGGAATCATTTCGTGCAACCTAACACGATGAAACGATAGAGTGCGATCGAGGGCGGTATCCAAAGTTACCACCCTGCCACGTGTAGTAATCCCTATGGGATTGCTACCAAAATTGCAAAACCACAAACTGCTCAAGCATCGTGCGATCACCAGAAAACTGACCGGGGCGTGTTTTTCAAGCCCGAAAGCTAAAAGGGGGAAAATTCCAGCTTCTAGAAAAAATAACTTCGCGTTCTACTTATTCCTACTACGGAACCTGAACCTGATACCATGCATGTTTTGGAAATGACCCAGCAAATTGCCGTCTGAAAAACTGGGTACCCCGTTCAACTGACTCCGGGATAAAATGAGACATAACTTAGCATACCCACCTGCCAAATTCATATTGAAAGGTTGTGGTTGTTCTGTCTGGAAAAATCAATTCATGCTTGTCATCCTGGCTCGATATTAAAAAACTTCTCTGTCTTCTGCAACTTGTTCATCGCAGAGAGCCTTTAAACGGTTTTGAGGTATCTCCTGCCACTTTTTCGCCATCCCGTAATCTGCATTGTTCACACCTTGGTTGGCCAGTAAGTCTGCTAGTTTATTGGCAGTTCGTCGAACATGGTTGAAACTAACCGTTCGAAGCCCCTGGAGGTGAACTTGGATTCTTTGGTAAACTTGGATTAGTTTCCAGTGATTTGAGACTTTCTCCGGCTGAGTACCACAATCGATTCTTTTCACAGAGTTAATGGTTATCTCTAAGTCCGCTTCTATAATGACATTTGAGCCATGGTTCTGAATCAGAAACTCTAGACATTGTTCCACAACCATTAATTCCGCCATATTATTTTTGGCTCTTCCTAAATGGCAGTGGAAGATAAAGATAATACTACCCTCTTCATCTCTTAAAACTCCTCCAAAACCAGCAGTTCCTGGGTTGCCTTTTGAAGCCCATCAATGTTGTATTTCAGATAGCCTTTTGGTGGAGGTTGCCAGAAATCCTTCTCTGTAACCATAGCTATGTCCTTCCTGATTAGTCCTTGGGGAGTAATCCCTTGCATTCCCAGTTGCCTAAGAGTTCTCAGCTCAGTCTCAGTGGGGGGATTCTTTGGGAGAGGGTGCACTGTGGTGTTGACAGTCTCCTGGAGCTGTTTTAGGAATAGATCAAATAGACGATGAGGGATAGACTCTTCATTCTTGAAAATTCTTTTATTCCTTTCTTTCCAAACATTCCAGATAATGAAGCCTGGCGTGAAGGCCCAGGCGAAATTAAGGAACTCATTCTCTGAATATTTTCTTCTCCACTTGTTTAGGGTATTTGTGATACTACTTCTATCCCTATATGTCTGTTGGAAAATGGTAGAGAAAGAATCCCACAGCCAAGTGGTGTAAGAGCAGCTGTTGAGAATGTGCTCCATTGTCTCCTCCTACTCTTCATAGAGCTAGCATTTGGAAGGCCCCATAACACCCCTTTTCCTAATGTTGTCCCAAGTTAAAATTTTCTTATGATGAACCAACCACATGAATAGCTTGATCTTCATCCAACCTTGGTGCTTCCAGAGGTGCTGCCAGGTCTTTTCTGGAACGCTGGAATCAAGTCCAAGGAGAATACCTTTAGCTTCCTTAGGATTAAAGGTGCCTTTGTTGTTATTGACCCATCTCAATTGATCCTGCCCCTCTGTTACCAAAATCATCCTTTGTTTTAGCAAGCTCCAAAGAGCCTTTGCTTTTATTTTTATGGGGCTGTCATCTCTGCAGTCAATTTTTCTCCAGCTTCTCCACTTTCCGGAGATTTGAGCAAGATCCCAGAAATCCTTTACTTTTTTTACCCTTGGGAATCTGTTTCTTGCTTGAGGCTTAAAAAATCCTCTATTAACAGTGTTGATTCTTGTTTCCATTTGTCCTCCCAAAAGAGTGCAAGATCTCCTACTCTGATTTCCCAGAAACTGTTTTTTGAACTAGGCTTCTGTTTTCCCAAGCTCTATTACAGATATGAGAGCCTTTTAAATTTCCAGACATTCTTATGAGATTATTAGTGTGCCAAGAGCTGGCATATTTCTCTTTCTAGATCCTTTCCCACTGGGTTTTAGTCTCTTGAACCCATCGCCACCAAAGCTTGGCTCCTAGAACTTTACTAAGAATCTCCTGATCATCCAAGCCTAGGCCTCCGTAGCTCTTGGGTTTATAGATTTTATCCCAAGAAACCGGGGCCCATTTCTTCTTTGTTTCCTCCTTACCCCAGAGGAAATCTCTTTGGATATTCCTGAATTGCTCTAAAACACCTTTGGGAGCTAGGAGGGTTGATAAGATGAAAACCAGGATAGATTGCAGAATTGCCTTTGTCAGAACAAACCTGCCTACCAGGTTCAAGACTCTGAAGGCCCAAATTTTGACTCTGTCCCGCAACTTATTAAGCACTAGTTCCCAGATACTCTTGTGCATTGGTCTAGCTGTGAGAGCAACTCCCAAATACTTTGTGGGGAGGGAATCCCTTTGGAAGCCAAGAATTCTTGAGATATTTCTTTGAATAGCAATGTTAGTGTTTAAGAAGAAGATTTTTGACTTAGAGAGATTGACTCCCATACCTGTAGCCATGTCAAATTCCTTCAAGATTTGATTGTAGGCTAAAGCTTCTTTGACTGTGGGAATTCCTTGTAGCATGGTATCATCTACAAATTGTTGGTGAGTCAGAGCTTGACCATTCTCAGATAATTGAAGACCTTTGATTTTTCTCGTTGCCTTGGCATGCTTAATGGACCTTCCAAGTCCCTCCATCATGAGAATGAAAAGAAAGGGAGAGAGCGGGTCTCCCTGTGATCCGGATTTAGACAGGAACGCAATAAAACACAGAGATAACCATAAAGACAGATATGCAGCGGAAATAATACTTCATTTCATTACTGTAAAATACCGAAATATGCTATCTCTAAGGAGAGATGTGTGGCTACATGCCTCTGAACTATTCTGAACTGTTTTACAATGAGGCTCGAAGGCCTATTTATTTTTGAGAAACAATGGAAAACCCTTAACATTCCAAAACCTAACCCTAGAAGATGAAACGCCAAATTGTGGGCCCCGTTTGGGTAAATTGGTACATCAATTTCTCGGGGTCGTAACTTTGGCATACGATCTCCGTTTGACACGTACAATAGCTCGTTAGAAAGATCTATCTGAGCACTACCACTTTGGGAGGCAACATCGGTCCACAAACCCATGTTGCCCCAATTTCCCAAAAAATGTCGTTTAGGGCCTCAAAACGGCTCCGGAAGTTCAAGACCCGAAAAACTGCTAAAAATAGTAATTTGTGCTACAATTTAGGAAACTGAAAAGACTGAAAGAGATAGTTGTGGGGGTCCAAATGGGATAGGTGGGTGGCCACCAACATCCACCTCGATCACCCTGCCTGAGACCTCTAGAAGGAATGAAGATCTCTGAGGGAGAGCCATTCACTAAAATTGAAAATCTGGAAGTAGTCACCATAGCCATGACCCATCTGACCCAATTGTGGTCGAACCCAAAAGTAGTGAGAACCTTCCTAATGTAACTCCAGTTCACCTTGTCATATGCTTTGGCAATATCCAATTGCATGATCATCCCCACCTGCCTTTTACTGGTAAGCATGTGAACCACCTCATGGGCTTGAATTATGTTATTTAAAATTTGTCTACCCTCCACATAACCTGATTGTTCCTCTGACACTAAAGAAGGAAGGAGAGGTTTTAGTCTATTAGCCACTACCTTGGATATTATCTTGTATACCACATTACATAAAGCTATGGGTCTGTACTTATCTGTAGTTTGAGCTGAATCCTGTTTGGGGATCAGGGAGATGAAGGAGGTGTTGAGGGCTTTCAGGATAGTTTTGCTACCCCTGGAATCCTCCACCACATTCAGAATATCCTGTTTGAAAATATGCCAACAAGCTTTAAAAAAATCCACATTGAAACCATCCGAGCCTGGTGCTTTGCAGTTCTACATATCTTTGAGAACCTCGCTGACCTCCTCTTCAGTAACAGGTCTATTAAGGTTAAAATTGTCCTCTCTAGACACCAGCTTAGGGATATGCCTTGTAATTTCCTTGATGGATTTTTCCTTGTTTGGATTATTTTCCTGAGTGATGTTTCAGAAATGCTAAACAAGTACAACTTCAATATTCTTATGAGTGTTCTGAAGCTGCCCATTCTCATCCTTTATCATAGAGATTCTGTTGTATGCTCTATTAGCCATAGTGGATCTGTGGAAAAACCTTGTATTCCGCTCTCCTTCCTTGAGCCATTGAACTCTAGACTTTTGCCTCCAAAATATTTCCTCTTGTTTGCATAAATTTTCCCATTCTTGATGGTGTTTATCAGCCTGATCACTTTTGACTTTGTCAAAGCCATCTTTGATCAGTGCCTGGTTGAGTTCCTGAATTTTGATTTCCAATGATTTTTTGTTCACAAAAATGTTACCAAAATCCTTCTTGTTCCATTCTTTGAGCCTGAACTTGATATGCTTTAGTCTTTTATGAAGGAGGTACATTTTTGATCCCTGGAATTGCAAGTCTTCAGACCACCATTTTTCAATGTTACTGGTGAAGTCTGGGTGGGAGAGCCAGATATTCTCGAACCTGAAGGGCCTATTCCTGGGAGAAACCATACCCTTGATTTCCAATTGAATTGGCCAATGATTGGAACCTCCAAAGGGAAGAACTCTTGTTGTTATTTCTTTATCTATAAGCATAAGCTCCTCTGATAACATAAACGTGTCTAATTTAGAGGCTACCTGTGCCTCACCTCCTCTTTTGTTGTTCCAGGTAAAATGGACGTTGCTCAATTTTGAATCAACCATTTTCATATCATCTGTGAATTATTGGAATGCTAAGGAGTCTTTTTTAGCTCTCTGGTACCTCCTCTTTTTTCCAAAATGGATTTGATCATATTAAAATCACCTCCCATGATCTAAGGAATTCCAGCTTGTCTGTTCCTGAGATCTATTAGGGATTCTAGCAATTTGAGTTTGTCATCTATTCTTTGAGGGCCATAAACATTTGTGACCGGGAAGGTTTTCGAAACCCCCACTGGTTTAATGACCACTGATAAGTAATTTCTAGATGCCTCTGCATCTATTATGCTGACTTTTTGGGGATTCCAAAGAGTGAGAATGCCCCCCGCTGTGTTTTCAGCTTTAACCTCTAGAAACTCAAATCTATTGAGCCATTTTCTATGAATTAGTTTTATTTTCTGAATGGAACATTCCGTTTCCTGGATGAAGATCATATCCGACATTTCTTGTTTCATTCTATAACTAAGCATTGTTTGTTTTCTTTTACTACCTAGACCTTTGATATTCCAGGATGTGAACTTCATAATTAAAGATTTGTAAAGGAGTAACTGGTTAGGTCTTTCATATTACCCGATTCTATCATTAACTTTCCACACTCCATCAAGAGGTCCTTCTGCTTTTTCCTACCCCTCTTCTTTCTCGCATTTCTAGTAGTTAATCCTGGAGTTGATTTCATTGTTTTCACACCTCTGTGCTCCTGCTTGTCAATGGTTTTTCCTTTAACTAACCCCCTTTCCTGAGTTTTCCATAAAAACAACTACTTTATTCTGTTGCAGTCTTCTTGGGGTAGTGAATCTATCCCTCCCGTGGTTCCCTGCATCAAGAACCCTTCCAGATCTAGGTGTTCCTTATCTAGAATTTCCTGAAGTTCATGGTCCTCCAGATCTGTTTCACTCTGGGTCATTTCCTGATCCATCTCTAGTTTTGTTTCACTCATCATAGTTTCTTTCTTATTACCAATCTCTTGTGTTGGGTTGCAGTTTTCTTCCTTTTCCTTTTCATTAGGGTTGTCCTCCATAGATTGGTCTTCATTTTCCATTTCTTCATTCTCTTCCAGTGCTCGATACCTATTCTAACTGGCATTTTGACCCTCATTACGATGTTCTTTGGTCCTTTTTTACCTACTTTTCCTCTACTTGCCACTTTCTGAAAGCTTTCTGTGTCCTTCATTGCATTTGGTTTGCTCTTGTTATCTGCTCTACTAAGAGGGCAATCTCTGAACAAGTGTCCATGTTCGTGGCATTTATGGCATCTGAATGGGATGTGCTCATTGTCCACAGTTTGCACCCATTCCTCATCAAAAATTTCCAGGATGACTTCATCCAAAAGCGCTCCTGATAGATCCATTTCTACATAGATCCTTGCATAGGAAGTGTATTTTACCCTTCTTGTGGCTTCCAAAGCTTTGAAAAAAGGACCTAGTTTATTGCCAATGGCAGCAAGCGATTCAATTTGCCAGTAATCAAGAGGTAGAGAATATAGCCTTACCTAGACAGGTACTGAAGTGAAAGTCTCCCGCTCCGGAACAAAGTTCATCATCCAAGGCCACATATAGAGGCTAACTGCTGGATAAAAGTAGGGTCCTCCTTCGAATATTCTGTCTTTTTCTTCGATGTTTGTGAACAACACGATGAAAAATCCCTTTGGCCCAAGATGAAGATAGATGCTTCCTTTGGGTTTCCAGTGGTACTTGATCCATATCTGTAAAGCCTTTTCATTGGGCCATAGTCCCATGAATTTTCAGATTATAGCGTAAGTCCCCATATGTTCCCTGTGCGCCTATAGTGTAGGATCATTTAACACTACTCTAGGAGTGATTTCCATTTTGGGTCTGCACGGTCCTTTTGTTTATTTTCCCTTGTTCCCTGGCTTTTTTCCTCTTCCTCCCTATCTTTAGTGCTTCCATTTTCATTGGGCCTGGCCCCATCTGTCTCCTTTCCATTATTTCATTTTTCTTCTTCTACAGAACTTCTGACATTACCCAGTGGGGACTTGCCTTTGCTAGCAACGACGTCCTTGTAGGAGGGAGCGGAGCTCCCTCCTCTGCGGCCCTCCATTAGGAGCAAGCACTGAAACTCTCAGAAACCATGGTTGCGCGTCTCCTCCCGCTTCACGCCTCTCTCCCTCCCAACGGTAAACTCGAATCAATCAACCATTTATTTGTTATTGGCAAAGAAATTAATAAGTTAAGCCATTCTTCTGATTTTACTCGCCTTATTTTACTTCTTCTAAAAGCCGCAAGGACAGGCTAAGATTTCATTGCCTTCAAGTGAAATGGCTTCCCTTCACATTGTATATGAACGTGATGAAAATGTAAGCTAAACACTAACAATTTTTCATGGATGTGATCTCAAATTCACTTATTTGGAATAAAATTTATTGCACCTAGAGAAGCAAGGTCACCTTATTTGGGTAAATTTTATTTCAGTGAGAGAAGCAAGGTCATTTAATTTGGGACAAATTTTTGGTATAATTTCACTGCACCAAGTATCACCTCTTTTGGAATACATTTATCATAAAAGGAGAGAAGCAAGAAAGTATAAGTTCTGTTAGCATAAATTTTATTATAACCAGAGACGCAAGGTGAAAGATATGGAATAGTCTTGTCACTTCTGTGGGTGACACTTTAAACTAAAGTGAGGAAGAGTTTCTTATGTGGGTGACACTTTAAAATAAAGTAAGGAAGAGTTTATCCAGCTTTTTAAATGTCCAAATAATAAAAAAAAAAGAAACTGATTAAAAAACAATTTAAACTAAAATGAGGAAGAGTTTATCCAGATTTTTAAACATCCAAAACTGTAAAAAAATGGTACAACAATCCTTCTAAACATTGGATCTTTTAAACAACTATAAATTGCTTTCCTTTTATCCTAATCGTTTTCATTACCCTATAGATTCAAGTTTAACGTTGTAGCTATTTTAAGTACTTTTTGACTTTTGGCTTGTATCATTGATAATTACTGGATATTTTTTTTTGTTTTTGGAAAATTTTAATACATAAATGATATTAAATCTATAGATTGGAATTTACAGAGCCCAGCTGAATGCTTACAGTGAGCTTTGTTGCTTATATAAAATTGAAGAGCCAAAAATGGGTTTTCCAGGCTTCCAGAGAGCATGACGGGTAGCCAAGAAAGCCAAGCAATTTTCTTCTTGTTTAGATGGGTGGTTGTGTGACTATGGATTGGAAGAGCCCAAGCTGTTAAATTCATTTGAATCTGCTGCAACAAGGAAGAGTCTGTTTCCAATGAGGAAGGATTTCAAGAGATCATTCTTGGTTGCAAGTGGTTATAACAAAGAAGATAGAAATGAAGCAATTGTGAGCAGAGTAGTAGGAGTTGAAATGGAGTTGGCGCAGTGACAGGGTGAAGTTAATGCTGGGAGTTAGTGCGGTGACCGGCCGAAGTTAATGCTGGGAGATGCGATGGCGTCCGGCGACGTAGACAGAGGTAATGGAGGAGTGTTCTGGTGAGGTGACAGAGACGGAGGTGACAAAGAAGCGGAGGTGTAAGGACCTGCGATTCTTACCATGACCATCGGTACGATGTGCGAAGGTTGATTAAAGACTAAGTGCACATGAGCTAACAAAAACGATAGAGCGGTCACTTACGCAAAGTGGAGGAGCGAGTCACATGTTTATATGGTGAATGAGCATGGGTGTTCACTTCTAGCAAAGCTGACGGTGAAGAAGTGTTGTTTGGAGTGTTGGCCGATGGGCTGACCGAATGGAAAGGCAAACAAAGGCATTGGTTGGAGTAAAACAAAGGTCGGATGAGAGGTGGCACGACCACACAAAGTAGTGTATATATTGGACGCGTTGTGGAGGCATTTGGACATTCAAACTCGATCATTCAAAATGTGAGTGAGGAGCATATGGTGACAAGGAAAAGTGCGAAGGGTGGAGCAAGTCGCAAGGAGGCGTAGATCGTAATGTGCCCGCTCTTGGGCAGGCATACACGGTAACATCGCACGAGTTTCGGTTATCGGGTAAGGGCACGGGTGAAGGCGCTAGGGGTTCGATTGACAAGGGTGTCTCGGTGACTTGGGTGAGTCACCTGCCCGTCGTGTAAGACTAAATGCGGAGGTGGTGAATGAGGACTTGGGTGAGGTCGCCCACTCGCCATGTAGAAGCAAATGAAGGGTGACTTGGGAGAGGTCGCCTGCCTGTCGCAACAAGGTTCGGTTGAGGAGTGCGGTTGGCAGCTCGTGTGAGGGCGCGCCCGCCTAGATCGGGCAAGGAACTTTGGTTGGCACACAGAGGTGTGGCAAATTGTAATTTTGGCTAAGTATGAAACTTGGTGTTTCCCAAGTATACTTTTAAAGCTTTGTAACATTGAAAGATTGTATAATATATTATTCGGGCAGAGTCATTTTTAGGGAGTTGCCCCTCCCTTTATACTATGCAATTGTGTTCTCTTGTATAATTGTTGATGATAATGAATGTGTATGGGTGTTCATTGGTATAAAGGAAACATAATAATACTTGGTTGCGAAAAACAAACCAAGTAGACTAATGGTTAGGCGTAGTCTATGAACATAAGTATTGGTGAAAAGAAGTGTTCGGT
Source organism: Pinus tabuliformis (assembly GCA_031772625.1). Classification (NCBI taxonomy): domain Eukaryota; kingdom Viridiplantae; phylum Streptophyta; class Pinopsida; order Pinales; family Pinaceae; genus Pinus; species Pinus tabuliformis. Next base: position 989,791,491 of record CM062819.1, read on the forward strand.
GGTGCTGCACCTCGCCAAGTACGGTTGAAAGACTACCGTAGGCCTGGGGGCGTGACAATTGGTATCAAAGCAAGGTTACTCGTGATGAAGTGGCCGAGAAGCTGATGAACAGGTTCAAGTGTTGAAGCATTGAAGCCGATACACATTGATAGGTGATATTGAGCTCACGGTTGAAGCTTGGAAGTTGGTGATAGTGAAGCAGGTATTACAGGTGAAGGAAGTTGTTTCACATATAGTGGAACAAGGGCTAGTTCATGGTTGCAGGAAACTTGGTGAAGCTGTTGTATGGTTGAAACTAGATCACAAAGAAGGAAGCTGTTAGCAATGGCAGGCGAATCTCAGGTTGGAGAATTTAGCCATGTTGCGAAGGATGCTTCGCTAGCTTTCATCGAAAAGGTGTTGGAAAGAATGGAGGACTTAGAGTCTTACTGGACTAAGAAGATGGACTTGGTCATGAAGGATCAAGAAGATACTTCGAAGATGAGGGAAGAACTCGATGAACTCTGGACTCAACACGAGTACACTGATCTTATGTGTACACAACTTGAAGTGAAGGTCAAGGAGATTGAAGAGGCAAGAGATCAAGGCTTGGCAAAGATCTTGAAATTGCAGAAATCTCTTGATGAAGCCATAGATGAGATCATGGTGTTGAAAAGGGCCGTGAGGCATAACTCAGGTGGAGGAGTGCCTGATGTGAAAGTCAAGGAATCAGAATCTTATGATGGTACAAGGAGTGTAAAGACTCTTGGCAACTTTCTCTAGGATATGTAGCAATACTTGGAATGCTTGGGTCTATTTGATGATGAGACAAAGGTGAAGGTAGTTGCTCAATTCTTGACAAAGGATGCTAAGATGTGGTGGCGAAGGAGGATGGATCAGATTTCCAATGGCAGTGTTAGTGACATAACTTCGTGGGATGACATGAAGAAGGCTTTGCAGACCCATTTCAGTCCTCATGATGAAATGTGGGAAGCAAGGATGAAGATTAGGTTCATAAAGCAAATAGGGAACCTACAGACATATTAGCGGGAGTTTGCAAGTGCAGTTCTGGAACTTCCTGACATGGCAGAGAGGGACAAGGTGTTCAACTTCATTATTGGATTGAAGCCTTGGGCACGCAATGAAGTGAAGAGGCAGAAGATTAAAACACTTGAGGAAGATTTTGCTGCTGTGGACAGGTTGGTGGAGCATTATGATGAGACTTCTAATGAGAAGAAGAAGAAGTCTGCTAAGCCGAAAGAGAAGAAGAAGGATGATGCTTCGAAATCGGATGATAAGTCGAAGACGAAGAAAGCCTTGAAGTGTTGGATATGTGTTGAACCACATAGGGTGAAGAATTTTCCTTCAAGACTAAAAGTGGCTGCTATTGTGGAGACTAATATGAAGAATGAAGAAGCTTTTGTGGGGATGATGTAGATTCTTGGAGCTGCTGCTGCTACAGAGGTGGTCTCTCGGAGGGATCCTGAGAGGAATAGTTTGGAGTATGTTCGGATGAAGATTGGGAGTGGTGATATACTCACTATGATGGATAGTGGGGCTACTCACAACTTCATGAGTGAAGATACTACGAGAAGGATTGGGCTGAAATTTGTACCAGTGAAGGCACAAATGAAGACAATGAATTCTCCTCCTGATTGTGTTCTTGGTGTAGCTGAAAGAGTGGACACAACACTAGGTGAGTGGATCGAGATAGTTGACTTCACTATAGTGCAGATTGATGACTATGAAGTTATGCTAGGGATGGAATTATAGAAACAATTTGATGCTATGATTGTTCCACATTTGAAGAAGCTGTACATTTACGATGGAAGGGAAGATGTAACTATTGGTGTTCCAACCATTGGTGTGACAAAGCCTAAGTGTAAACTAGCAGTGATGAAAATGGAGGATGAGAAGTGAATGGAAGATATGAGTAAGCGGTTGTATATGGTTGAGACAAAGCTTACCGAGCAGTCATTGGTTATCAGGACACTATCCAATAGTATCTTGGATTTGTCAAGAAGGCTAGAGGAGGTTGAGGATGATGATGATGACGAGGAGGTTTATGTGAGACTGAATGTCCGAGAGGAGGATCGGGTTGCATATCTACAGAGGATGGAGATAGAGAACCCTGACAGATGGATTGAGCTTATTAGTGAGGGTAAGCCTTCAGGCTCTACTCCCTCTACATCTTCTTAAGATGACATAGAAGATGGGGCTCATTGTTAGCTGCTCATGACAGTTAGTCCTTAAAACAGGTTGAGCAGGTATGACAGATGGTGCAGGGATGGTTCGGCATCAAGCATCATGACATGTTGCAGATGGGATCGAGTTTCCATGGACCTGAGCATGGGTGAGATTCTTGGTGAGTCCAGGATGTGGCAAAATTCGAGATAGACTGGTGAAGGCATAATGATGGACATTCTTATGATTTGAGAGTGACAGTTGGACTGATCACCCGACTAGTTCAAGTCATGAGGGCTAGCAGTGTACCAGAGATATGTTGGCATCAGGCAAACAAGGAGGACAATTCACAATATGGGACGACACATGGTGGAGATGGTAGTTCTACATATGTTGCAGGGATGTTTGCAGTATGTGGAGGAGTCGATATCATGGACCAAGGATGAGACAGTTGTTGATGATGATCTTGGTGGATGGCTACCAGGATGGGATGTTGTCGAGGATGACAACAACTTCAGGTGGAGGAGGATGTGAGGACCTGTGGTTCTTACCACGATCATTAGTGCGATGTGCGAAGGTTGGTTAAAGACGAAGTGCGCATGAGCTAACAAAAATGACAGAGCGGTCACTTATGTGAAGTGGAGGAGCAAGTCACATGTTTATATGGTGAATGAGCGTGGGCGTTCACTTAGAAAAGCTGACAGTAAAGAAGTGCTGTTTGGAGTGTTGGCCGATGGGTCGAACGAATGGAAAGGAAAACAAAGGCGTTGGTTGGAGTAAAACAAAGGTCAACCGAGAGGTGGCACGACCACACAAAGTAGCGTATATATTGGACACGTTGTGGAGGCATTTGGACATTCGAACTCGATCATTCAATAAGCAATGCAAGTGAGGAGCATACGGTGACAAGGAAAAGTGCGAAAGGTGGAGCAGGTTGCAAGGAGGCGCAGATTGTAATGCGCCCGCTCTTGGGCAGGCATACACGGTAACATCGCACGGGTTTCGGTTATTGGGTAAGGGCGCGGGTGAAGGCACTGGGCATTCGGTTGACACGGGTGTCTCAGTGACTCGGGTGAGTTGCCCGCCCGTCGTGTAAGACTAAACGTGGAGGTGGTGAACAGGGACTCAGGTGAGGTCGCCTGCCCATCGTGAAGAAGCAAATGAAGGGTGACTTGGGTGAGGTTGCTTGCCCATTGGAACAAGGTTCAGTTGAGGAGTGCGGTTGGCAGCTCGTGTGAGGGCGCGCCCACCCAGCTCGGGCAAGGAACTTAGGTTGGCACACGGAGGTGTGGCAAGTTGTAATTTTGGATAAGTATGAAACTTGGTGTTTCCCAAGTATACTTGTAAAGTGTTGTAACATTGAAAGATTCTATAATATATTATTTGGGCAAACTCATTGTTCAGGGAGTTGCCCCTCCCTTTATACTGTGCAATTGTGTTCTCTTGTATAATTGCTAATGATAATGAATGTGTATGGTTGTTCATTGGTATAAAGGAAACATAATAATACTTGGTTTCAAAAAACAAACTAAGTAGACTAATGGTTAGGCATAGTCCATGAACATAAGTATTGGTGAAAAGAAAGTGTTCGCTGGTGCTGCACCTCGCCAAGTACGGTGGAAGAACTACCATATGTTGGGAATAATGCTTAATTAGTTATGTAAATTACTATTTTGTGTTCTCTGCAAAATTAAAGCAGCAAATTGTTAGGGTGGTCACTGCTCGAAGGTGTTGGAAATTAGCTGTAATGTCATTAGATATGTTTCAGAGTTGATTTTAGTAATAGTTTTACTATATAAGAATGTAGTTAATAGTTCAATTAATATATGAGATTTGCAACATTTTTTAGCTCACACAGTAACTGTGTTTTTATTTGTTTTATCTTTTTTATATGTATTTTTCTTCATAGTACTGTTGGCTTCTTAGTTGGCTGGAAATAAGTCATTTCATATTCTACATGTGGTATCAGAGCAGGTAAAATCGTTTTGGGATAAAGTTGTATTGTTGGAATTTCGCCAAAGTTAATCATGTCAAATTCTAACCATATGCTAGTTCCAGAATTTGATGGGAACGATTATGATTATTGGTGCATTAAGATGCTAACCTTTTTGATTGGAAAAGATTTGTGGGAGATTGTTGAATCAGGATATGAGGAACTAGCTGATTGGAATGCTCTTACAACCAATGAAAGAACAACAAGAAAGGAAGCAAGGAAGAAGAATGCTAAAGCTTTGTTTCACATTCAGATAGCTCTTGATAAGAGCTTATTTCGAAGAATATCAGGAGTAAAAACTGCCAAAGCTGCTTGGGAGACTCTACAAGAAGCTTACCAAGGTAGTGATCAAGTTAAGGTGGTCAAGCTTCAGACATTGAAGTGAGAGTTCGAGAATTTGAAGATGCAAGACGCTGAAAGTGTCAGTGACTATTGTGTGAGAGTCAAAGATGTGGTCAATAAAATGGCTACACTTGGAGAAACTGTAAGTAATGAAGTTTTAATTAAAAAGGTATTGAGATCTTTAGCACATAGATGGAATCATGTTGCCATAATCATGGAAGAAAGTAAGGATTTGACAAAACTACAATTTGATGAATTAGTTGGATCTTTGATGTCTCATGAAGAAATATTGAAGGAAACTTTTGAAGGTGTAGAGAAAGCTTTTTCCTCTAAATTACAAATTACAAAGAATGAAGATGCAAGTAGCAGCAGTACCAAAAGCCATCAAGGTCAAGGTAAATGGCAAAGCCAAAATTATTCAAGAGGTAGAGGAAGAGGTGGCTCAAGTGGAAGAGGTAGTTTCAAAGGAAGAGGTAGAGGTAGATTTGATAAGAGAAATGTTCAATGTTACTATTGTAACAGGTATGGTCACTTTGAAAGAGAATCCGGATTGAAAGAAGGTAAAAATGCTAATTATGCTCAAGAAAGTGGTGAGTATCCTCTAGATCACTTATTTTTATCTTATGCCAAAGGTGAAAATACTAGTAAAGATGTTTGGTACCTAGATTATGGATGCTCTAACCATATGATAGGGAATGAGAAGATGTTTCCAGCAAAGGATGGAAGTTTCAAGTCCAAGATCCAGCTTGGTGATGATAAATCATTGGAGGTTGCTACCAAAGGAGCTATGGAGGTCCAAACAAAAGAAGGTATAAAGAGTATTCATGACATTTATTATACTCCACAATTGAAGCATAATTTGTTGAGCATTGGGCAACTATGTGAGAAAAATTATAAAGTAGTCTTTGAAAATAAGACATGTACTATCTATGATAAGAATAAGGGAAATAGGGTGATCATTGTTGTGCCTATGACAAGAAATAGGATGTCTCCCTTAAGGTTTGATGAACATAACAACAATCTTGCAAATATAGCTTATGACGATTCAAGTTGGTTATGACATCTCGGGCATGGGCATTTAAATTTACACAATTTGAAGTTTCTAACCTCACATGCATTAGTTTCTGGTTTGCCCAAGGTAGAAGAGCATAAGGAGGTTTGTGAAGGATGTGCTAAAGGAAAGCATGCAAGGGAAAGGTTTCCAAAGGGTAGTGCATGGAGGGCTCATCACCCACTTCAGCGTGTTCATTCAGACATCTGTGGTCCTATGCAGACTAAGAGTTTGGGTAAGTCATCATATTTCATCACTTTTATTGATGATTACTCACGAAATTGCTGGGTATATTTTTTGAATGCTAAAAGTGAAGCCCTAGATACATTCAATAAGTTTAAAGCCCTTGTAGAAAATGAGAGAGGGTGCAAGATCAAATGTTTGCGGACTGACCGTGGAGGAGAATTCTGCTCAAAAGCTTTCCAGAGTTATTGTGATATGAATGGCATCAGGAGGCAGCATACTACAACATACACACCCCAACAGAATGGCATAGCTGAAAGAAAAAATCGTACTGTGGTTGAAATGGAAAGATGCATGCTACAAACTAAGGGATTGAGCAACTCTTATTGGGGAGATGCAGTTGCTACAGCAGTGTACATCCTCAACTGTAGCCCCACCAGTGCACTGGAAAAGATGACTCCTTATGAAGCTTGGTATGGAAAAATGCCTAATGTTAATCATTTCAAAGTTTTTGGTTGTTTGGCTTATGTGCATGTACCTGATCAGAATAGAAAAAAGTTAGATGCAAAGAGTGAATTATGTATTTTTATTGGGTATAGTGAGACAAGCAAGGCTTATAAATTGTATAATCCTCTAACTAACAAGCTTATTGTCTCAAGAGATGTAATTTTGATGAAAGGGGAGTTTATGGTCATCAAAAAGGCCATGTTGAGAAGAAAAAATCTATTTTGAATGATGATATAATTGTTGATAATGATCATGAGCAGCCAACTAATGTTTTTGTAACTAGTGGCTTAACTCCACCAAGCAGCCCTTCATCAATTTCTTTAACATCAAGTTCAAGTCCAACTTCTTCTCCAAGTTCTACAAGGAAGGTAAGAAGATTGCGTGATATTTATGAGAGGAGTGCAAATCAAGCACATGAAGAAAGCCCAATAGGTGAGATAGTCAATTTTGCTTTATTAGCCAGGCTGAATTTGAACCATCATGTTTTGAAGATGCATGTACTAATGAGGTTTGGATGCAAGCCATGCAAGAAGAGATGGATTCCATTCAAAGCAATGACACTTGGAAGTTGACAGAGCTTCCACATGACAAGAAAAAGATTGGCACCAAATGGGTCTATAAGAGTAAATTTAACAGTGATGGGAGTGTTGAAAGACACAAAGCAAGATTAGTTGCTAAAGGATTCACACAGAAGTATGGAATTGATTATGAAGAGACATTTGCACCAGTAGCAAGACAGGAGACCATTAGAATGTTGCTTTCATTAGTAGCTCATAAAAAGTGGAGCATACATCATATGGATGTGAAAAGTGCCTTCTTGAATGGGTACTTAGAAGAGGAAGTATATGTGGAGCAGCCACAAGGTTTTGAAGTGGAAGGAAAGGAGAATAATGTCTACAAGTTGAAGAAGGCTTTGTATGGCCTTAAGCAAGCACCAAGAGCATGGTATGCAATGATTGATGGATACTTTCAAGAAAATGGCTTCCAGAGAAGTAAGAATGATCCTACCCTTTACTATAAACAAGAAGGTATTGATATTTTAATCATAAGTTTGTATGTTGATGATCTATTGTATATGGGTAGTAGTTCTAAGATGAATGATAAATTCAAAGTTGCTATGATGAATGAATTTGAGATGAAAGATCTAGGCATCATGAAATATTTTCTAGGAATGGAGGTTTATCAAAGTAAGGATGAGATTTTGATTTGTCAGACAAAGTATGCACAGGATATGCTAAATAAATTTGATATGCTTGATTGTAATCCATCCCCTACTCCAAGTGCTCATGGATAGGTGTTATGTAGAGATGATGGTGCTGATTTAGTTGATGAGAAAACTTATAGAAGTATTGTGGGGAGCTTGATATTTCTAACCCACACAAGGCCTGATATTACATATTCAGTTTCACTTGTTTCAAGATATATGACAAATCCATCTGAAATACATATGAAGGCAGCCAAGAGGATTTTAAGGTATGTGAAAGGCACTCTTAATTTTGGTATTCATTACTACTCTTCTGAAAAGTTCAATCTTGTTGGATTTAGTGATTCAGATTGGGGAGGTTGTATTGATGACCGTAAGTCCACATTTGGAAATTGTTTCTCTTTCGGTTCTGGTTTGATTACATAGAGCTCAAAAAAACAAAGCATTGTTGCCCTCTCATCCACAGAAGCGGAGTATGTTGCAGTTACCTCAGCAGGTACACAAGCTCTTTGGCTTAGAAAATTTTGGAAGAAATTGGAGAAAAACAAATTCAACCTACAGTGATTTATTGTGATAATGTAAGTGCCATCAAGTTAGCAAAGAATCCAATTCATCACAGTAGGACAAAGAATTTTGACCTGAAATATCACATCATTAGAGATTTGGTGCAGAAGAAGGATATTGAATTGAAGCATATAAATACTCAGCATCAACTAGCAGATATCTTCACCAAAGCAGTTGCAAAAGATCAGTTTTTGGAACTACAAGATAAGATAGTAAATCCTCATTAATCATTAAGGGGGAGTGTTCGGAATAATGCTTAATTAGTTATATAAATTGCTATTTTGTGTTCTCTACAAAATTAAAGCAGCAAATTGTTAGGGTGGTCACTGCTCGAAGGTGTTGGAAATTAGTTGTAATGTCATTAGATATGTTTCAGAGTTGATTTTAGTAATAGTTTTACTATACAAGAATGTAGTTAATAGTTCAATTAATATATGAGATTTGCTGCATTTTTTAGCTCACACACAGTAACTGCGTTTTTATTTTTTTTATTTGTTTTATCTTTTTATATGTATTTTTCTTCATAGTACTGTTGACTTCTAAGTTCGCTCGAAATAAGTCATTTCATATTCTACACCATAGGCCTGAGGGCGTGACAGGAGGGGTGGATGAACGAAATAATGCACTTTTTGGATGACTGAAATCTCCAAAAAAATTGCATTATAGACTACTCTATTTGAAACCCAATATTATGATGATCCCAAACCCCTATGGTATCCAAAATTACTCTAAACGTGAAGAACCTGAACAAGAGATTTATTGGAACGTTGTGCATTAAAGAAATAACTAGGAAAGATGCACACCAACTTGCATTAAACCAAAATGAAAAAATATTATTACTTTTGAAATGGTCCATTAGTCTAATGAAACATCAAGAAATTAGCACAAAAAGAGGTCGCTCTTAGAAAAACGAAGGAAACATGGTCACTTAGTTATTAAAAAATAATTAAAAATACAAAAAAAAATACTCGAGAATGCATATTTGACAGTTTTCTAGGTGCTCATAGGATGATTTTTTCTAAAAATTTACTCCTACTTCCACTAGGGTGCTAGTTCTTCTATTTATCGTTGATATGAGCTTTCTTCTTTGAACATATTTTGAACTTTTTATTTAGTTAGTTCCCCGAGTGGCACTAGAACAATCCAAATGGTACATGCTTTCATTCCAGGGCTCTTTTTTTTTTTTTTGTAAAGAAATGCTTAGATGCTCACACCAGAAGAGAGAGAGTTCCCCTTCATCACTTGATATTACGAGAGCTAAAGGTGAAAGAAAAAAAAGTTGTTTCACGCTCGCACACATAAATCATAGTCATTTTATTTTTCCCACTCGACTTGTTTCTAGATCCCTCCCGTTGGTCAAGTGAGTGGTTCCCTTGCATGCAACTTTTCCCTCATCACAAATTTCGAGAATTTTTTCACTCACTTATTCGCAAGAAGAAATACCAAGAGGTAAAGTGAATCCGACTTCTCAAAAATTTAATGTGGCATCAGAGGAGCCAAACGGTGGAGTCAAAACAACTCATCACGACAGGCACCATTATGTTGTATTTACTGTTGCAATAACCTCCCTGCGGTTTGGTGGATTGACGTCAGTAATTTAAATTTTAAGAAATGTTCGTCAGGCCTAAGGCCCTTCACAGGGCATTTTAAAATTAATTTTTATTTTTTAAACCTAGGGAAATTAAAATTAATTTTTTTTTGACGTGTATTTTCTTATTAGCACTTCTATGACGTGCTAGAGGGCTCTACCAGGGCTGTGAAGTGTTCAATTTTCAACACAGTCGAGACCCTGGGCATCCATCAGGTCGTCTCTGCATCTAATATTGAATGCCACAGCCACCTATCATATCACAGTTAGATGAACAATGTACGCGTGATGGGCGCATCATTTGAATCCTAAATTTGAATTAGAAATCCAGCCGAAACAAAAATTAGAAATTTGAATTTTAGATTCAGGAATGGTTGAATGATATATTGCCGCCACTTCAGTCCAGCTCTAGCCACTACTTTTCTACTAATCAGATTTCTTTTCATTGTTGTCCTTAAAATGAGCAGGCGATTGTGTCTTACTCTTTGTAGTCCTTACCTTCAGCGCTGTAATGAGCAGCATACAAGTGGTTGCAGTAGGTACGAGCATCACTAAAATGATATAAGGATTTCTCGCTTCACATAACAAGGCAAGGAGGCATGTGGGAGTCCTCCAATAAAATGGAATGTCACGCTTACAAAGTATGCGCTTATATATGCAAGGGAAAGAAAAGGTGACTGCCTCCTCAAGCATTCCAATGGGCCTTTCGGAGAGAACATATTCTGGGGAAGCAACAACAGCTGCAGCTCCATAAGCGGTATAACCATGCAGATGAGAGGAAGTGGTATAACCATGCAGATAATAGTTGCATGGATGGATGAGATGAAGCGGTATAACCATGCAGATAATATTTGTAACTTGGGGCAAGAATGCACCCACTAGACTCACATCGTGTCGAGAAAACAAGTTGGATGCGCAACCATCAAATGTAACAGTGTCGACACCTTTATCACACGCTGGAAACTATGTTGGTGCTAGACCATACTGAAAGTTTGCGAGCCCACCATTTCGCGTTTACTCTCCCACTTGGCTGACCGGTTTCTCCCTACAATAATTTCATTCTTTAGAGTACCACCAATATTGATATTCTTCCATTAAATATACATTTCATCCTTTGGATATAATTGCACATTGCCTGGTTGATATCACATTGATTCGTGATTCTCGGATGTAAGTTGTTGCGATATTTGAGCATCACATAAAATTTGTTGCGATATTCGACCAAACGATCATCGACTCTGAATAAGTTGGCCATTGGCGAAGCTTCTCTATTATTTTCTTTGGGTTTTGCTTCATTAGTGAATTACGATATTAGTTATAAGCAATTGTAGTAATTTACTCTCACTTGCACGAATTTTTTCCAATAGTTGGAATTCATCTCATTTTTTTATTTAATGTTTATGATTTACGCTGGTCTTCAATGAGGTAAATTTCTCAAGAATTTTGTTCCGATGTACGCAAATTTTAAATTATGGTAAAATTAGAGTTATATTTTCTTATTAACTTTATTAAAAAATAATATATGTTACTAGATTATTGTATTTAATAAAAAGTCCTCAAAATAAACCAACTTAGATGTACTTCACTGAAATATATAATCTCTAATAAAAGTTAAGAGAACAGTTGTTCGCTGAAACGTGATGCTATAAAATTGGCACATCCAGCTTTGGTCAACATGGTTTATAGTTACTCATTAACGTGATGCTATAAAATTGGCTCATCCAGCTTGCTCGGCAATGTTTTGGTCAACATTGTTTATAGTTATTCATTAAGGCACTGTTTTCTGACGTTTGATGTTGAGCTTCCCACCTACGCTATTTGAGCGCTTCACGTTTGTAGATAATTGTAGGGTATGACTTTTGTAGGTCACCGCTTTACCTTTAATAATGCAGGGCAACGGGTTTTAGCTATAAGACGAAGCATAGCAAGGATACCTTAATGGATCTTTCATTTCAAATTTTGTAGTGATCGAGGATATGTGTTTTTCATATGGATTTTTTTATTGTAGATATATTTTGTTTTCTATTTTGTCTTAACTTTTTCGCAAATCTGAATGATTTTTCACATTAGGTTTTTGAAAACCTCGCCCATGGGGGTACTTTTTCACTATTAGCTTAAGCATTTCATCGATATGACTCTTGCATAACCTCTATCCCATGGTTCAATATATCACCACTATATTCTCGAAAATGAAGAAATCAAGCAGTTGATCTAGGAGTCGCTGCAAAAGGGGCACATCTGACCAAGATCTTCACCTTTCAGGGTCTAGATTATACTTATACAGAAGAAGGATGAGATTTGGAGACTCTCCATTAATTATGGGTATTCAATGTGACACATTGATGACCTTCTTGACTAGCTCAAAATGGCCAAGTATTTCAGCAAAATTGAATTAAAGTTTGGTTATCACTAGTTCCAAAGAACCCACGGATGTATGGAAGACCACCTTCAAATCTAAGGAGGGCCATTTTGAGTGGTTGGTCATGCCTTTCAGGTTGACAAATGCCCCTGAAACTTTTATGAGGTTGATGGATGACATCTTGTTGCCCTTTTACCAACTTGTTTGTGGTTGTATATAAGGATGAAATCTTCATCTTCATAAGAGTTGGGAGTTGGGAAGAGATCTGGCAACACATTTGACAAGTCCTTCAAACCTTGCGGAAGCACAAGCTATGTGCCAACTTGAATAAATTTACTTTTGGCATGAGACAAGTTCAATATTTGGGTTACGTCATTGATGAGAAAGGCATGCATGTGGATCCAGCTAAGATCCAAGTCATTTGGGATTGGGCAGCCTCGAGCACTCTAACAGAGCTTCACAACTTTTTGGGCCTTGACAATTTTTATCATAGGTTTGTGTTTGAATTTTCTCCTATCACTTGGCCTTTGAGTCAAGTTATTAGGGCAGAGCGAAAGCAAAGCTTTTATAGTCTGAGTCTCAACAAAAGGAGTTAGTTGAACTGAAGCACCGTCCTTCTCTTCTATACACCAGTGCTCACATTGCCATACATGCAACAACCATTTGAAATTGAGATAGACAAGACACCTGTGACTATGCTATTGGTGCATTCCTCACCCAGCAAAGGCTCAGATGGCCTATGAAAATGAGACACTTTCTTCACCCCAGCAAAAGCATCAGGCGGCCTATGAAAATGAGACACTTTGTGACCTAACTTATAGTTTCCAATTATATGTCTTGGCATGTTTTTCAGTGACTTGATAAATATTAGAGAGACTGAAAATTAGTCTCGACTAGTGGTGGTGACTCTACTGCTCTAGTTGGACCAATACTTTAGTGTCTTTATTAGTATTTCATGTGACTCTCCATATTCATGCATCCCGTCAGATACTTCAGGAATGGTAAACCGCTTGCAACCAGAAATCGCCTGCAACAAGAAATGACAACATACTTAATTTTCATAGGGACATGTGTATTAGCAGGAGCCCAATAGGATACTTGTTTAATTTTATATGTCAAAGACAAAAGAAAGGAAAAATATATGTATCAATCTTGCATTCATAAAGAGCGGAAGCATGTGCAAAAGGTATTGATCGAAATTAAAAATTTCATGATGCATCACACTCGAAAGCAAAGAGAAAGCAAAGAAGACAAACAGGCAGAAATATATTTTGGAACGAATGGATGAATCTGCTTGACAGTAATCCCAATATTCAAATAAAAAAAACACATTTCGTAAGGAAATCAAAAGCAATGAAGGAATTTGATCCATCCATAATGACGATGGACTCTCAATATAATGACGATGGACTCTCAATAAGAAGACAAACTGGCAATCATAGATTACATGGTTGAAGAAAAAAATTAGAAAACATCTAAAAAGTTTTGTACCAAAACTAGAAAACTGAAACCATTAAATTGAACAAACGTGACCAAAACAATGTTGACCAAAACATTGCAGAGCAAGCTGGATGAGCCAATTTTATAGCAGCGGTTAATGAATAACTATAAACCATGTTGACCAAAACATTGCCGAGTAAGCTGGATGTGCCAATTTTATAGCATCACGTTTCAGCGAACAACTGTTCTCTTAACTTTTATTAGAGGTTATATATTTCATTGGTGTACATCTAAGTTGGTTTATTTTGAGGACTTTTTATTAAATACAATAATCTAGTAGCATATATTCTTTTTTAGTAAAGTTAATAAGAAAATATAACTCGAATTTTACCATAATTTAAAATATGTGTACATAGGAACAAAATTCTCGAGAAATTTACCTCATTGAAGACCAACGTAAATCATAAACGTTCAAAAAAAAATTGAGATGAATTGCAACTATTGGAAGGAATTTGTGCAAGTCGGACTAAATTACTACAATTGCTTATAACTAATATCCTAATTCATTAATGAAGCAAAAGCCAAAGGAAATAATAGAGAACATATTCTGGGGAAGCAACAACAGCTGGAGCGCGGTATAACCATAGAGATGAGAGGAAGTGGTATAACCATGCCGATAATAGTTGCATGGGTAGATGAGAGGAAGCGGTATAACCATGCAGATAATAGTTGCAACTTGGGGCAAGAATGCACCAACTAGATTGACATTGTCTCCATAAAAACAAGTTGGATGGGCAGCCATCAGATGTAACAGTGGCGATACCATTATCACATGCTGACAACTATGTTGGTGCTAGACCATTCTGAAATTTTGCGAGCCCACCATTTGGCGTTTACTCTCCCACGGGCTGACCGGTTTCTCCCCACAATAATTTCATTCTTCACCGCACCACCAATATTGATATTCTTCCATTAAATATATATTTCATCCTTTGGATGTAATTGCACATAGCCTATACATTGCAATGAGCTTCTAAATTATGTTAGGGAACGTCTCGTGGACTTGGTTCATGCAGCGTTTTCATTTATACACACTTTCTCATTTGTTACACCGTGCTATGTTACATTGATTTCCATGATAAAGGTCGAAGATCAAGTTGACATGAAAATGGTACCTTTTTCCATATCAAGACCTCGAAATACAAAGGTTAACCGAGATTAAAAAGTGGTTTAACATTCATTAATGATTCGTGAGTCAAATATGAAGACTTCGAAATTAAACGGTTAACAAAGATTGAGAAGTGGTTTATCATTAGTGATTTCTTTAGGAAAAAAAACAATTACCTATTAAAAGTAAAAAAACAATTACTTATTAATAAAGATAATGAGAAGAAGATGTGTAATTCATTTCATTATTAAGTAATATGTGGTATTTAAAAATATTAATAATAATTACAAAATCAATAAGATTAAAAATCAAATATTTCAATATCCATGTGATGTAAAATATTTCAACATCAATTTTATATATATAGAGATTATATGATTAAGAAAAATTATATATATGTTATATAAAGTAATTGAAAAGAATAAATTTATAGAGTTAAAAAATTTTTTACATTTTGGCTCCATTTCAAGTCAAGTTTTTTTTTTTTTTTTCTATAGTTTTTGGTAAATTTTGCAATGTAAAAGAGATTTGCATCTCAAGAGAATTGATCCCTCTCAAGGCTTACTAAATACATGGTTAGCATGAGTGTTTATTGTACATAGTGTATATGATACAATTTGAAAACCTTAATAAAAAAAATTAACATTTTAATATTTTTTTATTTATAATATATATTAACACACTTATATAGATTAAATGGTAATCATATTCAACATGAAGAGACTTACCTACTTCTATGGCATATCTTACATTATTAAAATTTAAAAAAATCATAAAATTTAAGTTAATTTAATTATTATTACTATTATATTTGATTATAAAAACAATTAACATATGACTTAAACATATATACATAAAAAAAACATGTAATAAGAAAATTAATAAAAACTATAATAAACTATAAAAATTCAATACTACAAATAAAAACTTAAAAGAAAACCAATTTAACTTATATAAAAATCACATTCTTAAAAATATATATATAAATTTATCAGATCATATGTCAATTAAGTATTAAATTCAAAATCATATATATTATTTAGATATTAAATTATTTTTTGAAAATATATTTGTTATAAAAAAATTATAAGTTGTGTTATAGTAATTAAAATATATGCAAATAGGATTTATACATATGCCTTTTGTAACCTTTTTAATTTAATTAGAAAAGTTGATTAAATCCCATAAAGTTTTATAGTACGCTTATTATGCATATGTGTTATAGACATATTTGGGCATTGCAATCCCAATCACATATATCGATAAACCAAGGGCTCTCAAACCCCTAAAAGTGTTGTTTCAAACCCTAAAGGATCAAGGTCAACTGATTACATCATTTCCCAGAAGTTCTCCCTAAAAAACTACTCAGAACTGGTCAAAACTAGACCATACAGACTGCTCCATGCTGAGGGTGCGATGCATCTCATATGTTACACACTAGGGGTGCGATGCATATTGAAAAGCCCTTCTGTAGGGTGCGATGAGCGAGAGTAGAAAAATGGCAGAGGCAGTTTGCTATGTGGAAACTCAGCGAATCTTCTAGAAGTTGCTCATATGACACTTGCCTCTCTGAATTCGCCCAGGGATGAGTAAGAGATCATGAAATCTCCAAGTGCAACCAAGAATTATCAGTGAAATGACACTAATCAAAAACCCAGAAGCTGACTCACCCTCTACAAAAATCTATATATGGAACCCTCATCCCAGAGATCCGGAGGCTAGAAGTTTGTAATTTGTAAGGAAGTATTGTTGGTTTCTCTTTGAGACATTGTATTGTTGGGTGATCTTTCTTTTCATGAGGTGAAGACGGCTTTCATGGTGGGAGGATGGTGTTGGATTAGACAGCTGGGTTGTAATCCTCTCTTCTACTTCTATCAATAAAGTTATTTGAGTTTTCCTCCATATGCTTGCTTATTTTTGAATCTTGTATTTGTGTATGCATTTGTATGGTTAATGTACATCTAATTCTACATTGTTTATGGCATTATAGATCTCTATGCTTTGATGGTACTTTGTTTCTTTGCCTCTATAGTTGTTCTTCGAAGCGAGACAAGTAAGAAAGGAGTGGGGAAATCTCTATCAAAGGAGAGAGGAAACAAGCAAGGAGCCAAGCGAAAGACTGAGGTTGGTGCTCTTTGCTTCTCTCTTATCTATCATCCATAAAGGAAAACACAAGTTGCTTTGAATTGTTTGTTTCTAAGATAGCTACTAGTCTTAGTGGGACTAGTAGATCAAATAGCAACACTAGTTTTCCTCGAAACAAAATGGCGACTCCACTAGGGAACGAATAGTTTGTTTGTTTGTTTCTATTTTTTTGCTTTATAAACTATAGATGGAGCCTAAAGTTAAGCCAGCTAGCCTTCGAATTGCACTTGCTATGCAAGTGCAAAGTATATCAGCGCTGCTTCAGTCAATCTCCGGGTTGGTTTATGAACTGAACATCTGACTTGCAAACATCCTAAGTTCCCTAGTGGTAGCTCAATAACCTCATAATATCATACCCCTGTGCTTTGTGTTTGCTGTCTATGATAGCTTGACTGAAATAGCTGAACTTAGCTTCAAATTTTGAGCAAAAACCAAGCTCAATCTCATGCTCTGGACCATCACACTGTCTCTCATTGGCAGTCTGGATGCATCACACCTCCCATGTGCTGCAGGTGAGATGCATCCCTGTTTCCCTCAAGGACAGGTGCGATGATTGAATGAGACTATTTCTCTCTCCATAATTTGGTTTTTTTCTTCATTATTTTCAGCCCTATCTAGTAGTTTTGCAGCCTATGATCAGTATATCACTGAGAAAACCTTCTTCCTTCATATTATTCAGCCTCCATTGATAAGGAATTGTGAATATTTTTTATGTATTTTTCATCATTTACAGTCCTCCTTTGCAAATAGTAGCTTAATCGAATTGTCGTCCTTTGATTCTAAATCGAAACTGTCGTTTTGAGTCAAGAAAAAGAGTGTCGTACTTTTTCCATTTTATTTGATTTGAATTGTCAATATTTAAAGTGTTGAAAGCAGTTTCCCATTCGAAATTGAAAGTGTCGTCTTAGTCTTCCTTTCGTCTTTTGAAAAGAAATTACTAAAGTGTCGCTTTAAAGAAAAATAATTCAAATCTGTACTTAGTTTTCTTTTTTGCATTCTCACATTAAGGAAACGGAAAAACAAATACATGCATGTGCATTTGCATTTAGACTGCATGCGGAAATTGATTTAGGAAAAGTGCATTTAGTGTGTGCTCTCTGCTCTCTATTGAAAGAATTGTAATCTTCTTTCCTTAGTAGCTACGATTTTCATTGCTAAAAGAAAACAAACGACTGTTTATCATTTTAGATTGCATATTTAGGAGTTGTACATCTACATCACGTGGTGAACCTTGAAAGGAAAATTTCTTAAGAAAGATCAACTATAAAATAAACTTCAATGAACATAAAAATGCTTTGTAACCTAATGCACAACATCTAGAAGTCTAGGCTAGAGACGTATTTCGGCGTTGTAAAGCCTGGTAACTATCGTTTTCATCGTAGGTTGGGTGATTCCTCCTCTTTGATACGACAAGTGCCAGTATGGACTTGTGCTCCCACGTACCGTCAAGTATATATTGGGAGACCACAATAGGTTGATATCCTTTATCCTTAGAAAGCCGTGTCTGCTACCCTATCGATCGCAATGCATTGAACACAACATTCAGGAAGATTGACTACCGTACGTAAAGTCCTCGATAATTTCTCTTTAATTTACAACCAAGGTGTATATTGCAGTTTTGCGATTGGTTTGGTAATCCCTCTACCTAGATTTCCAGAGAAGTCACTTTCATTCCTTTTCGACTCCTTAAAAGAAAAGGTCCATCTGAGCACTTTTCACTTCAGGCTCATTAAAAATCAAAGGCGACTAGAGTCACCTTTAGCTTTTTCACAACTCTTTAAAATTGAAAAAACAAGTTGTGTCAAAGCGTCATAAATTTCATTTAATTCGGAATAAGATCACTATTCCCTCGTTGATCTTAGGTTGAGATTATGGAGTCCACCAATCAAGGATTTCCCCTTGGAGGTAATCCTAGTCCATTCTTCTCTTGGGGAGATATTGGTGCTCCATACATGGCTACATTGTCCCTTCCAGGAATCACAATTGGCCTACCGGTATGGCTATTCTTGACCTCTGTCGTTCAAAACACCGTAATTCCTCAACAATCGAATCAACAACCAAATGATGCTGGAGTTACTCCCTCACCTTCTACATCATTTGTTTCTACCTCTCCTTCTTCCTCTTCGCTTGGTGAAGCTAGTGATACTAAAAAAAAGTAATTGAGAAGAACAAGAAAGGGAAGCAGAAGAAGAAGAAGAAGCTGGTCTAACCAGGGGGCAACCATGCATCGTCTGACAAAAATTTGCACACCGCACATTCTAAACCCAGGACTCCATGCATAATTTGCAAAGGAGACCACTATCATCGAGATTTCCCTTGCATACCACGAATCTCTAGAGACTGGTCTCCCCACTTGCACCATCCGATGTTATCAACCTCTGTCGATCATGTTGAGAATACACCATCGACTAGTGAAAATAAAGTCAATGGGAAAAAAGGAAAATCTAAATTTCCTGGTAGATTGTGTGAAGGCAACCATGCCCTTAACCGTTGTCCTTTTCTGGATGAAGCTAAAAGAGTCTTGGATAACCGTCCTGCTTCACCACAACAACTTCTGCTTGGATACAAGAAACTCTTACCAAGTCCATCGCTAGTTGAAAATCTGACTGACATACCTCTGTTGTCGGTCGAAATGCCTATCATTGAAGAGAAACCTTCTGAGTCCACACCGGACCAAATTCAATAGGTCAGGACGGCAACCGAACCAATCTTGCCTTCAGAAGGTCTGTTATGAAACCAGATCAAGAAAAGATAGAAAAGATAGATCAACGCCTTAGAATTCAGCCTCTTCGAGGGGGCAACCTCCTTTACATTACATAAATGAACAATTCTTGGATGATTCAAATGACAAAACCTCCTTTCTATATATAGGAGTCTAAGGAGTCACAATATAATCCAGCCGACCTAACAATAATAATATAAAGCCACAAAAATAACAATAGAGGGATTTTATGGGGCACAGAAATAACAATATGGGGGTAATAGGGGCACAACAATATAAATAATGGGTATAACTATAATAGTAATGGGGTAATCACTAGTATTATAGGGACCCAACATGCCCCTCTCCTTCAAAAAAGTGTTGTCCTCAACGCTTGAGTAATTCTGGATACTTCTGCATAAAATTCTCATCCTCCCATGTGGAATCTTCAGCGGATAAGTTCTTCCACTTGATAAGATACTCTGAAATTGATCGATTTCGTAGCTGTCGAGTTCTTGTTTCTGTGACTGCTTCCGGTTCCAATATAATTTTTCCTTCCTCGTCTAGTTCTGGCAATATTGTTTGAATTGGGAGCTTGTCGCCTATAACCTTCTTTAAACATGAAACATGGAAAACTGGGTGCAATCGAGAAGCTGCAGGAAGCTCCAATTTGTATGCCATAGTACCAATCTTTTGCAACACCTTGTACGGACCATAATACTTTGGTGATAGTTTATTATCCTTCTTAGCTTGCTTTAGGGACATTTGCTTATATGGTTGTAGCTGTAGGAATACCCAATCACATACATCAAAACTTCTTTCACTGCGATGTTGATCTGCCTGTTGTTTCATTCTATTTTGTGCCAAAACGAGGTTATCCTTTAAGAGTTGGAGGACTTGTTGTTGATGTTCGATGTGATGTTCCACTGCCTGAACCTTAGAAATTTCTCTTAAATATGATGTGATGGATGGTGGTTGATACCCATAAAGTGCCATAAATGGGGTCATTTTGTTGCTGTATGGAAGGAAGTGTTATACCACCATTCAGCCAGAGGCAACCATTTGACCCATTGTGTCTGTTTATCAGATACAAAGCAATGAAGATATCCTTCCAAACATTTGTTTACTATCTCAGTTTGCCCATCAGATTGAGGATGATAAGATGAGCTATGAGCTAACTGAGTACCAAGACAAGAAAATAATTCTGTCCAAAAATTTCCAGTGAAAATGGGATCTCTGTCACTTACAATAATCTTTGGGTTTCCATGTAGCTTTTGAACTGTTTCCATAAATGCAGTAGAAACTGTACTGGCTTTAAATGGGTGTGATAATGCACAAAAGTGTGCATACTTGGTAAGTCTGTCAACTACCACCATGATGACACTCTTTCCCTCAGACTTGGGTAAACCTGTGATAAAATCCATTGAAACCTCCTCCCAACGTTGGCTTGGAATGGATAAAGGTTGTAATAGACCCGGTGTCTTAATTGTTTCAACTTTATTTTGTTGGCAAACCAAACATTCTGCCACAAACTTTTGAATATCTGATTTAAGGCCATCCCAAAAAAATTCCTTCTTAACCCTGTGGTAAGTTTTTAAAAATCCTAAGTGCCCTCCTAAGGGAGAAGTGTGCAATTCCATAAGAATCTTTTGTTTTAGCTGGGAATTCTTACAGAGGTATAAGCGATCTTTGTACCATAACGAATCATTTTGCCAGCTAAATGTATCAGAAGTACTGGAATCTTGTTGTAGCTTTTGAATAAGTGCCCACACTTCTTCATCATTCTTCCATTCCTCCCTTGCTTCGTTTATCTAATCTGGTTGGATAATAGAAATGGCACACAACAATGCTTCCACATCCTCATCCTTTCTTGAGAGTGCATCTGCCACCACATTTTGCTTCCCTTTTTTGTAGATGATTTCAAAGTCATAACCCAACATCTTTGTGACCCACTTTTGTTGCTCTTCAGAGGATAATCTTTGTTCTAAAAAATATTTAAGGCTATCATGATCCGTTTTTACCTTGAAGTGTCTTCCCATTAGGTAGGGTCGCCATTTCTTAAGTGCATGGAGTATTGCCAACATTTCCTTCTCATAAATAGCTTTGCTTAAAAACTTTCCCTTGATTGGACGACTTTCAAAAGCAATGGGTCTTTCATCTTGCATTAGAACAGCACCAATTCCATTTCCTGAAGCATCACATTCCACAATAAAGGTTTTTGTGAAGTCCGGTGTAGCTAAGACCGGTGCTTGGCACATTGCCTCTTTAAGATGTTCAAAGGCCTTTGTTGCTTCCGGAGTCCATGAAAATGAATCTTTCTTCAATAATGTTGTTAGAGGTGCTGCTATTCTCCCATAATTCTTAACAAACTTGCGATAATACCCTGTCAACCCAAGAAATCCTCACAGATGCTTTATGGATGTGGGGATTTTCCATTCCTTAATGGCTTTAATTTTGCTAGGGTCTACCTTAACTCCTTCATGAGATACAATATGACCCAAATATTCCACCTCCTGGACTCCAAAGAAACATTTGGATCTTTTTGCATATAATTGTTTCTCCTCCAATAGTTGTAGCACCCTGTCAACATGTTCAACATGATCCTTCCAAGACTTGCTGTAGATTAGTATATCATCAAAAAATACTAACACAAATTTTCTAAGGAATGGTTTGAAAATTGAATTCATCAAACCTTGAAATGTTGAAGGTGCATTGGTAAGGCCAAAAGGCATGACCAAAAATTCATAATGACCCTCATGAGTTCTAAATGCCGTTTTCGGAATGTCTTCAATCTTCATTCTGATTTGATGATATCCCGAACGAAGATCCAACTTGGTGAAGTAAATTGATCCATGCAATTCATCCAGTAATTCATCAATGACAGGAATGGGGAACTTATCTTTAATAGTGAGCTTGTTGAGCTCCCTATAATCCGGACACATGCGCCATGATCCATCCTTCTTGTGCACCAATACTACTGGAGCTGAGAAAGAACTTTGACTCGGTTGAATTATACCAGCCTCTAGCATTTCTGCAACCATACGTTCAATTTCACTTTTTTGGACATAGGGATATCTTTACGGCCTGATGTTTGGAGGAACACTTCCTGGAATCAGATGAATAGCATGATCATGATCACGCATAGGTGGGAGACCTTTGGGAGTCTCAAATACCTTGGAATGATTGTCCAGGACTTTTTGGAGATCTGGAGAAATAGATGATTCCAATGTGGAAACATCTAGCAAACATAATTGTGCAATTACACCTCTTTGCTCCTTTTTTAGAAGCTTAGTCATGCCATTAGAGCTGATTATCTTTCCTGGTTTCCCTGCAATACCCCTTAATTCAACTTCCTTTCCTTCCGTAGAAAATTTGATGAAAAGTTCTTGAAAATTAAAAGCTATTGTACCCAAGGATTGTAGCCATTGGACTCCTAGTACAACATCGGCACCTCCCATTGGAATGGAAAGCATTGGGCTAGTCAATACATATTCTCCCATGGATAGCTTGATATTATGGCACTTTCCAGAGCAATTTATTGTTCCTCCATTTGCAATCATCACTTGACACTCTGGTGCTGGATATAGGAAGCAATTCAATTCTTTTGCTACCCTACAATGAATAAAATTGTGGGTGCTTCCTGAATCAATCAACACTATTACCTTTTTCTTCTTGATTTGTCCTTCTATCTTGATGGTTTGAGGAGTGGTAATTCCTGCCAATGCATTACAAGATATGGTTGGATTTATTTGTTCTTCATCTAGGCTTTGTTCCTGGAATATATCCTCTTCTTTTGACCTTTCTTGCTCCTTTTCTTCTTCCTCTTCACAATCTATGTAGAATAATTTCTTCTCAGCACACTTATGACCTTTTGTGTATTTGCTATCACAATTGTAACAAAGCCCTTTTGCTCTTTTTTCTTCCAATTGTTGTGGTGTCAACCTTGTAGGTTGTGGAAGACTAGGGGCAACAACACTTCCGTCTTTATAGTTGTGAGTGGTATGCTTCCTAGTTGCCATAATTTTGCTTTCCATTTTTCTTGCTAACCTGAATGCCTTCTCTAATGAATCAGGTTCCCAAAGGCGAACATCATGTTGGATATTATCCTTTAAAGACCCTATGAACACATCAATCCTATGCTCCTCTGGAATATCTTTTACCCTTATGTTCAATTTTTGGAACTCCTCAATGTGCTCCATTATTGAACCCTTTTGTTTGAGACTTATCAATTGGCTAAAAAAAGTGTTGCTTTTTGTATCCTCATAATGTGCTATCAATTCTTCCGTAAAAATTGCCCAAGTGATAAATTGTTTACGAGAACAAAGCCATTGATACCATACAAACTGATTTGGTTCCAAATATACAGTTGCCATACGTACCTTTTGTGCGTTTTGCACATTATTGAGATCGAAGAATTGCTCCATCTGTAATATCCATGTGGCGGGATCCTTGCCATCAAACTTCCTCATATCGATTTTTGGAATATGGTGATTCTTCGATCCAACATTAGCGTCTATGGAATCATGATTAACATTTCTTTTGTTCTCATCATGAGTTTCCTTTACTACCTTTTCACCATTAGTAAGTATTTCTTGTAGAAAATTTGTCAAATCTGTCTTCAAATCTTCCATGCCTGTCTTCAAATTAGTGTTCAAATCTATCTTCAAAATTGCTTCCATCTTAGCTTCCACGCCATTTATCTTAGCTTCCACGCCATTTATCTTAGCATCTGTTAACTTTTGTGAGCGTGACATTTGTTGCACTTGTTCTTGTAATTTTGATATATCATGTAGCATTTCTTCCTCTTCTTCATGAGTCATGCTAGAGCTTTCAGGTTCCTTACTAGGTGTTTGCATTTTATTTCCTCGGGGCATCAGTTACCGATAATAATGCTCTAATATGCCCTTTGAATTCCTTCAAAATAAATTTTCAAACGAAGCTTAAGCAAAAATTTAAAAAATCTACACACCTTTTTTCACTTTGTAGGAGCTCGATATTGCCTCTGATGTATCTCTGTAATTTCCAATCATCTAGTTCTAAATTTGTGACCTGTAGTAGCTCTCTATGTCCTCTTTCCAATGCCACCAGTCTGATCCAAATTGGATTCTCCAAGAAAGAGTTATGCACAATCTCCCAAGATGACCTGATTATAGACCTTTCCAGAAGAGCGAAGTTGTATGAAGTGCCACGTGTACAATTTTCGATATTTGGTTCTGAAAAAGATATACAAGAAACTACAGTCCGTCCTCTTTCTGTACCTTCTTACGAAATTTCAATCTGATTCCCAGAGAGAAAGTTATGACAATTTTCCCCAGGTCACCTGTTTTGAATGTAATTCAGGAGTCTGCAAAAAGACCAACTTCCTCAGATCATATCTCCGAAAATATCGTGCGAAAAGCTCTGAAATTCGGACCCAAGGTTCAGCGCAATTTCTTCTCAAATGGGTTTTTTTTCGACTTCTGAAACGTCACAGAAAAAAGTTATAGCGAAAATGCCACGATGACCTGTTTGGAGCAGCGAAACCCTAGAATCCAAAGCTCCGATACCAAATGTTATGAAACCAGCTCAAGAAAAGATAGATCAACGCCTTAGAATTCAGCCTCTTCGAGGGGGAAACCTCCTTTACATTACATAAATGAACAATTCTTGGATGATTCAAATGACAAAACCTCCTTTCTATATATAGGAGTCTAAGGAGTCACAATATAATCCAGCCGACCTAACAATAATAATATAAAGCCACAAAAATAACAATAGAGGGATTTTATGGGGCACAGAAATAACAATATGGGGGTAATAGGGGCACAACAATATAAATAAGGGGTATAACTATAATAGTAATGGGGTAATCACTAGTATTATAGGGACCCAACAAGGTCCACCTTCAGATGATACAGTCTCCAAAGAGAATGAGAACGACATCGTTCAAATTATTTTTGTAAACATAAAGTTGATGAACATGGGGGCAATCTACTCTTTCCTTTACCACAGGAAGGAAGTTCCCCATTTCAGGAGACTCATCTGGCCATTTATTTGGTCCCTCCTCCAAGCAATCTAGTCGTTTCCTTTGATTGGAATCTGCTAGTGGCACCTCGCCTTCCACCTAATGTGCCATTTAGAATCATAGTACAAGTTTACAGAATGATCATGGCTGGCACTATCATAGATGGAGGGGCTTCTATGAGTATCATTTCATCAACGGCTTGGAAAGCACTTGGTTCACCATCGCTTCTGCCTGAGAATCGAAATTTGTCAGGCTTCAATAAAGGAACCAGTCGACCGTTAGGGATCCTTCCAAATTTTCCTATAACTTTGAGAAGGAAAAACATTCACTTGAACTTGATGGCAGTCCAAGGGCCACTAGAATACAATCTACTCCTTGGGAAAGACTACATTTACAACATGGGAGCTATTGTTTCCTCACTCTTTCGGGTGATGTATTTCCCGTATGAAGGCAGAATGGTACAACTTGTTGACTAGCTTTCATTTCCCGGTTCAAACATGGCTACAAGTCAAATGCCATCCCTAAATGGTCTCTTTACACAAGGAACGTCTCTTCAACCTCCAGTTCATCCATCTAATTAGCGCGAGTGATTCGATGAATGTAACGAAGCTTAGGGGGAATGCACCCTATTCTGCTACGGTAGACGAACCTAGATGAAAAAACAGATTTCCTTGTAGGTTTTCTGATTAGTCTGAAACACCATCTCTTTGTACGATTTAAGTATCAATCCGAAATATGATTGATATGAAACACCATTTCCTTATAGGATATGGGATCAGTCTGAAACAGGATCTCCTCGCAAATTATGTGATTGGAAGCTCACACCATTCACCTTTGTCTATTTCGATGGACAGAGCCAAGGAAGTGTTTTGTTTGCTCTACAGATGAAATGATCCCGCTTAAATGCAGGAAATTTCACAAGGTAATTGGAAATTTTCATTTTCTCAACACCTGGGGGCATGCAAACCTTTTTTACGCAAGTGAAAAGAGACCAGTGTAACTCTAACCCCATAGTATTTTACTAACTTCAACTACTTAGGTTAGGTGATTGGTCTGATCCACCATTCACCTTTGTCGGCGGCCCCGACAAAGCAAAGGAGATGTTTTGTCGGAAACTATCCTACCTAACCCCAGTAGTTCATTAACTCTTAGTCCTATAGTTGGTCGTTTCTAGCCTGCATACAAAAGGCGCTGAGCAAAGTTTCACATGGGGCAATCTCACTAAAAAATGAACCTACAAAATAAGAGACATCTTTAAAAGATGACTGGAACGAGCAATGTTTCCGCAAAGTTCAAGCTCGTTAAAAAATAAACCTAGCAACGAGCAGTGTTACTGCAGGGTTCAATCTTGTTAAAAAATAAACCCGCCACTGAGCATAGTTTCCAAAGATTCAAGCTCATTAAAAAATGAATCCACCCTTGGTAAATAACCTTTGTGATTGCATTGCTATCAACTTTTTGAGCCTTGGTCATGTTCTTACCGTCACCTCCACTCTTTTAGCCGATCATACGCCTCCACTTGATTGTTTACCCTTTTGAGGAACAGCTGCGACAAGTGATTCTATTAGCCACCCTCGTTACACTGTCGTGTTTGATAAGTTCCAAACATACCTGGAACCAGTTGCTGCCCAGATACATCACTCATTCCTCAAAAATGAGTCTCTTTTAAGCTCTTTTTAGACTCGTAAAATATGAAAAGATTGCTGAGCCACTGGCCTTTCCAGCTCATTAAAGTAAAGGGAAGCACCATCCCTCCTATATATTTTAATCTTTTTGGACCTGAGGGATCATTACACAAAAAGATCAAGCGCTTGTCTTGTTTGGCTCGCTGAAACTATCGAAAAGTAATCCCTTTCGTATTATTTTATACTTTTTTGGACTTAAGGGATTATACCACGAAAAAGGACTACTGGAGTTTCCTTTCCATCTCTTTTAAAACTCTCTAAATATGAAAGGATAGAGTTTTCTTTGTCATTAAACTTGTTAAAAACAATAGCGACAAACTTGTTTATACGGACAAGAGTGAGTTTCACTATTACTAGACTCGCTAAAATAGAGCGACAGGTTTGCCCGAAGGGAAAATTATAGAACAAGCATATGTTATCCTCCTTAAGCTTGACAAAAATAAAGAGGTACCGGTCAACAATGACTGGGGAAAAAGGGAAAAAAGCTTGAAGAACTTCATTGGTAGCAGGTCGCTATTGAACATGACACTTTCACTCCATCGCCATGATTGAGTCAGGTTGGGTTATTCCGTTCACCATCACCATTGGTCCTCCATACCATCCATGGGGTTAATGTTACCGATCCATCACAGTGTCGCCGATATGTTCAAGAGAAGTCACTCAGAGAATTCACCAACCCAGCTAACGCCTCATCCACTACAATACCTTCACGCTCCATTTTTCATGACCGCCACCCTGAACCTTGTATCATCAGATCGTTTTCACCTCCAGAAAATCATTTGCTTCATTTCATGTCGTAGATATGGGATTCATTAAGGCCCTCCTACGATGGGTCACTTCTTGTCGACATCAGCTCATTATCCAAGAAGTTGACTTAGGAACAACCCTTTCAGTACTTTGAAGCTTGCATGCCTCAATGGCAAGTTTCTCACTTCCGGCGACAAGTTTACATCAATGGCCTTCGACCAAAAGACTTTGCGTGGTGTTCGATGTCAAATCCTATATTCAAACCACGTGAATTGTACTGTAGTACCTTGAGTGTCATTATCATTATCGGTGATTCCTCTCGCGCCTTTTAACAGCTTACGTCATTGGCTGGTAATCGGGCGATGTCTTTCCATGTTCGACTTCAAGACATCTCTTCACATGGATCGGCTTGTACATCGGGCAAAGATTGAACAAGTTTGAAGACCCCAGATCTAGTTTCATCTATTCGAGCTATGATCTATTCAGGAAAATAAAGACATCAAATGTACTCTGTAGCTGCACATATGATAATCCAAGCTAAGGGATGATGGCTCTACCAGAATCATCAGTCTGCCACACAGACGATTATCTGTCCTATGTACATGAAAATGAATTTATAAAGCTGAGCATGGGAATGCCCGCCTCAGCTAGATCATGAAAATAATATGAAGATAATGTGTTGTATTGTATTTTATACAGGTCACCTTCCAGTTTGAAAAACCTCAGATCCTCATGATAAAGCATTTCACTTGACATCAGAAGATTTACAACCTCATGCTTTAGGGGGAAACTGTTATAGACATATTTTGGCACTTCAACTGCAATCACATATGTCAGTAAACCAAGGGCTCTCAAACCCCTAAAAGTCTTGTTTAAAACCCTAAAGGATCAAGGTCAACCGATTACATCATTTCCCAGAAGTTCTCCCTGAAAAACTACTCAGAACTGGTCAAAATTGGACCATACAGACTGCTCCATGATGAGGGTGCAATGCATCTCACCTGTTACACACAAGGGGTGCGATGCACACTAAAAAGCCCTTCTGTAGGGTGTGATGAGTGAGAGTAGACAAATGGCAGAGGCCGTTTGCTAGGTGGAAACTCAGAGAATCTTCTAGAAACTACTCATATGACACTTGCCTCTCTGAATTCGCCTAGGGATGAGTAAGATATCATGAAATATCCAAGTGGAACCAAGAACTATCAGCGAAATGGCACTAATCAAAAACCCAGAAGCTGACTCACCCCTCTAAAAACATCTATATATGGATCCCTCATCCTAGAGATCTGGAGGTTGGAATTTTGTAATTTGTAAGGAAGTGCTGTTGGTTTCTTTTTTAGACATTGTATTGTTGGGTGATATTTCTTTTCATCAGGTGAAGAGGGCTTTCATGCTGGGAGGATGTTGATGGATCAGACAACTCGGTTGTAATCCTCTCTTTTACTTCTATCAATAAATTTATTTGAGTTTTCCTCCATATGCTTACTTATTTCTAAATCTTGTATTTGTGTATGCATTTGTATGGTTAATGTACATCTGATTCTACATTGTTTATGGCATTATAGATCTCTATGCTTTGATGGTATTTTGCTGCTTTGCCTCTACAGGTGTTCTTCAAAGCGGGACAAGTGAGAAAGGAGTGGCGAAAGCTCTATCAAACGAGAGAGGAAACAAGCAAGGAGCCAAGCGAAATACTGAGGTTGGTGCTCTCTTCTTCTCTCTTATCTATCATCCATAAAGGAAAACACAATTTGCTTTGAATTGTTTGTTTCTAAGATAGCTACGAGTCTTAGTGGGACTAGAAGATCAAATA
This sequence comes from Pinus tabuliformis, assembly GCA_031772625.1. Taxonomy (NCBI): domain Eukaryota; kingdom Viridiplantae; phylum Streptophyta; class Pinopsida; order Pinales; family Pinaceae; genus Pinus; species Pinus tabuliformis. The sequence goes on from CM062819.1 coordinate 989,821,148, forward strand.
GCGACACTAGTTTTCCCAGAAACAATTTGCTCAAGATAAATTTAATTATGATTTTAAGTTTTTAATTTAAAAAACATGCAAAAGAAAATATATGTGTATTTTTATTAAATTATATAATCACAGAAGCTTGAATACAGAAATTATATAATGTTTGATGCTTGTTTTAAGGATAGGTGAAATATTTACCCAATACGTTGGAGGGTTTAACGAGATCACACACTCTTCGAGAAGTTTTTATTGTCATATTTTTAACTTTGATAATTTACATGTTGAAATTTATTTATAGATAAAAATAAAAATAATTAAATATATTTGTAGAGAGTTTTTTAATTTTTAATTATTTGAGGATTTTAGAATTTCATGAAGTATTAGTGGCAATGTAAAAATGAAAAAAGGAGAAATATGTTAAGAGGTGTGTATTTAATTAAGTTCAAGATGGTGTAAAAGGATGAAATGTAAAAAATGAGTTGACTTTTTGAATATATAATTTTTATTTATAGAAATTGTGTATAACTCTGTGAATTTTGATTTTTCTTCACATTAGTACCTTATTTTTGATACTAAATATAATGCATATATTTCTTATAGTGCATCCTTTAAGTATCTAAATGATGGAATCTTGCTACAATTTTTTTTTTGGAGTTGTAGAGAATGGATTGTTCTTGTGCATAGTTGTATATGCATGATTCCATATCTATGTGCATATATGGAGTCCATCTTCCATATATGCACACTTCCATAAATATGTGCATATAAAAAAGCCACACATATAAAGAAGTAATATTTTGCATATGTGCAGATTTTGTATATGCACATATATATATGGAAGCATGCATATACAAAAGATAGCTTCCATATATGTGCAACTTCAGTGTATGGCTTCTGTTTATGTGCATCTTCTATAAGATAGATATGAACTTTGCATATACAGAAGATTACTTCCATATATGTGCAACTTCTATATATGAACATATATATGGAAGCGCGTATACATGGAACATGACTTCCATATATTCGCAACTTCTATATATGCACAACTTCTATACGTGCACATAGATATGGAACTGTGAATATACAGAAGATGACTTCCATATATATGTGCATATATAGGAGCTGCACATATACGGAAGCCATCTTTTGTATACGCACTCTTTCATATATATAGAGAGAGAGGGGGGGGGGGGGGGGGGGCAGAGAGATATGAATATATGCGGAAGCCATATTCTGTATATGCACATAGATATGGAAGCGTGCAAATAGAGAATATGGTTTCCACATCTATGTGAATATATAGAAGTTGTGCATATATGGAAGCCATATTTTGTATATGCATACTTCCATATCTATGTGCATATATAGAGATTGTGCATATATGTAGGCCATCTTCCATATATGCACACTTTCGTACATATGTGCATATATAGAAGCCACACATATAAAGAAGTCATCTTCTGTATATGTGAAGATTTGTATATGCACATATATATATGGAAGCATGCATATACAGAAGATTATTTCCGTATATGCGCAAATTTAGTATATGGCTTATGTATATGTGCATCTTCTATAAAATAGATATGAAACTCTACATATACTGAAGATTTCTTCCGTATATGTGCAATTTCCGTATATGTACATATATATGTAAGTCATCTTGCATATATGCATGCTTTCTTATCTATGTGCATGTAGAGAAGTTGTGCATATACAAAGGTTGCGAATATACATAACCCATATTCCGTAAATGCACACTTCCATATATATATGTGTGTTTGTGTATACATGAGTTGAGCAAATACAAAAGCCAACTTCTATATATGCACAACTTTAATATATACACTCATATATATGGAAGTGTGTACATATGGGAAATGGCTTCCATATATATGTGCATATACAGAAGGAAACAATCTTCTATATATGCATAGTTTCATATCTATGTTATAGAAGATGCACATATATAGAAGCCATATACTTCAGTTATGCATATATGAAAGCTATCTTCCATATATGTTCACTTATATATGTGTGTTTGTGTGTGCATATACAAAATATTCACATATACGGAAGATAGCCTCTTTATATGTGTGGCTTCTGTATATGCACATATGTATGGAAGTGTGCATATATGGAAAATGGACTTCATATATGCAAAAAATCTATATTTTCACATATATATGGAAGCATGTAGATATAGAAAATGGTTTCTATATATGCACAAATTCTATACATGCACATAGATATGGAAGTCATCTTATGTATATGCATGCTTCCATATCTATGTGCATATATAGAAGTTGAACATATACAAGATATGGTTTCCGTATATGTGCATATTTTGTATATGCACACACACATGGAAGAGTGCATATACGAAAGATGACTTCCTTATATGCACACTTCCATATCTATGTCATAGAAGATACGCATATACAAAAGCCATATAATGAAGTTGCGCATATATGAAAGTTATATTCCATATATGCATGCCTATGTGTGTGTGTGTGTGTGTGTGTGCATGTGCATATATAAAATTTTCACATACACAGAAGATGAATTCCTTATGTGCGTGGCTTCTGTATGTTCACATATCTATGTAAGTGTGTATATACAGAAGATGGTCTCCATATATGCATAACCTCTATATATGCACATAGATATTGAAACATGCATATACAGAGGATGAATTTCGTATATGGACAACTTCTATATATGCGCATAGATATGGAAGTCATCTTCCATATATTCACCCTTCCATATATATGCATGTACAAAAGTTGCACATATATAGAATATGGCTTCCATATATGTTCATATTTTGTGTGTGTGTGTGTGTGTGTGTATATGCAATAGTGTCTATATGGAATATGGCTTCCATATACATTTTCCTCTCGAACTATGGAATGTGTAATTAGGGAAGGCTTATTCAAGGTTTTGTGTAGTGGAAAAATCCATTAGACAAGATGATGAGCATGATGAATGAAGATGCGTAGTGTGTAGTTCTCAAGAAAGAGGAGGCAAAGATTGTGCAATTGAGTATCATGGGAGCTAAGGGATGACCTCACTATCCACTGGAACTATGCAATGCACAAAAGAAGGAAAGATATGATAAGATACTGCACAGTGAGGATTTTTAGTCAGCAATAGGGACATGACTAACCACTATAACTATGCAATGCAAATTAATTGAGGGACATGCATAGTGAATTGTGAAATTAAGGTTCTTATTGACCTATTTCTCACTAGAAATTCACAATGCACAGTAGGACATCCACTGGATGAAGGGATTGTGTAGTTGAGCAAGTTATGGAGATAGGGAGACAGGGTTCCACGCTATAATTGCGTAATACATAGTGGTTGAGGAGGAGGCTATGAATATTGCATAGTTGGGGATGGCAGTGACACAAAGATGACCCCACTATCCACTGCAACTATGCAATGCACAATCGAGGGCTGAAGGAATCATGAACTGCGCAGTTGAGAAAGGTTGGTAGGCATAGTGATGGCCTAAACTATAAGGTTTCTCAATAAGCAGGCGGATGAGTTTGTCCTCTAGGATTTCACAGTGCATAGCTCCAAGAGGCACAGGAAGCTTCATCTTGACTTAAGACTGCACAATATGCAGTTCTAGGAGAGAGACATATTATCAAGTCGCACAGAGAGTGAATGCTCCGAAAATGACTAAGTGTGGGATCATGGAGACGAGAGAGTACAAGACATGCAAAGAAGTCCTGGAATAATGATCTCACACTTAGATAACATCAACACAAGCGAAATAATGCTCACTAACCAAAATAAACATGCGTAGCTTGAAGCAACAACAAAATGGCGCTTATTTCTAAAGGTAACAATTGAAACGTAGCTTTGTGACACTTAGAATACAAGTTTTGACACAAGTTTCAGTTGCAACAAAAAAGTGTGCCAAGCTGTGGGAAAGTGTCTATAAGATATTATTATGGTATATATGATCAATTAATTCAAGGGAGTGCACTAGAGTTGCCTCTAGTAGTGTGCTAAGATATAACACATGCAAGAGTACAAGCATAAAAGAAACACTTGTGATAGTAATAAAAAGTGAAAATGACACTTACAAAAGCTAAAAAAAGTGCAAGCGACATATACTAAGGCAAAGAGAAGTCAAAATTGACACTTGTGAAGGTGAAAGAAACAAAAAATGATAGTCGCAAAAGTGAAAGAGACACTTACAAAAGAATATGTGCACAAAATCAATAGTTAAGAAAAGATTAAGATGATTCCATAGTTGCAACTAAGAGTGAGAGAATGAATGAATCACAGGATTGCATGCTCACAGTCAACTAAGATTTCACATTGACTATAAAAAAGGATTGCACAGTGCAATGTCACCGTGAACTATGCAAGTGTTGTCATCAAGGATTACATAATGCGTAGGAGTTGAGCAATGCCTATCACTAATGTGCAATCACTATTACTAAGGAATGCACAACCACTACTTTCAAAGACTATGCAAACACTACTTTCAAGGGTTTACATTCGCTGCTAGGCCTGCTAGAAAGAAGTGTGCTTGTAAACACACCAAAAAGCTAAGCATGCATGAACAAGTGACTTTGGCACTTGAAACCTTTAGAAGAAGACTTAATTACTTAGGAAAACATTGTTCAGTCACAAAGAGACTATGGAAAATCATGGAATGACAGATCATAAGATCACAAGGAGGCTACAAAATTCATGTATAGACAAAATTTTGCAAGGTGTTTGTTGCAACGACAACACTTCCATATACCAATCCATTTTTAAGAGTTATCAAGAATGAATGTATGGGGTGAAATGACCACATTATTTTAAGACAAGTCAATGTTGAGGGTTATTTTCGATTTGTCATTTCCTTATCACTATTGGAGTGTTATGAGTCATGGGAATGTTTTTTCCCACTCTTTTTCGAAGCCAAGATTATGTGTGATTTACTTTTCCTTTTAGTTAAGGGGTGGACCCTGTTGAAGAATATAACTAGTGTTGATCTTCATAATTATATTTGAGTCATGATGTAATGTATTTGTCAAAAGAAAGAAAAATAAATTTTATTATTAAAGAAATTGACTTACTAAAACATGAGTTTCATGCTTAAGTCAATTATGTTTAGGTGAAAGCCTCCATTGATGAATTCTAGGGTTTATGTCAAGTGTTCTTTTACATGTAATATTCTAAAATACACTTCTTTATCTCTATTTGTCAAAGAATAAATTTATTTTATTGTAAAATACATCAATTAGACCTCCTCCACCAAGTCGGCCTCAAACTAGACAAGTTGTCCTAAACAGAGGGGAAAAAACTCATATATAAAGGAAACAACTTGACCTCATTTTTCACTAACACTCACATGTCCGATATACAACTTCTATGGCTAGAAAAAAGTGTGAATTTGTAAGGAAGAAGATCAAAGGGATTAAAAAAAAGGATCTTACCAAGCAAGAGACGTCAAGTTTTTCTCTATCCTATACCACATGTGTGAAGTTATGGAGTGTTGCAGGGGGCCAAAATTCTACAGTAGTCGTGGAGGCTGAAATTATGAAGCTGGGGTTGAAATTTTGTAGTTGGGAAGTCAAATTTCTCGATTTTTGCTCGGATGAAGTTGATGGATAAGAAGAGACTACTAAATCACCTTGGAAGATTGATTTGGTGGAGGAGGAAGGTCTGTTGGTCTAAGTTCTTGGTCTATCTCATTTTGAATCTACTGAAGAAAGAGTTCTTTGATTGGGTTTTCCCTTATATAGGGTTTTAGCCCTGGCTGAGTGCCTAAATCCAGTGTTCATGATCTTCATGTTTTTGTTTTGATAATTACTTTATGAGAAGAAGATAAAGTAAGAACACAAAGAATTTAATAAGAACATAATAATATCACAAGTATTTATAAATATAAGAAAATATTTCTGCCTTTTTGATTTTCTAACACGGTTTTAGAGCTAACGTGAAGAAGAAGGAAAAAGGAAGTTTAAAGATATATTGAGGAAAAGAAGATAAAAGAAATGTCATTAAGGAAAAAGTATCATATAAGGAGATAAGTCTAGTATCTACAGGAACTATGCCAAACTCAATGAAGGGAGAAAACAAACTAGAAGGAGCCTCAAACTATAGGGCCTGGAAAAAGAGAAAAGATCTCATCCTCAAAAAGAAAAACTTTTGGCTCTTGTTCAAGGAAAAGTCAAGAAACCCATAGATGAAGAAAATAAAGCAAAGTTTAGAGAAACTGAAATCTTGGTCATGAACCTAATAGTGGATGGAGTAAAGGAAAACTTAATTCCATACATTTTCAACATAACTTCTACTCAAGAAATGTTTCACGCTCTCTTCAAATTATTCACAATAAATAATATTTGTCAAATAGAAAGCCTCAAGAATGAACTAAGAACTATTAATATGACGAACGATGATACCATTTCGTCATATTTTATAAGGATATATAGAATCCGAGATGAACTCCAATAAATAGATGAAACTACACTAGAAAGAGTGCTTGTAATTACTGTTCTTCTAGGAATACCGAAATATTAGAGTGATTTTGCATAAGGAATCAATAGTTGGAAGGATACACCAACATATGAGAAAATGTGGTACGCATGCTGTCAAGAAGAAGATCAAATACTTTTAGTAAACAACAAGAAGGAAGATGAAGAATAAAACACCTCTAATGCCCATTATGCTCATCACACAAAGAAGGGAACCTTCAAGAAGTTAAAAGGACCAAATAAGAAAGTTTACCTATCAAATATTGAATGTTATAATTGCCACAAGATGGGTTATTATAAAATCCATTGTCCTCATAATACAAGGAATAAGAAGAGAGATAAGGACCAAGTAAATATTGTCAATGAAGCATTGTCGAAGAATAATAAGTTTGAGGAATCAGAAGTCAAGGACTTATAAGTTACTAAGTCCTATATACATATCCTTCTTAGTCTTGTATTGGTTTCCTTTATGTTTTGATTTCTAGATTTTGTAAGTATAACATGCCTTGTTGGAACATTTTTGAATTATTTTGTTAGGTTGTAGGTATCCCTCAAAATGATTGGGTTAAGTGAGGGCCTCCACCATTTTACCAAAAAGATAAGTATTTTGTTCTTTATTTCATCTTTTCATGTTTGGTTTCCTCCTCACATAAAGACTTATTTATATTGTATATTAATAACCTTTTTTTTTCTTTATATTTTCCATAGTTAGGAAAGACTGCAAAATACACAAAGGTTATGGAGGAGACCTGAAAGGATAAACTTGAAGCATGGAAGAAGATATGCTACAAAGGAATCCCTTCAATAATTGATGTCCTGCAATGTTTGTTAAAGAATAACTCAAGGTATGTCTTCGACTATAAGCTTTATCATAAATTTCTCTTCATGTAAAAGGTATCATCATTCTTCTTTTGAAATTTATTTTACATTAGTGACATGGCTATGTCTAGGATTTTTAATCACAAAATATTCTTGTTAGGGTGATTAATCATTATATTGAATCTACCCTCATGGTATTATTTGATCATTCTTGTGTAACCCTAATTCTTAGGGTTCACTATAAAACCCTAGCCTCTTGTTGCTAAGGGTATTTTAATATTAATTATGAAAATATATTTTACTGAGGGTTTTTGTTATTTGATAATTAAGGTTTTGAGATTGTTATGTTAGAAACCCTATCCCTTTAGGGTTTGCTAATAATGTCTAAATTATGTATTGAAACCCTAGATCTTTAGTGTTTGGTAAATTAAGGTTTATGAGCAAAACCCCTTGTAATGACTATAGTAAGATCCTAAGAATGAAGCCCTACGTGTATGTTCATATGTTTTATCAAAACTCTAGCCCAATGAATTTTTTTGTATACATAACTTTGATGTATTGATGTTTGTGTCTTGTGTTTACCTAGTAGGTATGAATATTGATGAGAAATGCTAGTACATAAAATCTTAGATATGTATATGCGAGTATGATAACCTAATTTTTGATACTCATGTTTTTGTTGGTGAATTCTAGGGTATGTAACAAAGCCATAGTAGAGATTGATATTCAAGGATGTGATTGTTTTCTCATATAGTTTTGATAAAATCTAGGGTTTGCAACAAACCCTAGTAGAATTATGACATGTAAAAGCATATTTTTGATGTAAATCGCTATGTTTGGATTATTATTCTTTTGAAATATAAGGCTTTGTGTCTCGAAGATGAAGCCTAGGATTTGTGACAAAAGCCTAGCAAGAAGTTGAAGTGTAGTATGTAAAGAGATGTAACTTATGCTCATTATAACCTAACTAGGTTTAGGTGTTTGATGTGTAAATTCAAAATGCTTCCATATGATTCTGATATAGTTAAATTCATGCTTCTGTATGTTCGTGCTTGTTATTAAAAGTTTTGCAAGTACATAATCTTCAACATGTTGAAGATGTTCATAAGTAAAGATGACTCTTGATAATATTCATAAGCATGATGAAGGAAGTTATGTGAATGATCATGATTAAGATAACCTTGATACCATAAGAAGGAATATAAGCCATGAAAGGTTCTTTGATGTTATAAAAGAAGGAATTGGTCGATCTCCTTATGTTAGGAGGGAGCTTGGATAGAAGAAAGGGTATATCTCCCCAGTCAAAAGGGAGGGAATATTATGACAATGAATACTTTGAAGTAAGAAAAAGTACCATCAATACATGTTCATGAATTTGCAAAAAAAGGGACTCGAGAAAGATCTGAAGATGTATTTGGTCTTGTTGAGGAAATGAAAGAAGAAGAAAGCTTCCAACAAATTGTATATAACTTGATAAAGAAAGTAACATCATAAAATAAATTAATTTACATAGATACTCAAAGAGTTTATTTAAGGCTTTTATTGAAATATTGTTAAAAATACAAGAGTTATTTATCTTTCGCACTATTAAAAGTGAAGATATATGTTTTTTTTGGTTAATTATTTTATTTCTCCTTATACAAGATTTTATAAAAAAAAATGATCACTTTTTACTACATCTTCCTGATATTAGATTGTAATATCAACAACAAACTCACTCATAATTCCTTTAGTTAAAACTGAACAAACATGCATATTAGTTTTTGTTTTTAACTATCATTGGCATCGTCTTTATCATTTAGAATATTTTTATTTTTATTGTAAAATTCACCTCTACACGTAATTAAAAAATTAAATTATATTTTTAAATTTAAATATATAAATTAATTTAAAATTATAATTACTTTGACATTCAACCAAATTTTAATCATAGTACAATTGCAATTAAAACAATGAATATTACATTTAAAATAATAAAAATAGATGATAGCCTCACTTCTCAAGTTATTCATTTAAAGATTAAAGATCTTTAGTCTATCAACTTTAGTTGGAAAATCCTAATCTATTGGCCCAAACCAATTCAATGTGAGAAAAACACATAATTAAAACACATCCAATGTGGAATAAACACAAACACATCGCCAAAAAGAAGATATATGTTCAATTATCTCTCTAAAGAATGTGGAATCCACAATGTGTGGATAATAGGTATGATTCACATGGAAATTTTATTGGTAGCTTAGATTTTCCTATATAAGTTTCCATGTGAAATACCGCATGAACTAGTCGAGTGTAATCAAAGGTTTTGTTTATATAGTTTGGGAAAATATTGCTCTTGAATTTTTATGTTCAATGAGTTTATTAAAGGGTTTGCTAGGAAGTCAATATATGCTACAATTATTAGTGATTAAATTAGTTTGCTACTTGGGGTGTCTGTCTTCTATTGATCTTGGGCAAGTGGAGTTAAGTAAAAGTTTTTCAAGCTTTGTGGGTTTTCCTAACCTAGGTCTAACGTGCATAGCAAATCTAGCTGTCTTCTTTTGTAGTTTGCTAAGAGGCTCACTCTATTTAGAGATGGGTGCCAAGGATGCTCTAACCTTCCTAATAGTTCACTTAAAGTTGAAGAAGATAAGTGGGTTGGAGGACAACATCTCTTTTAGTTTTGGACTCACCACATGTTAGAAGCGAGATCTATCAGATTGTTCCTAATACTATTGGCAAAGTAGACTCCCAATGGTTCTATATCGATAGGTTCAAAAATCCATATTGCACCCCAAATCCAACGAGCAATTAATAACCACCTTTAATTCCTTCATATTTTCCCATATAAGACAAAACAATCATTAATGTTATACTGGCCATGAAGAAATTGCCAAACGTCCTCTTAACTTGCCAATTAACCCTACTTTCTTCGTAAGTTTCCCTATTAGACAAGACAAATATTAACATCAAATCTAGCCAAGGAAGTTTCGATAAAAAAAAAAAAAAAAACCAAACAAAATATAATAGTAATGACCGTCATTTAATGATAAGAAGGAACAAAACAAAATGAACATGGGATTTTAATTCTCTTAACCTTTACATATATAAGACTTTACAATTAACAGAAAGATCATTGTACTAATTTGAACCATAGATGTTCCGAACAAGAAGGAAATTTTCAACCAATATAGGGCTTCATTGAGGTTTGTAATTTGGTTTTCCAATCTAACGAGACTTGTGGGTGGTTGCGTTAGGCAGAAATAAAATAGCAATTCCACTAACTCGATCAAAAGTCTCTTTGGTGATAGGTCTCTATATATAAAGTTAAAATGGTTTTAAATGAGTATAATTTCATGGTGATAGGTCTCTATATATAAAGTTAAAATGGTTTTAAATGAGTATAATTTCATGAAAAGTAATTTTTTATATGACTACAAAGGGTGTTGACTCTATGACAAAAATTATTTAAACATAAATAGTTTGATCATAGAATCATATTTTAAAATTTCTATACTTTAATTATTTAGCAATATGTATGTATTCTTAAATCTAACAATAATTTATTTTATAGTGTGTATTATTTAATAAAGGCAATGAATCACTCTATATTTGGAAATAGTAAATAGAAGAAATATCTTCACATTAACTATCTAAAACTAAATTGTAATTTATTACACTTAAAAAAAATTATAAATTTGTTTATATTTAGTTATTCACTTAATTTTTATTATTGAATTGAGGCTTCTGTGATCCATATCAAGTTTAAATTTTATTAGAGATTTTTCGGCGTAAATCACAAGAAATTTCATTTGTAGACGGGTTTCGAACCAACTAGTGTGCTTCATCGTCAGAAGAAGTTGGAGAATCAGATCTAGCTCAGCATCTTAACTTTTTTTATTTGCTAAATAATGTGAGTGTAAATATCATTTTCATGCCAACATGATCTTCGACCATTATCATGGAAATCACTGGAACGTAGCAGGGTGCAGTTAGAAAAGGTGTGGTCGTAAAATCGACAAATGCGAAAATGTTACAAATGAAAACGCTGCATGAACGTTCAATAAAAAAAATTAGATGAATTCCTACTATTGCAAGAAATCTGTGCGACTGGGAGTAAATTACTACAATTTATTATAACTAATATCATAATTCATTATAAACCTGTAATTCTTTAATGAAGCAAAACCCAAAGAAAATAATAGAGAAGCTTCACTAATGACCAGCTTATTCACACTCGATGATCGTTTCGTTGAGCAACCAAAAAATATATGATTCATTTATGTGATGCTCAAATATAGCAACAACTTACATCCAAAAATAACGAATCAATGTGATATCAACAAGGCCATGTGCAATTACATCCAAAGGATGAAATGTATATTTAATGGAAGAATATGAATATTAGTAGTACTCTTAAGAATGAAATTATTGTAAGGAGAAACCGGTCAGCCAAGTGGGAGAGTAAACGCTAAATAGAGGGCTCGAAAACTTTTAATATGGTCTAGCACCAACATAGTTGCCAGCATGTGATAAAGGTGTGGCCGCTGTTACATCTAATGGTTGCGCATCCAACTTGTTTTTCTCGAGACGATATGAGTCCAGTGGGTGCATTCTTGCCCCAAGTTGCAACTATTATCTGCATGGTAATAGCACTTCCATGCAACTATTATCTGCATGGTTATACCGCTTGTGGCGCTCCAATTGTTCACTTCACCAGAATACGTTCTCTCCAAAAGGCTCATTAGAATGCTAGAGGAGGTAGTCTCCTTTTCTTTCCCTTGTATGTATAAGCGCATACTTTGTAAGCATGACATTCCATTTTAGTGGAGGACTCCCACTTGCCTCCTTGCCTTGCTCTGTGAAGCGAGAAATCCTTATATCATTTTAGTGATGCTCGTACCTATTGCAACCACTTGTATGCTGCTCGTTACAACGCTTAAGGTAACGACTACAAAAAGTAAGACGCAATCGCCTGCTCATTTTAAGGACAACAATGAAAAAGAAATCTGATGAGTAGAAAAGTAGTGGCTAGAGCTGGACGGAATCTGATGAGTAGAAAAGTAGTGGCTAGAGCTGGACGGAAGTGGTGGCAATATCTCATTCAACCATTCCTGAATCTGAAATTCAAATTTCTAATTTTTGTTTGGGCTGGGTTGCTCATTCAAATGATGTGCCCACCACGCGAGTACATTGTTCATCTTAACTGTGATATGATTGGAGGTGGCAATAAATATTACATGTAACAGACTGATGATGACCATGGGTCTCCAGGCTGGTTTTTATGGCGAGGGCTGTGGAGGAACATAAATGCACCCTTAAGAGACTCTAAGGGCAGTGTTGGGAAACGGGTTCTGACGTCGGCTTTGGCTGTCAACCCGTGTACATCATTTCTCCGACTAAAAAATTCTGATTCCGCGTTCATCAACCATGGCTTATGTCGATGCCACATGATCCACCATACACATGATTATGTCGATACCACATGATCCACCATGCGCGTGATAGATCCCAGTAATTGAGTTGACAGTACGCCATGCGTTTGGAGGTTATGGCATACATGTAATTGAGTTGACAGTACGCCATGCGTTTGGAGGTTATGGCATACATGAGGTTGTGCGCGGGCGAATAAAATTCAAATTTGAAATCGCTCTGAAAAACCAACATATATATCTGCAACCTGTTGTAATTCAGTATCCAGTCAGAAATACTTTCACTTTTAGAGATTTTTGAATTGCAATGGCGATCCCCTTGTTGCTGCTGTTTCTGTCAGTTTTGGGGAATGGAGATGATTACATGTCAGAGCCAGTGCTGGATAGCAGAGAGCAAGAAGCGGTCTACAAGGTTCTGGAAGCCATCAATTCTGATATCGACTGGAGAGGCTTGTTTCCTGATAATCTCTGCACTGGCGGACCGCACGGCGTCGTCTGCGATTTGGACGCCCATGACAGTAAGCGGCACATCGTGGAATTGAACCTGGGTTGGGTATTCGACACCGCAAACAATCCCCCCTGTGGGAGAAATGCATCATTTAGCCCTTACCTGGTTTCGATACTGCGCCTGCGCAAGCTCTTCTTCTATAGGTGTTTTATTCCCACCTTCGTCTGGGTTCAATGCATTCGTTGCTCACTGAGCTCTAGCGTGATTGGTCTGAAAGATTCCTTTTGTTCTCTCAGGCCAGCTAGATTCTATAGTGGCACCTATTTGGACTCTTTCGGGTTGTTTTATAATATTTTGTGACAATATTTTCTCCCATTTTATCATGAGTTGAATATCTGGTCTTATTTCTAAAGAAATGTTTCACTTTTGGATTTTTATAACTTCCTTTCTATAGCTTTCGTGGATAATGCACATTTTGTAAAGGAGATTTCGGATGAAATTTCTGCTGATAACAAGTAAACGCCGATGATCGAGCTATATGTACTAGTATCTTTTTAATATAACTAGTAGTTTTTTTCTTCTTAAAAAAATCATTTGTTAATTGGGTTTAGATTATCAAAACATCATTTTAAACACAATATACCAACGTTTTTTGAGTGGGTAAAAAAAACAAAACTAGTCCATTATTATTTTTGGGACTTGTTTTAAGTGAAGTGGTGGATTGTTGACCGAAATCTCCATCGCAGAATCCTTCGTCCCCACCCTTTCAATATTTTCATAGTACCAATATCATGAGAGAAATAGTTGAACTCGACAGGTTCGTTGGGTTGGATTTAAGGACTCGTGGTCACTATAGACGCATCAAACTGGCGTTGAATTTGAGGATCCAAACCAGTCTAAGTATAAACATCAAAATTGAAGAGGTGGAGAAACGACTAGCGCAAGACCATTCTTCCCGAAAAAGAAGGCGCCACCAGTATAAGAAAACCACTCCACAAAGCAACAAATTAGTGAGATATAGTCATTCACAGGGATCAGCACACTTCAGGACTATGACATGTCCCTCTGTTATGGAAGTTCCAAGTTGTAGTCTCGTTTGGAAAGTCAAGCTCAACGAAGGACAGAAAGTCAAATGCCAACTAAGTTAATGTGGGAAAGGAGCGGATAAACTAAAAGAGTATTCCAGAAGAAAGGGGCACTGAATTAAAAGCATTTTTGGCCCGAGGAGCCAACTTACTTTTGTATCCTCTATAATCCAGAAGCAACCAACTTTAAAAAAATGGATATAAGGTGAGTTGGATTATAGACTTGAACAAATTTAAAGAATGGATATAAGGTGATATAAGTATTGATTATTTGGATTCACACAAGTTTAAAAATATAATACAAATAGAAGATAAAGGAAGTGGGTTGGATTATAGAGTTAAGAAATTTATAGAATGGATATGAGGTGATAGTATTAATTTGTTTAGATGGTAAAGTTTAAATGTTTTATGTTTTTGTTTTAATGGGATGATGTGATTTTTTTGGGAGTAAGATTATCATTTTATTAGAAAAATGTGAAAAACACAATCAAAGGATAATAAAATGTATAGTAACAAAAATATAATGATTATTATGAAAACCATAAATTTAAAAATCAAGTTGGCATAGATTTATTATTTTTAACCAAAAGATATCTTACAATGAAGTGATCCATTTATTAAATAAACTATATTATATAGAATACCATGAGATACCTAAATCTTGGGCTAATAAAATACCAAAAATAAATTTACTAATCACTCTATTAAATGAATAAAATACTAACAATAAATTTATTAATCACTATATCAAAATGACTTTATGAGGGAGTGAAGTGTAATCTAGCACATATTTTGTTATTTAAAATGCATAAATGAATTTAAAACTTTGAAAATCTTTTTCTAAAATATTTGATTTGAATAGATTTAACAACTCAAATTTAGTATTTCAAAAATATTTCACTATATTTTAAACAAAATTTATGAAAAACCATATTTAAAAAACAAAAACATAAAATATTTAAATTATATTTCTTTTAAACTATAAAAATCAATGATATAAATATCAAAATCATAATACACCATCTAAATTTAAAATAACAATCTAATGACAAAGAGCAAGAAATAAAAAAATTCAAATTACACAATAAATTTTAGAAACAAAAATTCTATAAAGTATTTTAATTGAAATATTCATTGTTTATGTTCACGAGGTCTTGGATAGACTGTTGAGGTGATATATTGGGCATGTTGATGATGTAGTCCTGCCACGCTTACAATTTTATTTATTTATTTATTGTTTATGAATAATAAACATGTAATTCATCGAATCTCTTTCTATGTTACTATTTTACTGAGTTCTTTTGATGAAGTGGAACCTTATACAGTCAAATTATGTTTTAGAACATTTTGCATGTATTAGTGATAAAAAATGAGAGAGAGCGAGAGAGATTGCACACACAACACCAAACACACTTGATAATTTTATTGATCACCCTAGGTACAAATATATAAGACATAAATTACTGACTTTGACACATCTAAATCATGATTACAAGGCATACATTGGAAACAACAACTTCGAGACTGACTCCTCGTAACTCCTAATGACAACTATACATGACATGGAAACATTACTTCCAACACCTTCCCTAAATTCTTACATGGTAAATATTAAAATCACATATTACAACAACAAATATAATATATGTCTGAATAGTCTTCATCAGCACTCACATCCACTATGGAATCTTGCAAACACCACTCTTTCACTACCACATCTTCGAGTTGTCTCTTAACCTCCATTTAAAATGTAACTTCCTCTGACCATCTTTGATGAACTTTGCAAGATCAACAATATGACAACTTGGCTCGTGGAGGCTTTCGCGATAAGTGTTGTTAAGTAATGAATCATCCTATGGACCAACCACCATATGTCACATATTTCGCTTTCGGCTATCCGTCAGTTGCTAGGATGGAGGTATGGATATTGAATGTGTTCAAAATTTGATCAAACAACTTGACCTTACTAACACACAAGAATTGATGTTTCGGATACTGGGGCTTCCAATTTAAGAACCACCAACCCTTTTTATAACCAGAATTGAAAGAAACAGGAAACCATTTGATAAAGACATTTCACAACTACAAAATCAATAATCATCAAACTATCAATTTTCATTCAGACATAGACAAGTCACCATATCCCTCCTTAGCACAGGTCAAAATTCATTCATCTAGTTCAATATTTATCTTGGAGTTTTTTTTTCTTCACAAAGTAGCATTTGTTAGAGTGGTCAATTCCAACAAACTTACACTCACATATTGTGTTGACTCAATATGTTTAAAATGCAAAACTCCAACGTTTTAAAAAAATATTTTTGACCAGTTCAAACATCGAGATGAGCAGTTGTAAAACATCTACACATCCGTGGGACTGCGTTGACCTTGGACTGTGTGGACTTAGGCATATTGGACCAAGCAGGTAGGCGTGTAGTAGCAGTGGGGTGTGCACCTTATCATGAATTACTAAACTCTGTTTCTGCAGTTGTCTCCACCATGGTATATATAATATATATATGGTCATCTCACTGATAGTTGAACAACGATTCTTTAATGTGGAATGAATACCTAAAAGAATTGTAAAGAATCGTAAAAAACTTGATGCCCAAGAAACATACCTCTGGCCATTGATGCTTCGGAACAAAAGAATCAAAATACACAAAGAATTAGATGTCCAGACTCCAAAGTTTGTAAATCAGCGGTAAAACCTTGAATATGACCGCAAGCTTCTTCTATTTTCTGATCATTATTTCGCACACAGTCACTTTGGAAGCTTTTTTCTCAGTGTCTACAACATCTCAAGAAGCCTTGAGGCAGACTATCTGCTACGCTTCCGCTACGGTCCCTCAATCACTCAAATAAACCACTCAACACTCAAATGACCCATTGAACAATTAGATCAGAATGAACAGTAAGGGAGGGTGCGTTGTTTTCTATAGGAGCACGAAAATAACCAGAGGCACCGAGGTGAAATGAGAGGCACAAGAACAAACAGGTGACCCAAAATCTCTCATCCATGTGGCACTTCCAAGCTCTGCTCACTCTAACTTGATGGTGTAAAGCTGAAGGGGATTGAGTTAGTGAGCTTGGGGACCAAACATAAGTATTTATAGCCAAGCTTCCATCAAGCTTCTGTTGGCTATGTGTCAAGTGTTCCACAGATCATGGTAGAGAACTGCAAAGGGAGTAATGGACCACTCCAGGAGCTCCCAACAAGAAATTAATTTAACTGCAGTTGATTTCTGTAATTTAAGGAAATAACTGCAGTTGGTTTCCAGAAATTACTGCAGTTGGTTTCCAGAAATCGGCAACCGTTGGGAGAGGGAGCTTAACATTCTCCCACTTGGTCCATACTTCCAATCTTAATGTCTCATCTTACAACCCATTGATAATCTGTATTAAGTAATAGATACATGAATCATGGCGATAAGTCCTCTAATGACGAGTATTATCTTCCATGTATTACTATGTATTTATTTCTATTAAAATTTATGTGGCAACAATTTCTTAATGAATAAACCTTATGTTTATTCTTGGTCCTACACAGATGAATTTTCTCAAATCAAATTAAGGTGCACATAAATATGAGAAAAACATCAGAATAATTAAGAATTTCATTAAAATAACATTGTCCATACAATGAGAAACTACATAATGGAACCAAGTCCCATATTCATTACATGATCCTTGAATTTAAACGGTGGCATGCCCTTAGTCAAAGGATCATCGATCATCAACTCAGTGCTGACGTGCTCAATGACCACTTTATTTTCGACTCCCACTTTTGTTGTTTTTAGCCATAAAAACAGCAACTGAATTGTCGCAATACATTCTCAATGGCTTACAAATAGAATCCATAATTCTAAGCCCAGAAATGAAACTCTTAAGCCATACACCATGTAAAGTAGCCTCAAAACAGGAGACGAACTCAACTTCCATAGTGGAAGTGGCAATCAAGGTTTGCTTGCCACTCCTCCATGATATAGATCCACCGGCCATCGTAAAAATGTATCCTGATGTTGATTTGTGTGAATCAACACATCCAGCAAAGTCAGAATCTGAGTAGCCAATTACTTATAAATTGTCCGTCCGTCTATACATAAGCATGTAGTTTTTGGTTCCTTGAAGGTACCTCATTACTTTCTTTGCAGCACTCTAGTGGTATAAACCTGGATCACTCTGATATGGTCCCAACATTCCCATAACAAACGCAATGTCAGGTCTTGTGCAGACCTGAGCATACATTAGGCTTCTGACAGTAGAAGCATATGGAATGTTCTTCATTTTTTCCCTTTCAAAATCGTTCTTCGAGCATTAGTTCAAATTGAACCTATCACCCTTCACAATGGGAGCTACACTTGGTGAACAATCCTTCATCCAAAATCTCTCTAAAATTTTATTAATATAGGTTTCCTGTGACAGACCCAAGATGCCTCAAAACCTATCTCTATGGACCTTAATGCCAATGACATAAGATGCCTCACCTATATACTTCATATCGAAATTTTTAGAGAGGAATTGTTTCACCTCATGCAGCAAACCCTTATCATTGGTTGCTAGCAAAATGTCATCCACACATAAAACAAGAAAACAAATTTTACTCCCACTAACTTTCAGGTATATACATTGATCCATAATATTTTCTACAAAACTAAAAGAAGAAATTACATTATGGAATTTCAAATACCATTGGCGGGATGCTTGTTTTAAACCATATAAGGATTTCTTGAGCTTGCAAACCAATTGCTCACCATCTCTAGAGGGGAATCCTTCAGGTTGTTTCATGTAAACCTCCTCCTCTATATCTCCATTGAGAAATGTCGTTTTCACATCCATTTGTTGCAAATCGAAGTCAAAATGGGCTACTAATGCCATAATAACGTGCAAGGAATCTTTCTTAAATACCGGAGAGAAAGTCTATGTAATCGATTCCTTCTTTCTGAGTGAATCCCTTAGCAACAAGTCTTGCCTTGTATCTCTCAATGTTGCCAATGAGTCTTTCTTAGTCTTAAATACCCATTTACATCCAATGGATTTTGCACCATTAGGCAACTCAACAAGATCCCAGATTTCATTACTCTTTATAGAATTCATCTCTTCCTTCATGGCATCATACCATAATTCTGATTCTTTGCAACTCATGGCTTGTGAAAAGGACTCGGGGTCATTTTCGGCTCCAATGTTGTAGTCAGATTCTTGTAGATACACAACATAATCATCAGGAATTGCTGATCTCTTTGGTCTAGTAGATCTTCTTAATGTTGTACCATCATCTTCCTGAGAAGTATGTGGTTCAACTTGTTGTTCAAAATTTCTTGGCAACTCTTGAACTACCTGATCTACTAGAATGTCGTCAGCAGCTTGTGGAACTTCAACAGTTGGTTGTTCAACACCAGTTTGTACTTGAGGGGTGTTGTGAACTATAACCAATCTATCACTTGAGGTGGAAGGTTTAGATTCTAAATGATCCTTCTCAGAAACTATGTACCTGGTTTGATCACTCCCACTGATCAAGTCATTTTCAAGAAACTTTGCATTTCTTGATTCCACAATCCTAGTGCTGTGAGATGGATAATAAAATTTGTAACCTTTAGACTTTTCAGCATATCCAATGAAATACCCACTAATGATCCTTGGCTCCAGCTTCTTCTCTTGTGGATTATATATTCTCACTTCAGACGGGCATCCCCAAACGCGCATATGTCGCAAACTCGGTTTCCAACCTTTCCATAATTCAAATGGCATTTTAGGAACAACCTTGGTTGGAACTCGGTTTAATATATACACTGCCATCTTAAGTGCTTCAGTCCACAAGGATTTAGGAAGATTGGAGCTGCTAAGCATACTCCACACCATGTCCAATAATGTTCGGTTTCTTCTTTCTGCTACACCATTTTGGTCGGGTGAACCAGGCATGGTGTATTGGGAAACAATCTCATGCTCTTGAAGAAATTTTGCAAATGGCCCAGGTGCTTGTCCATCTTCTGTGTATCTACCATAATATTCTCCACCTCTATCTGATCTCACGATCTTAATTTTCTTGTCGCATTGTTTCTCTACTTCAGCCTTAAAGATCTGAAAGGCATCTAATTCTTCGTTCTTTTTATAAAGCATGTAGAGATACATATATTGTGAGTAATCATCTATAAAAGAGATGAAGTATCTCTGACCATGTGAGTCCATGTCTGGACTACATATATCAGTATGTATGATCTCTAATATGTCCGAACTCCTATTGGCACCTTTCTTTGACTTGTTGGTCTGCTTTCCCTTTATGCAATCCACACAAGTCTCAAAATCAGTAAAATCGAGAGTATCAAGTACCCCTTCATTTACCAATCTTTTAATTCTTTCTATGGAGATATGTCCTAGTCTCCGGTGCCATAATTTAGAGGAATCTTCATTAATAACACATCTTTTAGTGCCATTGTGAACATGCATTGAATCATAAGTGACATTGTTTTCTAAAGTAATGCAATAAAGACCATTAGACAAAATACCATTCCCAACACAATCAGATTTATAAAATAAACTGAAAGATGTTTCTAAAAAGTTAAAGGAATATCCAAAAGGTACAAGCCTTGAAACTGAAATCAAGTTTCTAGAAAAACTTGTAACATAAAAGGTCTTTTCTAATTCTAAAACAAAGCCACTACTTAAATTTAAATAGCATGTTCCTATAACGTCCACATGCGAGCCCATCTTGTTTCCTGATAAGATGCTTTGCTCACTTCCCACTAGCTTCCTTAGGCTTTGCAAACCCTGCAAGGAATTCGAAATGTGAATTGTTGATCCAGAATCAATCCACCAGGTGTTAATATTGACATTAACCATATTAGATTCATAACAAACAAACGAGATTGGATTACCTTTGTCCACAAGCCATTTCTGAAATTTGGCACATTCCTTCTTCATGTGTCCCTTCTTTTTACAAAAGAAACACTTGGAATCCTTCTTGATGATTTGTGGGCTCAATGCATCATGAAAGAAACTAGGATTAATGCAAAGGATGACATCGAATCAAATGAGTAGTCTCAAGCCTTCATTGTAAGAACCAAGAAGTTGAAGAAGGGAAAGTTTTGAAAGTCCAAGAAGAAGCAAGACATGTCCAAGTTTCAATGATTTGGATGCAATGAATTTGGACACTTTAAGAGGGATTTTCCAAACAATTTGAACAATAAAATAATGCTTCTTATAGAGATTCCAATTGACGAATACCAAGATCATTTTTAGGCCGACATGACTGAAATTTACATCGTTTAGCTTGTTGATGTCTTCAGGAGGATTTTTCTTGTCTTGGAGGGTTGTTCTAGACTTGTATACACTACACATGACATTGACTCTTTGACATCCTAATTCTCTCAATGGGAGCCACTAAATAAATAGACCTCTTTCTCATGAAACCCATGCAACAAGGAATAATAAATTCATTTTACAAAAATTATAATTACAAAAATCATAATTACAATGTCATGATGGTACTTGGTCATTCTTAATCTGAATAATTTCTCATAAGAAGAATCAGATTGGTAACCCATTTGTATAGCATCATAGTAACCAACATTGTTTCCACATCAAGGCCTTGACTGCCAACTCTATCTCTCATTAGATCAGAGCACAACATTGGCGAGACCAATGATTATAGACACCTTCATCATTGTCTCTCAAGGTACATACCCACCTGAGTGTTCACTGAGTATGACCTTCTAGTACTATTCTTATCTTGGATTCCCAACCCTCAAATAATATCAGTCCTCTTGCCTACACTTATCTTGGATTCCCTACACATCCTCAAAGAGAATCAGATGCCAGATGATTACCCAATCCTCCCATTCTTTCTTCCCAGGTGAAGACAAGAATGTTGTGTATATATCTCCCTCTTAACTAGGGAGGATATGCCCATTCCTATAAAGGAATGCACCCAAGTTCCCTCTGACCAGGAACTTGCCCAAGCTCCCTCTCAATTAGGGACTTTTCAGATCTCCCTCTTAACTAGGGACTCTCTTTTTCATCAGTAGATTCTTCTTCGTGGGTCCTTCAACTGCTTGATCAATTTCCTTGATGTCATGAAATTCAGTCGAGCTTCTTCCTTGTAGGGCATTAACCATCGATCACTTTCCTTCTTGGTTCGTCATGTCATTCCTTTATTCATGGAAAGTGGAGTTCTTGATACATATTTGGAACCTTCATCATATGGCTACTTCTTCCTTATCATGTTTATTTCAAGAATTTCCATCCTCCACATGAATTATAGTTGTACTTGTACTTACAACTCTTGTGCCAGTAACCCTGCATGAACTCATCCATATATTATTCAAGAAATCAAAACATAACATTAAAATCAAATTGTACCTTTCGAGATGGCTCCTCATCATGACATATTTCTGTAGGTACCAGAATCCTGCATACATGTTGACACATCTCCGAAATATATCCATAATCAATGATCTCCATCTTTTTCAGACTTCCATAAGAGTCTTCATATCTTTCCAGGAGATTTCCTAGTCAAATCTTCTTGGTATTTTGGATGTTGATTTCCTTCATCAGGGTTGCATATCTCATGATCTCTTCCTTTCTCACACATTCCATTCCCAGGAGCTTTCAATCAGAGTTTCTTCATTTTGGTCAACCACCTCATACTTCATATGAGGACATATTATGTTGATTTCATCTAGTGTGACTTATGCCTTCCTGCATCCTTTCAGAGGAGGAGATCCTTTTTCTCTTGATCATGCTTCTCAAGATAGAAGTAATGATCCATGTTACCTACAACCATATGACATGACATTATAATATTAAACACAAGCATACATACCTCATTTTACCTTTAGGTCATCTAGGCTTCTTCCAACAGATTCCTTGATTGAAAAGATCTTCAATCCCTTGATCTGCTTCATTTCTCATGTCATCAAACAATCATCTCATGAATTCCATAAGTTGGAATTCCGGACGAAACACTTGGTTCCTTTCTAGATCAGTGAACCCTCCGATGAGGATTCCTTCAGAGAATCTTGAGGATTTTATATATGCCCATTTGGTAGATGTTTCCTTTTTGTATGATGAGCCTTGTCCTTGATGAATTCATCCTTTTCTTCAATGTCCAATGAGGTTCCCAAGAGCTATGTCCAATGAGGTTCCTACTTTCTAATGGGTTTCTTTTGGTGACTCTCGAAACTTGGATATAACGTTGACTAAATGCATTATGTCAAGCCTTCTTGTTGTGAGATATATTAGGTTTCCTACTAGATAATTGTACAAAGTGGAATTAAATGTTGGACTAATGTTATCTTTGTTCAACTTGGTTCTTGGGATGATTGGTGTTAGCTTGCATTCACTCATCCCGAACCTTGTCAATATGTATCTTGGATACTTTATTTGACAAATGAAAATTCCGTTTTCAGACCATTCAACTTCTATTTGAAGAAAATATTTCATGTGATGAAGATTGGTCATCTCAAATTCCTTCTCCAAATCTATTTGACAATACTCAAGCTGCAAATTTTATGTGTAAATATTATCATCAACATAAATGCAAACAATCAAAATATTACCTTGCAGAGTTGTTTTTGTATAGATAGTGAGTCCATTAATTCTATGTTTGAATCTTTTGTTGATCATATAAAAATCAATTATATTGTGCCATGCTCTGGGGGCTTGTTTTAAACCATACAAAACCTTTTTTAACTTCTAAACTTTCAACTCTTGACCCTTGACTTCATATCCTAGAGGTTGATCTATATAAAATTCTTTCTTCAAGATCCATTTAAAAATGTTGATTTGATATCCATTTGGTAAAATTCCCAATGATTTCTTCTTGTTATTTCTAATACTATTACGAAAGTATCCAACCTTGCTATTTGGGTGAAGATTATGTCATAATGTACTCCATGTTGTTGTGTAAGGCCTCTTTCTACCAATTTGGATTTATGATTTTCAATTTAGTGTACTCGGATGCAACAAAGGAAAGAGTTGATTTCCAAAAGGATGTCACCATAGAGTACATGGACACCATCGCGGACTACCAATCTTGGCATTAGTTTGCCATCGTCGACCATAATGAGGATGTCAAAGAGTTGGTCTTCCCACAGTTGAAGATATGTACAAATTCCATATACAGAAATTTCGGATATACGGAAATTGTGCATGTACGGAAGATATGTGCATATCTTCCATATATCCCTAACTTTCTTGTATGTGCATATCTTCCATATATGCATGTCATTTATGTATCTGCATCGTATATGCGCAAATTCCATATACAAAAATTGCGCATATATGGAAATTGTGCATATACGGAAGATATGTGCATATCTTGCGTATATGCACAATTTTATATATGTGAAATTTCTATATATGGAATTTGCGCATATACGATGCAGATACGTAAACAACGTGTATATACAGAAGATATGCACATACAGGAAAGTTAGGGATATACGGAAGATATGTGCATATCTTTCGTATATGCGCAATTTCTGTATATGCGCATATCTTCCACATATGCACAATTTCTGTATATGCGAAATTTCTGTATATGGAATTTGCGCATATACGATGTAGATACTTGAATGAAGATATGTGCAAATTCCATATACAGAAATTGCGCATATACGGAAATTGTGCATATACAGAAAATATGCACATATACGGAAATTGCGCATATACGGAAGATATGCACATATCTTCTGTATATCCCTAACTTTCATATATGTGAATATCTTCCATATATGCACGTCGTTTATGTATCTGCATCGTATATGCGCAAATTCCATATACAAAAATTGCGCATATACGGAAATTGTGCATATACGGAAGATATGCGCATATCTTCCGTATATGCACAATTTCCGTATATGCAAAATTTCTGTATATGGAATTTGCGCATATATGATGTAGATACATAAACGACGTGCATATATGGAAGATATGCACATACAGGAAAGTTAGCGATAAACGAATATATGCGAATATCTTCCGTATATGCGCAATTTCTGTATATGCGCATATCTTCTGTATATGCACAATTTCTGTATATGTGAAATTTCTGTATATGGAATTTGCGCATATACAATGTAGATACATGAACGAAGATATGTACAAATTCTATATACAGAAATTGCGCATATATGGAAATTGTGCATATATGGAAATTGTGCATATATGGAAGATATGCGCATATATAGAAATTGTGCATATACGGAATATATGCGCATATCTTCCGTATATCCCTAACTTTCCTGTATGTGCATATCTTACGTATATGCACGTCTTTTATGTATCTACATTGTATATGCGCAAATTTCATATACAAAAATTTCGCATATACAGAAATTGTGCATATACGGAAGATATGCACATATTCTGAAATGCGCATATATAGAAGATATGCGCATATCTTCCGTATATCCCTAACTTTCATGTATGTGCATATCTTCCGCATATGCACGTCGTTTATGTATTTGCATCGTATATGCGCAAATTCCATATACATAAATTGCGCATATACGGAAATTGTGCATATACGGAAGATATGCGCATATCTTTCGTATATGCACAATTTCCGTATATGTGCAATTTCTGTATATGGAATTTGCGCATATACGATGCAGATACATAAACAACGTGCATATGCGGAAGATATGCACATACAGGAAATTTAGGGATATACAGAAGATATGCGCATATCTTCTGAATATGCGCAATTTCCGTATATGCGCATATCTTCCGTATATGCACAATTTCCGTATATGCGAAATTTCTGTATATGGAATTTGTAATATCTTCGTTCATGTATCTACATTGTATATGCACAAATTCCATATACGGAAATTGTGCATATATGGAAGATATGCGCATATACGGAAATTGCGCATATACGGAAGATATGCGCATATCTTCCGTATATACCTAACTTTCCCGTATGTGCATATCTTCCGTATATGCACGTCATTTATGTATATGCATCGTATATGCGCAAATTCCATATACAAAAATTTCGCATACACAGAAATTGTACATATACGGAAGATATGCATATCTTCCGTATATGCACAATTTCCGTATATGCGAAATTTCTGTATATGGAATTTGCACATATACGATGCAGATACATAAACGACGTGAATATACGGAGGATATGCACATACAGGAAAGTTAGGTATATACGGAAGATATGCGCATATACGGAACGTATATGTGCAATTTTCGAATATGCGCATATCTTCCGTATCTGCACAATTTCCGTATATGCGAAATTTCTGTATATGGAATTTGCGCATATACGATGCAGATACATAAATGACATGCATATACAGAAGATATACACATACAGGAAAGCTAGGGATATACAGAAGATATGTGCATATCTTCCGTATATGTGCAATTTCCGTATATGTGCATATCTTCCGTATATGCACAATTTCCGTATATGCAAAATTTTTGTATATGGGATTTGCCTATATACGATGCAGATACATAAACGACGTGCATATACGGAAGATATGCACATACAGGAAAATTAGGGATATACGGAAGATATGCGCATATCTTCCATATATGTGCAATTTTCGTATATGTGCATATCTTCCGTATATGCACAATTTCCGTATATGCGAAATTTGTGTATATGGAATTTGTACATATCTTCGTTCATGTATCTACAACATATATTCACAAATTCCATATACAAAAATTGTGCATATACAGAAATTGTGCATATACGGAAGATATGCGCATATAAAGAAATTGCGCATATACGGAAGATATGCGCATATACAGAAATTGCGCATATATGAAAGATATGCGTATATCTTCCGTATATCTCTAACTTTCCTGTATATGCATATCTTCCGTATATGCACGTCGTTTATGTATCTGCATCGTATATGCGCAAATTCCATATACAGAAATTGCGCATATACGGAAATTGTGCAATCCCAAGTAGAGAACCACCTCCTTATCAGCTACCACTTTGCAATGTTTAGTTACTGGCCTCCTCCAGCAATGTATTGTGTAATGTCAGCCATCAGTGGTCCAAACTAGCCACGGAAATTGCACAATACGCAATCCTCTTGCTCCTTTGCCAGATGAGACTGCACATTGCACAATTCCAAGCCTCAAACCAAACCTCTATCAATCAAGACTGTGGAATCCCACTTGTCACTATGCATTGTATAATTGCATAGCCTAGTGTGCCCTCATGTAGCTCAGTATGTCAGAATATGTCTCCTCAATCACTGTTTTGTTGCTTTTGTGTTTGCAAGAGGCTCTTTTCCCATTTATTATTGTATTTACTAGTGTTCTTACTATTACCACCTTCTATAAGTGTTTTTTCAGTCTGTCTTTTTTTTGTACAAGTGTCGCATCCCTCCCAAGTCATTTTGCCTACCAACAGTTACTGCTACTGGGTCTTTTTATGCATCCATGTTCTGCCCTTTACATGATCATTTATGGTCATTGATAGTGATTTATCTAACTCATTCTATGGTGGATCTACACTTGTCCTTTTCTTATACCTAGATCTAAAGCTTGATTCCTTCTCCAGATGAACTACATCATCTTTAATGCCTGATGTCTTCTCCAACTGTGCATTGTGCAATCCCAAGTAGACAACCACCTCCTTGTCAACTACCACTTTGCAATGTGTAGTTACTGGTCAAACAACGAACAACATTGCCGAGTATAGTACAGTGATTGAGTTATTATCTGAATCTATTTCATTTGGCATTCAGAGTTTGATAGTGAGGTTAGATTCTGAACTCATTGTATTACAGCTTAATAGAGTGTATGCCATTAGAAATCCAGTGTTATTAAGATTATTTTTGAGAGTGCGTCTCTTGGAACGTGAATTTGATTACATTGAATATCAGCATATTCCAAGATCTTTAAATACATTAGCAGATGGAATTGCTTCTCGAATGTTAAATAGACATTTGCAATAATCATACATGTAAATTCAAAGCCATTCCATAACATGATTTACAAGATAAGACGGTAATAGTGATATATATATAGGAGTGTCTCAAAAAAATACATCGTCCTCGATCATAGGTTGAAAAACACCTTATGATCGACAAAAATGATAAGTACAAAAAACAAAAATGTCATATGTGCCCACAATAGGCGATCATCCTATCACTGGTGATGATCTCGATAAGAAACCACTGCACGGGCCACCTTGCAAAGGAACCTCCTAAAAGGTCCTGGGACCCTAATCACATAGCGCTGAAGTCGACGAGGAATGTCATCTATAGTGGTCTCCGGAATATCTCCTGTTAAGCGCTCGAGATGACCCTCCAACTCGGCCAAAACCTCTGCTGATTCGTCCTATGGGGCTGGCGCGGCTGCAACTGGTTGTTTCCTCTCGTAAGGCCGGAGAGCGGCTAGTCGCTGTGGACCCACATCTGCATTTCAAACTTTTGTTATCAGTTTTGAGACGATGGAAAAATAATAAAAAAAAATTAAATAGGAAAAATGTTGAAAATGATTTTACCTGAGTCATCCCACTGCTCTCCTGGTGGAAGAGCCATGTTTGGGTCACCATGAAAATCTACCCCAGCGTAAGGGAAGTCCTGAATAGAAAAGACCTAGTTTTCCAACCATTGGAAATACTCAGGTTTTAATCGAGAAACCTCTGTCCTCTCGTCTAGGTGACGGGCCATAACTGCGACCCATCGCATCAGTTTGGGCTCTCGAGGAAGCCTAGCTCCAACAGTAAGGTGCTGCGGGATCAACATGGGAACCCTCTCCAGACCAAAACTCACAACCAAAGCCCCATAACCAAAGGTCTTTAGTTGTCCGTTCTTGGCCTTGGTCAGTTGGCCTTTCAGATTGGCCAACACAGCATCGCACCAGTTGAAGATGGTGCCTCGAAAGCAATCAACTGCCATACGCATCTGGGATCCGGTGGAAATATGTAATGCGACAGCCCCGCAAAGTCTGGTGACAGTAAATGAAATCACCATGAGTTCAGGACGGGATATGGTCTTTATGTCTATCCCTTTGTCTCTAGCCTGGCTGTTGCAGAACTCTAACCGGAGGCTATCGACAGACTGGCCACCTGGCCTAGCCCCAAACAGAGTCAAGTCTTCACCTCTCTTAGGCAAACCAGTCAAGAAATATATGTCCGCCTACTCGATTTCGAGCTGGTGGCCACCAATGAAGAAACACTGGTCCTATATGCTCCATTTGTCAACCAACCACTGTAAGAAATCGACCTGAGCCCTCATGCCAGGAATGGCCCATAATTTGTACAAGCCGCATGCCCTCAAAGCATCAAGTGAAGGCTGATGATTCCATGCGGCAGCATCCACATCCTCATGCTCTCGTTCATGCCAATCTAGCATGATGTACTCTCTGCATCAAGTATAAAGATAAATTAAAATGCTAGAAATTATTTTGTTTGGTCCAATTTTGAGAATTTTTGGGTTAAAAACCCTTGCGACGGGGACCGCACCCTCCGGGTTAGACACAGTGCGTGGGATCGCACCTTGTCTACATGGAAGGTGCGGACCCCTGGCTTTTTCCCAATGGAGAAAAAGTCGGGGTCCGCAGGCCAGCAGTGGTAAACCTGCGGGCCCCCGCGCGTGGGTTTTAAGCCTAAAAACCCTCCCAAAAAATGAAATGGATGACTAAAACAAAAATTGAAACAGTCAAAAATGAAGAGTAAGATGATGTGGATTACCTGGAGAAGACGACGTTCAATTCCGACGGTTGGATTTTCCGCAATATTCACGGGAAGTTTTCTGAACAAAAGCACTATTTTCTCACCCAAAACTCAAACGGTAAAAATGAATTGACGAAGGCCCTTTTTATAAGTTTTTTGAGTAAATAAATTGCAAATTTGTTTATGTTTCACTCTGGAAAGGTATTTTTGCGAAATTTTTATCTATTTCAAACAGGTATGAGTAATGTTTGTGTTTTTTTGCAGGATAACAGATTATTCAGGCGCAATCTATCGTTTTCGACGAAAAAATATTTAAAGTGACCTTTAAGCTCTTTTCTGACTCCTGAAACATGAAAATATTGCCGAGTTTTTCTTTTAAACTCGTTAAAATGGAATTAAAAGATGGTCCACTTACAACTCTTTTTCGACCGTAAAAACATGAAAAGATTGCCGGATTTTTGTCGTTTCAAATTCGATATTGGTTATAAAACGACGTGTCATTGATCGCTTTTTTACTTTTTTCGGGTCAAGGGCACTAATAACGAAAAGTACTCCTTGGTTGTAAAATATCAAGCGGTTCTCTCAAGTATTATTTTATACTTTTTCAGGCTTGGGAGACACAAATTTACGAAAAAGGTCAACCCTGGAGTCTTCTTAAGTTTTTTCAGACTCTCTAAAATTGAAAAATGTCGAGTTTCTCCTATATTGGACTCATTAAAATTTCATAGTAAAGGACCTGTTCAATTACAAACAGGAACGAACCACTCCTTCTTAGGGTTCAAATTTAAACTAAGTTGGACTCATCCGAAGGATGAGCTTATAATCAAGCAAATGTTATCCTCCTCAAGCTTGTCAAAAATAAAGAGGTACTTGCCAGAAATGGTGGGCGAAAAGAGAGAAAAATGAGCTTGTTTTTCATACTTTGTAACCACTCTTGAACACGACACTTTTATTCACCTGGGTTAGGAAATCCTTTGCCTAACAGTTGATCAAACCACATTGAAAGTCTTCAGCCGGTTTCTGGGTATTAACTTTGGGTCAATTGTCACCAAACCATCTGTCGTGTCGTTATGTGTTCAAGAGGTCACTGCCAATAAGCCATTCATCTGCAAAATATCTGTCATCCATCTTGACCATCCCTGAGTCAGTCCTTGCAACTAAATTTCTTCGACCTAATCTATGATTTCATGTTGTGGGCTTCCCTAAGACGGATCGCTTTCTATCGACTTCAGCTCATTATCTAGAAAGATGATCTAGAAATCTTCAGTACCTTGAGATCTGCATGCCTCAATGGCAGGTTTCTCGCCTTTGACGACAGGTTGCATCATTGACCTTCGATCAAAGGATTCTGTGACATGTTCGACATCAACACATTTATTCGCATCTCATGGATTGTACTGGGTACTTTGAGAGCCATTGACATCACTAGTGGTTTCTCTCACACTTGTTAACAGTTTACATCATTGAATGGTAATCAAGTGGTTTCTACCATGTTCGACATCAACACATTCATTCACATGGATAGAATCATACTGTTTCGGGAAGTAGAAATGAAGACCTTGGATCTAGTTTCCATAATCCAGGCTGCGAGGAATTTTGTATTCATTATATAATGGACTATTCATAAACAGATGGCTGCGTCAATACTGTGTCCACATGAGTCTATACTTGTGATGTTTTACAAGATCATTCCTGTATCAGAGCAGTAGTTAGTTTTCTAGTCAGTTTGATCTGAGTATGGGAATGCCTACCTCAACGCTGATATGATCTCATATATATATCTTGCATTGAATGTTTTTACAGGTTCCAACTGGGCTCTCCACAAGATGATCCTTGAAATGATAAAGTACTTCACTCTTCCTAAATGATAAATGAAATCCTCATCTACTACAGACTTCGCACTTTAGGGGGCAATCTGTTACACAAAAATATCGTCACCATGATTATTTCAGTCAGTATGGGTCTATCATCACTTGAACTATCCTCCTAAGCAAGTCTCAAAACTCAGCTCTTCAAGTCAAGCTTTGAAAATGAGAGAAAGACATTAAAAATCAATGAAACTCTGGTTCCGCACTTTCTCTCACTGTCACCTACGGTCCCGCACCTTCTGTTTACAAAAACTGCAGACCTTCCCGCTCTGTCCCTAAAGGTGTGGGTGCGGACCCCTGTGAAAGTCAAAAGGTGCAAGTTTTATCTTAAAAAACTCACTTTGGGTTAATTCTAGAGGATTCTAGAAGGAATTTTGACGTGGATTGTTTGCTCTGAGGTGGTTCATGCATCCCAAAAGAGAAGGACCTAATCCATTGATGAGAGGAACTATCCATTTGAAGGAGGGCTTTATCCCTTTGAAGGAGGACCTAGATCCTCCCTCCATTGCACTATAAATTCAGGCATTGGGCTGGTTGCTAGGGAGGTTAGAAGCTGAACATTTTTGAGGGTAAATGCTGGTGAAATCAAGACTTCCTAGTTGAGCTTAAGAGGAGAGATCACATACCTTTTTGGCTTCATTGGGGAGTGAGTGAAACTTGTCAAAGTAGAGGAGAATTCTTGCTGGACCCTGGGAGGAGCTTGTACAACGTCAAGGCACAGGTTGTAAAGTTCTTCTTCTTTTGAATTAATACAATCAAACTCATTTTTCTCAACAAGTATCTCATGTTATTTGTTTCATGAACTCCTTGACTTTCATGTTAAATATGTTTTATGATATTGGGTTTTTAGGTGCTATTTAATTTGTTTGCCTTGTTTGTGTTTGCAGATTTGCGACAAAGGAGCTCATTTGGATCGAAGGAGCGAGGGCATCCACAAACTTGCGTTGGACCCAAGGTAGGCCCTAAAAACACTTGTTTTCCTTTGTTTATAAAAGCATATTTAGAGAAAGATAGTGTTTGGTTGGTTTTCTTGTCATTGGGTCTTCTTTAGGTTCTAGGAAGGTCTATCTTGTCTGCAAGATCGACTTATTCCATGTGACAAGCTCCAAAGAAAAATTGTACAAGAAAGGAAGAAACATTTCCATAATGATATAACACATGTTGCTTCCATTCACACAAAAAGGGTGATTGTCATGACACCAGAAGGAATCCTCATACCATTGTTACAACTAACTTAACCTTTGCAAGAGTTTTAAAAGAAAATACATATTTCCTTATGGCAGAAAACAAACAAATGGCTAAGAATCTAGAAGTTGCAAAACAAAAAATAGAAAAATCCAAGAGTGTTGTTGGGAAAAGTATCCAATTGGGAATGCCCCTATCCCACTCTAAGAGGTGATAGTGCCTTAGCAACAAAAAGGTAAACTTATTCGAGTATTCTTCTTTATGAAATGCAAGTGAGGAAGAAGGATCTAACTAACCTGTATCTTCCGCTAGTTTGTCGATCCAAATCACTCCTCTCTTCAGTAGCTCCCAGCTTCTTGCTCCTTCACCGGCCCAGCTTCACCGAATTCCTGCAAAATCACAAGAGAGAGAAACTACACAAAGATACAGATATACATTCATAAAAAGCTCAAGATCAGATTAAGCTAAACATGTAAGCATAACAAAACATCATTGGTATACAACATGTAGGAGAAACTCAAATAGTTTATTGATAAGATAATAAAGTCTGAGAGGAGATACAACCAAGTGAGTTCTGATCCAGCATCTACCTCCCAGAAAAAGAATCCCTTCCTCTCCTCCAACAAAGCATAAATCACCCAATGTGCTAATATCAATCTCAAGCCAACAGCAATTCCTTGCAAAATACAAAATTCCAGCCTCCTGAACCTCTGGGTGAGAGATCCATATATAGATGTGAGCATAGAGGATGAGTCAGCTCATGTTTGGACTTGTGGCTTCTCTCTGTCAGTTCTTGCTTCCACTTGGAGGTTGAGAACCTCTTACTCATCACTAGTCGAATTCATTGAGGCAAGTGTCATTGGAGAAGATTCTGGAAGCTTCCAGGGTCTTTCCACCTCATTGAATGAACTTGCCATTTGTCATTTCCTACTCAGCGCACCCTGGTAGTGCTCACCTAGCCAGTGTAATCTCTGCATTTCAGCACAGACAGCTAGTGGAGCCTCTGAATTGATCCTGAATTGACTGTTTCTGAGTGGTTTTTGGTGGAGAACTTCTGGGAGAAGCTGTCTTTGGTTGACCTTGTTCCTTTAGGGGTAGGAACAACTCATTTAGGGACTTTGGATCCCTTGGATTATGGACATTTCATGCTCAATGCTGTAAGGCACAAAAATGTCTATAACAATTTCCCCCTAAAGTATGAGGCCATTTATCGGGTGAAATGCTTTATTAGGAGGATCCGAAGTTCTTCCAATGCTGGGAGGAGACCTGTAATAAGATACAATACAATACATTATTTTTCATACTGCTTTCATGATCTAGCTGAGGCGGGCATTCCCATGGTTAGCTTTATAAATTCATTTTTCTGTACATAGAACAGACAATCGTCTGATGGTAGACTGATAATTTTGATGAAATTATCATCCTTTTGGTAGGATGATTATCTGCTGCAATGATGTACATGTCAATGTCTTTATCTTTCCTGAATATATATCGCAGCCCGGATGGATGAAACTAGATCTGGGGTCTTCAATCTCGTTCGATCTTCACTCCAAGTACAAGTCGATCCATGTGAGAGATGTTCTGAAGTCGAACATGGAAAGACATCACTTGATTACCGGTCAATGAGGTAAATCGTTAACAAGCGCGAGAGGAATCACCAATAATGATAATGACCCTCAAGGTACTACAGTACAATTCACGTGGTGTGAATAAAGAACTTGGCATCGAACACCATGCAAAATCTTTCGGTCGAAGGTCATTGATGTATACCTGTCGCCGGAAGTGAGAAACTTGCCATTGAGGCATGCAAGCTTTAAATTCCTAGATCAACTTCTTGGATAATGAGTTGATGTCGACAAGAAACGATCCGTCAAAGGAGGGCCTTAATGTATCCCACATCAGTGACACGGAACAGAGCAAATGATTTTGATGGAGGTGAAAACGATCTGATGATATATGGTTCAGGGTGGCGGTCATGAAAGGATGAAGGATAATGTATGGTAGTGGATGGGACATGGTTGACTCCTCTGGATGACTTCTCTTGAACATATCGGTGACACTTGTGTGATGGATTGGTAGCATTTACCCCAAAGATGGATGGTATTGGCGAGACCATGGTGATGTGACTGGTGAATGAAACAACCCAACCCGACTCAGGCATGGAGTGGAAGTGTCATGTTCAAGAGCGACTTGCTACCAATAAAGTTCTTTGAGTTTCTTCCCAATTTTTCCCCAGTCATTGCTAACCAGTACCTCTTTATTTTTGTCAAGCTTGAGGAGGATAACATATGCTTGTTCTATAATTTGCCCTTCGGGCAAACCCATCGCTATGTTTTAATGAGCCTAGCGATAGTGAAACTCGTTCTCGTCTAAAGACAAGTTTGTCGCTATTTAATGCTTTTAACGAGTCTAACGACAAAGATAACTCGGTCCTTTTCATTTTTAGAGAGTCTAAAAAGGTACGTAAAGTCAACTCCGAAAGTCCGTTTTCGTCATCTAATCCCTTAAGTCCGAAAAAGTATAAAACAATACAAAAGGGATGAGTTTTCGATAGTTTTAACGAGCCGAACAAAACAAGCGCTCGATCTTTTTGTGCAATAATCCCTTGGGTCCAAAAAGATTAAAATCTAGAGGAGGGATAGCACTTCCGGTCACTTTAACGAGCTGGAAGGCCAAAACTCGGCAATCTTTTCATATTTTACGAGTCAGATGAAAAGAGCTTAAAGAAGACTCATCTTTTGAGGAACGAGTGATGAAACGGGTTAGCAGCTGATTCCAGGTAAGGGTTGGAATTTTCCAATTACGGCAGTGTCACAAGGATGGCTAGTGAAATCACTCTTCGCAGCTGTTCCTCAAAATGGGTAAACAATCATATAGAGGTGAACGATCGGCCAATGGAAAAGTGGAGGTGACGGTGCAAAAACGACCAAGGCTTTAATGGCTGATAATGTTACATTCACGGTGGTTATTTACCGGAAGATAGTTCATTTTTTAATGAGCTTAAACGCGGAAAAACACTGCTCAGTCTTATGTTTATTTTTTAACGAGCATGAACTATGTGCTAAAACTGCTCAATCTTATGTTTATTTTTTAACGAGCATGAACTATGTGCTAAAACTGCTCGATTTTCCAGTCATATGATAAGAATGTCTCATGTAAGATCCCATTTTTTATGGAGCTTGCGCCTCACAAAGCTATGCTCCTGGAATCCTTTCTTTATGCAAGTTCGGAAACGACTAATCCTACGAGTTTAAAGGGTTAGACCTACAGGTTTAAAGGGAGGACCTAAAAATTTAAAAAATAAATAGCCACCCCTTGCTTGCACTCCAAAAGGGTTGCATGCCCCCAGGTATAAAACAGAGTTTCAAGGTTACCCCTACTTTAGTCCGATAAAACATTTGTTTCAGCGAGAGAGGCCTACCTCTTACAGGTCACCCAAAGATTGTTCTATTAATCTTTCAAACAAAACACTTCTTCGGCAATGTCTACCGAGATAAACAAAGGTGATTGACTCAGTTCTGTCAACTCACATAACTTTGACAAGAGAATCTTATTCTAGAATAACCCCACTTCCTAGACGGACGGGGTACAGACTAGTCATATTCTCCCGCGGAAACCTATCCTATACCCAAAGTTTTCCTGCCGAAGCAGACCAGGACGCATGCCCCCTGGGTTCCAGTCATATCTTTCCGAATCACTCGCGCTCATCGGGAGGACGGACCGTGGGTTGAGACATTTCTTGCGTGAAGAGACCATTTAGGGAAGGTATATGACTATTTGCGATGCGTGATCCGGGAAATGAAAGCTGGTCCACGAGCTTGACCACTCTTCCTTCGTGCGGAAAACACATTACTCTAAAGAGTGAGGAACGATGGCTCTTATGCAATATATATAGTCTCGTCCAAGGAGTAGGTTATAATCCAAGGGTCCTTGAACGACCATCACGTTCATTTGAATGGTCTTCCCTTTCAATGTTATGGGCACATTGGGGAGGATCCCTAAAGGTCGACTGGTTCCTTTATCAAAGCTTGTTAGATTTCTCATTTCAGGCAAAAGCACTGGCGAACCACGCGCTTTCCAAGCAGTGGAGGAAAGGATACTCACAGATGCCCCTTCATCAATGATGGTGCCAGCCATGACCATTCTGTGTATTTGGACGATAATTCTGAATGGTATGCTTGCTGGCAAACGAGGTCTGCCTAGTTGGTTCCAGTCGAAGGAGACAACTAGGTTTCTTGGTGGTGGGACCGAGTAAACGACCGGGTATCGCTCTGACGAACTTCCTTCCTGCGATAAAGGAATGGGGGGAGTGCCCCCGTGCTCGTCAGAGTCTGTGTTGATGAAGAGAATTTGGATGGTGTCATCTTTATTCTCTTCAGTGACTGTATCATTCGAAGATAAATCCTCTGACGGCAAGACCGGGTCAACTGCCGCCTCGACCTTTTGACCTTCGTCGGGTATGGATTCAGCTGGTTCATCTTCAATGACCGGTGCTTCAGCTGACCACTTGAGAGGGCCAGCTGGATTTTCAACTAACGAAGGACTCGGCAAGAGTTTTTTATATCCAGGAGGAAGTCGTAACAGTGAAACCGGACGATCATCCAAAACTCTTTTCGCTTCGTCTAAGAAGGGACAACGGTGGATGGCGTGGTCACCTTCGCATAGTCTAC
Source organism: Pinus tabuliformis (assembly GCA_031772625.1). NCBI lineage: Eukaryota > Viridiplantae > Streptophyta > Pinopsida > Pinales > Pinaceae > Pinus > Pinus tabuliformis. The sequence goes on from CM062819.1 coordinate 989,858,780, forward strand.
AGGGAGATCTAGCTCTCCCTTTTTGTCCAAGGACTTCACTTTCGCTAGTTGACGGTATGCATTCAACATGGCTATCAGAGGTTGATGCTACCGGATTGTGCAAAGGGGGAGACCAGTCCCTTAGTATCCAAGGGATGCAGGGACAATCTCTGTGGAAGTGGTCTCCCTTGCATATGACACATGGCGATTTAGGCCTAGTCAGTGCTGTGTGTGGATTTTTGTCATACGACACTTGTTTGCCCCCAGTCGCTTTTGGCTCCTTCTTCTTCTTCTCTTTCTTCTTCTTTTCCTTTTTCTCCTTAGGAACTTGCTTTTTTGTTTTACCAATTCCGTCAAGCAAAGAGGAAGGAGGAGAGGAAGAATTAGAGGAAGTAGAAGGCTGGTGGGAAACTCTGGACTGGTCTAACTGTTGATTCGACTGTTCAAGAATAGTGGTGTTCTGAACGACATTGGTTGAGAAGAGCCAGACCGGCAAGCCAATTGTCAGTCCTGGAAGCGACAATGTGGCCATATGGGGCGCACCAACATCTCCCCAAGAGGAGAAGGGACTAGGATTTCCACCAAGGGGAATTCCTTAGTTGGTGGGTTCCATTTTCTCAACCTAAAGATCAACGCACGAAGAGGGGTGATTGTTCCGTTTAAAATAAATTTTAATGATGCTTTAGACACAACTTGCTTTTTCAATTTTAAAGAGTCGAGAAAAAGCTAAAGATGACTCTAGTCTCCTTCGATGTTTTAACGAGCCCGAAGTGACAAATGCTCGGATGGACTTTTTCCGTTATAGAGTCTGAAAAAGGCCAAAAGGAACTGCTCTGGAGTTCTAGGTAGAGGGTGTGCCAAACTTTTCGCAAAACCGCAGAATACTTTTTAAGGTACGGGCGATCAATCTTCCTGAATGCTGTGTTCAGTGCATTGCGATCAGTAGGGTGGCCGAAACGACTTCCTAAGGATAAAGGTTTTATGCCTATAGGGGTCTCCCAATATATACTCGATGGTACGTGGGAGCACAATCCGTACTGGCGCTATCGTCCCTCAGGAGGAATCACCCAACCATCAGCGAGATCGACAGTCACCAGGTTTTACGACGCCGGAACACGTCTCTAGCCTAGACCTCTATGTTGTGCGTTATGTTACAAAGCGTTGTTAAGTTCATTAAATTTATTTTAGGTTGATCTTTCTTAGAAGTTTGCCTTTTTGGATCACCACGAGATGTATGATACAATTCCTAAATGCAGTCTAAAGATGATAAGCAAGCTTTTATATCTTTTCAACAATGAAAATCCTAGCTACAAGGGGAAAAGGAAGATACAACTTTTCTCAAAGAGCATAGAGCACACTGTAATGCACTTTCCCTAAATCAAAGCATGCAAACTATCAAAATGCAAATGCACAAATGCATGTATTTGTTTTCGCTTCCTTAATATTGATGCCTAAAAAGAAAGCTGTTGTACAAATTTGAATTCGATTTCAAGTGAAAACATAAACAAGTTCCCTTTTCAAAATAAAAAAGACGATTACGACACCTTATGATTTACTTGTTTCGACACTAGAAATGCATAAATTCAAACCAAACGGCAAAAGTAAAAGCTAAATCAACTGTGAACAGCAAACAAACTCACTCCTAAGATCAAAACGACACTTATGACAGGTCTAGATCTAAGGGCGACAGTATGACTAGTTTACTTTTGTAATGGGAAACTGCAAATGATGTAACAAATACAAAAAGAACAAATACAGTTTCTTTATACAACTGAGGCGGAATTGAGGCAAAGAAAAGGGGTTTCAGATAGGTACACTGACTGATAACAGGCTGCAAAAAACAGAGATAAAACTGAGCAAAAGGAAGCAGGGAACCACAGCTGCACAAGGCAAAGACTGATCAGTGCACTCCCAACACAGAGGTTTTGACATTCAGCGCAGGTAGCCTTCAAGGGACCTGCGTTGAAATGCAGAACCTCTTCACAGAGTCTGCGCTGAAGCAGAAACGAGGGTTGTTTCTGGGTTCTGGGTTACGGTTTGCAGTTAAATCAACAGTTTTTGGCCAAATCAAAGCTATCAATTAGGTACAATTAGGAGGATGATTTAAAGGAGGACTAAGATCTATCACAAAGGGCTGTTAGAGCACTTGTGGATCAGTTTGTTCAGATCATAAAAATAGGCCCAGTGATGGGACTAGAGTGGCAGATCTCTACTTTGCACTTGAAAATGGCAAGTGCATTTCGATTCGGCACTCCTGAGTTTATGAGAAGAACAACAATAGAAACACAAATAAACTAACAAGATACTCTCCCCAGCCGAGTCGCCATTTTTTTGTTGGGAAAAGTATCCAATTCGGAATGCCCCTATCCCACTCTAAGAGGTGATAGTGCCTTAGCAACAAACAGGTAAACTTATTCGAGTATTCTTCTTTATGAAATGCAAGTGAGGAAGAAGGATCTAACTAACCTGTATCTTCTGCTAGTTTGTCGATCCAAATCACTCCTCTCTTCAGTAGCTCCCAGCTTCTTGCTCCTTCACCGGCCCAGCTTCACCGAATTCCTGCAAAATCACAAGAGAGAGAAACTACACAAAGATATAGATATACATTCATAAAAAGCTCAAGATCAGATTAAGCTAAACATGTAAGCATAACAAAACATCATTGGTATACAACATGTAGGAGAAACTCAAATAGTTTATTGATAAGATAATAAAGTCTGAGAGGAGATACAACCAAGTGAGTTCTGATCCAGCATCTACCTCCCAGCAAAAGAATCCCTTCCTCTCCTCCAACAAAGAATAAATCACCCAATGTGCTAATATCAATCTCAAACCAACAACAATTCCCTGCAAAATACAAAATTCTAGCCTCCTGAACCTCTGGGTGAGAGATCCATATATAGATGTGAGTAGAGAGGATGAGTCAGCTCATGTTTTGACTTGTGGCTTCTCTCTGTCAGTTCTTGCTTCCACTTGGAGGTTGAGAACCTCTTACTCATCACTAGTCGAATTCATTGAGGCAAGTGTCATTGGAGAAGATTCTGGAAGCTTCCAGGGTCTTTCCACCTCGTTGAATGAACTTGCCATTTGTCATTTCCCGCTCAGCGCACCCTGGTAGTGCTTCTACCTGTGTTGCAGTGCACCTAGCCAGTGTAATCTCTGCATTTCAACGCAGACAGCTAGTGGAGCCTCTGAATTGATCCTGAATTGACTGTTTCTGAGTGGTTTTTGGTGGAGAACTTCTGGGAGAAGCTGTCTTTGGTTGACCTTGTTCCTTTAGGGGTAGGAACAACTCATTTAGGGACTTTGGATCCCTTGGATTATGGACATTTCATGCTCAATGCTGTAAGGCACAAAAATTTCTATAACAAGGAGAATCAAAGGTTTCCTTTTGCACATGCTTGCTTGAAAAATATTCAAGGAGATATTTATGGAAATATCCAAGCATTGGGAGACACTATGAGGCACTGTTATGAGGAGTTGGTCACCTTGCATAAAGAAGTAGTTCCATTACATTATATGCAAAGGTAATTGCGAGAAAATGTGAAATACTTGAATTTCCTTCATGCAGACATTACTACGATCCATGATGGGGGAACTAAGTACAAGAGTGCACTAGTAGAATTGGCAAAGAAGCCAAGAAAACAAGCAGAGTTGGAAAAGGTCAAGTTCATAATGCTCATACAAGGAAACTAACAACTTTCCACCTTCATGGTCAATTTTCTAGTTTCTTATGCATGGTTGTAAAATATTTTATATTCCTTGGTTCAAGCACACAAGATCCGGTCATTAGGGCCATTTGCAAAGACAAAAAGCATAAGCGTTGTGAGGTAGGAGATCAAGGAATACTTGAGCTAGCTAAAGAAAATCACTACCAAAGAAGACTTGGAAGTTAACAGACACAACATGCATAAGTACATAGGTGGTCCTACTAAGATAAATATAAAGTTTTTCTTATTGGAGAATTAAGTACAAACTGAATCCAAAACCATCTACCCAGATGTTATGGAAGCTAAAGTTTGTTTTCAGCCTACTCTTCTTGCAAAGTTTTAGGATACAATCACAGTTTAAAGATTGGAATCAATATGTAACCACAAAATTATAAGTTGAAGTTTTTAAATTAGAGTTTCCTCAAACTCAACATTAATGTATCTATTTTTCCTTATTAGGCTTGTCGTCTTAGGCTCTACCCCTTTTTTTCCTATATGGGTTTTTGTCTTATTGTATTTGATAGTAAATATGTGAGTCGAAGTCTAAGACTTAGATGTGGAATATAAAAATTCATTAGTTAGAGTAAATATAAAATAAGTCCAAGATTCATGAGGGAATCTCAAAGGCCACAAAGGGAGATTAAGAGTCATCTTATTTGTCATAAATAAACACTCATAACTCAAGCAAAGGGATTTGAACTAGAGATTTAGAACCTTGGCTTCTCTAGTCTATCATAGGAGGAATGTCATTATTTGGAGAAGCAAGTGTTGACTTCATGTTCCACTACTGGGGATAGTGTCTTATCAGTGTAATCATATGCTTGGAACTTTAACTTTATACTAAGAAGCTCTCATAACCGACATGCCTTCATGCATACGTCTTAGATGTAGTAAGACTATTCTTTATATATTTGTTATGTATGTTGTTTCATTTACACGAATGCTAACGAAGTAATTTTTTTTCTTTAGTATGTATCTTGTTGAATGTGTGTTGTTTATGTTATCACAATCGTTGAGACCACCAATTTGGCAATCGGTCATATTCTAATTGGGCCTCCTACTCCAAATGATGTGGGGTCTAATTGGGACTTCACATAAAGGAGACCCCCTATGTCTATTTTCGAATTCCAAAACCTCAACAAACTAGGTGCACATTCATCGTGGGCCTTGATTCAAGGACCATTTTTAACTCTCATTAATCCATAGCTGAAAACACGGTGTAATTACCTACCACATGGCGCTTTGGTCCTACGTATATGATTAACAGAAGAGATAAATAATATACATGAATTATGGGGGGCCTCCCCTTGTGACATCAATCAAGGGGGGTGGGTCAATACTCATAATTTTGTCTTGAGGTTCCACGAGGTTTATTAGACTACAAAAATTAGTTGGAAGCGAAGCAACGACTCCCATTGATTGCAAGGGTGATCCTTGATGTTAGCAATGAGGGGGGATCCATAATAATGGTTATTCTCCCTTTCGAAACTTGATCTCTAATGACAAAATCATTATAAACTAATAGTAACTTGTTCAACACTAGTGATTAATTTCATGCACCATAATTGGGATGACATGGTTGAATGTATCGAACTCAATGAACTTCAAATATGCTCTTGATGAGATTTGTTCTCTATGGATCATTGTTGTTTCCTATGCATTCAAGCTTACGTCGATTCATTTGGCCCCCCATCGATTTGAGCCAAAGATAGGTCAGTCCTCAAATTTATTATGAATCCCGTATTTCTCGGGATGAACCCTGAAATACACGAGCTTAATGCTTGCCAAGCTTTACTCAAATTTCGATTTGGTCCTTTGAACCCTTAACTGATATCTAGCCTCATCGCATAGTTCTTTTCCCTCTCATCTAAATTTAGGAGTGTGCACACACAAAGACACTCACCTACCTTACAAAGGAAATAACTAGAAAGAAAATTAGATTCTATGTATTTACAAAGGAATATGGTATAGCCTTCGTAGTTGTACTACAGGGATCTTGTGCTCCTTCCTGAAATACCTCTCCCTAATTTTCTTGATCTTTTCTATCGAGTTGTTTTTTCCCTAATCTTTCCGATACCCTAAGAACTCTAATTGTACATGGATGCATATCTTCCTACTCACTAGAAAATATCCAAATAGAACAAAGCTAAATTGGACATCTGTCCCAAACTACTAACACTTCAACATGGCACTTGTCACTTTCACGAAGGCCCACTTGGTCATAATACCATCTCACTAAAACAAACTATCAACCAATTGGCCAAGATTTTTCTAGATTATGGACACTTGAATTTAAATGAAATTTCCTAATTCCATACAAATTATATTGGAGATAAATATCTTTCCCTTTGGAGATTTCATGATCCCTTCGGTCTAATAAAAAATAGGTTCCCTAAGATGCTCTTGAATCACATCAAATCTCACGTTGACACTTTAAAGTGGGTGGAGAGGCCAGCAGTATTCATCAACAAATGGTCGAAAGAGAGGCCAGCGATATTCATCAACAAAGAGAGTGAAACCTAATCGCCAAATTAAAATAAATATCACATTCACACAAAAACATCAAAATATGACTACAATGTTCGAGAATAGACATAATTTGAATATTTTATAATTTTGTTTTTCATTAAAATAGAATGGTGTAATTGTGAGCGAAATGATAATATTTTCTTATTTAAATTAGATTTTTCAATGCATAAATAAATTCAATATCAACTCAAAAACTCAAATACATAATTCAAATAAAATTTAATCAAACTTTAAAATTAATAAAAATACACAAAAAATACCCAGTCAAATACATAATTCAAATAAAATTTAATCTAATTTTAAAATTAATAAAAATACACAAAAATAACCAGTCAAATATACCATTTTAATACGTATTAAATCCATTTAAAAATTAAAAAATAATAACTTAAATTTGCAATTCCTATCCGGTCCAATGAAATTTCGATATCAATTTAAAAAACCAAAGATAACGTGAAGGAACGATTTAGAATCGAATACAGAATGCTCATTTAATGCTTTATGGACTTCTCTATAGAATGCGTGACTTTAATGCTTTATGGACTTCACTATAGAAGGAACGATTTAGAATGAAGTAGAAGAGAGTCCATCATAAATGGTCATTTAATGTTGAGATTTCTGTTCCAAGTTATATAAAAGTTTAATTTATGCACTGTATATTTAATATAACATATATTCTTTAATGCTTCCTTCTGCTAGCTATATCTAAAAAATAAACCACACCACCATGTTCTCCGATACACTTTTAATGCTTTAAATTTAAAAAATATAGAGAGACAGAACTTGATAATACCTATTCAAACTTATATAATATAATGCTCAAACGTAAACTATACAGCTGATGACTGTCCACAAAATTCGTATATGAATCTTATAATGCCAAAATAAACATGCTTGAACAAAGTTGTGGAGAGATTTCTATGAGATGTCAGTAAATTATATAAAGCAACAACATGACAAGAGTTCCCTACATGATAAATGCTTTCTCAAAGCGGCCTGGCTTCAATGGGAGAAATAAAATACTATAAATAAAATCGTGCCCACCTGCACCCAAGCTTTAAGAGCGATTCGATCATGAATAATTGAATAATATTTCAAATATTAAGAACGATCCCGACATGAATAATTGAAAATCTCAAATATTAACAACTTTAGAATCTGGCTGGCCTGAGAGAACAAAAGGAATCTTTCAGACCAATCACGCCAGATCTCATTGAGCAACGAATGCATTGAACCCAGACGAAGGCGGGAATAAAGCACCTGTAGAAGAAGAGCTTGCGCAGGCGCAGTATCGAAACCAGGTAAGGGCTAAATGATGCATTTCTCCCACAGGGGGGATTGTTTGCGGTGTCGAATACCCAACCCAGGTTCAATTCCATGATGTGCCACTTCCTGTCATGGGCGTCCAAATCGCAGACGACGCCGTGCGGTCCGCCAGTGTAGAGATTATGAGGAAACAAGCCTCTCGAGTCGATATCAGAATTGATGGCTTCCAGAACCTTGTAGACCGCTTCTTGCTCTCTGCTATCTAGCGTTGGCTCTGGCATGTAATCATCTCCATTCCCCAAAACTGACAGAAGCAACAACAGCAAGGGGATCGCCATTGCAATTAAAAAATTTCTAAAAGTGAAATTATTTTGGACTGGACACTAAAACTGTAAATTACAGAACGGATTACCGCAGGTTGCTGATATATATGTTGGTTTTTCTGAGCGATTTCAAATTTGAATTTTATTCGCCAGTGCACAACCTCATGTATGCCATAACCTCCAAACGCATGGCATGCAATTTCAAATTTGAATTTTATTCGCCTGCGCACAACCTCATGTATGCTCCATGCCATAACCTCCAATTACGACGATCTATCATGCGCATGGTGGATCATGTGGTATTGACATAATCATGTGTATGGTGGATCATGTGGCATCGACATAAGCCATGGTTGATGAACGCGGAATCAGAATTTGTTAGCCGAAGAAATGATGCACATGGGTTGACATCCCAACTCGAGAACCTGTTTCCCAACACTGTCCTTAAGAGATAAGGTCTTTTAAGGATGCATTAATGTTTTAATGGAGGTGGAAATAGTGCTAACCAGTTTTTATGGTCTTCCTGATGTTATTCATGTTATGACATGACTATATCATATGAATGGCAATGCACTACACTTTAATGATTGGCTTAATGACTTGATGTTAAGAATTGCCTTTTAAGTGACTTTTATGAAGACTTCACAAATGAGAAAAAAAGATCCAATCTAATTAAAGATTAAAGATGTACTTTCTCCATTATGAGGAAAGGTTATCCGTAATGTTCAACATTTAGGTATTCATTGGGCATTCATCCAAGGTGTTGTCTTTAAGCACTTGAATATGGCAGTTCCTATTTCCACCTCCATAGCAAAGTTAATGCTATGTCCTTAGACCCTCTGACAGTGGCAGCACCGTAAGGGCAGTTTTGGATGCATGTTTTGGACCCATATCCATGCATGATACCATGACCTATCATGATATGTACATGCATTTTCTGGCAGCTCCGTCACTCCAACTCTGGGAGGCTCCACGGTTCAGCGTAATCAATGCAAGTAGTGCGCTCCGATGTACTGATAGTAATCACGGCATTAATGTTATTCAAATAACGAGCCCATTTGAATTCGAATTCAAATTTGAATTTAAGCGCCCAAAATTCAGCGCTCATCCATATTTCAGCAACCACATTCAAATTCCTTCGGAGCTCCGTCAACTGGAAAAAAAACATAGCTGTATCTCCTGCGGTCATTTCAAATATTTTCAAAAAGGCTGGCCCGCTCTTTTGCATATGGATTCCCTATTCAGTGTTGTTTTGTCAATGAAGTTGTAGACGATAGAATATCATGACCTCGCCCTTCAAATTCGGTCTGCCAGAGATAAAACTCAAGAGCAGACAATGAATGAAGCAATGAAGGCTCTGTGCTCCACAGAAAACAGGCAATATGATGACGTCAAGAGCGTTATGACTGAAGAATTAAACTCTTTGGCCATGGGGATCTCAGAGAGCAAATGGCAGCAGAAGCAGGATGAAGTTATATTGAAGGATTGGGGTTCATACAGATCACTGGAAAAAAACCCTTATAGAGCTGGAGATAATGGGGAGTGAAATGAGCGTGGTGACGGAATCTGGCGGAGACTCAGCGTATTTGTGGATCCAAGAAGGTAATCAATGGAGAAAACTGAGAGGTTGTCATCCTCTCAGTACAAAGGCGTGGTTCCTCAGGGCAACGACAAGTGGATAACAAATGTGCTGGAAAATATTTCCACTTCATTAATACACCGAAAATTGGCAAACTCTTGGTCTGTGTTGGGTCGGTCGTAAACATACATATATACACCGACTCCTTTAACTGTCAATCCCATGAAGCGAAGGAGAGGCCTTTCTGCTTTTCTAATGTTCGGTTGATTTTTATTATTGGTTGTCCCAAACGGCGATTCTTCTGAATCATTGGTCTCTCAATTTTTTAGCGGTGAATTAAAATGTAGACAAAAATTTCAGCATGTTAAGACCCATTGTTGTTATGAACCACCTGCAGTGATGGTTCAATGTGGAAAGGGTTACTAGAGTCTTATGGAATAGAAATGATGCATTAAATTTGATATTGCCATGATGCCTTAGCTTTTGAGGTTTTCCTTGTATATCTTTTATAGTTGGAATTTATTTTAATTTTTAGCTATACAAGATTTTCAATGTTTTCCCTAATATTTGATATTTTTTTACTAGATATTTTTCTTTTCTACGTAAAACTATATCTATTATATTAACAGGGATATAGTAAGTTTACATCATGACCGTAGTCAAGCACTCTGCTCCTGCATGAGGCAGTTCTATCCAAAAAAAGCACATTTGAAAATTCTCTAATTTTGTTTCCCACGCAGGGGAATGATCTCTGAAACATGAGACAATTCAAAAACTCAAAAAAGAACTGAGGGGAATGATCTCTGAAACATGAAACAATACCAGAAACCCATAACCAAGTCGCCTTACAACTGTGTCTAGTGGAAAGGGGCATCCTACAAAAAAGAGAAGCATGGGTGGCATCTCTATTCATCAATGGGCTCTTCAATAATTCGACACCAGCCCATATCAGGTGGTTAATCTGTCTGTGTCACATTCTGAGCTTCAGGACCCAGATCTACCATCATCGCCTCCCGTGCGCTGCCCCTTTGTTCATTTGTTTCCCGCTCAGGGGTATTCTCTGTAGCCAGCTGAAAAGATGAAGAGGGGTCCGGGATTGCCCTCGAATTTCCTACCTGAGTCCTTAAATACACAGCTAAACTTTCCTCCTGAAAAACCACTGTAAAATAGGCTGTGATCCTGGGCCTGTTTAGAGAATTGTCAAAGGTGAATATGGGTGAATATGGCGGAACCAGAGGCAGGGAGGGAAAACTTGAAGGTTGAGCATATACGGAAATTGCGTATATATGGAAGATATGCATATACAGAAGACATGCGCATATCTTCCGTATATGCCCAATTTCTATATATGCGCACATCTTCCGTATATGCACAGTTTATGTATATGCGTAGATACATAAACGAAGATATGTACAATTTCCATATATAAGAATTGCGCATATACGGAAACTGTGCATATACGGAAGATGTGCGTATATACGGAAATTGCGCATATACGGAAGATATACGGATCTCTTCCGTATATCCCTAAATTTTCTGTATGTGCATATCTTCCATGTATGCACGTCGTTCATGTATCTGAATCGCATATGTGCAGATTCCATATACAAAAATAGTGCATATATGGAAATTGGGTATAATACAGAAGATATGCGCATATCTTCCATATATGCCCAATTTCCGTATATGCGCTAATTCTGTATATGGAATCTGCACATCTGCGATGCAGATACATGAATGACGTGCATATACGGAAGATATGCACATACAGGAAAGTTAGGGATATACGGAAGGCATGCGCATATCTTCCGTATATGCACAGTTTCTGTATATGCACAATTCCTGTATATGGAATCTGCGCATCTGCGATGCAGATACATGAACGACGTGCATATACAGAAGATATGCATATACAGGAAAGTTAGGAATATATGGAAGACATGCGCATATCTTCCGTATATGCCCAATTTCCGTATATGCGCATATTTTCTGTATATGCACAGTTTCCGTATATGCGCAATTTCTGTATATGGAATCTGCGCATCTGTGATGCTGATACATGAATGACGTGCATAAATGGAAGATATGCACATACATCAAAGTTATGGATATACGAAAGACATGCGCATATCGTCCGTATATGCCCAATTTCCGTATATGCGCACATCTTCCGTATATGCACAGTTTCCGTATACGCGCAATTCCTGTATATGAAATCTGCATATCTGCGATGCAGATACATGAATGACGTTCTTATATGGAAGATATCCACATACAGGAAAGTTAGGGATATACAGAAGACATGCGCATATCTTCTGTATATGCCCAATTTCGGTATATGTGCACATCTTCCGTATATGCACAGTTTTTGTATATGTGTAGATACATAAACAAAGATATGTACAATTTCCATATACAGGGATTGCGCATATACGGAAACTGTGCATATACGGAAGATGTGCACATATACAAAAATTGCGCAGTGCATGTCTTCCGTATATCCCTAACTTTTCTGTATATGCATATCTTCCGTATACGCACGTCGTTCATGTATCTGCATTGCATATGTGCAGATTCCATATACAGAAACAACGCATATATGGAAATTGGGCATAATATGGAGGATATGCGCATATCTTCTGTATATGCCCAATTTGCGTATATGCGAAATTTTTGTATATGGAATCTGCGCATCTGCGATGCAGATACATGAACGACGTGCATGTACGGAAGATATGCACATACAGGAAAGTTAGGGATATACGGAAGACATGCACATATCTTCCGTATATGCGCAATTTCCATATATGCGCACATCTTTCGTATATGCACAGTTTTCGTATATGTGCAATTCTTGTATATGGAATCTGTGCATCTGCGATGCAGATACATGAACGACGTGCATATACGGAAGATATGCGCATATCTTCCGTATATGCCAATTTTCCGTATATGCACAATTTCTGTATATGGAATCTGCGCATCTGCGATGCAGATATATGAACGACGTGCATATACGGAAGATATGTACATACAAGAAAGTTAAGGATATACGGAAGACATGCGCATATCTTCCGTATATGCGCAATCTCCGTATATGCGGACACCTTCCGTATATCCACAGTTTCCATATATTCACAATTCCTGTATATGGAATCTGCGCATCTGCAATGCAGATACATGGACGACGTGCATATACGGAAGATATGCACATACAGGAAATTTAGGGATATACGGAAGACATGCGCATATCTTCCGTATATACCCAATTTCCGTATATGCGCACATCTTCCGTATATGCGCACATGTTCCGTATATGGAATCTGCGCATCTGGGATGCAGATACATGAACGACGTGCATATACGGAAGATATGCATATACAGGAAAGTTACGAATATACGGAAGACATGCGCATATCTTCCGTATATGACCAATTTCCGTATATGCGCATATCTTCTGTATATGCACAGTTTCCGTATATGCGCAATTCCTGTATATGGAATCTGCGCATCTGCGATATAGATACATGAACGAATTGCATATACGGAAGATATGCACATACAGGAAAGTTAGGGATATACGAAAGCCATGCGCATATTTTCCGTAAATGCTCTCGAATTTCCTGCCTGAGTCCTTAAATCATCAGCTAAACTTTCCTCCTGAAAAACCACTGTAAAATAGGCTGTGATCTTGGGCTTGTTTAGAGCATTGTTAAAGGTGAATATGGCGGAACAAGAGGCAGGGAGGGAAAACTTGAAGGTTGTGCATATACAGAAATTGCGTATATACAGAAGATATGGATATACGGAAGATATGCGCATATCTTCCTTATATGCCCAATTTCCGTATATGCGCACATCTTCCGTGTATGCACAGTTTCTGTATATGCGTAGATACATAAATGAAGATATGTACAATTTCCATATACAGGAATTACGCATATACAGAAACTGTGCATATACGGAAGATGTGCGCATATACGGAAATTGCGCATATACGGAAGATATGCGCATGTCTTACGTATACCCCTAACTTTTCTGTATGTGCATATCTTCCATATATGCACGTCGTTCATGTATCTGCATCGCATATGTGCAGATTCCATATACAGAAATAACGCATATATGGAATTTGGGTATAATATAGAAGATATGCGCATATCTTCCGTATATGCCCAATTTCCGTATATGCGCTATTTCTGTATATGGAATCTGCGCATCTGCGATGTAGATACATGAATGATGTGCATATACGGAAGATATGCACATACAGGAAAGTTAGGGATATGCGGAAGGCATGCGCATTTATTCCGTATATGTACAGTTTCCGTATATGCGTAATTCCTGTATATGGAATCTGCACATCTGCGATGCAGATACATAAACGACGTGCATATACGGAAGATATGCACATACAGGAAAGTTAGGGATATGCGGAAGATATGCGCATATCTTCTGTATATGCCCAATTTCCGTATATACGCAATTTCTGTAAATGGAATCTGCGCATCTGCGATGCAGATACATGAACGACATGCATAAATGGAAGATACGCACATACAAGAAAGTTAGGGATATACAGAAGACATGCGCATATCTTCCGTATATGTGTAATTTCCGTATATGCGCACATCTTCCGTATATGCACAGTTTCCGTATATGCACAATTCCTGTATATGGAATCTGCGCGTTTGCGATGCGGATATATAAACGACGTGCATATACGGAAGATATGCACATACAAGAAAGTTAGGGATATACGGAAGACATGCGCATATCTTACGTATATGCCCAATTTCCGTATATGCGCACATCTTCCGTATATGCACAGTTTCCGTATATTCCCAATTCCTGTATATGGAATGTGTGCATCTGCGATGTATATACATGAACGTCGTGCATATACGGAAGATATGCACATACATGAAAGTTAGGGATATACGGAAGACATGCACATATCTTCCATATATGCGCAATTTCGATATATGCGCACATCTTCCATATATGCACAGTTTCCGTATATGCGCAATTCCTGTATATGGAATCTGCGCATCTGCGATGCAGATACATGAACGACGTGCATATACGGAATATATACACATATAGGAAAGTTAGGGATATACGGAAGACATGCGCATATCTTCTGTACATGCCCAATTTCCATATATGCGCACATCTTCCGTATATGCACAGTTTCCGTATATGCACAATTCCTGTATATGGAATCTGCGCATCTGGGATGCAGATATATGAACGACGTGCATATACGGAAGATATGCACCTACAAGAAGGTTAGGGATATACGGAATACATGCGCATATCTTCCATATATGCCCAATTTCCGTATATGCGCAGATCTTCTGTATATGCATAGTTTCGGTATATGCGCAATTTTTGTATGTGGAATCTGCGCATCTCTGGTGCAGATACATGAACGACGTGCATATACGGAAGATATGCACATACAGGAAAGTTAGGGATATATGAAAGACATGCGCATATCTTCCGTATATGCCCAATTTCCGTATATGCGCACATCTTCCGTCTATGCACAGTTTCCGTATACGTGAAATTCCTGTATATGAAATCTGCACATCTCCGATGCAGATACATGAACGACGTGCATATAAGGAAGATATGCACATACAGGAAAGTTAGAGATATACGGAAGACATGCACATATCTTCTGTATATGCCCAATTTCCGTATATGCGCACATCTTCCGTATATGCACAGTTTCTGTGTATGCGTAGATACATAAACGAAGATATGTACAATTTCCATATACATGGATTGCACATATACGAAAACTGTGCATATACGGAAGATGTGCACATATACAGAAATTGCGCATATCTTCCGGATATGCACATGTCTTCCGTATATCCCTAACTTTTCTGTATGTGCATATCTTCCGTATATGTACGTTGTTCATGTATCTGCATCGCATATATGCAGAT
This sequence comes from Pinus tabuliformis, assembly GCA_031772625.1. Taxonomy (NCBI): domain Eukaryota; kingdom Viridiplantae; phylum Streptophyta; class Pinopsida; order Pinales; family Pinaceae; genus Pinus; species Pinus tabuliformis. The sequence goes on from CM062819.1 coordinate 989,874,126, forward strand.
TACATATACAGAAATAACGCATATATGGAAATTGGGTATAATACGGAAGATATGCGCATGTCTTCCGTATATGCCCAATTTCCGTATATGCGCAATTTTTGTATATGGTATCTGCGCATCTACGATGCAGATACATGAACGACGTGCATGTATGGAAGATATGCACATATAGGAAAGTTAGGGATATACGGAAGACATGCGGATATCTTCTGTATATGCGCAATTTCCATATATGCGCACTTCTTCCATATATGCACAATTTTCGTATATGCGCAATTCCTGTATATGGAATCTGTGCATCTGCGATGCAGATACATGAACGATGTGCATATACGGAAGATATGCACATTAAGGACAGTTAGGGATATACGGAAGATATGCGCATATCTTCCGTATATACCGAATTTCCATATATGCGCAATTTATGTATATGGAATCTGCGCATTTGCGATGCAGATACATGAACGACGTGCATATACGGAAGATATGCACATACAGGAAAGTTAGGGATATACGGAAGACATGCGCATATCTTCTGTATATGCGCAATCTCCGTATATGCGCACACCTTCCGTATATGCACAGTTTCCATATATTCGCAATTCCTGTATATGGAATCTGCGCATCTGCGATGCAGATACATGAACGACGTGCATATACGGAAGATATGCACATGTCTTCCTTATATCTCTAAATTTCCTGGATGTCTTCCTTATATCTCTAAATTTCCTGTATGTGCATATCTTCCGTATATGCCCAATTTCCGTATATGCGTATATCTTCCGTATATGCGCAATTCCTGTATATGGAATCTGCGCATCTGCGATGCAGATACATGAACGACGTGCATATACGGAAGATATGCACATACATGAAAGTTAGTGATATACGGAAAACATGCGCATATGTTCCGTATATGCCCAATTTCCGTGTATGCGCATATCTTCTGTATATGCACAGTTTCCGTATATGCGCAATTCCTGTATATGGAATCTGCGCATCTGCAATGCAGATACATGAACGACGTGCATATACGGAAGATATGCACATACAGGAAATTTAGGGATATACGAAAGACATGCGCATATCTTCCGTAAATGCCCTCGAATTTCCTGCCTGAGTCCTTAAATTATCAGCTAAACTTTCCTCCTAAAAAGCCACTATAAAATTGGCTGTGATCCTGGGCCTGTTTAGAGCATTGTCAAAGGTGAATATGGCGGAACCAGAGGCAGGGAGAGAAAACTTGAAGGTTGCGCATATACGGAAGATATGCATATACGGAAGACATGCGCATATCTTCCGTATATGTCCAATTTCCGTATATGCGCACATCTTCCGTATATGCATAGTTTCTGTATATGCGTAGGTACATAAACGAAGATATGTACAATTTCCATATAGAGGAATTCCGCATATACGGAAATTGTGCATATACGGAAGATGTGCGCATGTACGGAAGATATGCACATGTCTTCCGTATATCCCTAACTTTTCTGTATGTGCATATCTTCCACATATGCACGTCGTTCATGTATCTGCATCGCATATGTTCAGATTCCATATACAGAAATAGCGCATATATGGAAATTGGGTATAATACAGAAGATATGCGCATATCTTCCGTATATGCCCAATTTCCATATATGCGCTATTTTTGTATATGGAATCTGCGCATCTGTGATGCAGATACATGAATGACGTGCATATACGGAAGATATGCATATACAGGAATGTTAGGGATATACGGAAGATATGCGCTACGGAAGGCATGCGCATATCTTCCGTATATATGCACATATTCCGTATATGCACAGTTTTCGTATATGCGTAATTCCTGTATATGGAATCTGCGCATCTGTGATGCAGATACATAAACGACGTGCATATACGGAAGATATGCACATACAGGAAAGTTAGGGATATACGGAAGATATGCGCATATCCTCCGTATATGCCCAATTTCCGTATATACACAATTTTTGTAAATGGAATCTGCGCATCTGCGATGCAGATACATGAACGACGTGCATATACGGAAGATACGCACATACAGTAAAGTTAGGGATATACGGAAGACATGCGCATATCTTTCGTATATGCGTAATTTCTGTATATGCGCACATCTTCCGTATATGCACAGTTTCCGTATATGCACAATTCCTGTATATCGAATCTGCGCGTCTGCGATACAGATACATAAATGACGTGCATATACGTAAGATATGCACATACAAGAAAGTTAGGAATATACGGAAGACACGCGCATATCTTACGTATTTGCCCAATTTCCATATATGCGCACATCTTCCGTATATGCACAGTTTCCGTATATGCGCAATTCCTATATATGGAATCTACGCATCTGTGATGCAGATACGTGAACGACGTGCATATACGGAAGATATGCACATACATGAAAGTTACGGATATACAGATGACATGCGCATATCTTTCGTATATGCGCAATTTCCGTATATGCGCACATCTTCCGTATATGCACAGTTTCCGTATATGCGCAATTCTTGTATATGGAATCTGCGCATCTGCGATGCAGATACATGAACGACATGCATATATGGAAGATATACACATATAGGAAAGTTAGGTATTTACGGAAGACATTGCTTATATCTTCCGTACATGCCCAATTTTCATATATGCGCACATCTTCCGTATATGCACACTTTCCATATATGCACAATTCCTGTATATGGAATCTGCGCATCTGCGACGCAGATATATGAACGAAGTACATATACGGAAGATATGCACATACAGGAAAGTTAGGGATATACGGAAGACATGCGCATATCTTCCGTCTATGCCCAATTTCCGTATATGTGCATATCTTCTGTATATGCACAGTTTCCGTATATGCGCAATTTCTGTATATGGAATCTGCACATCTGTGATGCAGATACATGAACGACGTGCATATACAGAAGATATGCACATACAGGAAAGTTAGGGATATACGAAAGACATGTGCATATTTTCCATATATGCCCAATTTCCGTATATGCGCACATTTTCCGTATATGCACAGTTTCCGTATATGCGCAATTTCTGTATATGAAATCTGCACATCTGCGATGCATATACATGAACGACGTGCATATACGGAAGATATCCACATACATGGAAGTTAGGGATATACGGAAGACATGCGCATATCTTCTGTATATGCTCAATTTCCGTATATGCGCACATCTTCCGTATATGCATAGTTTCTGTATATGCGTAGATACATAAACGAAGATATGTACAATTTCCATATACAGGGATTGCGCATATACAGAAAGTGTGCATATACGGAAGATGTGCACATATACAGAAATTGCGCATATATGGAAGGTATGCGCATGTCTTCCGTATATCCCTAACTTTTCTCGATGTGCATATCTTCCGTATATGCACATCGTTCATGTATCTGCATCGCATATGTGCAGATTCCATATACAGAAACAACGCATATATGGAAATTGGGCATAATACGGAAGATATGCGCATATTTTCCGTATATGCCCAATTTCCGTATATGCGCAATTTTTGTATATGGAATCTGCACATCTGCGATGCAGATACATGAACGACGTGCATGTACGGAAGATATGCACATACAGGAAAGTTAGGGATATACAGAAGACATGCGCATATCTTCCGTATATGCGCACATATTCCGTATATGCACAGTTTCCGTATATGCGCAATTCCTGTATATGGAATCTGTGCATCTGCGATGCAGATACATGAACGACGTGCATATACGGAAGATATGCACATACAGGAAAATTAGGGATATACGGAAGATATGCGCATATCTTCCGTATATACCCAATTTCCATATATGCGCAATTTCTGTATACGGAATCTGTGCGTCTGCGATGCAGGTACATGGACGACGTGCATATACGGAAGATATGCACATACAGGAAAGTGAGGGATATACGGAAGACATGTGCATATCTTCTGTATATGCGCAATCTCCGTATATGCGCACACCTTCCATATATGCACAATTTCCATATATTCGCAATTCCTGTATATGGAATCTGCGCATCTTCGATGCAGATACATGAACGACGTGCATATATGGAAGATATGCAGATACAGGAAATTTAGGGATATACGGAAGACATGCGCATATCTTCCGTATATGCCCAATTTCCGTACATGGGCACATCTTCCGTATATGCGCAATTCCTGTATATGGAATCTGCGCATCTGCGATGCAGATACATGAATGACATGCATATATAGAAGATATGCACATACAGGAAAGTTAGGGATATACTGAAGACATGCGCATATCTTCCATATATTTCCAATATCCATATATGCCCATATCTTCTGTATATGCACAGTTTCCGTATATGCGCAATTCTTGTATATGGAAATTGCGCATCTGCGATACAGATACATGAACGACGTGCATATACGGAAGATATGCACATACATGAAACTTAGGGATACACGAAAGACATGCGCATATCTTCCGTAAATGCCCAATTTCCGTATATGCGCACATCTTCCATACATGCACAGTTTCCGTATATGCGCAGATACATAAATGAAGATATGTGCAATTTCTATATAAGGGAATTGTGCATATACGGAAGCTGTGCGCATATACAGAAATTGCGCATATACGGAAGATATGCGCAAATCTTCTGTATATCCCTAACTTTTCTGTATGTTCATATCTTCCGTATATGCACGTCGTTCATGTATCTGCATCGTATATGCGCATATTCTATATACAAATATTTTGCACATACGGAAACTATCTGCATCGTATATGCGCAGATTTCATATACAGAAATTGTGCATATACGGAAACTGGGCATAAACGGAAGATATGTGCATATCTTCCGTATATGCCCAATTTCCATATATGCACAATTTTGGTATACAGGAATTGTGCATATACGGAAACTGTGCATATACGGAAACTGTGCATATATGAAAGATGTGCGCATATACGGAAATTGGGCATATACGGAAGATATGCGCATGTCTTCCATATATTCCTAACTTTCTTATATGTGCATATCTTCTGTATATGCATGTCGTTCATGTATCTGCATCGCAGATGCGTAGATTCCATATACAGGAATTGCGCGTATACGGAAACTATGCATATACGGAAGATGTGCGCATATACGGAAATTGCACATATACTGAAGATATGCGCATGACTTCCGTATATCGCTAACTTTCTTGTATGTGCATATCTTCCGTATATGCATGTCGTTCATGTATCTGCATCGCATATGCGTAGATTCCATAAATGGAAATTGCGCATATACGGAAATTGGGCATATACGGAAGATATGCGCATATCTTCCGTATTATGCCCAATTTCCATATATGCGCTATTTCTGTATATGGAATCTGCACATATGCGATGCAGATACATGAACGACATGCATATACGGAAGATATGCACATACAAGAAAGTTAGCGATATACGGAAGACATGCGCATATCTTCCGTATATGCGCACATCATCTGTATATGCACAGTTTTCGTATATGCGCAATTCTTGTATATGAAAATTGTACATATCTTCGTTTATGTATCTACTCATATACAGAAACTGTGCATATACGGAAGATGTGCGCATATACGGAATATATGCGCATGTCTTCTGCATATCCCTAACTTTCCTGTATGTGCATATCTTTCGTATATGCACGTTGTTCATGTATCTGCATCGCAGACAGGGAAAATTTTAAGAACCCCCCCTAAATTTATAAATATAATAAATGGGCGAATCTCCATGGTATATAGGAAAAATGAAAGGCGATTTTATCAATAATATAATATGTATATATAATTTTTTGGCGAATCTCTCACCAGGCATGGCGAATATTTTACTCAATTATAAAATGTTGTAAGATCTTAGCATGTCTTTCACTAAATAATAAAACTTTGTAAAGTCCTAGTGAATCTTAGCGTACGCTACATGCTGGTTTAATTCCCCCATTTAAATAGGATACATTCCAGGTGAATACCATGGGTCAATACCATGTGCCATTTTTATTTTTATTAATTCTAATATTAGGGTTAATAATGGTTTTTTGCATGGTATTAATAACAATCTAGTCCATGGTATTTGTCCCATAGTATTTTGGCCATAGGTTTCACCTAAATATAAACCATTTTTTGAGTGTTCGTAAATATAAGGTGACTTATGGAGTAAATATAAAAAAATGTTTTATTTGTTTACCATACCTCTCGTTTATTTATATTTTTATTAATTTACCATACCTCTTTTACAAATATGGTATTTGGCCCATAGGATTCACTTAAATAAAACCTCTTTCTTGAGCCTCCATAAATAGAATGAGGGTTATGGACTAAATATAAAAAGAGGTTTTATTTATTTACGATACGTCTAGTTTATTTATATTTTTATTTATTTACCATACCTTTTGAGTAAGTATAAAAAGACGTTTTATTTATTTACCATACCTCCACTTTACTTATATTTTTATTTGTTTACACCCTTACATGTATATAAGGTGACTTATGGAGTAAATATAAAAATGTTTTATTTATTTACCATACCTCTCATTTATTTATACTTTTATTAGTTTACCATACCTCTTTTATAAATATGGTATTTGGCCTATAGGATTCACTTAAATAAAACCTATTCTTGAAAATGGGCGAAAGGATTCACTTAAATAAAACCTATTGTTGAAAATGGGCGAATGGAAGGTTGTAAGTCCTAATTTCAAGGGCTAAATTTACCATTTTTACCCTCTCCCTTAAAATAAGGTGGGCTATTTGAGGTGATTTGTAAAAATGTACTATGATACAAAATATTCGCCCACTAAAAATTTAAAACCCCTTAATTTCGCCAAAGGGCGAACATTCGCCCCTAAAATTATCCTTGATCGCAGATGCGCAGATTCCATATACAGGAATTGCGCATATACGGAAACTGTGCATATACGGAAGATATGCGCATATACGGAAATTGGGCATATACGGAAGATATGCGCGTTTTTTCCGTATATCTCTAACTTTCCTGTATGTGCATATCTTCTGTATATGCATGTCACTCATGTATCTGTATCGCAGATGCGCAGATTCGATATACAAAAATTGCGCATATACGGAAACTGTGCATATACAGAAGATATGTGCATATCTTCCGTATATACCCAATTTCCGTATATGCGCAATTTCTGTATATGAAATTGCGCATATACGGAAACTGTGCATATACGGAAGATATGCACATATCTTCCGTATATGCCCAATTTCCGTATATGCGCAATTTCTGTATATGGAATCTACGCATATGCGATGCAGATAGATAAACGACGTGCATATACGGAAGATATGCACATACAAAAGAGTTAGGGATATACGGAAGATATGTGCATATCTTCCGTATATGGCCAATTTCCGTATATGCGCATATCTTCTGTATATGCACAGTTTTCGTATATGCGCAATTACTGTATATGGAATCTGCGCAATAGCGATGCAGATACATGAATGATGTGCATATACGGAAGATATGCACATACTCGAAAGTTAGGGATATACGGAAGACATGCGCATATCTTCCGTATATGCCCAATTTCCGTATATGCGCACATCTTCCATATATGCACAGTTTCCGTATATGCGCAGATACATAAACGAAGATATGTACAATTTCCATATACAGAAATGCGCATATACGAAAACTGTGCATATACGGAAGATGTGCGCATATACGGAAATTGCGCATATACGGAAGATATGCGCATATCTTCTGTATATCTCTAACTTTCCTGTATGTGCATATCTTCCATATATGTACGTCGTTCATGTATCTGCATCGTATATGCGCAGATTCCATATACAGAAATTGTGCATATACTAAAACTGGGCATATACAGAAGATATGCACATATATTTTGTATATGCTCAATTTCCGTATATGCACATATCTTCCATATATGCACAATTTCCGTATATAGGAATTGCGCATAGACGGAAACTGTGCATATATAGAAGATGTGCGCATATACGGAAATTGGGCATATGCAAATGTCTTTCGTATATCCCTAACTTTCCTGTATATAAAATTTGTGCGTATACGATGCAGATACGTGAATGACGTGCATATTCGGAAGATATGCACATACAGGAAAGTTATGGATATACGGAAGACATGCGCATATCTTCCGTATATGCGCATTTTCCGTATATGTGCATATCTTCCGTATATGCACAGTTTTTGTATATGGAATTATTTTAAAAATTGACATTTTGAAAACCAATATCACTATTTTGAAAATCCAAATTTACACATCAAAACAGCTAATATTAACATTTAAAATAAAAACTCACAATGTTTTACTTTAGATTTTACTTATTATTTCAAATTTAATAAAATTAAAGTTTTAAAATTAATAATTATTTTTGAAATCAAAATTCACAACTTCATAATTAAATTTTGGAAATTAATAAATATTTTTAAATCAAAATTCACAACTTCATAATTACCATGGACACTTTTGGAATTGAAAAACTTATTTTTGATAGTGAAATTCACTATTTTTTAATTTAAATTAACAACTTTGAAATCAAAATTTATATTTATATTCACGGTTTGGAGGTTTGAAATTAATGGAATTCACATTTTTGGATTCCAAATACATACTTTTCTCCATCGATATTTCCACTCTCAAAAATCAACATTTCACTTTAGAATATTAACCATTTCAAAATTTAAATTTACAACTTTTAACTTTGTACTTCCTTACTATTTCAATTGTAATTTTATTTTGGTAATCTTAATATTCCCTCTTCTCAAATCACACCCTTAACCCCATAAAACAAAAAAAAATCAATAAAGGTTAAAGAGGTTAAATAACAAGTACATGTTTATTAAATGGGTTGATTCTCACATGTAAAATCTATGGAATATGAACATAAACTATAAACTATAATTCATATATAAAGAAATAAATGAATATTCTAACGCTGAGGATGTGAAAATATATTTAAGCTTTCATATTTTTTTCGATATATATTTTGTTTATACTTAAGAGTCATTGTTGTATGGTAGCTTATGATAAAAATATCTACGGTTACATATTTGTTAAGAGACTTGGTAAGAATATTTTTAAAGTGATATTGGATTGTAATGTGTGGTTGTTGTTAAGTTTGAAAGGCATATGTATTTTTAGACAGATTAACCTTGACGTGCGAGGTATAAGTCTTAAGATTACATTTTAAACATCAAATAAGATATAAATATAAAAGTAACTCAACTTATAAACTTGATAATTTGTAAATAATAAAAACAAAATCCGTTACAACTATTCATCAAAAGTAATGTAACATTGATAGAATACAACATCGTATCCACATAAGGATTTAAAATTCAATGAAGATGTTGTCATAAACACAAATATAAATTTATGTATTTTTATTCAAAATAGTTCCTACTATACATGTTTCTTTTTTACAAAATAGAACTTCTTTTCCAACATAAATAATAGAATCTCATGCCCATAAATGACATAATGGAAAAACAACATCATGATCGATCTAAAGTATGGGTCTATAAGTCACCCTCGTCCCCCTTGGCACTCCTAGGTGGATTTCCAAATTGATATCTCTGCAAAAAATTACAATAATCAATTAGTTGTAAAAATTGAAAGGCATATAATCAATTTCATTAATTCATGATGATATTTTGATCAAATACTCATTCTCACTGTGAGGATTTGAGGCAATGGAGAAGACAACCCTTCCTGGGTAGATGGCGGAGCACTTGGTGACGGATATAGGCATGGCTCAAGGGCGCTGGATAAATGCATGGTGGATGTGAAATAGGGAAAAGGTAGTGGGTGTGGGCGACGATACACCCCCTCGGTTGTACGATAGTGGGAATCACTGTAGGTCGGGGGATTAACCTAGGGGGGAAATTGGAATGTTAAGGGTGGACGATTGAAAAAATGAGAATGGTGGATGATTGAAGGGTAGGGGTGAGCATTGGGAAGGTATTACAGAGCTGGTTATAGGCATGGAAGAATTTACAGAGGAAAAAGGTGGTGGGTGTGGGCGATGATACATCCTAATTGGTTCAACAATAGGGGTGAGCACCCTTGGGGAGGATATTGGGGTGTTAATGGCTGAAGCAATGTTCCCAATGCTAGATCTTTTTTCAATAGCGTGTTCATCAAATAAATGAATTCGATAATTTGGAATGTTGTGAGATGTGGGTCCCTCAGCTGTAACAATAAAAATAGTTTATATAGTCATGCAAATGTGTTGAACATGCTAATATATCGCATTTAACGTAAAACAATGCATAGCATGAAATTTCCATATCAATATTGGGTATAATAGAATCTTGCATTATCTCAGGCGTGTGGTCCACATTTCTTTGTTTTTGAGAAGATGACTCCAATTGTTCATCCATTCTTTTTTTCCTTGCATGAACTCATCCAACCCTTTCAAATTGTAGTATATCTTCTGTATATGCACGTCGTTCATGTATCTGCATCGCATATGTGCAGATTCCATATACAGAAATAGCGCATATATGGAAATTGGGCATAATACAAAAGATATGCGCATATCTTCTGTATATGCCCAATTTCCATATATGCGCTATTTCTGTATATGGAATCTGCGCATCTGCAATGCAAATACATGAGCGACGTGCATATACGGAAGATATGCACATACAGGAAAGTTAGGGAAATACGGAAGACATGCGCATATCTTCCGTATATGTGAAATTTCCGTATATGCGCACATCTTCAGTATATGCACAGTTTCCGTATATGCGCAATTCCTGTATATGGAATCTGCGCATCTGCGATGCAGATACATGAACGACGTGCATATACGGAAGATATGCACATACAGGAAAAGTTAGGGATATACGGAAGACATGCGCATATCTTCCGTATATGCCCAATTTCCGTATATGCGCACATCTTTCGTATATGCACAGTTTCCGTATATGCGTAATTCCTGTATACGGAAATTGTGCATATATGAAAATTGGGCATATACGGAAATTGTGCGTATACCGAAGATATACGCATATACGGAAATTGGGCATATACGGAAGATATGCGCATATCTTCCGTATATGCCCAGTTTCCATATATGCACAATTTCTGTATATGGAATCTGTGCATATACGATGAAGATAGTTTCCGTATATGCACAATTTCTGTATATGGAATCTACGCATATACGATGCAGATACATGAACGATGTGCATATACGAAAGATATGCACATACAGAAAAGTTAGGGATATGCAGAAGATATGCGCATATCTTCCGTATATGCACATATGTTCCGTATATGCGCAATTTCCGTATATGCACAGTTTCTGTATATGCGCAATTCCTGTATATAGAAATTGTACATATCTTCATTTATGTATCTGCGCATATACAGAAACTGTGCATATACGGAAGATATGCATATGTCTTCCGTATATCCCTAACTTTCTTGTATGTTCATATCTTCCGTATATGTACATTGTTCATGTATCTGCATCGCAGATGCGCAGATTCCATATACAAGAATTGCGCATATACGGAAACTGTGCATATACGGAAGATGTGTGCATATACAGAAATTGCGCATATACGGAAGATATGCGCATGTCTTCCGTATATCCCTAACTTTCTAGTATGTGCATATCTTCTGTATATGCACGTCGTTCATGTATCTGCATCGCAGATGCGCAGATTCCATATACAGGAATTGCGCATATACAGAAACTGTGCATATACGGAAGATGTGCGCATATACGGAAATTGGGCATATACGTAAGATATGCGCATGTCTTCCGTATATCCCTAACTTTCCTGTATGTGCATATCTTGCGTATATGCAAGTCGTTCATGTATCTGCATCACAGATGCACAGATTCCATATACAGGAATTGCGCATATACGGAAACTGTGCATATACGTAAGATGTGCGCAGATACGGAAATTACGCATATATGGAAGATATGCGCATGTTTTACGTATATCTCTAACTTTCCTGTATGTGCATATCTTCCGTATATGCATGTCGTTCATGTATCTGCATCGCAGATGCGTAGATTCCATATATAGAAATTGCGCATATACGGAAATTGGACATATACGGAAGATATGCGCATATCTTCCTTATATCCCACACTTTCCTGTATGTGCATATCTTCCGTATATGCACGTCGTTCATGTATATGCATCGCAGATGCGCAGATTCCATATACAGGAATTGCGCATATACAGAAGCTGTGCATATACAGAATATGTGCGCATATACGGAAATTGCGCATATACGGAAGATATGCGCATGTCTTCCGTATATCCCTAACTTTCATGTATGTGCATATCTTTCGTATATGCACGTCGTTCATATATCTGCATCGCAGATGCACAGATTCCATATACAGAAATAACGCATATACGGAAATTGGGCATATACAGAAGATATGCGCATATCTTCTGTACTATGCCCAATTTCCATATATGCGCTATTTCTGTATATGGAATCTACACATATGCAATGCAGATACATGAGTGACGTGCATATACAGAAGATATGCACATACAGAAACGTTAGGGATATATGGAAGACATGCGCATATCTTCCGTATATACGCAATTTCCGTATATGCGCACATCTTCCGTATATGCACAGTTTCTGTATATGCGCAATTCTTGTATATGGAAATTGTACATATCTTCGTTTATGTATCTACGCATATACAGAAATTGTGCATATATGGAAGATGTGCGCATATACGGAAATTGGGCATATACGGAAGATATGCGCATGTGTTCCGTATATCCCTAACTTTCTTGTATGTGCATATCTTCCGTCTATGCACGTCGTTCATGTATCTGCATCGTAGATGCGTAGATTCCATATACAGGAATTGCGTGTATACGGAAACTGTGCATATACGGAAGATGTGCGCATATACGGAAATTGGGCATATACGGAAGATATGCGCATGTATTTCGTATATCTCTAACTTTCCTATATGTACATATCTTCCGTATATGCACGTCGTTCATGTATCTGCATCGCAGATAAGCAGATTCCATATACAAGAATTGCGCATATACGGAAACTGCGCATATACAGAAGATATGCGCATATAAGGAAATTGGGCACATATGGAAGATATGCGCATGTCTTCCGCATATTCCTAACTTTCTTGTATGTGCATATCTTCCGTATATGCACGTCATTCATGTATCTACATCGCAGATGCGCAGATTCCATATACAAGAATTGCGCATATACGAAAACTATGCATATACGGAAGATGTGCGCATATACGGAAATTGGGCATATACGGAAGATATGCGCATGTCTTCCGTATATCCCTAACTTTCCTGTATGTGCATATTTTCCGTATATGCACGTCGTTCATGTATCTGCATCGCAGATGCGCAGATTCCATATACAGGAATTGCGCATATACGGAAACTGTGCATATACGGAAGATGTCCGCATATACGGAAATTGCGCATATACGGAAGATATGCGCATGTCTTCCATATATCCCTAACTTTCCTGTATGTGCATATCTTCCGTACATGCACGTCGTTCATGTATCTTCATCACAAATGCGTAGATTCCATATACAGAAATTGCGCATATACAGAAATTGGGCATATACGGAAGATATGCACCCATACCTATTGGGATTTGGCCACATCGAAGTCCATCTTTCAAATGTTGTTGTTGTCTTTATGAGGAACTACTAGCACAATTGATGATTTGAAACCATCTTCATAGCAAACCAGTTTATTTTCAAGAGATCCTGGATCTTCTACATGATATTTTCTCATCGGTTCTCGATGCAAAATGAAAATAGTACCCTAGAAAGTGGGCACAGTGGCATCAGATAGATCTATCCAAATGCTTCCTCCAAGATCAATTGTCCACTTTTGAGATAAGAGCATTTCCCATGCATCCAAAGCATCAATGACCACTATGTCCATTACCAAACAAATGTCAAGGTGCATTTCTCAAATCTGCTTACCTCCATAGCACCATGGTTTGGACTTTCATAAGGGTGCTAATTTAAGCATTAACACCAATCACATTTCTTCCATGATTTGATTGTATAACTCATTGAATTGATTGATTTACTTGCTTTCTTCGTTCTCATTGCATAAAGTTTCCTTCCTAGTCATAAGGCAGAATCCTCTTATTGTTTTACCCTGACCAAGAAAACACCCGCCATCTTATGTAATCCCTAGTTTTTGTCCTTGGAATTTCAATCAGTTCGATTTATAACCTTAGTAGTCATGTTTTCAACCAATACAAAAAATAGGTCTAGCACGACCATTGGCAACTAGGAGATTTTTGCTCTTATTTTTTGTAGAGTATGTTGTAATGGCATTTGGCTTGTTTGTTGCTTTTTTCTTTGGAATCTTGGTCAGTTTGGTCTTCTATTTTCGGCTAATATAAGAAATAGGCCTAGTGAGGCCGATAGCAGTTAGGAGATTGCCACCCCTGTTTTTGGTTTAGTATGTTGTAAGGGCATTTGGCATGTTCAAAAATATTATGGTGGCAAGAAAGACAAAGTGAACTTCAGTGACCAGTCTACTATCATAACAGAAAGACTTTACGCCTTGCAAGCAGTTTTTGTGTATTGTGCAACAACTTTACATCTTGCAAGCAGTTTTTTTGTATTGTGCAACGACTTTACGCCTTGCAAACAGTTTTTGTGTATTGTGCAACGACTTTACGCCTTGCAAGCAGTTTTTGTGTATTGTGCAACTTTTCTCCTGTAATATAAAAACAAAACTCTTTCATTTTGGAGAGCTGGGAATAATGGTCAATGTATGTATAAAGCAAATGGAAGTTGATAATAACATCATCCTTCAAGTTATGTCAATAATCCTTTAATAAAAGTCATCCACGGCCCATACAAACTATGTTTGAAAGCATGGTTAATGTTATTTTATTGAACTATTTTTGAACGTCATCAAAAGATGGAAAATCTACACTATATACCAGTGTTGTGAACATCCCAATTTTATCTCGAAATCACGATTTTTTGGCCTAGACGATGTTTGCCGATACGATTGCGATTTGATCCTGATTCCTCTGCGATCCTTTTCTAAATTCAGAGCTCATGTAATCCTTGTATATCTGATATGAAGCTCTGTCCTCCCTATCCAGTCTCCCCACACCTGATCACTCCTACGTTCCTTTAATCCTTTGCTCTGTCTCCAATTTTCAAATTTTCCCCCTGTTCATTCTATAGCATAAATAAAATAGCAAGACATGGATGTGACAACAGGTCAGAAAATGACGTAACAGGAAGGAAACAAAATACTTATGGCTAGCTCAAACTTTTCCAAAATAACATGCAAGACTTTAATCTCTCAAATTTTCAATTCTCCAAAGAGCATATTATTGTCCACAAATTGCTGGTGTCACCGAGAGATCAGTTTCCGGGATCTTTTTCCTTTTATGTGACCCTCTCACTTTTCCTCTTGAAGAAAATGAACCAAGTCTTCTATTGTGATAATAAACAAGAATGGGGCTAAGGAAGCACCTTACCTCAAGCCTTGGATGGAGTGGAATTTCCTTGAGGGAGATCTGTTGAGAATAATAGAAAAGAAAGAGGTTATTACCATGGATCTGGTCCATCATATCTAGTCTTAAGGAAATACAATGGTTGCCAACATCTGAAAGAGGAATTTCCAATTTAAGTGATCATATGCTTTGGATAAGTCCAATTTCATCAACGTCCTTGGCCTTCATTGAGATTTCAAAGAGTGAGGTATTTCATGAGCTGAGATTATGCCATCAAGGATCTGTTGCCCCACTATAAAGTTTGTTTGTTTCAACCTAATTATTATGGATGGATCTACAAAGTGGTTGGTTCTAGATGGATCTACAAAGTGAATGTAACAACCCTGGTGAAAATTCCATGTAATAAATGTTAAAAACAATAACCACGGATGAATGAGACACTTATTCCAAGCTGAATGTTGGGAAAGGAATCCTATGGGTGTTCATTTCGTTGTTGATAGCTAGGGAAATTAGCAAAGGAAGTGACACAAGGAAACAATGGTTCATGGCGATTCTCAGATAAGTAAGATAGCCCTACACTTAACTCTGTTGTTTACACTTGTAGGTTACATGTTGATGATGTGTTTGATGAAATTCCTATCATGACTAGTAGGGGTATGGTTAAGGCCTTGATCAACTATTTACTTTTGCATCACTGTTTCCCTATAATTTACTTAATTATGAGCTTTCATTCCATTCTCAGCAGTGGCCTGGGCTTTGGGCTTGAAAAAGCGGCTCAAATCTCAGAGTCGCTGGCACATAATTGGTAAGTTTCATCCACAGTTGCTGGCATGCAGGCCTACGAGGGTGACTCTCTGGTGGCTCCCTTGCCCATAGCATGAGAGTGACTGAACCTTAAATTATCAAGAACAACAGTGGGATCGAGGAACAGGTTGTCTGAGTAAATACCTAAAAAAAACAAGGACCTTGCAGGGTGGATTCGAGATAGTGCTCCAGTATCAGCTAGGATTTCCCAATCTTGGAGAAGTCTGTTCCTATCCAAAAATTGGTTTCTGGCCAATTTGTCCTAGAGCATTGGCAATGGTTCCACCGTGAAAATTGGTCTTCACATCATCTCGGGTATGGAAATTCGAGGGATATACGGAAGATACATGAACGACGTGCATATACGGAAGATATGCACATACAGGAAAGTTAGGGATATACGGAAGACATGCGCATATCTTCCGTATATGCGCAATTTCCGCATATGCGCACATCTTACGTATATGAACAGTTTCTGTATATGCACAATTCCTGTATATGGAATCTGCGCATCTGCGATGCAGATACATGAACGACGTGCATATACGGAAGATACGCACATACATGAAAGTTACGGATATACGGAAGATATGCGCATATCTTCCGTATATGCCCAATTTCCGTATATGCGCACAGTTTCCGTATATGCGCATTTCCTGTATATGGAATCTGCACATCTGCGATGCAGATACATGAACGACGTGCATATACGGAAGATATGCACATACAGGAAAGTTAGGGATATACGGAAGACATGCACATATCCTCCGTATATGCGCATATCTTCTGTATTGCACAGTTTCCGTATATGCGCAATTCCTGTATATGGAATCTGCGCATCTGCGATGCAGATACATGAATGATGTGCATATACGGAAGATATGTACATACAGAAACGTTAGGGATATACGAAAGACATGCGCATATCTTCCGTATATGCCCAATTTCCGTATATGCGCACATCCTCCGTATATGCACAGTTTCCGTATACGCGCAATTCCTGTATATGGAATCTGCGTATCTGCGATGCAGATACATGAACGACGTGCATATACGGGAGATATGCACATACAAGAAAGTTACGGATATACAGAAGACATGCGCATATCTTCCGTATATGCCCAATTTCCATATATGCGCACATCTTCCGTATATGCACAGTTTCTGTATATGCGTAGATACATAAACAAAGATATGTACAATTTCCATATACAGGAATTGCGCATATACGAAAACTGTGGATATACGGAAGATGTGCGCATATACGGAAATTGCGTATATACGGAAGATATGCGCATGTCTTTTGTATATCCCTAATATTCTGTATGTGCATATCTTCTGTATATGCACATCGTTCATGTATCTGCATCGCATATGCGCAGATTCCATATACAGAAATAGCGCATATATGGAAATTGGGCATAGTCCGGAAGATATGCGCATATCTTCCGTATATGCCCAATTTTCGTATATGCGCTATTTCTGTATATGGAATCTGCGCATCTGCGATGCAGATATATGAACGATGTGCATATACGAAAGATATGCACATACATGAAAGTTAGGGATATACGGAAGACATGAGCATATCATCCGTATATGCGCAATTTCCTTATATGCGCACGTCTTCCGTATATGCACAGTTTCTGTATATGCAGAAGACGTGTGCATATACGGAACTGTGCGCATATATGGAAATTGCGTATATACGGAAGATATGCGCATGTATTCCATATATCCCTAACTTTTCCCTCCCGTATATGCCCAATTTTTGTACATATACGGGAACGACGTGCATATATGGAAGATATGCACATACAGGAAAGTTAGGGATATACGGAAGACATGCGCATATTTTCCGTATATGCGCAATTTCCGTATATGCGCACATCTTCCGTATATGCACAGTTTCCGTATATGCGCAATTCCTGTATATGGAATCTACGCATCTGCGATGTAGATACATGAACGACGTGCATATATGGAAGATATGCACATACAGGAAAGTTAGGGATATACGGAAGACATGCGCATATTTTCCGTATATGCCCAATTTCCGTATATACGCACATCTTCCGTATATGCACAGTTTCTGTATATGCGCAATTCCTGTATATGGGATCTGCGCATCTGTGATGCAGATACATGAACGACATGCATATATGGAAGATATGCACATACAGGAAAGTTAGGGATATACGGAAGACATGTGCATATCTTCCATATATGCCCAATTTCTGTATATGCGCATATCTTCTGTATATGCACAGTTTCCGTATATGTGCAATTCATGTATATGGAATCTGCGCATCTGCGATGCAGATACATGAACGATGTGCATATACGAGAGATATGTACATACAGGAAAGTTAGGGATATACGAAAGACATGCGCATATCTTCCGTATATGGAGGATATGCACATAGAGGAATGTTAGGGATATACGGAAGACATGCGCATATCTTCCGTATATGCGCAATTTCCGTATATGCGCACATCTTCCGTATATGCGCAATTCCTGTATATGGAGATTGTACATATCTTCGTTTATGTATCTACGCATATACAGAAACTGTGCATATACGGAAGATGTGCGCATATACGGAAATTGCGCATATACGGAAAATATGCGCATGTCTTCTGTATATGCATATCTTCCGTATATACGCAATTTCCGTATATGCGCAACCTTCAAGTTTTCCCTCCCTACCTCTGGTTCCGCCATATTCACCTTTGACAATGCTCTAAATAGGCCCAGGATCACAACGTATTTTACAGTGGTTTTTCAGGAAGAAAGTTTAGCTGATGATTTAAGGACTCAGGCAGGAAATGCGAGGGCATTTACGGAAGATATACGCATGTCTTTCGTATATCTCTAACTTTCCTGTATGTGCATATCTTCCGTATATGCACGTCGTTCATGTATCTGCATCGCAGATGCGCAGATCGCATATACAGGAATTGCGCATATACGGAAACTGTGCATATACAGAAGATATGTGCATATACGGAAATTGGGCATATACGGAAGATATGCACATGTCTTCCGTATATCCCTAACTTTCCTGTATGCGCATATCTTCCGTATATGCACGTCATTCATGTATCTGCATCACAGATGCGCAGATTCCATATATAGGAATTGCGCATATACGGAAGATGTGCGCATATACGGAAATTGGGCATATACGGAAGATATGCGCATGTCTTTCGTATATCCCTAAATTTCCTGTATGTGTATATCTTCCGTATATGCACGTCGTTCATGTATCTGCATCGCAGCTGCGCAGATTCCATATACATGAATTGGAAATATATGGAAACTGTGCATATATGGAAGGTGTGCACACATACGGAGATTGCGCATATATGGAAGATATGTGCATGTCTTCCGTATATCCCTAAATTTCCTGTATGTGCATATCTTCCGTATATGCACGTCGTTCATGTATCTGCATCGCAGATGCGCAAATTCCATATACAGAAATTGCGCATATACGGAAATTGGGCATATACGGAAGATATGCGCATATCTTCCGTATATCCCTAACTTTTCTGTATGTGCATATCTTCCGTATATGCAGGTCGTTCATGTATCTGCATCGCAGATGCACAGATTCCATATACAAGAATTGTGCATATACGGAAACTGTGCATATACGGAAGATGTGCGCATATATGGAAATTGCGCATATACGGAATATATGCACATGTCTTCCGTATATCCCTAACTTTCCTGTATGTGCATATCTTCCATACATGCACGTCGTTCATGTATCTGCATCGCAGATGCGCAGATTCCATATACAAAAATTGCGCATATACGGAAATTGGGCATATACGGAAGATATGCGCACATCTTCCGTATTATGCCCAATTTCCATATAGGCGCTATTTCTGTATATGGAATCTGCACATCTGCGATTCAGATACATGAACGACGTGCATGTACGGAAGATATGCACATACAGAAAAGTTAGGGATATACGGAAGACGTGCGCATATCTTCCGTATATGCGCAATTTCTGTATATGTGCACATCTTCCGTATATGCATAGTTTCCATATATGCGCAATCCCTGTATATGGAAATTGTACATATCTTCATTTATGTATCTACGCATATACAAAAACTGTGCATATACGGAAGATTTGCGCATATACGGAAATTGGGCATATACGGAAGATATGCGCATGTCTTCCGTATATCCCTAACTTTCCTGTATGTGCATATCTTCCGTATATGCACGTCGTTCATGTATCTGCATCGCAGATGTGCAGATTTCATATACAAGAATTGCGCGTATACGGAAACTGTGCATATACGGAAGATGTGCACATATACGGAAATTGGACATATACGGAAGATATGCGCATGTCTTTCGTATATCCCTAACTTTCTTATATGTGCATATCTTCCGTATATGCACGTCGTTCATATATCTGCATCACAAATGCGCAGATTCCATATACAGAAATTGCGCATATATGGAAACTGTGCATATACAGAAGATATGCACATATACGGAAATTGGGCATATATAGAAGGTATTCACATGTCTTTCGTATATCCCTAACTTTCTTGTATGTGCATATATTCCATATATGCATGTCGTTCATGTATCTGCATTGCAGATGCGCAGATTCCATATACAGGAATTTTGCATATACGGAAACTGTGCATATACGGAAGATGTGTGCATATATGGAAATTGGGCATGTACGGAAGATATGCGCATGTCTTCCGTATATCTATAACTTTCCTATATGTGTAGATCTTCCGTATATGCACGTCGTATCTGTATCGCAGATGCGCAGATTCCATATACAGGAATTGCGCATATATGGAAACTGTGCATATATTTAAGATGTGCGCATACGGAAATTGCGCATATACGGAAGATATGCGCATGTCTTCCGTATATCCTTAACTTTCATGTATGTGCATATCTTCCGCATATGCACGTCGTTCATGTATCTGCATCGTAGATGCGCAGATTCCATATACAAGAATTGCGCATATACGGAAACTGTGCATATACGGAAGATGTGCGCATATACGGAAATTGGGCATATACGTAAGATATGCGCATGTCTTCCGTATATCCCTAACTTTCTTGTATGTGCATATCTTCCGTATATGCACATTGTTTATGTATCTGCATCGCAGACGCGCAGATTACATTTACAAGAATTGTGCATATACGGAAACTGTGCATATACGGAAGATGTGCGCATATACGGAAATTACTCATATACGGAAGATATGCGCATGTCTTCAGTATATCCCTAACTTTCCTGTATGTGCGTATCTTCCGTATATGCACGTCGTTCATGTATCTGCATTGCAGATGCGCAGATTCCATTTACAGAAATTGCACATATACCGAAATTGGGCATATACGGAAGATATGCGCATATCTTCCGTATATCCCTAACTTTCCTGTATGTGCATATCTTCCGTATATGCACGTCGTTTATGTATCTGCATTGCAGATGCGCAGATTCCATATACAGGAATTACGTATATACGGAAACTGTGCATATACGGAATATGTGCGCATATACGAAAGATATGCGCATGCCTTCTGTATATCCCTAACTTTCCTGTATGTGCATATCTTCCGTATATGCACGTCATTCATGTATTTGCATCGCAGATGCGCAGATTCCATATACAGAAATAGCGCATATATAGAAATTGGGCATATACAGAAGATATCCGCATATCTTTTGTATTATACCCAATTTCCATATATGTGTTATTTCTGTATATGGAATCTACACATATGCGATGCAGATACATGAACGACGTGCATATATGGAAGATATGCACATACAGAAAAGTTAGGGATATACGGAAGACGTGCGCATATCTTCCGTATATGCGCACAACTTCCGTATATGTACAGTTTCCGTATATGTGCAGTTCCTTTATATGGAAATTGTACATATCTTCGTTTATGTATATACGCATATATAGAAACTATGCATATACGGAAGATGTGCGCATATACGGAAATTGCGCATATACGGAAGATATGCGCATGTCTTCCGTATATGCATATCTTCCGTATATACGCAATTTCCGTATATGCGCAACCTTTAAGTTTTCCCTCCTTGCCTCTGGTTCCGCCATATTCACCTTTGACAATGCTCTAAACAGAACGAGGATCACAGCCTATTTTACAGTGGTTTTTCAGGAGGAAAGTTTAGTTGATGATTTAAGGACTGAGGCAGGAAATTCGAGGGATATACAGAGGATACATGAACGACGTGCATTTACGGAGGATATGCACATACAGGAAAGTTAGGGATATACGGAAGACATGTGCATATCTTCCGTATATGCGCAATTTCCGTATATGCGCACATCTTCCGTATATGCACAGTTTCCGTATATGCACAATTCCTGTATATGGAATCTGCGCATCTACGATGCAGATACATGAACGACGTGCATATACGGAAGATATGCACATACAAGAAAGTTAGGGATATACGGAAGACATGCACATATCCTCCGTATATGCGCATATCTTCTGTATATGCACAGTTTCCGTATATGCGCAATTCCTGTATATGGAATCTGCGCATCTGCGATGCAGATACATGAACGATGCGCATATACGGAAGATATGTACATACAGAAAAGTTAGGGATATACGAAAGACATGCGCATATCTCAGAGTCGTTGGCACATAATTGGTAAGTTTCATCCACAGTTGCTGGCATGCAGGCCTACGAGGGTGACTCTCTAGTGGCTCCCTTGCCCATAGCATGAGAGTGACTGAACCTTAAATTATCAAGAACAACAGTGGGATCGAGGAACAGGTTGTCTGAGTAAATACCTAAAAAAAACAAGGACCTTGCAGGGTGGATTCGAGATAGTGCTCCAGTATCAGCTAGGATTTCCCAATCTTGGAGAAGTTTGTTCCTATCCAAAAATTGGTTTCTGGCCAATTTGTCCTAGAGCATTGGCAATGGTTCCACCGTGAAAATTGGTCTTCACATCATCTCGGGTATGTAAATTCGAGGGATATACGGAAGATACATGAACGACGTGCATATACGGAAGATATGCACATACAGGAAAGTTAGGGATATACGGAAGACATGCGCATATCTTCCGTATATGCGCAATTTCCGCATATGCGCACATCTTACGTATATGAACAGTTTCCGTATATGCACAATTCTTGTATATGGAATCTGCGCATCTGCGATGCAGATACATGAACGACGTGCATATACGGAAGATACGCACATACAGGAAAGTTACGGATATACGGAAGATATGCGCATATCTTCCGTATATGCCCAATTTCCGTATATGCGCACAGTTTCTGTATATGCGCATTTCCTGTATATGGAATCTGCACATCTGCGATGCAGATACATGAACGACGTGCATATACGGAAGATATGCACATACAGGAAAGTTAGGGATATACGGAAGACATGCACATATCCTCCGTATATGCGCATATCTTCTGTATATGCACAGTTTCCGTATATGCGCAATTCCTGTATATGGAATCTGCGCATCTGCGATGCAGATACATGAACAATGCGCATATACAAAAGATATGTACATACAGAAAAGTTAGGGATATACGAAAGACATGCGCATATCTTCCGTATATGCCCAATTTCCGTATATGCGCACATCTTCCGTATATGCACAGTTTCCGTATATGCACAATTCCTGTATATGGAATCTGCGCATCTGCGATGCAGATACATGAACGACGTGCATATACGGAAGATATGCAGATAGAGGAAAGTTAGGGATATACGGAAGACATGCGCATATCTTCCGTATATGCCCAATTTCCGTATATGCACATATCTTCTGTATATGCACAGTTTCCATATATGCGCAATTCCTGTATATGGAATCTGCGCATCTACTATGCAGATACATGAACGATGTGCATATACAGAAGATATGTACATACAGGAAAGTTAGGGATATACGAAAGACATGCGCATATCTTCCGTATATGCCCAATTTCCGTATATGCGCACATCTTCCGTATATGCACAGTTTCCGTATACGCGTAATTCCTGTATATGGAATCTGTGCATCTGCGATGTAGATACATGAACGACGTGCATATACGGAAGATATGTACATACAGGAAAATTAGGGATATACGGAGTATATGTACATACAGGAAAGTTAGGGATATACGGAAGACATGCGCATATCTTCCGTATATCCCCAATTTCTGTATATGCGCACATCTTCCGTATATGCACAGTTTTTGTATATGCGTAGATTCATAAACGAAGATATGTACAATTTCCATATATAGGGATTGCGCATATACGGAAACTGTGCATATACGAAAGATGTGCGCATATACGGAAATTGCGTATATACGGAAGATATTCGCATGTCTTCCGTATATCCCTAACTTTTCTGTATGTGCATATCTTCTGTATATGCACGTCGTTCATGTATCTGCATCTCATATGTGCAGATTCCATATACAGAAATAGCGCATATATGGAAATTGAGCATAGTACGGAAGATATGCGCATATCTTACGTATATGCCCAATTTCTGTATATGCGCTATTTCTGTATATGGAATCTACGCATCTACGATGCAGATATATGAAGGACATGAATATACGAAAGATATGCACATACATGAAAGTTAGTGATATACGGAAGACATGCGCATATCTTCCTTATATGCGCAATTTCCGTATATGCGCACATCTTCCGTATATGCACAGTTTCTGTATATGCGGAAGATGTGCGCACATAATTGGTAAGTTTCATCCACAGTTGCTGGCATGCAGACCTATGAGGGTGACTTTAGGTCTCTGGTCGCTCCCTTGCCCATAGCATGAGAGTGATTGAACCTTAAATTGTCAAGAACAACAGTGGGATCGAGGAACAGGTTGTCTGAATGGTTGACTTGTCTCTTGGTATTCTAAGTAACTTGAAGGTTGAACTTGGAGGGAAAACAGTAGAAATAGATGTTGAGGTAATCGACCGAAATCTCGATTACAACATCCTATTGGGAAGACCATGGATATATGCTATGGCTGCTGTTGTGTCAACCTATTTTAGGAAGATTGCATTTCCCTTTCAAGGAGGGATTACAATCGTCGATCAACAAAACTTCCTCCCCAATGGTTCTCAAGTTACAAGAAGCATTCCAATGATCCATGGAAGCCCCTATTCGCTTCAAAATATCGGAGTAGGCCTACTAAAAGATCCTATATTAATGGGAACTTTCGCCCTTCCACTTCCAATCAATTTGGCGGAAGTAGCATCGGTAGAAACCTGCAATATGATATCTTCTAAACAGATCTCAGAAAACGATATCGACATGGATCATGCGCAGGTTTTGCCTCCAAGCCCAACAGAAATATTGTAGCAATCAATGTTCCTAGCATGGGAGGAAAACCCAAATCAATGCTCATCAAGCGTTTGGATAGATAGGTCTAAGGAATATGGTACCCCTTCAGATCCTTGGTCGCGAGTGCATGTCACCGACGAAGGAATTGTTCAATCAATGGTAATTGAAGGGGCACCATGGGATGATTACCACCATCGTTCCCTTCTTCCGGATTGTGAAGAAAATACTCCTAATGACCTTTATCATCCTTCAGTTTTTGATTTCCTATCAAATACTGTAAACACGGTGGATTCCGAGCGAAACTTGTCCAACATTGAAGAGACTATCGCCATAAATATCTCGACCAAAACAGATGTTGTAGAGAATATTTATGTTGGCAAATGTTGTTCTCCTTCAGAACTGGAAATATATAACAATCTTTTTCGTGAATTCAGAGATATCTTTGCTTGGATCATATAGTGAAATGCCAGGCATTGAATCGAGTATCGTTGAACACGAAATCAAGATGTATCCAGATGTCAAACCAGTACGACAACAGCTACGGCAGGTGCACCCCAAGAAAGCCGCTGCCATTAAGGCAGAAGTTGAAAAAATTCTGCATGCTGGTTTCATTTACCCAGTTCCTCTAACCGATTAGGTATCGAATATTGTCCCTGTTATGAAAAAACAAGGAACAATTAGAGTGTGTGTCGATTATAGGGATGTAAATCAAGCTTGTCCAAAAGACAACTACCCTACACCCTTCATCGACTAGATAATTGATGAATGCGCCGGATGCGAAATCTTTTCATTCGTGGATGGATTCTCCGGGTATAATCAAATAAATATCCACCCACAGGACCAGTCAAAGTCTGCGTTTATTTTTCCGTGGGGCACATTCGCATATCGAAAATTACCCTTTGGTTTAAAGAACGCAGGGGCGAATTTTCAGAGGGCAATGAATTATGCCTTCCATGACATCAAAAACATCATTCAACCATACCTCGATGACCTACCGGCTCATTCGCGAAAGCGGACTGATCATCCACAGCATTTAAGAGCAATATTTCTACGTTGTCGACACTACAAGATACGACTCAATCCACACAAATGTGTATTTTGTGTCAGTTCTGGTCGTTTACTTGGCTTTGTAGTCTCGAAAGACGGGATTCGTCTCGACCCATGTAAGGTTCAGGCAATCATAAATTTGCCTCCACCTTCAAATTTGCTTCAGATTCAGAAACTCCAAGGGAAAGCAAACTTTTTGAGGAGGTTCATTCCAAATTACGCCGAACTTGCTAAAGGTTATACGCATCTTTTGAAAAAGGAAGTACCCTTTGTCTGGGATCAGGTTGCACAAGCTTCCTCTGATGCTTTAAAAGAATCCCCAATGAAAGCATCATTAATGTATGCTCATGATTATCAAAAAGACTTTAACCTGTATTTGGCTGCCGCGGTACATCCATCGCAATGGTTTTAGTTCAAGAAGACAACAGAATTGAACATCCTATATCTTATTTGAGTAAGAACTTAAATGATACAGAAAGAAAATATTCTTATGTTGAAAAGCTAGCGCTCACAGCTGTTCAAGCGATACAGAGATTTCGACACTATGTCCTCTTTCGAAAAACTACCATTCTGTCAGATTGCAACCCCATGACTTATATATTGTCACGACAGTTGCTGGGGGGCAAATATTCAAAATGGATAGCAATTCTACAAGATTTTGATCTGGAATTTGTAAAATCCAAATCAAAGAAAGCTCTGGTTTTTGCAGAATTATTATGCGATCTCCCATCGTCGTCCAACGATGAAACATCCCAAGAAACGATCGTGGACGAAAATTTGTTTCTGATATCTTCAAGCAATCTGTGGTATGGGGATATAATCATTTATCTCCAAACCCAAAAATATAGGCCAAATACCTCTCGCTCTGAACAAAAACATATTCGATACCAAGCAAAAGACTACATGATCGTCGGTGATACACTTTACCGTCATAGTATCGATACGGTTCTGAGAAGGTGCCTCACCCATGAGGAGGCCGAAAAAGTCCCGAATGATTGCCATTCGGGCGCGTGTGGGGGGAATCAATCCGGTTATGCTACAGCACAAAAAATTTTACGAGCAGGATACTTCTGGCCAACAATGTTCAAATATTGCATAATCGCTATCAGAAGTTGCCATGCTTGTCAAATTTTCGATAGCAAAACCAGAAGACCACCCGCACCTCTGCAACCAATAGTTGCTGTCGGGCCATTCGCTAAATGGGGCATCGATTTCATGACATGTAACCCCACCTCGACCGGGGGGCATGGGTATATCATAGTCGCAGTTGACTATTTTACCAAATGGGCCGAGGTGATGCCTACATTAGATAATACTGGTGAAACAGCTGCCCTCTTCTTTTTCAATCATGTAGTCGCCAGATTCTGCGTCCCAAAAGCTATAGTCACAGATCATGGATCACATTTTCGCAATCACATGATGGTCGAATTAGCTGCCAAACTAGGGTTGTCTCACGAAAGCTCTACTCCATATTACTCGCAAGCCAATGGACAAGTTGAAGCAATCAACAAGGTCCTGAAGCACATGCTGCAAAGGATGATTGGAGTTCACAAAAGAAGTTGGCACCTAATCCTGTACTCAGCCTTGTGGGCTTACCGAACATCGGTAAGGAATGCAACCGAGTTTACACCTTTCCAACTGGTATATGGCCTGGAAGCAGTCTTACCAATCCAGTGTGAAATCTCGTCCCTCAAACTCGCAATTGACCTTCTCCCCGGAACTTCAGAAGAGGAGGCTCGTTTCTTGGAACTAATCCAATTGGATGAAACCCGTCGTGATTCTGCTTTAGCTAACGAAGCCCATAAGAAACTTGTCAAAGCGCAGTTCGACAAGAATGTCAAACCCCGTGTCTTCTCAGAAGGTGACTTGGTCTTGCTTTATGACCAAGAATCCGATAAATTGGGGGCACGTAAATTCAAGTCTTTATGGATGGGCCCCTATATTGTTAAACGAGTGTTAGCAAAAGGAGCCTACGAGTTAATGGATTATGACGGGATTCCACTGGCACAACCTCGTAACGGGTTGTACCTCAAGCGTTACTATGCGTGATTCAATATAGTAACCTATATGCTTTTGTTATGTTTTTGTTTTCGCTAAAGTGTTTTTTTTGGTCAAGTAATCCACTTTCTACATTTATTGCAGATGTCAAACCTATTGGAGTCATGTGTTGGATATGTCGACGGAGCGAGTCGTAGTTCGCAGAACCTATCTTCCGCGGCATGGGCCATTTTTGATCCAAGCGGCGAGTTAGTAAGTTTCAGAGGGGTATGTATTGGTCGATCAACGAATAACATCGCTGAATATAACACATTAATAGAACTTCTCTCTGATGCCATCACACATGGTATACGCCGACTGATTGTCAGGCTAGACTCACAACTCGTTATACTACAACTCACTGGTATCTACTCTGTCTGAAATCTAGCTATTTATCGCATGTTCCTAAGGCTTAAGATTTTGGGAAGACAATTTGATTTTATTCAATATCAGCATATTTCCAGAACCTTAAACACATTAACTGACTCATTGGAAAATTATGTGTTAGATAGACATTTGCAACATTTATAAAAAGAAGCATACCATCAATATTTGCATTTGGATCATATAACTTAACCAAAATAAAGCTTCGAAAATCAAAAATATATATATATAACTGTTTATGGTTTACACATAATGTTCTGTAACCAAGAAAAAAGTGGTCAAATGACCAAAAACTCAAAGCGCTAGGGGGCACCCTAGTCTAATGATGCTCGTGATAGCAAGTCACAACCTGTGCGATCATGCGTAAGAGCCGAGTCCATCGTCTTGGCACACCAGTAGTATGTCGCTGCAACCTCAAGGGCAGCTCATCAGTCCTCACATCTAGAATACCAAGAGTGAGGCCCTCAATATGTTCTTGTAATGTTGTGAGAGTCTCGGCCGCATCGAGGTCGCGAAGGATAGCCCTTCCAAGAGCCTCTCCTGCTGGGGCGGAAGCTGGCACTCTCAGGCATACTACTGGCCGAACGGGACCAACATCTGCATGAACGCATGAGTTTGATTAAGTCTTGACAGAATAAAGCATAAGGACATTATAAAAGAAAAACGATAAACAGGGATATGGTCAAAGAATTTACCAATGGCTCCCCACTGTTCGTCAACCGGCAGTACTAAATCTGGATCACCCCGGAAGTCCATACCAGCATATGGATACTCGGAATAAACCATCTCCTGACGATCAAACCACCCAAAGAAGGTATCAGAAAAGGAAATCTGATACTGACCAACATGCCTAGACATATGGTCGACCCATCTTTGCATACGTGGTTCAGTCGGTGAAGGTAAATTGAGTGCAATATACTGCGGCTGCATTAGTGGTATCTTTTCCAAGGCAAAGGCGGTCAAGATAGAACCATAACCAAAGTTCTTCAACCTCCCACTCTTCAACTTGGTCAACTATTCTTTCATCACAAGAAGTACTGCGTCGCACGAGTTGAACACCTTCGGTTGGAGACTTTCCAAGGCATACTGCATCTAAGATTGGTTGGCTACATGAAGAGCCGCACCACCAGCCATCCTACCAAAAGTGAACAGAATAGTCCTGAGGGACCTGTCAGTGACATCGCAGATGATTATCTTGCCGTCCTTACTCAGCTGAGATCCCTCTCTGCAATACCGGCGAACTTAATCTCTCACAGATTCACCTCCTCAGGCCGAACCTGATAAAGAGATGGGGGCACCCCGCCTCGAAAAGCCAGTCAAGAAATAGATGTCCACCACAGTCAAGGGATGGATTTGCCCCTAATCTGGAACACCTAGTTGATAGGATCCTAAGCATCGAGCAAATACTGCAGCAAGTTGATTTGTTGTCTCATGCTAGAAATGCGGAAAAACTTCAGCAAGCCACAGTTCCGCAGTGCGTTTACTGTAACCGGATCATGTAAAGCAAGCATGTCCTCTTCTTCATGCTCACGTTCTCGCCATGTAATAGTCATCTTGCTCCAAAAATCTCTGAAAACAAACAAGAGAAGAGTTAGATCCTGATTTTGGTAAGAAACAGGCAAAATTTCCATCAAAAACTGTGCATAAAATTTCTTCCTTGTGCCCATCGCACCTACAGTAGTGCTCTGGGTGCATTGCATGTCAAATGACCAGTAGACAGGCCAACATCCAACGCACCTTTCGATACATAAGGGGTGCGCTGAAGCCAAGGTGAGTTTTTCAAACCCCAGAGGCTCAGAAAAACCAGGAATCAAGCTCATAATGCAAAATGGAAAGCATGAAATGAAAGAGCTCAAGTTTAGCTCCTACCTGGTCCAGACGGCGCCGAGAATCATCCACAGAATCTCCCGAAATCAGCTGATGAAAATCAAGGGGGGAAAGCACCTCCAAAGCTCCAACAAACCAAAGTTCAAATGAAATGGTAAAATGAGAGGTAAAAGCACTTTTACATTACTTTTTACGTAATTCGAGTAAAATATTAGTGTTCTAACTCATTTTTCAAACATGTATTGTTCATTTCTAACTAGTTTGATGAAGAAATTGAAAATGCAGTACAATCTTTGAAAGAACAAAGCTATTTATGGCAAAGTCAAGAATTGACCGTTGCATCGACCAGTTTTAGCGCATAGTTCAAGCTCGTTAAAAAATAAACATAAGCCATGAGCAAATGTTTCCCCCCGCATTTTAAGCTCATTAAAAAATTAACTATTTCCCGGTAAATAACCATCGTGAATGTAGTACTTCAGCCTTTAAAAGCCTTGGTCATGTTCTCATCATCACCTCCACTCTGTATTGGCCGATCATTCACCTCCATTTGATTGTTTACCTCTTTTGAGGAACAGCTGCGAAGAGTGATCTCACTAGCCATCCTTGTAACAATGCCGTGATTGGAAAATTCCAAACCTTACCTGGAATCAGCTGCTACCCAATTTTATCACTCATTCCTCAAAAGACAAGTCTCCTTTAAGCTCTTTTCAACTGACTCGTAAAATATGAAAAGATTGTTGAGCCATTGGCCTCTCCAGCTCGTTAAAGGGACCGGAAGTGTTATCCCTCCCTTAGATTTTAATCTTTTTGGACTTGAGGGATTATTACACAAAAAGATCGAGCGCTTGTTTTGTTCGGCTCGTTAAAAGTATCGAAAATTCATCCCTTCTGTATTGTTTTATACTTTTTCAGACTTAAGAGATTAGATGACGAAAAAGGAATTTTGGAGTTTCCTTTACGTTCCTTTTCAGACTCTCTAAAATTGAAAAGGACCGAGTTATCTTTGTTGTTAAACTCGTTAAAACTTAATAGCGACAAACTTGTCCATCGCAGACAAGGACGAGTTTCACTATCACTAGGCTCGTTAAAACATAGCGATGGGTTTGCCCGAAGGGCAAATTATAGAACAAGCATATGTTATCCTCCTCAAGCTTGACAAAAATAAAGAGGTACTGGTCAGCAATGACTGGGGAAAAATTGGGAAGAAAACTTGAAGAAACTTTGTTGGTAGCAAGTCGCTCTTGAACATGACACTTTCACTCCGCATCCAAGTCGGGTTGGGTTGTTTCATTCACCAGTCACATCACCATGGTCCCATCACACCATCCACATTTGGGGTTAATGCTACCAGTCCATCACGTCAGTGTCGCCGATATGTTCAAGAGAAGTCATTCAGAGAATTCACCTGTGTCTCACCCGCTACAATACATTTACACTCCATTCTTTCATGACCGCCACCCTGAACCTTATGTCATCAGATTGTTTTCACCTCCATTAAAATCATTTGCTCCGTTCCGTGTCATTGATGTGGGATTCATTAAGGCCCTCCTGTGACGGATCGCTTCTTGTCGACATCAGCTCATTATCCAAGAAGTCAATCTAGGAACACCCCATTCAGTACTTTGAAGCTTGCATGCCTCAATGGCAAGTTTCTCACTTCCGGCGACAGGTTTACATCAATGACCTTCGACCGAAAGATTTTGCGTGGTGTTCGACGCCAAGTCCTTTATTCACACCACGTGAATTGTACTGCAGTACCTTGAGGGTCATTATCATTATCGGTGATTCCTCTCGCGCCTGTTAACAGCTTACATCATTGGCTGGTAATCGGGCGATGTATTTCCATGTTCGACTCCAGAACATCTCTCACATGGATAGACTTGTACTTCGAGTGAAGATCGAACAAGATTGAAGACCTCGGATCTAGTTTCATCCATCCGGGCTGCGATATATATTCAGGGAAATAAAGACATCAAATGTACATTATTGCTGCACAGGTGATCATCCAATCAAAGGGATGATGGCTCTACCAGAATCATCAGTCTACACTCAGACGATTGTCTGTCCTATGTACATGAAAATGAATTTATAAAGCTGAGCATGGGAATGCCCGCCTCGGCTAGATCATGAAAATTTATGAAGATAATGTATTGTATTGTATCTTACTACAGGTCTCCTCCCAGCTTGAAAGAACTTTGGATCCTCATAATAAAGCATTTCACCCGACATCAAAAGATTAACGACCTCATGCTTTAGGGGGCAACTATTATAGACATTTTTGGGCACTACAACCTCAATCATGAAATGTACATAAACCAAGGGCTCCTAAGTTCCTAAAAGTGTTGTTCTAACCCCTAAAGGAACAAGGTCATCTGATTACAGCTTCTCCCAGAAGTTCTCCATGAAAAACTGCTCAGAACTGGTCAAAACAAGATCATTTCAGCTGCTCCATAGGCAAAGTGTGTTGCATCTCATCTAAATACAATGTGTGGGTGCGTTGCATTTTAAAAAGCCCTTCTATGGGGTGCGATGGGCGAGAAGTGACAAATGGCAGTGTCATTCCACGAAGTGGAGAGGCATGGAAACTTCCAGAAACTTCTCCTCTGACACTTGCCTCTCTGAATTCGCCCAAGGATGAGTAAGAGATCATCAATCTCCAAGTGGAAGCAAGAACTATCAGAGGGAAGACACTAATCAAATCACAAGCTGACTCATCTCCCTTACAGATATCTATATATGGATCCCTCATCCCAGAGATCCAGGGGCTGGAATTTTGCATATTGTAAGGAATTGTTGTTGGTTTCTTGAGACAACATCAGAGTGTTGGGTGATCTAAGCTTTGTATGAGGTGAAGAGGGGCTTCCTTGCTGAGAGGATGATGTTGGATCAGAACAACTGGTTGTAACTCCCTTGGCTCTTTCTTGTTTATCAATAAAAGCTATTCAAGTTTTCCTCCATACTCTTGTGTCCTTTATGTTTTATGCGTTTGTATGGTCAATTTACATCTGATCCTAGATTGTTTATGATTATAGATCCATGTTCTTGTATAGTGCTATGCTACTGTGATCTTACAGGTACTCTTTGAAGCTGGGCGTACAAGGGAGCAAGTAGCGAAAGACTATTAAGAGAGAGAGGAATCGAACTAGGAGATTAGCGCAAGACAAAGGTTGGTCTTCCTTGTTCTTCTCTCATCTATATTTCATAAAGGAAAAACAGAAGTAGCTTTACTTTGTTTGTTTCTAAGGTAGCTACCACACCTTAGTGGGATAAGTAGTTCTGTGTAGACACTTTTCCCTGTAACACAACCTCTCAGCGTTCTTTTCATTCCATCTAATGTCAAAATTGAATGCTAAATTTATTGCCTGTCTTGCCTCTTGAGATAATCTGTGTCTCGGATTTAATTTCCCTGCTCATGCTATTCTCGATCCCACGCTGCCCAGAAAAACCAGTCATTTATCAAATTACCCCTTTCCTATCCATTTACTAGCCTAAAATCTGTTCCCATTTTTAGTCATCTCGCACCCGATTGCTCATTTTATCGAGATTGACTGGAGAGAGCCCTCTCCTGCCCTCGTAGGGCTAGCTACAAGGCTGAGCTTGGTTTGATGTTGCCTCGAGTTTTTCCTTTTTCAGCTTGAGGCAGATTCGAGCGCTAACATCACCTATACAGAGGGGTTCCCATTTTTTTTATGTTTTGTATTGCTTTTCTTTGCTAATCAAAAAGTGGTTGGGGCACTGAATTACATTATATGTCATGGGAAGGTTTTTGTTTCGTAGAGTCCATGTATCATGGTATTTGTCCAATCTTGAACCCCCACAAACATTTTTACTTTTACTCTGCATCAATACGTGAAAGTTCACGTTGTCTAACATTTATTTCCATGTCCCTTGGTTGCATAAACCATGCCACCACGCCCAACACTTGGCTTGACCCTTCTATGGTGTACTATGAAATTTCAAGTTAGATAACTAGAAAAATCCCATCTCATGTCTTCTATCAGCTTGTGCCCTTGGAACCCTGTCACACTTCAAACTATCATAATTTATGATCCATTAAAATTTTTTCATCCATTAATTTTTTTTCAGAGTGTCATACACCACTGGAAAGGTCTCCTAGAGTGCTATCCAAACAGGAACCCTTGAATCCTGCCAAACTTCAAACTATCATAACTTATGATCCATTAGAAATTTTTCCAGAGTGTCATACACCATTGGAAAGGTATCTTAGAGTGTTTCCCTTCTCGTCCTACTCTAGCACTTTCATCCTCTCTCTGTAGCATTGGTGGACTTGACCTCTCCTAGAAAACGCACACATACCCACAAAATTCTCCACACTGATCACTAGAAACAATGTTTTTTCCTCCACATTTCTTTGCTACAATACTGGGTCTTGTTACACTGAAACAAAGTGATCAATGTTGTCTCTCTCAGCCATCACTCAGCCATTCACACTTCCCTAGTGTACTCTTGTATGGCTTCTACATCCTATTGTTGTGTCTCATGCTTGAATTCTTCCCCTGCAACATTAAATCAAATAATGTGCTTCATTCACTCACCAACTGCGGCTGTAGTATAATTTATTTAGATGATGGGTCTCTATGTAATTCTCCATGCTCAGAATTAAATCTTAGTTAGTCTTGCACACTCCAACAAGGCTCTTGCTTTTTCTGTGAATAAGTCTCCTATCCCCAAGGTTATGATCGTCATTCAATTCTTCTTGGCACGCAAGAAAGATCAGGGATGACTTGTCTCAACTCATGACATACTCCATTATTTCATCCTGCACAATCATGGTCCTTTCTTCCTTGACTCAGTGATCTTTGCAGTCGCCATTAATCCATTAAAGCATCTACGCAATCATGGTCATTGTTGCCTTGACTTAGTGATATTTGCAGTCGCCATTACTCCTAGGACACCAACCTTACTATGCCAAATTACTTAGCTTTTGACTCATTCATATTTCATACTCCTCCATGCTATAAATTTGAAGCTCCACATTTCATAAATTTATTAAGGCAAGATATTACCAAATTTTGAGATTCCGATATTGGCCTTTAGCCCCTTTTTCTTTGCCTCTTACTATTTTTCACCATAGGACCAGAGGCTGTGACCAACGACATAACACTTAGGTTCTAATCCCTTCAGGATCTTGCCAAGGGCCTATCTCCTTGTGTTCTTACTCTATGCCCTTGGTTCTTTGGGCTTCATGACCAAATGCCAAGCACATCAGAGCTCCCCAGTATCGAAACTTTTTCAAAATGAAATTATAGAGGAGTTCCCAAAATTTTGACCTAAAAAATATACTTCCCACGTGGCATCTCTAAATCACTTAGGTGCTAAACCTTGCTCTAAACCCTTGGTTCTTTGGGCTCCATGACCAAGTTCCAAACACATCAGAGCTCTTTGGTATCAAAAATTTTTAGAAAGAAATTACAAAGGAGTTACAAAATCTCCAACCTCTGATATGTTCACGTGGTGTCTCCATAGCACTTAGGTACTAAGCCTTGCTCTATTCCTTTAGTTCTTTGGGATCTGCAACAAAGCACCAACAACATCAGAGATCCCTGTATCAGAACTTTCTTCAAAAAGAAATTACTACAGAGTTACGAAATTTCTGACCTTCGATATACTTCCATGATGATGTCATGCTATTGTCATCAACCCCACGTGGTGTCTCCTTAGTGGTGACACCTGTCACTAGGATTTTCCCCATTAGGGCACTCAATAATTTTGAATCTGACTGTCATGTATCCTCCATACAACCATTTCATGTTGATTTAATCTACCACCGTCAGCTCTTGGGGGTCAATCACCTAATGCCATGTGTTATGTCTGAGGAGAGAGAAAGGGTTCCTCAGTCCTTTATTTTGTAAATTATTTCCTTTGTAATATCTACTCCCTACAACCCTCGGTGCTTTGAAAATAGTTCAATTTGTAAGAAGTTATGAGGTACCGAGGTTAGAAGACTAGGGATCCGAAATTCAGCCTGCCTCTGATTGACTGAGACTCCAACCCTCTAAATTTCAAAGGTCTCAAAATTTAGGGATTTGTTCTTCAGCCTACTTCTGATTGACTCGGAATTTGACATCCCAAGACTCCGACCTTGTAAGGTCCTAAAGTTTTGAAATTCAGTGTGCTTTCGGGTTCTAAAATTCATCCTACTTCCTTGTTCTGAAATTCTAAAATTTGGCCTCCTTCCCTGGTTCTGAAATTCGGCCCGCTCCTAAGGACATCAAGACCTTTACATCAACTATCAATAAATTTTGATCCCGATATCCATTTATGGTCTTCCGCATACGATTGGAAAAAACTTTCAAAGCATATTTTAGTGGAGAAGGTCTGATGCAGTCCTTGAGTCCATTTTCTACATGAAACATGGTTGCAAACTCTCTATGATTCTTTACACCTTGACTCTTCTTCTTGTGCTTGGAATCATGGACTCCCCGACCAGCATAGGCATATTTTTATGGATTTTCCAACAGGCATGTTACTATGGTTATTCTCTACCATTGACTACAACAACCATACGACTCCCTCTTAGCTTGACACATCAAGAATATCAATGCTAACATTTGCTGCCATCACAAATAGCTTAGTGGATATCAATGCTATCTTGCCTAACATCATTCTAGCACATACATCCATGCTAGTCTGATTGACATAAATGGAAACACACTTGCTTACTGTAAGGCAATGCCAACTTCCAAACTTGAGCTTCCAGCATGACTATTGACATCAATGCAAACACAATTACTACCTCTAGCCAAACAGACAATGCCAATTGTCCAACAAGTTTTACAACTCGAACTTGCAATGGAACCATAACAAACTGAAACTTTTTTTGGAGTGCTAAATCAGAAACATGAGGCTGGATCATTTTGTTATAAGGAATCTTTAGATTATTCAACTTAGTTTAATACTTATTTTCTCTGAATAAATTTTTGATTTGCGAAAGTAATTGAAAATCTCTCTATAGGTAGTTAATTATGGTTAAGCCCTCCAAAGTTGCATTTTTATCATGTGATGAATTTACTTTACTTTTGGCCTCTACTAAAAGTGATTCATATTACTCTCATGAAAGAATATTTCCCTGCTGGTCCTAGTAGGTTTGCAGTCCTTCTCTAATTCTTTGATCAAAGTTGGAATTGAAGTGTGAAAATGAGTTTTTGACTTCTTTTAATTTTCTCTCTACTTGTTTTCTATACATGTTCCTCTAAACCATATTACTAATTTCCTGATCCAGGTGGATATTGATGGCCATCCACCTATTCCACTTGGACCCCCACCATTGTTTCTTTCAGTGTTTTAGTTTCCTTATTCGTAGACCAATTTACTATTTTTGGCAGTTTTTTCGGGTCCTAAACTTCGGAGCTGTTTTGAGGCTCTAAACGACATTTTTTGGGAAAACTTGGGCCAATATATGTCATAGTCCAATGTTGGCAACTTTAAAGTTATATTTCTTGGATAGATGTTTCTAACGAGGTATTGTGCGTGTCAAATGGAGATCGTATGCCAAAGTTACGACCCCGGGTAGTTGATGTACCTATTTACCCAAATGAAGCCCATAGTTTGGCGCTTCATCTCTTAGGGTTCAGTTTTCAGATGTTTAGGGTTTTCCATTGTTTCTCAATAATAAATAGGACTTTGAGCCTCACTGTAACACAGTTCAGAGGCATCTAGCCACCACATCTCTTCTCAAGGATAAGCTACCATCACCAGAGCTAATCTTTTTTCTATTTTGTTTGTAAGCATATTTCAGTATTTGATATTAATGAAATGAAGTGTTATTTCTACTACATCTCTATATTTATGGTTATGTATGTAATTTTTTGTGCTCCTATTTAAATTCGGATTAGTGGTATTAGAAAGGTCTTCTCTTTCTCTGTTTTTCTTTGCATGTCCCCAATGAGGTTGGGATACAAGGAGTTAGGGCTCGATCTAGTTGAACCTTTGCAAGATCAACCTCGCAAACCCCGACAGCTACCCATGGGGGAAGAAAATAAAGATGAGGGAGTAGGAGATTCTGTCGAAATATTGCTTGAGGAGGCCCTTGAGAAACAAAGGAACGCAATGATGGATAACTTTTCCTAGATACTTCAATGGTTGCCCACCGATGGAACATCCACATCTAGCAGCCACTCTGGAGGTTCCACTCCTTTTAAGGTATAAGTAAACTTTGACATTCCCATATTTGAGGGCCAAATAGATGTAGATGTCATAGATAAATGGTTAAATTTCTTAAAAGGATATTTTTCTATTCATTATTTTTCCAACCGGTAAAAGATTACTTTTTCTCTTCTCAAAGCCAACCCCCATGTCAAGGACTGGTGGGAAACCTACTGTGAGCAAAAGGATGAAAGTATGCCCTCACTATTTTCAGCGACACCCACATGGAATTCATTCTAGGACTCCATCAAGGAGCAATACTACCTTGTTGGGAGCTATGAGGATAAATACATAAAGTGGACCATGCTACAGTAGGGAAGGGACCAAGATGTGCTCAAGTTTACCAATGTTTTTCATACCCTTCGCACAAAGTTGGGTATCAAGGATTCTGAGAAACATTTGGTACTCAAGTATTGTGGCTGCCTACACAGATACATCTAGGATTAGATGGAGTTACTGGACATCTCCTCGCTCAGCATAGTGTATCGATATGCTTTCAAGATCAAGAAGAAGTTTAAATAGAAGAAGCAAGACTTTGGATCCGCGAATTCGAAGCAAGGGAAAGGAGCCCCAAAACCATAGAACAAAGGACAAAGCCAAGTCAGGGTGGCCTAGGAAAACTCGCCAAAGCCATAAGAAAAGAACAACACCGCGAAGCAAAAGAAGGACATGGGAAAGTGGTGTGAGTTCCATAAGAGCTCCACTCAAAACACAAGTGAGAGTTGGGCCAAGTAGCCACTAGTGGCCGAGCTGAAGGCTTAAAAATCAAATGCATGTTCCCACTCTGAGTTGGAACTCGACAATGGGAATGATAAGGAGAAGAAAATTATCAATGGGGAGCCCAACGCCACCATTTCCACCATGAAGATCATGAAGGAGGAACCTAAAGATCCAGAGGAGGAGTGTCTCTTCCACTCCCAGATGTGGGTAAAGGGTTCCCCATTACAGTTCATTGTCAACAATGGAGCTAAAAGAACCTCATTTTAGTTGAGGTTGTGAAGCGGCTGGGCTTACCGACCACATCACACCTACAACCATTCACCATCGGGTGGCTTCACTAAGGATGAAATCTTCGAGTGAGCCAACAGTGCTACCTTACATACAACATCAAGCCCTTCATGGATAACGTATTATGTGATGTTGCTCCCCTTGACGTTTTTGATGTATTATTAGGCCAACCATTATTGTGGAAGTGACATGTTATGTATGAGCCAAGGCCTCGTGCTGTTATTGTTACCTTGGGAAATAAGTTGTACAAGATACTGAAGGTAGCAAGGCCTACTGCCATATCTTTGGTTACTACAAAATAATGCAGGAAGCTCATTTCCAAAACCGGGAAATTTGTTTTCCTGGTGATACACCCTCAGGAAAAGAAGAAGATGGTGGCCATGACCTCTAGAAAGGGCCCCTCCGCATGACGACAACAGATGGACAAGGTCGTGGAGGAGTACAAGGACATCTTCACCTCCCCCACAGGGGTGCCTCTGCACTGTCAAGTCAAGCACTCCATCGACCTAACCTGGGTGCACCATTGCCCAATGGACCAATCTATCAGTGCTCCATTCTGGAGAGCGACGAAATAAAAAGGTAGATTCAGGAGCTACTATAGAAAGGTCATATCCGACCGAGTTCATCGCCTTGTGGGAGCCTGATCATGTTGGTACAGAAGAAAGATGGGACTTGGAGACTTTGTATTGACTATTGAGCGCTGAACAAGATCACTGTTCAGAATAGGTACTCGATCCCATGGATTGATGACCTTCTAGACCAACTTAAGGGGGGGAAATATTTCAGCAAGATCGAATTGAAGTCCAGATATCACCAGGTACCAGTCAAACCCTCTGATGTGTGGAAGAATGTCTTCAAAGCCAAGGAGGGCCTTTTCAAATTGTTGGTTATGCCTTTCAGGTTGACGAATTCCCCTGCAACCTTCATGAGGCTAATGGATGACATCTTGCGACCATTCACCAACTCATTTGTAGTGGTATACTTGGATGACATCCTGATATTCAGCTAGAGTTGGGAAGTGCACCTCCACCACATCCAAAAGGTTCTCCAAACATTGCAGCAACACAACTTGTGTGCCAATTTGGAGAAATGCACTTTTGTAATGACCAAAGTTCAGTATCTAGGATACATTATTGATGAACGGGGGGTGCATGTGGATCCAACCAAGATACAAGTCATTTGGGATTGGCTAGCCCCAACCACTGTGACAGAGCTCTGCAACTTTCTGGGTCTTGCCAATTTATACCGAAGGTTTGTGTTGGGTTTATCTCATATCACTTGGTCCTTGTGTCAAGTCACCAAGGGAGGAGCGAAAGCAAAATTATTTTGGTCTAAATCTCAACAAAAGGCATTCGTAGATTTGAAACATCGCCTTTGCTCTGCACCAGTGCTCACATTACCAAACTTGCAACAACCATTTGAGATCCAGACAGATGCCTCTGACTATGCTATTGGGGTAGCCCTTACTCAATAGGGGCATCGAGTGGAATATCATAGTGAGACACTTTCAGACACAGTCCAGAAGTATCCC
Source organism: Pinus tabuliformis (assembly GCA_031772625.1). NCBI lineage: Eukaryota > Viridiplantae > Streptophyta > Pinopsida > Pinales > Pinaceae > Pinus > Pinus tabuliformis. The sequence continues at coordinate 989,915,859 of CM062819.1, forward strand.
ACTTATGACAAAGAGATGTGCTCCATTGTGTAGGCCTGTTGTTAATGGAAGCATTACATTTTGGGGAAGGAAATAGTCATCCACATAAACCATCGACCCCTACAGTTCATACAGATGCAAGGGAAGTTTCAGAATGATCGCCATCAGAAGTGGTCCACATACCTACAACAGTTCCATTTGAATATCAAGTACAAGAAGGGAAGCACCATTAATGTTGTAGACTCCCTTATCCGACCACCAGTTGTGGCGTTAATCACCGCGCTCAATGCTCGTGGGCACACGAATTTTGATTGGCGACTTCTATACAAAAGCGACCCAGAATTTGGCCACACATACCAAACAACCTTGGAGGGTCACCAAGTTCCATATTTTCACCTCCAGGATGCCTTGTTATGCCACCTTGGACACCTTTGTGTTCCTTCAACCGAGTGTGCCAAGATGATTTGGGAAGTGCACTACAGTCGGGTCACTGGGCATTTCAGGGTCAAGAAAATGGTGGTAGTACTACAGAAGTATTTATATTGGATGAATCTTTGATAGGATGTTGAGAAGTACATCAGATCTTGCACTTCCTGCACCATTGCCAAACATACCATAATGAAGCAAGGCCTTTATACTCCGCTCCCTACCCCTATTTGACCTTGGGAATCCATCTCCATGGATTACATGTCAGGCCTTCCTTCTACTAAGCATGGAAACAACTATGTTTTTGTGGTCATCGATAGATTCTTGAAGATGGCCATTATGGCGACCTGCAAGAAGAATATCATAGTAGAAGCCACTACTAAATTCTTCTTTGAACGAGTGTGGGGACACTTTGGGATCCCATGGTCTATCATCTTAGATTAGGACAATAGGTTCCTCAGTACATTTTGGTCCAGTACCTGGTCGATGCTGGACACCAAGCTCACTAAGTCCACGACTTTCCATTCCCAAATTGATGGTCAGACAGAGGTTGTCAACAGGATGATCGTACACATTATGCGCATGTACAACTCAAAGCATCCATGCACACGGGATGAGAGCCTCCCTGATGTCCAACACAATTATAACTAGGCTCTCCACGTCTCTACTAGCCATAGCCCTTTTCAGGTGGGCTTGGGATTCCAGCCACTATGTCCCATTGATGTGGCCATACCATTTGCAGCTACTCAGGCAGATTTGGTTCATGTCTAGTCCGAAGCCAACAAGGAAAACTACTTCATTGAGCACATTGAACACATCTGCCAGTAGGTCCACGAAATTCTAGAGAAATTAAATGACAAGTATAATTAGTGACATGATCAACATCGGGGACCACACAAGTTTTAGGTGGGAAACAAAGTCTGGTTGCATTTGCAGAAGGAATGCCATACCGGAGCTTATCAGAAAATCAGACCACTCTGATATGGTCCTTACACCATTACCAAGGCTGTGGGAGGTAATGCATTTGATCTCAGCATTCCTCCATTCCTTGGCCTGCACCCAGTGTTCAATTTGGACTGCATTTGACCATACTTCCCACCATTATTGTACACATCAGACATTGCAGAACAATTCACATCTACAGAGTTAAATCCAAACTGCATGGAACAAGCCACAACTGATCGGATCATGGATACACAGATCAAGAACACCCAATAGCAAAGGATCCAACTATATCGAGTTGTCAAAGTAGACCAACTCCTTCACTAGGGCAAGTGGCTCACTAGGGATCGAGTTCAGTAGAAGTTTCCTCATCTCATGGAGGAACTCAACGGAATGGGGACCATTGCTTCCTAAGGGGGGAAGAATGATCCAGGTGGATATTGGTGTCCAACCACCTATTCCACTTGGACCCCCACCATTGTTCCTTTTAGTTTTATAGTGTCCTTATTTGTAGCACAATTTACTATTTTTGGTAGTTTTTTGGGTCCTAAACTTCCAGAGCCGTTTTGAGGCCCTAAACGATGTTTTTTGGGGAAAATTGGGGCCAACATGGGTATTTGACTAATTTTTTCCACTCAAAAGTTGTATTCCTTGCATAGATATTTCTATCGAGGAATTGTGCACGTCAAATGGAGATCATATGCCAAAGATACGACCCCGGGAAGTTGATGTACCAATTTGCCCAGACAAGGCCCATAGTTTGGCTCTTCATCTCCTAGGGTTAGGTTTTTGGATATTTAGGGTTTTCCATTGTTTCTCAATAATAAATAGGCCTTTGAGCCTCATTGTAACAAAGTTCAAAGGGATGTAGATCCCACATCTCTTCTCAGAGATAAGCTACCATCACCCGAGCTAGTCTTATTTCCATTCGGTTTGTAAGCATATTTCAGTATTTTATATTGGTGAAATGAAGTGTTATTTCTGTTTCATATCTGTATTTATGGTTATATCTGTAATTTTTTGTGTTCCTTTTTAAATTTGGATCATTTCCATTACTAAAAATACCCTGTTTATGATATCTACAAATATGAGATCTTGGGAATATTTTGCATTTAAATATTCAATAATAGTTTTTTATGTTTATGAGCTTTCAAGTGATTTGTTTTTGTTTGCACTAGTAATCATTTTAGAGGCTTTTATCGTAGCCTTTCTCCTCTGCAATGACATTTATGTGGTCCCAAATAACTCGAATCTGCTGAATTATATCGTCCCAAATAATTTTGCTTGCCTAAATTAAAGACATATTCCTTTTGAGTTTATCTTTCAACTCCTTAATTTCTACATATGCTTCCTGTAATTTAGTATTAATTTGACTTGTATTCTCTTTTTCTATATTAATTTGTCCCTCCTTTATGCTTATCTGTTCTTTAGTATCATCCAGGTCCCTTTGCAGCTTATTTAGTTCATCTTCTGAGATATTCAATTAAGTCATGACTCCGATCAGTTTTTCTATAAGATCCTCTAAGTCAGTTGATACCACCACATTTCACACATGTTGATCCATCTTCTGTTGCAACTCTATAAATTGTTGCTTGAGGACTGCAAGCTCTTGATTTATATCAAGTATCTCCTTTGTCAAAATTTCCTTTTCCCTCTCTACCTGTGCCAATTCAGGTGTCTGCACATGCTTTGTAGCAAGCATCTTTAGCTTATTTCTCAATGATTAGACTTCTGAGTCTGTACTTTGTAGAAAATCATGAATTGTTGTTTTATCTTCATAATTCACTCCTAGCTTAATGGTTGACTTTTTAAACTCCCAATTTTGAGTGTGTAGGCCTCTTGAATTAGTTTTCTCCTATTGAATTTGATATATTATCTTCTCCAAGAGTATTTTTGCTTTACTGGCTACCAGAGAGGTCTTCCCAAGATCATTACATAGAAACTTACCAATTTTCTTATGCAAATTGATTTTATCAAACAAAGGAATATCCTTAGCATTGACAGATAATTTTATGGTTTTGAAATTTATGCCTCTTGAAATTGATTGAGAAGTTGGGTGAGTAAGAGATATCTTCAGTTGATTCCTATGAATGTCCATGACTTGCAAAATTTTAGTTTGGTAATTTGAAATTGAATGAGTTCCAATTGTGTTGCAAAATTACTTTTTAATTTAATATTCTTCTCTTCAATCTACTAGAAATTCTTCTGTAAAGCATCAATGGAAGAAGAGTCCTCCTTATCAGTAGGAATTGGGGATGCAGTTTAACACTTTATATCTCCTAATTTCACTTGGAAACCTATTTCATTTGAGGGCTTTTCAATCCACTGGGAAAAAGATTTAGCCTCTATTTCTCCTCCTTGAATTTTGGATTTCTTGCTAGATTGTGAGTCTTCAATATCAATATCCATAAATTATGGAGCATTCCTCTTCAAACCTTTTTCCTTGGGAAGAGGAGTTTCTACATCTATTTTTTATTTTTGATCCTCCATACCAAAATTTGCCAGTTTTTCCAGCTCTGGTTTTTCTACACAAATACATGGTGCACATGTTATTTCTATTCTTCTTTTGGAAATTACTTGATGAGGATCATTATTCCACTTTTCCCCTTGTCGAAAACCCAGTTCTTTCATCATTCTTTCAAATGATTCTCTAGCTAAGATTTAGAATATTAAAACCACCTTTAAACCTCATAGAAATCTAAGGAAAATGTTTATGTTAGCCAAATATAAGTCTGACCCCATGTCATGTTCTGGTTTTTACCAAATTCCCTGCTCATGTGGGAAATGTATTGGTCAAACTACTCGTCCCTTCAAAGCTCCCTTGAAGGAACATATGGCTGATACTAACCATCTCCATTTATCTAAGTCAGCCATTGTTGAACATTCCTTCAATTCCAAACATCTTGTTTGCTTTGATCAATCCAAAATCCTAGCTTGTGTTCCTTTTCACAACACTCGCATTATTAGGGAAGCTCTTGAAATAGAGAAGCACCTTGATAATTTCAATAGGGAAGATGGGTTCAAATTAAACCAATCCTGGAAGCTTGTTATCCATCATCTTTCTCGATCCTAAATTGTTTATCTGATTTGTTTATTCTCCCTGGATATTTATTTCATTTGTTTAATTTTATATAAATTATTTTATTAATTACTTATGATTATTTATCTTTTAAAATCCTTTTCACCCCCTTTTATTTCTTTATTAAGTTTAATTATCAATTATTTTTAATTCCTTATTTATTTATTTAAATCATTGATTTTAATTTCATTACCGTTTTAATTTTAAATTACTTTTGAATGGTTCCTTATGATCTTCTTTCAATTTAATTATTTAAACAATTTTTTTATTTTATTTTAATTCTTTTAATCAAAATCTGTGTTAATTATTTATTGTTGCTAATTTATTTTTAATAGTTACTTATTTTCCTCTTTCACTTCTCCTTCCTCATTTTACTTTATTTATTCAATTACTTAAATTTTTTATTAATTTATTAGTTGATTATTTTTAATTTGGTAATTTTTAATTATTAATTCGTTTATTTTAAATTGTTCTTTTTAGATTTCAAATTCATCTTATTTTTGATCTTCTTGACCTCACTCTTAACTACTATTTTCCTCCCTTTGACTTGACCCTGAAGGACTATCTTAACATTTTATTATTTTTCCCAATTGCTAAATAAGTGGATTATTTTCTATTTAAAGCTTCAAACACTTGCTTGTTTATTATTCAATATTCTCTAGTCCCTCGTGATGGGTGGAAGTCCACCTAAAAAGTTGGACAAAATATTAATCCTATACACAATTCCATATGAAAATTTTCATTGTGGAAATCTTCCTTCTATTATTTCTAGCTTATGGAGAAAAGCATATCTCAAAAAAAAAAAAAAAAAAACAAAACAAAACAACTACACATAAAGTTGTTGAATTGAGGCTTCTATGATCCATATCAAGTTTATGAAAAGTTTTTCGGCGTAAATCACATGATAATACATTTGTCGACGTGTTTTGAACCAATGAGTGTGGTTCATCATTAGGACAAGTTGAAGAATCAGATTATGGATGCATATTAAATAGGGAGAGCAGATCATCCAACAGCTAGGTTTGACTGAAAAACAGCTATACTGAAAAATGGCTATAATAGATCAGACTAGACAAATGGCTAAGGTTGACCAAGAACAACTATATTTGACTATTCAAGATGTTTAATTATATAATATTATTATGCTCAAACAAATATTATTCTAATATCTATCATATGCTATTTAAGTGAAAAGATAATCAAATTTGAGTTATTACTAGGGAATATTTAAAATAAAATTGTTGATATATAATACTATAACTAGGGAAATAATGGTTAGTAATAGAAAGGATTTAATAAAAACTAATAATAATTAATATTATATTATTATTATAATAATATTAAAGTATTAATCTTATTATTAATGTAACTAATTAATATAAATTTTATGGTAAGGCTATTTAATTGGAATACGAATTAATAGATCAAGGGATATTAGTAAATGTAAGGATTTAACATTAACTAAAACAATGTTAATTAATGTTAAATTATATATACTAAATCATTTTGATTAGTCATGAAAAGGGAATATCCATATTAATATTTAATATATATTAAAAGTAATTGTAGTGATAGTATTATTTTTATTATTAATGGTTAGGGTATCAATTTATTAGTAATCTAATAGGAACCTATATTAATAGTTCTAGGGAAATTAGTAACTGTAAGGATTTATTGTGTTATTATTATTAATATAATAGTGTTATAATAATAGTATTTAATTAAAGGATGGGTGACTAATTAATATAAATTTATTAGTAAAGTCTTATAATGATAAATTAGTATAATATCTTATACTATATAATCTAACCCACTAAGAAAGGTAGGAAAAGGATTGTTTCTTGAAAATAAGAATCCAAGGAAGATTTCCAAAGAGGATACAAAGAACTATGTCTAACGAAAGCAGGTTAAAGGATAAGAAGGGGAAAATTCTTTAAAAATCTAGAACAAGTTAATAAAAGAGGGAGGGGAGGAAGGGGAGGAAATGACTAGGAAGTGAGGGTCGGGACCCAAAAACTACTGATCTTCCAACCATCATCTCTATTGAGATTGCTTGGCCTTTTTTCAATCTCAAGGGCTTCCCTAAATTTTCGGTGATGGAACTGCGAAACTCTAGCAATAACATTGGCCTCCTCAATACAAACATGATGTTTGGTCTTCTCCACATGCTCTACAAGTGCAGAAGACTTGGTTCTCCTATGTTTAAGGTCAGCTACGTGCTCACTAATTCTTTGATTAATGGAGCGTCCAATCTCACCAATATAGGGGGTCCCACAGGAACAGGGAATAATATAGACACCCTTCATGTCCTTAGGGTCGATAGGATCCTTCACTGATCAGAGGGACTTACGAATGGTGTTAAGGGGTCTAAAGGTCGAGGGAACATTATGCTTCTTAAGAATCCTCACAATCTTATCAATGGTCCCTTGAACAAAAGGTAGATGGACCCCTGGGACCCGTTCTTTAGGTTCTTTTTTAACTACCAAATTTTTGGAAGCTTTGAGGAAAGCCTTCTGACCCAAGTATCTACTATAACCGTTCTCAACAAAGACATTAAGGAGATGGGATTTCTCTTTCTCTAAGATATTTTCATCATAGTTGTCGACATTTCTTTTCTCAAACATTTTCGTGATGCTGGAATCCTTCCCTCCTTTTGCAAAATCAAATTTCCTAACTCGCATTCTTAATAAAACCAGTGCAACAATTCTTCAGGCTAAAATCCACTTCACTAGGAATGAGGTTAATAAATTATCTTCCAAAATTTATTGTCTTCACCTTAAGCTTGCTTCTATAATTATGTTTGATATTTGGTCAGCCATTGACAACATATCTTTTAATTCAGCTCTTAAAAACTTTGAATCAGCTACCAAATGTCAAATTCGTAAGTTTTCCTGACTTTGACTTTGTTGAATCTTGCATTGCCTTGGCGAAATCCTCTATTAATTCTGCAACTTGCTCTATCGAGATCCCTAATCTTCCTTGGAATATTAATCGTGATCCCTCTGTGGTTTACGTTAACGCCTTTTCTAACTTTTTTCAAAATGATCTTTTTATTTCTTTTGATAAAGTTTTCAACGTAAGTGGCAATATCAACTCTTTTAATTTTAATTCTTTTGATTTTTCTAATCACTTTAATGATAGAAAATCCTATTTCTCTCCTTATAATAATAATATTATCATATTCACTCATACTATTATGATCCCCTCTATTAATATTTATGCCTCTCGAGATTTAGTTTCTCTTCACTTTTTAAATAATAATCAATTTAATAATAAAACTGTTTTTAAATTTAATAATAATATTTAATTTAATAATCAAACTAATCATTCTAATTCTAATGATTTTATTAATTATCACATTAATAATATTTATTTAAGTAATTTTCTTAATTTGGTCCAAATCTATTATCATATTAGTTTTCCTCTTATTAAGGCTCAAATTAATAATAATAATGGTAATGGTCATTTAGATAATCCTCTCTTGGTTTGTCATAAGTCTAATTATTTCCCTATCTCTCCACATCCTTCTTCTCCTTTCTGCTCTAGGCCCCCCTATAGTGAACCTTTCCTTTTTTAATCTTGATCCCTCCTCCTTTCACCTCTTGGAAAAATAGTTCAATTTTACTATAGCTCCTCATCGTATCCCCATAGAAGAAAATCTTTGTTCCATTGAGCTTGCATGTCAGAACCTTCTGTCTCATATGGCTGCAAAAATTCGTCAAGAATGTGGTAGAGTTATAATGAAGGAAGAACCTCCCAAGCCCAATTTATCCAAAGATGAATTCCAAGCCATTAAGCATCTTAATAATAACCCTGAAATCATTATCCTTAAGCTTGATAAAGGCAATGTGACCGTCATCATGAACTCTTCTAACTATGAAGATAAGTTACTTGATCTTCTATCTTCTAGTTCCTATAAAATCCTTCCCAAAAACCCCATTAATTCCATCACCCATCTCGTCACTAAAGCCATTAAATATTTTTCGTTAGATCCCTCCATGCCTTATTCCCCATACTCCCCAAAATCCCAAAATATATGGGCTCCAAAAGATCCACAAACAAGGGGTCCCCCTTAGACCCGTTGTTAGAGCCATCAAAGCTCCTACCCATGCTCTTAGCTGGCTCCTAGCCTCTAAGCTTCAACAATTCATTGGATCCTCCCCCTCTTTCATTAAATATTCCTATGATTTTATTCTTAAAACCAAATACATGCATCTTGATGATAATGACCTCTTAGTTAGCTTTGATGTTGTCTCTCTCTTCACTAAAATCTCGATTCCTAAGGCCCTTGATATTATATCCAAACTTGTTGATCCTAAAACTCTCAACCTTGCTAAGATTTGCCTCTCATGTACATTCTTTTCTTTAATGACACCATTTATGAGCAAAACAAAGGTACAAAAATGGGGTCTTCCCTTTCTCCCATTGTCCCTAACATTTTTATGGAATTCTTCGAAGCCAAAGCTCTCGACACTTAGCATAAAAAACCAAAGTGTTGGTTTCGGTTTGATAACGAAGGAGGGTCGTGCTTGATGAATTTCACTCTCATCTTAACAACATTTCCCCTCATATTCAATTTACCATGGAGATTGAATCTAACAAATCCCTTCCCTTCCTTGATGTCCTTGTCTCTCGACAACCTGATGGTTCTCTATCCCATCAAGTCTACTGGAAGAAGACCCGCATTGATCGGTATCTCCATGCCCTTTCTCAACATCACCCCTCACAAAATCTTGGTGTTCTAAAAAATCTCATTTCTAGAGCCCTTAAAAGCTTTGCTCCTCAATTCCTTCCCTCAGAAAAGGCCCATCTTTTCCAAGCTTTCAGAGCCAATGGCTACACCCCTTCTCAAATTCACAAATCCTTTCATGTTGTCTCCAATACCAAATCTCGGTCCACTCCCCCCTCTCTTCCCCTAAGTCAAGTCTCTCTTCCTTATATTAAAGGGACCACTGACTTCATTTCTAAAATCTTATCAAAAAATAATATTTAAACCTCATAGAACTATAAGACAGATGTTTAGGTCAGCCAAAGATAAGTCTGACCCCATGTCATGTTTTGGTGTTTACCAAATTCCCTGCTCATGCAGGAAATCTTATATTGGTCAAATTGGTCGTCCCTTCAAATCTTGCTTGAAGGAACATATGGCTGATACTAACCATCTTCGTTTATCTAAGTCAACCATTGTTGAACATTCCTTCATATCCAAACATCTGTTTGCTTTGATCAATCAAAAATCCTAGCTCGTGCTCATTTTCACAACACTCACATTATTAGGGAAGCTCTTGAAATAGAGAAGCACCCTGATAATTTCAATAGGGAAGATGGGTTCAAATTAAGCCAATCCTAGAAGCCTGTTATCCATCATATTTCTTGATCCTGATTTGTTTATATAATATGTTTCTTCTCCCTAGATATTTATTTCATTTGTTTAATTTTATATAAATCATTTTATTATTTTTATTATTTTATTAATTACCTAATGATTATTTATCATTTAAAATCCTTTTTGCCCCCTTCTATTTATTTATTAAGTTTAATTATCAAATATTTTTAATTCCTTGTTTATTTATTTAAATCATTGATTTTAATTTCATTGCCATTTTAATTTTAAATCACTTTTGACTTGGTCCTTATGAAATTCTTTGAATTTAATTATTTAAATACATTTTCTATTTTAATTATTATAATCAAAATCTATTTTAATCAAAATTCGTGTTAACTATTTATTGTTGCTAATTTATTTTTAATAGTTACTTATTTTCCTCTTTGACTTCTCCCTCCTCATTTTACTTTATGTATTCAATTACTTGAATTTTTTTATTAGTTTATTATTTGTTAATTTGTTAATTATTAATTATTAATTCTTTTATTTTAAGTTGTTCTCCTTAGATTTCGAATTCATCTCATTTTTGACCTTCTTGACGTGATTCTTAATGGTTATTTTCTTCCCTTTGACTTGACCCTTAATGACTATCTTAAAATTTTATTATTTTTTCCCAATGGCTAAATAAGTGGATTATTTTCTATTTAAAGCTTCCAACACTCACTTTCTTATCATTCAATATTCTCTAGTCCATGATGATGGGTGGAGGGTCCACCTGAAACATTGGATATGATATTTATCCTACGCATATTTCCATCCGAAATTTTTCCTCAAAGCTTATCTATTGTTCACAATAAAGTACCAATTGTTCTAGGCAACTTAAACATGAAACCTTTACGAGTTGGAACAAAATATACCCAATCCATATTTGGGGTTTGTCTAATGAATTCTACATAAAATATCCTCATGGAAGCAAATACATGCAACTTGTAAGCTAGGGTCTCTACAACATATAACATTATATCCAAATTGTATTCAAAGATATACCAGTCATTGACCCTTTTATCTTTGCTCAATTGCGACAAGGATTTTTCTTGTGGAAGAATTTTATAAGAACACTGATTATTTATGACCTTATATATAATTGACATAAAATAATATATGTAATAGGAAAAACCTTCATTGTTCTCATTTCTTCTAACAATACTAGTCCAATCAATAATAGAATGCTTTTGCCTATTAGAATCAGAAATACTTAGTCCCAAATCAATAAACGGATGATCCAGATCTCTTCAGCTACCAGAGTTAACCAAGATCTTTTACTTCTATGATGTTAGCAGAATTGCATATGAAATAGTATGAAAATCCACATGTGCATACTATAAAGAAGATGAAACATAATGACAATCATCAAAATAAGAACACAAACATATCGATAATGGAATTCGCCCAGTGTGGGTTTCGTCTCTGGCGTGTCAAGAATGGGGAGGTCACTCCATTAATGTTGCAAGATGATGATGAGTACATGGTAAATTCTTTGTCATTACAAGGATAAATTCCCTCAATCAGAGTGGCATGTCTCTCCATGATACATTCTCAGGAACTCACTCATATGGGAAAATTCCTTCAACAAGAGTGGCATGTCTCTCCACGAGACGTCCTCATATAGGAACTCTCACTCAAATGGGCCCTCATTCAGACAAGCTAATAAATTCTCACATGATGTGGCATACAAGTTTCCCTCAACATAATGGTAATCATGGATCTCAACAACAAAAACATCATCTCATTAAATCAGAAGAAAGACATGGCATAACTTCATCATTTATCTCGACTTTCAGGGATGGCCAAAAAATGAAAATATCAACTATTGAAATGGACATCACCACTGAATTCATGGCATGATATCGTGTCTAACGACTATAAACTTTGCCTCTTTCTGACACTGTCAAATTCTGGACCCTCAGGAATCTTGAAGATTCCCCCAAATATTCCTTCTCGAAGATGACCGAAACATCCGCTGCTCGGATGGAGATTTTGTGCATGCCACTATGCTGCCTGCGAAATTGTGTGAAAAATGACTATAAAGTTGGCATCATTTCGTCTCTGTCAAAAATCAGTCTCTATGGGAAAATTTTAGATTCCCTAAGTTTCTGCAAAGATTCCTTGCTGCTAGATGCCTGAAATTTTGCTACTCAAATGAGGAAACAAACCAAATGGTTGGAGTCCTGGTGAGAAAATGTGCACAAATGACTATCAACTTGTCAAATTCTAACATTAGCACCTTTGGCCCTCTAAGGGAATCTTTTCATCATCTAACATATTCCCATGCTAATGGTTCTGACCCTTCCTATGCTCAAGGTTCTACTGTGTCCACCCTCCACCATTCTACTTAGAAATTGAATTGAGTTCTTATATATGAAAGTGGCAAAGTTTTGCAAGCATGGGCCATTAGCCCAACGGTGGTGAATTCGATTAGGCCGAGGGAAGACAGAGTTCAAACTCTTGCTGCTCCTCATATGGAATATTAGTGTTTTAATAGGTGGATTTATATCAACATTAGCGTTTACCATGTAGACTGGAAGTTACATATAATATGGAAACAATTTTTAATGTGATGGATATTGGTTTGTATTCGGTCAATGGTTATGCGTCATTTGGTTACGATTTAAGTCATGTTCCGCCAGCAGCCTGACCAGTTGTTAAACCAGGCAGGTTCAACACCCACTGGAACATATATGGTTTGTTAGTTGCAGTCGAGTGGAGTCCGGGTCACCTTCGGCCTCGACCTGTTTCACTTTGTTTGTAACATAATATGTGACTGTTGGTGGGGGTGGCAGTCCGCCACCCAAATTTGTATTTTTTTGTATTATATATATATATATATATATATATATATATATATATATATATATATATATATATATATATATATATATATATATATATATATATATATATATATAGGTGAAAACTCATCGAATATAAAATAAGGGTTACTGGAAAAATTAACGATTTGACAAATTTTCCCTTTCTAGTGGTCAGATTCTGTGCGCTAGGATTTTTCCAAATTGTTGCCTCGTTAGTGACTGCCACTTGGCCTAGTTTGACCCGAACTTTGACCACAAATATCTGTAGCATACAAAATCATATTTGAGTGTCGTTCATGTTGTTGTAATCAGGTAAAACGAGCGCTACAATATGGTCCTAGTTTGGGTGAAATATGAGAACTTTTATTTTTGAGCTTATCCATAGCCACTATTGAATTCTGAGCATGTCTGGAGCCACCTAGATCAATGAGTGTATAGGAAAAGATAAACTAGAAGAGATGGAAATATGAAGCATTCAGTGTTGTTGAAATTATGAACTTGATGGTTAATGGAGTGCTCCCAGTAAGCAGGAATGTCTAACACAATTTCAAGGTATATCATTAAATGGAAAAGCTCTAAAGTATGATAATTGATGATCCATGTATCATCTTTCCCCAAAATTCCCATGATAACTAAAAAAATTGGTTGGATAGTTTATGAAAATAAGGTTATAGGGAATTCAATTGTTGTTGGAGGGAGAGAAGAATTATAAGGAAAAATGAGTTGCAATAAATTTTTTGTACCTTGTTCAGAAAGAGATAGATAAGTATACAAAGGGGAATCATCTATGAAAGTTGTGTAATTATCAAACTCTGGGAAGTTTAGGGCTTGAAGAACTAACTGAGAAGTCAATTACAGAATGTTCTCCCTTGAAGAGGTCATCACAAAATTGCATTGCGGATAAAGGGAAGAAGTTAACTAACTGACAAGCTATGGAAAAGGATAAGTATGAGGAATAATTGTAGCATAGAGGCCCAACTTGACAACTCGAAAGGGTTCATTGGACTCAGTTTAACTGGAAAATAAGTTCTGACAGAATTCCATGAGGTCTAATGGACAAACAAGATCAAAAATATATTTCTCCATATCCATTAAGGGAATATGTGTAGTTGACGCAGAGAGAGTAGCTTTCTTGGCCATTTTAGCAATATGTTTCATAATTGAAGATAAGGGTAACTAGGTAATGTTGCTACTCGGATTTTAGAAGGTTGGTGTTGCAATTTTGAATAAGGAGTGAAAGCGAACTATGTTTGGATATCAAATAAATGACAAACTGAACGAGTTTTGTTTTATAGCATGGAGGGAAAATGAAAATGTGAATATAGATAGGAATGGTGTGGAAAGATGAGGTGGAAGTGTATGGTGATGTGGGGGAGATGAAATAACTCACTTGTTCCATGCTAGCCCAGATTCAACGGCATTTTTTGCGGAAATCACTTACCACTCTCGGAGGTTCTCGTGCCATTATGTGGTTTTCCAACGAGAGGTGGCAGGGAGGATTTGGACCATTGATCTCCCAATTGGGTTTTTCGAGAAACATCTTCTCAGGAGCTCCCCTCTGGATAACCTTATTTTACTTTGCACCATCAAGTTTGCACATGAAAGTTGTTTTATTAAAACGTACACTGATAGATTTATAATGTGCATGAATTTTAACTTTCCTCCAATCTCATTCATGGGTGGGGTAGCTCACTTCTCCAACTTTTATAATATTTATTTTGATCCTCTTTATAGAACTTAGGCCTAAAAGGTTAGGCTTGCCTCACATATATAACATAACAACTTTAATATGAGGTCTTTTACAATACATTGACTATACAATTCCCTATACATTTTTTTTTGCATATATATATATATATATATATATATATATATATATATATATACATATTTTTGTATATTCTTTCTTGAAAGACAAAACAAAAAGTGGCTACAACAGGTTTAATGCATCGGATTTAAGCCCTCAAGGCTATTCTATAAAGAGGCACCTAAGAGCCAGTTTTGTGATGGTTTTGCATGCTATGCAACTGTGGGCCTTCAAGCTAATTCCAATTAAAAAGAGAGTGGGTTGGGGGGGGGGGGGGTGTTGAGGACATATGTTTAAATGGATTGGGCGGGTCGATGGATTTTGGCAGGATTCCTCCATATTTGGCAGAGATGCCAAATTTAGCTATTCATCATGCTTGGAACAAACAAGAATTCAAAGATTTAATGGGCCAACAGCTATTTTTGTTCTATAAGTGGATTGCAACATATTTGTGTTTAATGAATCCTAGATGGGTTGGCAGCTGCTTGACATGCATGAAGTGAATACAAAGAATGGTATTTTTAATGGATATCAGACGAAGAGCTCTATATCCCATAAATTACATCTTGAGTGTTGAAAGAAAATTGTGATTTAAACAAGAAAAATTTAATGGTGGAGCACTCTCATTGTGTAGGAGGATTGAGAATTAATTCTTGGGATGGAAAAAACTCCAGAGTTCACTATCAAATTTATTACAAATGCATCTGTGAAACAATTATGTATCTGATAACATGCAACCAATCTTGTCGAGCCTCATGAAGTTGTAATGGAGACCATACTAGTGTCAGTTGGTTGAGTAAATTGATCCCATACAAATATTCTTAATTGAAGACTAGAGTGCCATACTGTGTGTTGAATTCAGTAGTTGATGAGTTGACAAGGTGCATCATTCATTGTGTTGTTGGTGAACTGAAAGTTCAGAAGACACTAAGTCTAATGGTGAAAGTATTATTGTTTGTTGTGCATGAGAGTGTGAATTAGTGTGGGAGATTGTGTGTGAGCATAAGGATAATGGTGGCTGGGAGTTGATAATTGTACAAACTAATTGAGGGCTAAGAGAAATTCTAATGAAGTAGTGAAGTGTTGAGTGTAGAAATTAGCTACAGAGCATAAAGGAAAGAGTTGTGTGTAATAATAGATCAAGTTCTTTGTATTTCTATGTAATAGTGGTAGGCCTTTGTTTCATAATTTGAAAATTGTATGAAAAGTAGGACAATTATCTGAAGCAAGTTGGGGCCTACATATGTAAGAGGTCGTCGCCTCTTGGAAAGTGGTGGATTTCCATTTTTAAGGGGATTGGGGCCTCTTGTGAGTGGGTGTTCACAAACAAAAATAACAAACAACTTGGTGGTTTTTACCTTTTTGGTTTCCATGTTAAATCTCTGTGTCCATGTGTGTTTGTTTCTTATGTTGATGATGCATGTTTATGAGAGTCAAATACTGTGCTATCGATGCATTTGATCATAACTTCTCATATTGGTGATTGCTAAGATAAAAGAGGTTAAAAGTTAAAATTTACACCCATTATTAGTTCATCCCTCCTCTTAGTAATTCCCTATTCCAACAATTGGTATCAAAGCCAAGTTCCTTTAGGAACAATTTAACCACTGGAAGGTAGGTCTATAAAGGATCATGTCTAGGCAAGAGAACTATGATGCTTACTCAAGTTCGATACCATTATTTGATGGGTAAAATTATGTCTTTTGGAAAATTAGGATGGAATCCTATCTCATGTCCTTAGGAACCGAACTATGAAGATTTGCGTTAGTATATTTCTTTGTTCCAACAACTCCTCCTACAGATGTAGATGGTAAAAATATTTATGCAAATAATGCTAAATTTAGGAATGTCGTCTATATGGTCAATCTAAACTGGTAAAGGTTATGCACTGTAAGTCAACCGAGGAAGTATGGGACACACTTAATAAGAGTCATGAAGGAGATGAGAAATTCAGGCAAGCCACACTCCAAACCTTTAGAATGGGACTTGAGAGCTTAAGTATGAATGAAGAAGAATACATATTAGAATATTTTCTTAGAGTTGATGAGGTAACAAACATGATTAGGGGACTTGGTGAAGAGGTCAAAGAGGAAGTGGTTTTCCAGAAGGTTTTGAGGTCTCTTCCTATGAGATTCAATGCCAAATTCTCAACCATTGAGGAGATGACTTACCTGAAAAGTATCACAATGAACTAGTTGCTTGGTACTCTCCTAGCCTATGAGATGAGAGTAGGTAAAGGAGAGACTGAACCAAAAGGGAGAACATTCAAGATGTCTAGGAAGGCTAAAGAGCACAGGGATCACCAAGAATATTCCAGCTATGAATTTGATCAGGAGATGGCTCATCTCTGCTAGAAAACTAAAGTGAGGTTCATGAAAGTATAAAGGGAAGCCGCCCTTCAATTGCTTTGACTGTGGAAGAGTTGGAAATTTTGCATCCAAGTGTCCCTACTTGAAAAATTTAGAAAATGAAAAATATTAAAATCCCAACAACAAAGCTCAAAAATATCAAAAGAAGAAATCCTTCAAGAAGAAGGGGCTCTAATCCAAAGAGGACAACTCTATATCAAAATCTATTAGCAAAGATTCTTCAGAAAATGAGTCTAACAAATGATTTCTTATGGCTCTTGAATCTCAATCCAAAACCAATAATGTCTCAGACTCCGAGGAAGAAGAAGAAGAAGGAGTAATGGATATAGAAGGAGAATGCATTAGTGTTGTTGATGAATTGAAGAAGGCTAGGAGCAAGAAAAAACAATTAAAATAGAAGTTGTTGCACGTTGAAGAAGGTATGTGTAACTCTAATAATGAGGAGTTTGTTTATGAAAAGGAAAAACTTGAATAAGTCACTAGAAGTAAAGAGAGCTTAACATTCCTATTAGAAGAAAAGCAAAAAATATGTGAAAATCTAGAGGAAGATAACAACCTCTTGAAGCAAGGGCTCACCAAGGAAAAGGAGGAGATGACTTATGAAACATGTAAAGGGGATATTTTTTTATTTAAAAGTTAGTTTAGAGGAAGGAAAAAAAAAGAAAGAAGTTCTAAATGACATGATTCTCAAATGGTAAGATAATTGTCATAGTCTAGAAGCAAAAATCATCTCCTTGAGAATAGACCTTGAGAGGTCAAAGATGGAGAAGGATATAGATAGAAGATTTGTTGAAGGGCCAAGGAAGTTAAATCATATTCTAAGTAGTCAAAGGATTCTTAAGAACAAAATAGGTTTGGGTGACTCGAAATCACAAAATCCTTATACAGGAAAGACAAGATTCAAGTTTGCAGGATTTAAAGACCCCCAAAGCTATACAAATGTACTTCAAGGAAGTGTTAATGAAGACAAGAAAAATTCAAGGAAAATGAGCACTCAATGCTAGAACAATAATGCAAAATTCACAATTAAATCACACCACAAATATGTGGATCAGTTTGCAAAATGACACAGGCACATGTAACTAAGTCAATCTCATTAATTATCAAATAACAAGCACCAAAAATTGTTTTATGATTATTGCCATAGGTGTCATGTATTTTGGCAGGATTCCTCCATATTTGGCAGAGATGCCAAATTTAGCTATTCATCATGCTTGGAACAAACAAGAATTCAAAGATTTAATGGGCCAACAGCTATTTTTGTTCTATAAGTGGATTGCAACATATTTGTGTTTAATGAATCCTAGATGGGTTGGCAGCTGCTTGACATGCATGAAGTGAATACAAAGAATGGTATTTTTAATGGATATCAGACGAAGAGCTCTATATCCCATAAATTACATCTTGAGTGTTGAAAGAAAATTGTGATTTAAACAAGAAAAATTTAATGGTGGAGCACTCTCATTGTGTAGGAGGATTGAGAATTAATTCTTGGGATGGAAAAAACTCCAGAGTTCACTATCAAATTTATTACAAATGCATCTGTGAAACAATTATGTATCTGATAACATGCAACCAATCTTGTCGAGCCTCATGAAGTTGTAATGGAGACCATACTAGTGTCAGTTGGTTGAGTAAATTGATCCCATACAAATATTCTTAATTGAAGACTAGAGTGCCATACTGTGTGTTGAATTCAGTAGTTGATGAGTTGACAAGGTGCATCATTCATTGTGTTGTTGGTGAACTGAAAGTTCAGAAGACACTAAGTCTAATGGTGAAAGTATTATTGTTTGTTGTGCATGAGAGTGTGAATTAGTGTGGGAGATTGTGTGTGAGCATAAGGATAATGGTGGCTGGGAGTTGATAATTGTACAAACTAATTGAGGGCTAAGAGAAATTCTAATGAAGTAGTGAAGTGTTGAGTGTAGAAATTAGCTACAGAGCATAAAGGAAAGAGTTGTGTGTAATAATAGATCAAGTTCTTTGTATTTCTATGTAATAGTGGTAGACCTTTGTTTCATAATTTGAAAATTGTATGAAAAGTAGGACAATTATCTGAAGCAAGTTGGGGCCTACATATGTAAGAGGTCGTCGCCTCTTGGAAAGTGGTGGATTTCCATTTTTAAGGGGATTGGGGCCTCTTGTGAGTGGGTGTTCACAAACAAAAATAACAAACAACTTGGTGGTTTTTACCTTTTTGGTTTCCATGTTAAATCTCTGTGTCCATGTGTGTTTGTTTCTTATGTTGATGATGCATGTTTATGAGAGTCAAATACTGTGCTATCGATGCATTTGATCATAACTTCTCATATTGGTGATTGCTAAGATAAAAGAGGTTAAAAGTTAAAATTTACACCCATTATTAGT
Source organism: Pinus tabuliformis (assembly GCA_031772625.1). Classification (NCBI taxonomy): domain Eukaryota; kingdom Viridiplantae; phylum Streptophyta; class Pinopsida; order Pinales; family Pinaceae; genus Pinus; species Pinus tabuliformis. The sequence goes on from CM062819.1 coordinate 989,935,027, forward strand.
TCATCCCTCCTCTTAGTAATTCCCTATTCCAACAATTGGTATCAAAGCCAAGTTCCTTTAGGAACAATTTAACCACTGGAAGGTAGGTCTATAAAGGATCATGTCTAGGCAAGAGAACTATGATGCTTACTCAAGTTCGATACCATTATTTGATGGGTAAAATTATTTCTTTTGGAAAATTAGGATGGAATCCTATCTCATGTCCTTAGGAACCGAACTATGAAGATTTGCGTTAGTATATTTCTTTGTTCCAACAACTCCTCCTACAGATGTAGATGGTAAAAATATTTATGCAAATAATGCTAAATTTAGGAATGTCGTCTATATGGTCAATCTAAACTGGTAAAGGTTATGCACTGTAAGTCAACCGAGGAAGTATGGGACACACTTAATAAGAGTCATGAAGGAGATGAGAAATTCAGGCAAGCCACACTCCAAACCTTTAGAATGGGACTTGAGAGCTTAAGTATGAATGAAGAAGAATACATATTAGAATATTTTCTTAGAGTTGATGAGGTAACAAACATGATTAGGGGACTTGGTGAAGAGGTCAAAGAGGAAGTGGTTTTCCAGAAGGTTTTGAGGTCTCTTCCTATGAGATTCAATGCCAAATTCTCAACCATTGAGGAGATGACTTACCTGAAAAGTATCACAATGAACTAGTTGCTTGGTACTCTCCTAGCCTATGAGATGAGAGTAGGTAAAGGAGAGACTGAACCAAAAGGGAGAACATTCAAGATGTCTAGGAAGGCTAAAGAGCACAGGGATCACCAAGAATATTCCAGCTATGAATTTGATCAGGAGATGGCTCATCTCTGCTAGAAAACTAAAGTGAGGTTCATGAAAGTATAAAGGGAAGCCGCCCTTCAATTGCTTTGACTGTGGAAGAGTTGGAAATTTTGCATCCAAGTGTCCCTACTTGAAAAATTTAGAAAATGAAAAATATTAAAATCCCAACAACAAAGCTCAAAAATATCAAAAGAAGAAATCCTTCAAGAAGAAGGGGCTCTAATCCAAAGAGGACAACTCTATATCAAAATCTATTAGCAAAGATTCTTCAGAAAATGAGTCTAACAAATGATTTCTTATGGCTCTTGAATCTCAATCCAAAACCAATAATGTCTCAGACTCCGAGGAAGAAGAAGAAGAAGGAGTAATGGATATAGAAGGAGAATGCATTAGTGTTGTTGATGAATTGAAGAAGGCTAGGAGCAAGAAAAAACAATTAAAATAGAAGTTGTTGCACGTTGAAGAAGGTATGTGTAACTCTAATAATGAGGAGTTTGTTTATGAAAAGGAAAAACTTGAATAAGTCACTAGAAGTAAAGAGAGCTTAACATTCCTATTAGAAGAAAAGCAAAAAATATGTGAAAATCTAGAGGAAGATAACAACCTCTTGAAGCAAGGGCTCACCAAGGAAAAGGAGGAGATGACTTATGAAACATGTAAAGGGGATATTTTTTTATTTAAAAGTTAGTTTAGAGGAAGGAAAAAAAAAGAAAGAAGTTCTAAATGACATGATTCTCAAATGGTAAGATAATTGTCATAGTCTAGAAGCAAAAATCATCTCCTTGAGAATAGACCTTGAGAGGTCAAAGATGGAGAAGGATATAGATAGAAGATTTGTTGAAGGGCCAAGGAAGTTAAATCATATTCTAAGTAGTCAAAGGATTCTTAAGAACAAAATAGGTTTGGGTGACTCGAAATCACAAAATCCTTATACAGGAAAGACAAGATTCAAGTTTGCAGGATTTAAAGACCCCCAAAGCTATACAAATGTACTTCAAGGAAGTGTTAATGAAGACAAGAAAAATTCAAGGAAAATGAGCACTCAATGCTAGAACAATAATGCAAAATTCACAATTAAATCACACCACAAATATGTGGATCAGTTTGCAAAATGACACAGGCACATGTAACTAAGTCAATCTCATTAATTATCAAATAACAAGCACCAAAAATTGTTTTATGATTATTGCCATAGGTGTCATGTATTTTGGCAGGATTCCTCCATATTTGGCAGAGATGCCAAATTTAGCTATTCATCATGCTTGGAACAAACAAGAATTCAAAGATTTAATGGGCCAACAGCTATTTTTGTTCTATAAGTGGATTGCAACATATTTGTGTTTAATGAATCCTAGATGGGTTGGCAGCTGCTTGACATGCATGAAGTGAATACAAAGAATGGTATTTTTAATGGATATCAGACGAAGAGCTCTATATCCCATAAATTACATCTTGAGTGTTGAAAGAAAATTGTGATTTAAACAAGAAAAATTTAATGGTGGAGCACTCTCATTGTGTAGGAGGATTGAGAATTAATTCTTGGGATGGAAAAAACTCCAGAGTTCACTATCAAATTTATTACAAATGCATCTGTGAAACAATTATGTATCTGATAACATGCAACCAATCTTGTCGAGCCTCATGAAGTTGTAATGGAGACCATACTAGTGTCAGTTGGTTGAGTAAATTGATCCCATACAAATATTCTTAATTGAAGACTAGAGTGCCATACTGTGTGTTGAATTCAGTAGTTGATGAGTTGACAAGGTGCATCATTCATTGTGTTGTTGGTGAACTGAAAGTTCAGAAGACACTAAGTCTAATGGTGAAAGTATTATTGTTTGTTGTGCATGAGAGTGTGAATTAGTGTGGGAGATTGTGTGTGAGCATAAGGATAATGGTGGCTGGGAGTTGATAATTGTACAAACTAATTGAGGGCTAAGAGAAATTCTAATGAAGTAGTGAAGTGTTGAGTGTAGAAATTAGCTACAGAGCATAAAGGAAAGAGTTGTGTGTAATAATAGATCAAGTTCTTTGTATTTCTATGTAATAGTGGTAGGCCTTTGTTTCATAATTTGAAAATTGTATGAAAAGTAGGACAATTAGCTGAAGCAAGTTGGGGCCTACATATATAAGAGGTCGTCGCCTCTTGGAAAGTGGTGGATTTCCATTTTTAAGGGGATTGGGGCCTCTTGTGAGTGGGTGTTCACAAACAACAATAACAAACAACTTGGTGGTTTTTACCTTTTTGGTTTCCATGTTAAATCTCTGTGTCCATGTGTGTTTGTTTCTTATGTTGATGATGCATGTTTATGAGAGTCAAATACTGTGCTATCTATGCATTTGATCATAACTTCTCATATTGGTGATTGCTAAGATAAAAGAGGTTAAAAGTTAAAATTTACACCCATTATTAATTCATCCCCCCTCTTAGTAATTCCCTATTCCAACAATTGGTATCAAAGCCAAGTTCCTTTAGGAACAATTTAACCACTGGAAGGTAGGTCTATAAAGGATCATGTCTAGGCAAGAGAACTAGGATGCTTACTCAAGTTCGATACCATTATTTGATGGGTCAAATTATGTCTTTTGGAAAATTAGGATGGAATCCTATCTCACGTCCTTAGGAACCGAACTATGAAGATTTGCGTTAGTATATTTCTCTGTTCCAACAACTCCTCCTACAGATGTAGATGGTAAAAATATTTATGCAAATAATGCTAAATTTAGGAATGTCGTCCTATATGGTCAATCTGAACTGGTAAAGGTTATGCACTGTAAGTCAACCGAGGAAGTATGGGACACACTTAATAAGAGTCATGAAGGAGATGAGAAATTCAGGCAAGCCACACTCCAAACCTTTAGAATGGGACTTGAGAGCTTAAGTATGAATGAAGAAGAATACATATTAGAATATTTTCTTAGAGTTGATGAGGTAACAAACATGATCAGGGGACTTGGTGAAGAGGTCAAAGAGGAAGTGGTTTTTCAGAAGGTTTTGAGGTCTCTTCCTATGAGATTCAATGCCAAATTCTCAACCATTGAGGAGATGACTTACCTGAAAAGTATCACAATGGACTAGTTGCTTGGTACTCTCCTAGCCTATGAGATGAGAGTAGGTAAAGGAGAGACTGAACCGAAAGGGAGAACATTCAAGATGTCTAGGAAGGCTAAAGAGCACAGGGATCACCAAGAATATTCCAGCTATGAATCTGATCAGGAGATGGCTCATCTCTGCTAGAAAACTAAAGTGAGGTTCAGGAAAGTATAAAGGGAAGCCGCCCTTCAATTGCTTTGACTGTGGAAGAGTTGGAAATTTTGCATCCAAGTGTCCCTACTTGAAAAATTTAGAAAATGAAAAATATTAAAATCCCAACAACAAAGCTCAAAAATATCAAAAGAAGAAATCCTTCAAGAAGAAGGGGCTCTAATCCAAAGAGGACAACTCTATATCAAAATCTATTAGCAAAGATTCTTCAGAAAATGAGTCTAACAAATGATTTCTTATGGCTCTTGAATCTCAATCCAAAACCAATAATGTCTCAGACTCCGAGGAAGAAGAAGAAGAAGGAGTAATGGATATAGAAGGAGAATGTATTAGTGTTGTTGATGAATTGAAGAAGGCTAGGAGCAAGAAAAAACAATTAAAATAGAAGTTGTTGCACGTTGAAGAAGGTATGTGTAACTCTAATAATGAGGAGTTTGTTTATGAAAAGGAAAAACTTGAATAAGTCACTAGAAGTAAAGAGAGCTTAACATTCCTATTAGAAGAAAAGCAAAAAATATGTGAAAATCTAGAGGAAGATAACAACCTCTTGAAGCAAGGGCTCACCAAGGAAAAGGAGGAGATGACTTATGAAACATGTAAAGGGGATATTTTTTTATTTAAAAGTTAGTTTAGAGGAAGGAAAAAAAAAGAAAGAAGTTCTAAATGACATGATTCTCAAATGGTAAGATAATTGTCATAGTCTAGAAGCAAAAATCATCTCCTTGAGAATAGACCTTGAGAGGTCAAAGATGGAGAAGGATATAGATAGAAGATTTGTTGAAGGGACAAGGAAGTTAAATCATATTCTAAGTAGTCAAAGGATTCTTAAGAACAAAATAGGTTTGGGTGACTCGAAATCACAAAATCCTTATACAGGAAAGACAAGATTCAAGTTTGCAGGATTTAAAGACCCCCAAAGCTATACAAATGTACTTCAAGGAAGTGTTAATGAAGACAAGAAAAATTCAAGGAAGATGAGCACTCAATGCTAGAACAATAATGCAAAATTCACAATTAAATCACACCACAAATATGTGGATCAGTTTGCAAAATGACACAGGCACATGTAACCAAGTCAATCTCATTAATTATCAAATAACAAGCACCAAAAATTGTTTTATGATTATTGCCATAGGTGTCATGTATTTGGACATAAATTTGTCAATTGTAGAAGTGGTAAAGTTGAAAGAGATGAAAATTTCAGATATATATATTATCAGAATGGTAGAAAACATGACTCATTGCCTAAGAATACAAATTCATTCTCGCCTCTAACGAATGAAGTTGAATGATTCAAGTGTAAAAATTTTGGGTGCATGGCAAGTGATTGAAAAATCAAATTTGATCACTTATTTAAACCCCAACACACTTGGAAACCAAGTTTCCCCAAGGACAAGAAGAGTTGGAAGCATAAAAGTGGGAAAAACATGGAGTTTGGATTTGTTCTGTCTGCACAGGATTAAGAAAATAGATGGTAGGTGGATAGTGGTTTCTCCAAGCACATGACGAGGGATAAGAGTAAATTCTTGTCTCTACATGAAAAGGACAAAGGGAACAATGTCACATTTGGAAACAATGCTCCAGTTAGAAATAAGGGAAAGGGCATAGTCTGTTTGATGAAAAGAACAAGGCTCATAATGTGATGTATTGAGAATGAATCAAGCACAATTTGCTTAGTATGAGTCAAATGTGTGATAATGGTTACAATGTGATCTTCTGATCCAAATACTGTGAGATCCGAAAAGAAGAAAATGGAATGATAGTGGGAAAGGAAGTCATGAATCACAATAATGTATATGTGTTTGATGACTCTAGAGTGAGCTGCTACTTGAGTAAAAAAAGAAAATTTGGTTGTCACATAGAAGACTTGGCCATATAAATTTTGACAGCTTGATAAAAATAAGCAAGACAAAAGTTGTAAGAGGATTGTAAAAATTGTCAAAGCCTAATAACCCAATCTGCAAGTCCTGTCAATTTGGTAAGTAGACAATGACTCAGTTAAAAACAAAGGGATTCTAAACCTCTAAACCTCTATATCTAGTTCACATTGATATCTGTGGCCCAACAAGGACAAAAATCCCAAGAGGAGAAAGGTACTTTATTTTATTTATTGATGATTTTACCAGAGCCACTTGGATAATGCTCTTGAAAGAAAAATCGGAAGCCCTAAAAAATTTCAATATATTTAAAACTCAAGTTGAGAATGAGAAAGATATAAAATTCAAATGTTTATGATCAGACAGAGGTGGGGAATTCACTTCAAGAGAGTTTGAAAATTATTGTGAAGATCATGGCATTAGGAGGCAATATTCAGTAGCCAAAACTCCACAAAAAAATGTAGCAGAGAGAAAGAATAGAACAATCCAGGAGATGGCTAGAGTTATGATGGATTAGGCAGATGTACCAAACACCTTAAGGGGAGAAGCAACACAAGCAACTAAATATTTAGCAAACAAAACACAACTTAGGCCTAACAATGATAATACTCCCTATGAGTTATGGAAATGGGAGACCAACATCAATGAAGCATTTCAAGGTGTTTGGGAGAAAATGCTATATCAAAAGAAATGATAAAAATATTGGAAATTTTGATTTGAGAACTGATGAGGGTATATTTCTTGGGTACTATGTCAAAATTAAAAGCTACAAGTGCTTCAAAAAGAGGGAAAAAGGGGTTGAAGACTACATTGATATTGTAGTGGATGAAATATAACCACAAGTAGAGCCATGTAAAGCGAGAACTTGGATGAAAGAGAAAATTCAACATACAAACCCTCTCACTAGGAAGAAGTGGAAGAATAGGATGAAGATGAAGAAATAAGTATGACACAAAGGCCCAAAACTCTTTCCAGGTATGTGTAGAAACAACACCCATAAAGTCAAATTATTGGTGATCATAGTATCAGTTTTCAAACCATAAGAAAATTCCTTGGCAATCTGAGCTATGCTAATCTTGCCTTGTTATCACAAATTGAACCCAAAATCCTGAGTTAGGCAAGTGAAGATGAGTTCTGGGTGAAGGAAATGAATGAAAAATTGAATTGAATTGAGAAATATGATACTTGGTCCTTTGTCCCTAGACCAAATGAGAAAAATGTTATAGGCACAAAATCAATCTTTAAAAATAAACTAAATGAACAAGGCCAAGTGATGAGGAACAAAGCATGACTAGTCTACAAAGGGTATGCTAAGCTAGAAGGGATAGATTTTGAAATTTTGCACTCGTAGAAAGATTGAAAGCCATCAAAATGTTTCTTTCTTTTTCCAGTCACAAGAGCATCTTAGTATACTAGATGGATGTGAAATCATCCTTTCTCAATGATGATTTGGAGGAGGAAGTATACATCGAGCAACTAAAAGGATTCATGCTCGCAGAGAACAAATATTGTGTATGCGGATTGAAAAAAGATTTTTATGGGCTCAAAAAAGTCCCCAGATCTTGGTATGCCAAACTGGATAAATATATCCAACAACAAGAGTTTAAGATAGGCAGTGTAGACAACAATCTATGTATAAAATCTCAAGATGATCATTTATTTATTATTTGGTCTATGTCGATGATATCATTTTTGGCAGTGATTTGGAATAGATAGGACTCTAATATGTCAAGTCTATGCAGAAAAAATTTGAGATGTCCATGATAGGAGAACTATCTTTCTTTCTAAGGCTGCAAATATCTCAATCTAAAGATGGCATCTTCATCTCCTAGTCCAAATATTTAAGAGAAACAATGAAGAAATTTGGGATGGAAGAATGCAAGCCAATTAGTAACCTCGTGATTACTGGATGTAAGTTATGTAAAGAGAATGAGACACCTCTAGTATATCAGGAAATCTACATATCAATGATTGGAAGCTTGTTGTACCTCATAGCCTTAAGACTAGAAATTATGCAAGCAGTGGGTTTGGTGTCTACATTTCAAGCCCGCCCTCGTGAAAGCCACATCATTGTTGTAAAAATATTTTTCAAATATTTTCAAAGCACAACAGACTATTGGTTATGATATGCTAGAAGCATATATTTTAAGCAAAAATATTATACTGATGTTAATTGGGAAAACATTCTTGATGACAAGAAAAGAACCTTTGGAGCAACATTATTTTGAGAGATTGTCTAGTGTCTTGGGTCAGCAAAAATTTAGATTCAATCTCATTATCAATAGCTGAAGCAGAGTATATTGATGTGGCCACTTAGTGTACACAAATTATTTGGATGAAGTAGACCTTAAAATACATCAAGGTAGAGTTGACTAATCCAATTCCAATTATGTGTGACAATCCTTGTGATATAAACATCTCTAAAAATCCTGTCATGCATTCAAAGACCAAGCATATTCCAATTAAGTTCCATTTATTAAGGGAACAAGTTGTTGCTAATTTTTTTTACTTGAGTATATGAACGCTAATGATCATCTTGCAGATATATTCACTAAGCCACTATTACAAGAAACCTTTGAGTATCTCAAGCATGAAATAGGAGTTGTTTCTCCTATAGCTAAATGACTCATCTTGAATAATCTCTGGCAGTTTCTCAACTTATTTGTTCAATTAAAGAGTAGGATGAAACAATTTAAGGGGAGTTTTATTCATTTGGTGCATACTTTTCCATTGATGTCAAAGGGGGAGAAGAAGTCCCTGAGTGGAATGATTATTGATGCTAGGGAGAGTATAGAGATGGAGAAGACCCTGCTTGGTTTTACGGGGATCTTGGTCTGTTTCCATAAATGTAAAATGTGAATATTGTTGAGTAGAATGTTTGCATTGATTGCAAATGGGCTAGTATTGATTTGCATGGTGTGTCAAGCTTAGGAGGAGTCCCATCCTTGTTGCAGTCCTTGGTAGAGAACCATCATAGTAGCATGATGAGGTAAGAAGCTAAAGTATTATATCTATGATGGTTAGGGATTCCCAGGATTTGAGTGCATTTCTTCCTCAAGAAGTCAACTCAAAGGTTTCTAGAAATGGCATAGATGGATTGTGAATGGAAATATATTTCCAATGGTATGTTAAAGTCAACAATTAACCTCCTAGATCACAAGTTATTGCTAGTCAAAGTTAGGTGCCCCAGAGTCAAAGTTGGAGAGCTACATGTGGTTGCAGGACCAATTTGGAGCTTGTTAGTTTGGAATGTTTTCCAAACACAACAAAGTATTTAAGAGGAGCCGCTAAAGGAGAGGATCGGGAAAACATGGCTTTAAAAAAAGCAATAGGATGCATTTCTATTGGCCAAGAGGAAGACACATTACATAGATCATCCCGATAGAAGGTTGCGTGCAGGTTTAAAGGGATGTAGAGGAGAAGTGTCAGGGATGGGTAAGACATGGATGATGTCATCCCGATGGGTGTACCTTAGAAGCTTCAAAGAATGTGCAAGAGTGAAGGCCTGGGATGGAACCATCGGGCTAACATGGCAAAGCAGTATAATGATAAAAATTGGCTTGTGACCCTTTAAATTTAACAAAGAAATCCAATGAAAAACCAAGGCCTGAGACTGTTTTTTTATCTTCTCTCTGATAGGCACATGGCAACATGTGTTTGGTTTATGATGATGTAAGCATGACATCATCTTGTAGGGGCTACCTTGGAAGGTTTATGAAGGTGCACAAGCAGGAGAAACATGCTAACAAGGCATCAAGCCAGTGCGACAGAGCACATGAACCAATGGAAAGAGGTGGAGGGTGGACTCACCTTGACACAACAATGTTGAGGCTTGACACCAGAGGAAAAAAGAGGTGTGTAGGGAACTTAGCTGGGAGAACAGAGTTGAGAGGTTGAGACTCTGACAACAAGTGACAATTCTGTCAAATGATAGAAGGAGTGCCGAGAGCTGGTTTTATGGAGGTCTTATGTGTTATTACAACCATGGGATGTCAGGCCAATTACAAAGAAAAATATGCCGAGACGAGAAGGTCAGGGGCTAAAGACAAGCCATAGGCAAGCCCAAGATGTGGTTCTATGCATCTGTGTAATGAAGGGAACAAAGGTTTAATGCATGGGATTTAAACCCTCGGGTATATACTATAAAGAGGCACCCATGAGCTAATTTTGTGACAGTTCCACGTGCTATTTCGAATATAGGCCTTTAGGTTAATTTTAATAACAAAGAGGGGGGACATTGAGGACATATGTTTAAATTTCTTGGATGGGTTGACAAATTTTGGTAGGATTCCTCCAGATTTGGAAAAGACATCAAAGTTAGCTCTTCATCATGCCTGGAAGAAACAAACATTCAAAGATTGAATGGGCTAACAATTGTTTTTGTGCTATATGTGGCACTATGCCATATTTGTGTTTAATGAAGCCTAGGTAGGTTATAAGCTTCTTAACATGCATGAAGTGAATACACATGATGATGTTTTTAATGGAGATCAGATTGAGAGCTCTATATCCCATACAAAAGTACATCTTGAGTGTGTAATATAAATGTGATTTAAACAAGAAAACTTTAATGGTGGAGCACTCTTATTTTGAAGGAGGACCGATAATTAATTCTAGAGATGGGAAAATCTCTAGAGTTCACTCTCAAATTTATTACAGTTGCATTTGTGGAATAGTTAGGTCTCTGATAGCATGAAACCAATCCTGTAGAGCCTTAAGATGTTGCAATGGATATCATACTAGTGTCAGTTGGTTGAGTAAACTGATCCCATACACATATTCTTAATTGAAGACTAGAGTGCCATACTATGTGTTGAATGCAGTCATTGTTGATCTGACAAAGTGCATCCTTCATTGTGTTTCTAGTGAACAAAAAGCTCATAAAATATTGAGTCCATTGGTAAAATTATTATTGTATGCTTTGTGTGATAATGTGAATTGGTGTGGGAAACTGTGTGTGCATAAGGAAATGGTGGTTAAGAGATGCTAATTGTATAGACTAATTGAGGTCGAGAGTAGTGAAGTGTCCAGTGTAAGAAGGGATTGTAGAGTAGAAAGGAAAGAGATCTGTGTAATAGCAAATCATGTTCTTAGTATTTTTATGTAATAGTGGTAGGTCTCTATTTATCAGTTTGAAAATTGTATGGAAATTAAGATGGTTCGGTAAAGCAGGTTGGGGCCTACATCTGTAAGAGGTTGGAGCCTCTAGAAAGTGGTGGCTTTCCATTTCTAAGTGGGTTGGGGCCTCCTATGAGTGGGTGCTCATAAACAAGAATACCAAAAAACTTGGTGATTTTTCCCTTCTGGGTTTCCACGCCAAATATTTGTGTCCATGTGTATATGTTTCTTATGATGATGATGGATGTTTATGAGAGTGATTTTCCCTGATGTTTATGCATTTTATCATAATTTCTCATATTGGTGATTGTTAAGATAAAAGAGGTTAAAATTTAAAATTTACATCCATTACTGATTCAACCCCGTGCCCCCCCCTCCCCCCAATAATTCATTATTCAAACATTTTGGAAATTGTTGAAATCCTAATTCATCTCCACCTCTCAATATTTTTGTGGTTCGTAAAAATTGGTATTAGGTCCAAGTTACTTTAGGATCAATCTAATAATTGGAAGGAATATTAGGAATAATGTATAACCAAGATGAAGGACACACCAACAAGGCTCCTATGTTCACTAGAACAAACTATACTTTTTGCAAGGTAAGAATGAAGACTTACTTACAGTCTCTTGGTGCAGATGTCTGGGACATAGTGCAAGGTGGCTATGAAAAGCCACCAATTATAATTACCAAATATCATAAGCTTGATTTCACCTATAACACTAAGGAAATGAATGCACTTTGACTACCTGAATCTGAATTGGTCAAAGTTATGGATTGCACCACTGCCAAGGCAATATGGGACAAAATGAGAAGTTGTTATGAAGGGAACAATAAAGTGAAAAAGGCTAAAATTCAAGGCTAAAAAATGTAGTTTGAGTCCCTAAAGATGCATGAGGATGAGGAAATAGGAAAATTCTTCATTCAAGTGGATGAAGTAGTTAAATAATAAGAGGATTGATGAAACATTAGCTAAGCCAAATGTAGTTCAAAAAGTGTTGAGGTCACTTCCTGCAAGATTCAATCCCAAGGTGTCAACTATTGAGGAAATGACAAATCTCAACACTCTAATGCTTGATCAATTGCATGAAACATTGACTTACTAAAAAATGAGGATTGCAAAAGGTAACTGCAACAAGGGAGGGATCCTTCAAAGTAGAAATAAAACCCAAAGAAGATCAAGATGACTCATGTTATGAATTAGATGAAGAGGATGAAAAATTTGTTAGAAAATTGAAGAGAGAATCAGGTAAATACAAAGGTAAGTTGCCTTTAAAATGTTTAGTTGTGGAAAATTAGGTCATTATGCTTCTAAGAATCCACAAGAGAAAAACAAATCTATGAACATGAAGGAAAGGGTAAGTATAGAAAACTAAAGAAGGAGAAGAATATCAAAAATAAGAGTTTCCATACTTAAGATGATAAAAATTCCTCAGAAGATGAAGATGTTCAATCCTCTAATGAGGATAAAGCTAAATGAAGTATAAAGGATTTCATGCTCATGGCTTTAAACACTCTAGAATAGGAACACGTATATTCTAATGAAGAAGTGGCTGAAGTAGGCTTGGAATGTGAAATAATTAGTGCTTTAGAATAAATTTGGAGTATAAGGTAAAATAATAAGATGAAAAAAGAGATGCTAGAAAATTTAGAAAAAGAAAAAGGTAAATTTAAAATTTTTTTCACCCGTTCTTTTGAAAATTAAGCAAGCAAAGAAAATTGAAGATATTTTGATGGATCAATTCAAATAAAAAGAAAAGTCATGTGAAAATCTTGAGGGGGAGGTTGTCTACAAGTTGTCACCCTTAGAGAAGAGTTATAAAATACTAAAGAACAACTCAATCTAAATAAAAAATTTCACAAAGGAATTAGTAAATTGGATGAAATTCTAAATGTTCAAAGATACCCTCATATAAAAAATAGTTTGGGCTATGAAGGAGAGTCAAGTTCAACAACTCTTAAAGGCAAGGAACCCATCAACATTGTTGAAGCAATCAAGGGACCAGGTTGTGGTACAAGTAAAGAACCTGGCCACAAACAATAGGAGAAACAAAGTACAAAGGAGAGTAGCCATATAAAAATGGGTGAAAATAAAAATTAGTTGCAATAATTTAATGTAAGACACATCCATAGAGTCCAATAAAGAATTGATGTGCCTCTAAGGAGAAGATAACAACAATTCAACAAGAAAATTACTTCCAGGCATGAAAATATTTTTCATAGCTATTGCTTTACATGCACAAACTATGGACATAAAGTTTCAATTTGTAGAGTAGATTTAAGATATAAGAAAATCAGAGATGAAAGAGATATATTCTATTAGTGAAATAATAGACTTTCTAGGTTAAAAAGAAATATACCTAGGAATAACGATTCATTTTCTGCATTCGCTGACATGGTAAAATGCTGTAACTATCATATTTAGGGGCATAAGGAAACTGAATGTAGAATTACAATATTTAGACTAGTTCATAAGAACAAGCAAGAAAAAATAATCCCAAGGTATGTCAACAAAAAAAGGAAGAAAGCAATGAAAATTGTGGCATTGCGTTGTATGCACAAAATCAAGGAAACCATTGGTATGTAGATAGTGGGTGTTCAAAGCATATGATAGGTGATAAGAATAAATTTGTATCACTAAAATAAGATAATAAAGGTAATTTCACATTTGGAAATGATGCTCTACGTAAAATCATGGGCAAAGGCATTGTCAACCTAGTAATTGGAAGAGATAAAGTTAAAAATATATTATTGGTTAAAGGTTTGAAACAAAATTTGTTGAGTGTTTCTCAAATGTATGATCATGGATATGATGTTGTTTTTAATTCTAAAGGATGTGAAATTAAATAAACATACAGAGATGAAGTGGTTGTTGAAGCTATTAGAACAAACAATAACATTTATGTTTTAAATGAAAAGAAAGAGAAATGTTGTTTTGGGAAGTATGATGAGAGATGGTTTTGGCACATAAGGCTATGAAACCTCAACATCAACCATATCATGAAGTTGATAAAAAAACAATTTGTAAGGGACTTTCTGAAGATCTCTAAGAAAAAAAACAAAATTTGCAAGTCATGAGAAATTAGTAAGCAAATTCAAGTTCCCTTTAAGAGCCAAAAAAACCTGTCCACCTGTCATTATAACTAGTACACATGGACTTATGTGGTCTTGCAATAAATCAAACTTACAATGATAAACTATATTTTATGTTGTTTATTGATGCTTACAATAGGCTTAGTTGGGTGGAAATATTAAGAGAAAAGTTAGAAGCTTTTGAAAAGTTCAAAATATTTAAAGTTGTCATTGACAATGAAAATGAAAATGATTGTAAAATAAAGTGTATTAGATATGACAATGGTGGAGAGTTTACATCTAAATAATTTGATTAATATTATAATGATCATGTATTAAAAAGGGAATTCACCATTCCATAAACTCCACAATAAAAATGGTGTAGTTGAAAGAGCTAATAGGTCAATACAACAATTGGTAAAAGCAATGGTGGATGAGAGAAGTATCCCAAAAAAGGTTTTGGGCCAAAGCTATTCACACAATAGTAGTTGTTTTTAATAAATATCACTTCAAGCCCAATAGTGACAAGACACCCTATGAATTGTGGTATGGAAATCCAACAATATTTAAGCACTTCAAATTCTTTAGTAACAAGTGATACATTATAAAAAATGATGAGAATATTGGTAAATTTGATGCCAGAGAAGATGAAGTTATATTTCTTGGGTATTCACATAATAACAAGGTTATAGTTGTTATAATAAAAGGTCAAGAAACATAGTGAACGTTATTGATGTCAGAGTGGATGACCCTATTCCTCTCAAAGACAATCAGCCAACATATTTCATCTCAATAGAATAGGCTAGCCATGAAGATGCTGATGAAAAGTTTGAGGAAGAAGTCATTGAAGATGCATAAAGTCTTCAACCAAAATTTCCCTCAGGGTATGTTCAAAAGAATTATCCTTATAATTAAAGTGTATGATATTTGAATGTAGGAGTCTAAACTAAAAGAAGAGTGATGAATCCCCCTAATCAAGCCGCATATTTCTATGTTATCTATGATTGAACCAAAATATTTTTCTTAGGCTAGGAAAAATGAAATTTGGATAAAGGTTATGAATGAAGAGTTAGACCAAGTTGAGAAGAATCAAACTTGGGAATTGGATCCAAGACCACCAGACAAAAATATCATTAGCACCAAAAGGGTCTTCGGGAATAAATTAAATGAGGATGGACACGTGATGAGGAATAAGGCCAAACTAGTATGAAAATTTTATGCTCAAGTTGAAGGATTAGATTTTAATGAAACGTTTTCATTTGTATCCAGATTAGAGGCTACGAGAATGTTTTTATCATTCTCCAGTCACAAAATGTTCAAGATATATCATATGGATGTAAAATAATCTTTCTTGAATGGTTAGCTTGAAGAAGAGGTTTGCATTGAGAAACTTGAAGGTTTTCAATTGTCAGGAAATTCTAGTGATGTATGGAGGTTGAAAAAGACATTATATGGTATTAAATAAGCACCTAGGGCATGGTATTCTAGATTAGATAAATGTATGCTACAATGTGGATTCAAAGGAGAAGAATTAGAAAACAACTTATATATCAAATATGAAAATGAATTGTTTTTTATTTTTGTTGTTTATGTTGATGATATTATTTTTGGTATTGATGCAGATGAATTCAATCAAAAGTTTGTAGTTCATATGCAAGATGAATTTGAAATTTCCATGCTTGGAGAACTTCCATTACTCCTTAATTTAAAAATTATAAATCAACAAAATGAATATTCAACTCTTAAGGCAAGTACCTCAAAATAGTTCTTAATAAATTTGGAAAGGAAAGATGTGTAACAACCCTCATAAAATTCCATGTAAAAATATATAAGGCCACAGTGATGGGACACATATTCCAAGATGAATGGTGGGGGAGACACCCTAATGGGTGTTGATTCAGCTTATTATGGCTAAGGAAATTAGCAAAGGCAATGGAAAAGGCCTTGGAAAGGCATGGGGCATTTATTGTCATTTTATTTATGAAAATAATGGAAATTAGGAGAAAAGGTAGGTGAAAGGTCACAAGTTTCATGTGAGGAGGAAAATAAAGGAAAATAATGGAAAATTAAGAAAATAGAGGCCTCATTAATAAAAAGGCTTTTGAGGATCAGTGGGCAAGACTTGGTCAGCTCAGTGTTGGAGCTATCTCATTATTCTCTCTCTCTCTCTCTCTCTCATAGTATTGGATACTTAGAGTCTTCTTGGAGCACTCTTGGAGGGTGTGGCATATTTGGATTCTTGCATAAAGAAGGCAAAGGAAGAGCAGGAAAGCGCAAGAATGCATCGACATCAACAACTACATCGGATTTTCTTGCAGGTACCAAGTTGCATGTATGATTTCTTCACTAGTTTTGGCATGCATGGCATATGCATGTGGATTCTTGGTTGTGATATGTCATTGGAATGGAGGATTTCCTGGATCGACAGTGGATTGACTAGCCTTTCCATTTCTTGGATAACCATGGTGATTGTGGGTTTACTTTCATTTCTTGTTTTTGGTTGGTTCTCATGTTTCCTTTACCTTGGTTTGAGTTATTAGTTACTAGAAGCCTTGGTTGGACAAATGCTCTAGAAGCCCTGTATCGGCTTGGGTTGAGTTATTAGTCCCATATCCTTGGTTGGACAAACACTCTAGAAGCCCTATAACAACTTGGGTTGTGTTACTAGTCCTGGAAGCCTTCGTTAGACAAATGCTCTCGAAGCCCTTGGTGGGTTGAGTTACTAGTCATGGAAGCCTTGGTTGGACAAATGCTCTAGAAGCCTGATAAAAGTTGTGGGTTGAATTACTAGTCCTAGAAGCCTTAGTTGGACAAATGCTCTGGATCCTGGCAATAGCTTGGTTTGAGTTACTAGTCCTAGGAGCCAGGTTGGAACAAACATTTTGGAAGCCCTAGAAGGCTTGGATGGAGACCAATCTGATGATGGTTTTGGTGATGTTCGACCATGAGGTGGAACCACTGTTTGATGGGTTGAAGTGGATGGCCTCTGGAAGCCTTGGATAAGTTTTTATTGATGTGTTCTATGAGATCCCACATTCATGCTTGGAATATGGCATGGGGGTGGATCACTGAAGAGATATTTGGCTCAACCATTCTATGGTGGGGTGGAACGTGGAAGTTCCATCATGGGTTTGGATTTGTATCATTAATGAAAGTTGATATATCCTTGTATTTCTATGAGCATTAAGCTAGATTATATGTGGTTTGTATGGTTGTGATTTCATTGATAGTTTTGTCCCTATTATGCTGACTATGTATATGTTTATGACAACAACTATGTATGGCTCTGATCATGTTTCTACTTTTTATTGAATTATCAACGTATCTATGATGTAATGGATGAAATGGAAGCTAATGTGATAAGGAGACAATGATTCATAGCGAATCTCAGATAAGTATGAGACCCCTATGCTCAGATATGCTATTTACACATGTAGGTTGCATATTTACTAAGTGTTTGACAAAATGTTTGTCATGACTAGTAGGGGTCTGACTAAGGTCTTGAGCATATCATTTCTTTTACATCATTATTTCCCTGTAATTTTCCTAATTTTGAGCATTCATTCCATTCTAGGTAGTGGCTTGGGTTCTGGGCCTAAAAAGGTGGCTTAAATCCTGGGGTCGTTGGCACATAGCTAGAAAATTTGGTCCATAGTCGTTGGCAGGTAGGCCTATGAGAGTGACTTTGGGTTTTTGGTTGCTCCCTTGCCCATAACATGAGAGTGACTATGGCCTAAGAGACCTAAAAAAATAGTGGAACCCAGTGACAGGTTGTTTGAGTGGTTGACCTATCTTTTGAGGGTTTTATTGCTGATGTTGGATGGTTGTATGGTGTGTTTTTGTCGGTTCTACTTCCTTAATGTGACTTAGGAGGTTGAATCATATCATAGTGGCCTCTCATCGCATGTTTACCCCATCTGATCGATTGCTTGGGTAGGAGGGTGTTACATAGTGGTATCGAAACATGGTTCACCCCTCAGACTAGATGGGCTATGTGTTGGTCATGCATTCATGTTGGTTTCATATGTGTTCCTTATGCATGTAGTCCATGTGCTTGTTGCATTTGCATGGTTTTGATCATGGTTGTAGTGATGTCACCATGTGAAGGTTGAAGGTGTTGTTGTGGAGTATGTATTCATGTGTGCATGGTTAATTATGCATTGTTATGCACGTTAGTGTTCACATATTATCAAGTGCACATGGTAAGGGTGTTGTTGTCATGCATGAAGTCATGGTTTGTGTAATTGATATGGTCATGTATTGATAACTGGACTCTAGCTAGAATGGTGTGTATATGCTTTTGTACTCATGTGTTATATGTCTATATACAATTGTTATCTATGTATGGTCTTGGCTATAGTTATGTATGAAATGTAGGTCAAACATGCCTTGTGAAGTCATTGTATGCAAATTAGGTCATCATGGTGCTATTGGTTTTTATGATGCTAAAGTGTTGGTTGAGATAGAGCAGGAGATGCAAATCATCATAATGAGGTTGCAACATTAGACTTTGGGATAAGAGAAGATTGTTATATAGGTATTTCATGTTTGGAATGTAGGCATGTAAGTTAAGGATTGTCATATGTATTAAGTTTATATACATTAGGTTTATGTAGATTTCTTTTGATTTTATGGTTACATTCATGATAGATGTTAGTTGATTAGTGCATTTATATGCACATGTAGTCAAGAATCATAGTAACATGTGGTTGTAAGTATTGTTATTGTTGGTTAGGTTAGATAAATTGATGATTATGTTATATATTATATGTTTTTTATGAGCATGTGATATGTTAAATAATTGTTGTTATATGTTAGCTAACTTGGCTAATAGGGTTATAACATTAATATCTTGATGTTATATGTATCACTCTAAATTGGATTATGCAGATGGCTATGGTTATGATATTTATACAAGATAACCTCCCCTGAAATACACTAAGGTATGATTTCGCTTATGTTGTATATTTGGTGCTAACACATAGGTGTTGAGAAAGTTGATATGTACTTGCGTGTAAGTAGGTGATAGTTGTAGAATTATGTCTAATGACCATGAGTTGACTATGGATTATGACATGATTATTTGTAAAGGTTGATTTCAAATTGATAGATATGGTTGTATTTGTATTTGGAACATGTGGTTAACATGTGTGAGAAGTTGTAGGGTAACATGCTAGGTACTAGCATGACAAGGTAATAGTTGATATGTTTATATAACTAACAGTTGGGTGATGTGGAAGTACATAGTAAGCCTCGATTGCAACAAGGTAAAAAGAGTAAAAAGAAAGCAATTAGACAATAATTCCTTTGGTTATGTTTGGAAACCCTAATTCCAAATGAATGGGTGCCTCGCATGCATGAAGTCTTCTCAACCTTGACTTTGTCTGACATTATCAGGATATATGTTATATTCATGAACATGTACTTGACAGGGATATTAGCTAGCCTTTAGTTATAGGTGGATCTGTAAAAGGATTGGAGTCCCTTGAGAGATGGTGAGGATGTGTTCAGTTGCAAGCAACGTTCTTGGCACAAAAAAATGGGGTAACTGGTGTGTTGGTATGTTTATTTATGCACTAAAAACTATGTGTTTATGGTAGTATGATGTAGGGAGTTGCACGGCAAGAGAGGTTGCCATGAAACCTTGAGAAGGTTCTGGTTGAGTTTCCTTGGGATCCATGGGGATTGAGTCATGGTGTCTATTATTATTCTTGTGCCTTTGGTCTTTTGTGATTTTCTTACGCTTGATTTGTAGTTTTTTTGTGTTTAGTGCATGGACATGACACTTTAGTTGTGGTGTCGTATTGTTGTTATTGGTTTTCATAATCCTCCTTGTTTGTTTCTTGGCCTGACTTTTATGTTTTGAGTCTTAGAAATTGGTTAGGAAAGGAGGAAATTTAATGGAGCTCAGGGAGAGATGTGTGATACCCAACAGGTAATGTAAGACACGGATGAGGCTCGATGCATGAGTAAGCACAACATAAGGTAAGCTATGACTTCCAATTAGACTGGTTGGGTCCATTGGTGTAAATGGACAGTGACAGTATAGTCATGAGAATGGTAACCATAAAAGGTAAAGTAAATGGATTTGAGGTGTCAGATACCTTGGCTATGATTGGGAACGATTGTTCTCAATGTTGTGCATGAATAAAGGAAGTTCTCTTAACCTAGACCTTATGTTATCTAGTAATTATTCTATGATAATGATTATGCTGACTTTTATATATGTATGCATGTATGTATCTATGTCATTGTCTAACAGGATGATGATTGTTTTATGTTGGTGATTATATATGTATGCATCCATGTATCTATGTTATTGTTTAATAGGTTGTCAGGGATCATTCTTGTGGGGAATGATTGCTTATGTAGGTGAATGGCATGAAGAGATTCATGGTTCATGAGAAATCAAGTGGGAAGAGTAGTCACAACAAATATATGAGGTCAGTATCATGTGGTTATCAGTTGATATTATGTGATTATATTATGTATATGATGTTGACAGATTATACCAAGGGATACATCCGCGAAATGAAAGCAGTGTGGTTTGTGGCATGCTAGGATAAGCATGAATAAGATACTGGAAGCAAGGTTTCTTAATAAGGACAATGTGGTTTTGGATGTGTGGTATTACTATTGTGCGTATGTTGTATAAGTTGCATCTGTGATGATTGTGCGCATGCGGTGTTGTGTGGATATGGTGTTGTGCACATGTTGGATATGCAATGCTGTGTATAGATGATGCTATGTACATGTTGGAAATGCAGTGCTATGTACAAGTGGTGTTGCGTGCATGTTGTACATGTGGTGTCGTGTGCATGTTGTACAAGTGGTGTTGTGTGCAGGTGGTGTTGTGTACATGTCATCCATGTGGCGATGTGTATATGTGATGTCGCGTACATGTCGTGCATGTGGTACTATATACATGTGGTATTGTGTACATTGTGTACAAGTGGTGTAGTGTACATGTGGCATTGTGTACAGGTTATGCAGGTGGTGTCGTGTACATGTGATGTTGTGCACACGTTGTGAAAATGGTGCTTGGTACATGTGGTACTGGTGTTCGTGTGGGATTTAGTGCATGCCGTATCTGTTTTGTTGAGGGCATGCGTTACTATGTATGTGCATCGTGTAGTCATGGTATCGTGACATATGCATTCAATGTCTTTCACTCTAGACACATATTTGTGTTATGTTGTACATCAGGTGTATGTTCATGTATTGTGTTGTACACTAGATGTAGGTGTATGAGTTGTGTTGTATACTGGGTGTATGTGTATTCATTGTGTGGTGTTGCACGTTGTGTATCGATGTATGTCTTATGATGTACATTGTGTACGCATACATGGTGTGTTGTGTCATACACTAGGTGTAGGTGCATGTATTTTACCATGGCATACACTGGGTGTAGGTGTATGCGTGGCATGTCAAGTGTAGATCCATTTATTGCATGGTGTTATATCTTGTGTGTGGTTGTATGTGTATGATGTGTGTATGCACACGATTAAGGAGAAAGCACTGGGTGTTTGTCAGGTGCGGCAACTGATCTGGTGTGCGTACAAAATAATGGCAAAGGTAGAAGTAAGGATCGATGAAGGATAAGTGTCAATATATTATTTCAGTTTTATTATGCATGTTATTTATGATTATTGTATATGATGATTACATGTGAATTATGATTCTGGTTTATGATGGTTACATGTGATTTATGTTTTAGATCTGTGACAATTATGTTTTGAGCTAACCTGATGAGATATTTTTATACATGTTGATTTGGTCAAAGATGCTAGTTTGACTTATTGTGACAGGAAGTAAACAGGATTGCAAGTGTACCTTATTGACGAGCTACCGATGAGGTATGATTTGAATTTATTTAAATTTATTTTAAATCTAATGGAAGTTATGTGCTTGGCACAGGAATTCATGAACATGGTCGGTTGAGTGGCCGAAATCGACTGCAAGAATTGGCAGCAACAACAAAAGAAATTGGAACATGCAACAATATGATGGTACAGTACTTCAAGAGCAGGGCCATTATGGGACACGGGTACACAATAGTGTTCATTGATTTCCATGAGCATGCTATGACTGGCATAATGGTTTTGAGGCAGGTATATGCCTTTTTTTTGTACTTTACGATGTGAGGAAGCCTTGCCAAGGGATGGACTACCCAGAATGGGGGTGCCAGCGGAACTTGGGGGGTGAGTGACTACACGAAAGGGTCGACTGAATTTCTGAGGGACTATGTAAAAGAGAAGGGAAGGTTGGGATATGTTTGTCTTCGTCATTAGCATTGCTAGATGGAATCAGATGAACATTGGGAGTGCGCCCTAGAACAATGAGCCAGTAACTATTCGCTAAGAGGATAGGTGGCACATGATTATAGCATTGGACATTAGATGCATTTTGACTGTGGCAGTGGATTCTAGACTTCCTGGGAAGGAGGTGAATCTTGGTATTACTTTGAGGGTGGAGGTGTGAGCCTTTAGACTCCCTTGTTGATTGATACATGCATCATATCCTTTTATTTTCTGGCTTAGAAAATGTGCATAAGTGTGTATATGTGGTTATTGTAAATACCATAATGAGCTATGTTATAAAGCTCCAGTATGCGGTATGGTTGTTATCTGGTGATGTTGTCATGATGTTTGATTTTGAGAAGGTCTTTCATTGTAAATAATGCAACGAGCTATGTTATAAAGCTTGGTTATGGGTGTCATTGAACACCGAGGACATGTTCCCCCAAGGGAGAGGGTTCTGTAAAAACCCTGGTAAAATTCCATGTAAAAATATATAAGGTCACAGTGATGGGACATGTATTCCAAGCTTAATGGTGGGGGAACATCCTAATGGGTGTTGATTCAGTTTATTATTGCTAAGGAAATTGGCAAAGGCAATGGCAAAGGCCTTGGAAAGGAATGAGGCATTTATTGACATTTTATTTATGAAAATAATGGAAATTAGGAGGAAAGGATGGTGAAAGGTCACAAGTTGCATGTGAGGAGTAAAATGAAGGAAAACAAAGAAAATAGAGGTCTCATTAATAAAAAGCCTTCTAAAGATTAATGGGAAAGACTTGGTCAGTTCAATGTTGGAGCTCTCTCATTATTCTCTCTCTCTCTCATACTATTTTATACTTAGAATTTTCTTGGAGCACTCTTGGAGGGAGTGACATATTTGGATTCTTGAAGCAAGAAGGCAAAGTAAGAGTAGGAAAGTGCAAGAAGGAACTGACATCAGAAACTACATCAGATTTTCTTGCAAGTACCGAGTTGCATGTATGATTTCTTCACTAGTTTTGGCATGCATGGCATATGCATGTTGATTCTTGGTTGTGATCTGTCAATGGCATGGAGGATTTCCTAGATCGATAGTGGATTTCCTAGCCTTGTCATTTCCTAGATAGCCATGGTGATTTTGGGTTTACTTTCATTACTTTTTTCTGGTTGGTTCTCATGTTTCCTTTAGCTTGGGTTGAGTTATTAGTTCCTAGAAGCCTTGGTTAGACAAACACTATGGAAGCCTTGTAATGGCTTGGATTGAGTTATTATTCCTATAGCCTTGGTTGAAAAAACTCTCTAGAAGCCCTGTAACAGCTTAGGTTGAGTTACTAGTCCTTGAAGCCTTGGTTGGACAAATGCTCTAGAATCCCTTGGCAGGTTGAGTTACTAGTCCTCGAAGCCCTGGTTTGACAAATGCTCTAGAAGCCTGGTAAAAGTTGTGGGTTGGGTTACTAGTCCTAGTAGCTTTGCTTGGACAAATGCACTGGAGCCTGATGACAACTGTGGGTTGAGTTACTAGTCCTGGGAGCCGGGTTGGAACAAACACATTGGAAGCCCTGAAAGGATTGGATGGAGACCAATCTGATGATGGTTTTGGCGATTTTTGGCCGTGAGGTGGAATCACTATTTGATGATTGAAGTGGATGTCCTCTGGAATCCCTAGATGATTTTTTATTGATTTGTTCTATGATATCCCACATTCATGCTTGGAATATGGCACACAGGTGAATGGCTGAAGAGAGATTTGGCTCAGCCATTCTACGGTTGTGTGGAACGTGGAAGTCCCATCCCTGGTTTGGATTTGTATCATTAATGAAATGTGATATCTCCTTGTATTTATATGAGCATTAAGATGGATTATATGTGGTTTTGTTATGAAACCAACTCAAGAAAAGATAGAATAGATAGATGAACGCCTTAGAGTTTAGCCTCTTCGAGGGGGAAACCTCCTTTACATTACATAAATGAACAATTCTTGGATGATACAAATGACAACACCTCCTTTCTATATATAGGAGTCTAAGGAGTCACAATATAATCCGGCCGACCTAACAATAATAATATAAAGCCACAAAAATAACAATAGAGGGATTCTATGGGGCACAAAAATAAAAATATGGGGGTAATAGGGGCACAACAATATAAATAAGGGGTATAACTACAATAGTAATGGGGTAATCACTAGTATTATAGGGACCCAACATGCCCCTCTCCTTCAAAAAAGCGTTGTCCTCAACGCTTGAGTAGTTCTGGATACTTCTGCATAAAATTCTCATCCTCCCATGTGGAATCTTCAGCGGATAAGTTCTTCCACTTGATAAGATACTTTGAAATTGATCGATTTCGTAGCTGTCGAGTTCTTGTTTCTGTGACTGCTTCCGATTCCAATATAATTTTTCCTTCCTCGTCAAGTTCTGGCAATATTGTTTGAATTGAGAGCTTGTCACCTATAACCTTCTTTAAACATGAAACATGGAAAACTGGGTGCAATCGAGAAGCTGCAGGAAGCTCCAATTTGTATGCCATAGTACCAATCTTTTGCAACACCTTGTACGGACCATAATACTTTGGTGATAATTTATTATCCTTCTTAGCTTGTTTTAGGACATTTTCTTATATGGCTGTAGCTGTAGGAATACCCAATCACCTACATCAAAACTTCTTTCACTACGATGTTGATTTGCTTGTTGTTTCATTCTATTTTGTGCCAACACTGTAGAAATTTTGAATAATTTAACACATATTCAATGGAGATTATCCTGATCATGTACTAATGCGGAAAACATACACAATACATAAGCTCCTCTACGTTGATCAAGAATATAGCAGCATCAATAACAATAAAACATCAAGAGCATTCACACATTAACACAGTATGTATCACGGGGAAAGCATCTCGCTAAAAACCCCACACTATCTGTATATTAATGATTGAGTCATGTAACATTACACAGCATAATACTTCTCACAAGTATCTCCACCTCTGTTACACACAATACAGCTCAGATCTGATCTCCAAATCTCTTCCACTGCTTGCCTGCCTCCACTGCTCAATACCTGCTCAAGAACTGATGAGAATTGCTTCCCAAACTCGATTTTCACCTGCAAAATAGTCACTCACTCTTTGTGGACGTGAGCAAAGGCTAAAATGCGGGCCAAATACGTGAGCAAACTCATTGGCATACTCAATCCTTTGATTGTGCAAGATCTGGTGCACAACTATAGTCACAACTGATAGCAATCTGATTCTCTACCACCTGTCCCTGTTGAATTGAACATGCACTGACATGCAACTGAGTTAACTGATGTATTCTTTAGTTGTATTATGAGTTAATAATTAGTTTAACAACTCATCATTAGTCTATCTGCAGTTAGACTAACTACAACCAGTTTAACTAAGTTAAACTGAACACAACTCCATCAACTGTACCTCCAGTCCACTAAACTCAACTCACTTGAGTTCTAACTGAAGTCATGCATGCAACAACTCAACTGACTCATAAGAAAAATGAATTTCCTTCTGACAGCTGCATGTGCCACTTCCGTAGCTCAAACTGAAGTGCTCCAAGAGAATAAGATTAAGTTTATAGTCCAAATATTATTGTGAGATAATAATATTTGACTTTTCTATTTTTGACAGCCAGTCTAAAAATAGACTTGATCACTCACACTTTCATCAAAAATAGAAGTCCATCTATTTTTCCCAACTTGATCAATCATCCATAAACATAGACATGATCCATATGTCTAAAAATAGACATAGTCTAAAAATAGACTTGCACCAAAAATAGCCTGCGGGCCCACTTAGTGAAGGCGACTCTTTTCACTAAGCTCCATCATCTTGTTGCAATCTCAACACTCCCTCTCAACAAGATATGGATTATCAGCAACCCCTATCCTGCCTCGGTGGTACTCGAATTTGCTCCTGGTGAGAGCCTTCGTCAGAATATCAGCATCCTGATCCTCCGTTGGAATGTACGAAAGTAACATGATCCTCCGCTGCACACAATCTCTGATATGATGGTACCTGATGTCAATATGTTTAGATCTATCATGAAATACAGGATTAGCCGAGAGTTTAATGCAACTCTGGTTATCACAGTAAATCACAGTAGGATCCAAATGAGAACCGAACAAACCAACCAGGATCTTCCTCATCCATATAGCCTCGCATGCAGCCAAACTTGCTGCCATATACTCGGCCTCCGCAGAACTGAGTGCCACGGATCTCTGCTGCCTGCTGTACCAAGAAACTGTTGTCGATCCGATACTGAAGACCCCTCCTGATGTGCTCTTTCTGTCTGTTGGGCTCCCTGCCCAATCTGCATCCGTGAAGCCACATAGCTTCACCTCATCCTCTTGTCTGTACCACAAACCATATCCCGATGTGCCTCTCAAGTAGCGCAATACATGCTTGCCCGCCTTCCAGAAGAGCTTGGTAGGCTTAACCATAGCTTGTGAAAGCTGGTTAACTGCATAGCATATATCAGGTCGTGTATTGACCAAATACATCAGCGACCCCACCAACTGTCGATAAACAGTGGCATCCACTTCTTCTCCCGAAGTGGCATCCTCCTTCCTCCAACCTCCAGGAAGAGGAGTATCAACAGGCTTGCAGCCATGCATGTTGAACTTCTCCAGTATCTCCCGAGCATACTTGCCCTGAGAAACAAACAGTCCACCACTACGCTGCCATATTTCAAATCCTAGGAAATAGTGAAGGAGGCCCAAGTCCTTCATCTCAAACTCTGTAGCAAGATCCTTCTTGCATGACAGTATCAACAGCTCATCACCCGTTAGAATCAAATCATCAACATACAGTACAATGATAAGCAACTTACCCTCCACCACAATTTGGTATAGGTTCGGATCCGCCTCGCTCTTGGAGAATCCAAGTCCTGTGAAATAGCTGTCTATCCATGTGTACCAAGCACGTGGTGCTTGCTTCAACCCATACAGCGCTCTCTTGAGCCTGCACACATGCGACTCGCTGCTGAAGACTTCAAAGCCTTCGGGTTGCTCAATGTACACCTCCTCCTCAATGACTCCGTTGAGGAACGCAGTCTTCACATCCATCTGATGAATGTGCCATCCCATCTGCGCTGAGAGAGCAAGAATCGTCCGTATGGAAGAATACCTTGCGACAGGTGCAAAGGTCTCCTCATAATCGATCCCCTCAATCTGTGAAAAGCCTCGGGCAACAAATCTTGCCTTGTACTTCTCCACACTCCCGTCAGCTGCCTGCTTAACTTTGTAGATCCATCTCGAACCCACCACTGATTTCCCTTCTGGTCTAGGAACAATCTCCCATGCACTGTTTCTGACAATAGAATCATACTCTTCCACCATGGCGTCTACCCATGCGGGATCCTCCACAGCTTCCTCGAAAGAGGATGGCTCAGTCACAACACACTTGCTCATAAGAGCCATGTATCCAGTGTACCGATCAGGTGACTGTCTCTGCCTGCGTTGGGCTGTAGATGGTCCTACAACTTTCTCTACATCTTGAGCCAGTCGCTCAGCTTCTGTCAAGCGCTTTCGCCCTCTGATGGTTGGCGCTGCATGAGTGGTCTCTTCCACTCCATGAACCTCGTCCTGTGGCTGATCCACGTCCTGAAGCTCATCCTTAGGAACTAATAGCTCCTCATCTGCATGTAAGTGTAGCTCCCTCTCAAGCGAACACTTCATGGCTTTCTCCTCCTGAAATTTTATATCCCGTCGCACAACAGTTTTACCACTGTCTGGCAAATACACACGATAGTTGTGGGGCGTATCAGTGTACCCCACAAATATCCCAACCTCTGCAGTCGGCTCCAACTTCTTTCTCGCATCCTTCGTCACATGCATGTAAACGTTAGCACCAAAAATCCTCAAATGAGAAAGATCAGGCTTCTTACCAGAATAAGCCTCCTCGGGTGTACTCATGCCAAGTATCCTATGAGGACAACGGTTCTGCACATAAACTGCTATATTGCATGCTTCCGCCCACAAGTGAAGGGGTAGGCCCTGATCATGCAACATTGCCCGTGCAGCACCCACAATCGTTCTGTTCTTCCGCTCAGCTACCTCGTTCTGGTGTGGGTTATGGGGAGCTATGAGCTCTCTACGAATCCCTTCTGCCTTGCAGAAATCCTTGAACTCGCCCGAGATGTATTCACCACCATTATCGCTCCTAAGAGCCTTCACCTTCTTCCCTGACTCCTTCTCGACCAATGCTTTGAATTCACAGAACTTTGAATATGTCTCGCTCTTCTTCTGCATGAAGAAGATCCAGCACTTACGAGAGAAATCATCAACAAAAATCACATAATACCTGTGTTTTGCTGTCAAAGCAACTGAGAAAGGTCCACACACGTCTGTGTGAATTCTCTCAAGGATCGTCGTGGCGCGACTATCCTTCTCGTGAAAGGTGGCTTTCACAAACTTCCCCAAAGTACACCCCTTGCACTGATCTGACTGCGCAAGTGTGCCTTTAGGAAGCCCTATAGTGATCTGCTGCAGTATCTTCAAGGCTCCATGGTGAAGGTGACCCAATCTCCTGTGCCACAACTCGCCATCATCCCGGCTCACCAATCCTTCTGCCTTGCCTGCCATTGCTGCGCATCCATCTACATGCAACTGATAAAGGTTCCTCACTCGAACCCCTATCTTCCGGGTCTCACCAGTTGTCTTGCTGCGCAGGAAGGCCTTTCCCTCGCTGAAAACAACATCATACCCCTTGTCTTCTAACATCGCCACTGAGATGAGATTCTTCTTCAATCCTGGAACATGCATGACTTCCTTCAATACAAAGGGTTTACCAAACTCCCTCTCAAAGGAAATGGTACCGATACCGGTCGCACTGTATCTACCATCATCGCCCATCTCGATGTGCACTCCAAGATCTTTGTCCTCCAGATCAGAGAACAAATCTCTATCTCCCGTCATGTGAAAAGACGCACCACTGTCCAGGAACCACACTGATCCCATCACACTTGAAACCAAGCATGCGATCAATGAAAAATCAAGCTCAAACTGAGAAGCTAAAGCCTCTCCCCCTGCAGATCCAGCAGCTTGCTTGTTCTTCTTCTTCTGCGGACAATTTGTGGCATAGTGTCCATGCTGGTGACAGTGAAAACACTTCACTTTGGACATATCCTGCTTCTTGCCTTTCGCACCAGACTGAGAAGCTTTCTTGCTCTTCCCTTTCTTTGCTTTGGCAGCCAAAGCACAATTCTCTTCATCAGCTCCCTTTGACGAAGATCCGTCCCTGGTACTCCGCCTGATCTCCTCCTGCACAAGATCTGACCATAGTCTTTCCCATCCTGGCAACTTCTCCCGACCATTGACAGAGTCCTGATAGGAATGCCAACTCTTCAGAAGACCAAGGAGAGCCAAGCTCACCAAGTCCTCATCATCGACAGTAACCCCCACACTTCCCAGCTCATCTCGACACTCAGTGAACTTCGTGAGATACTTGGGAATACTGTCTCCCTTCTCACATTTGATGTTTCTGAGTTTATCTTTGAGCACCAGCTTCCTCTGATCGCTCTTGCTTTGGAATAATTCTGTTAATGATTTCCACATCAAATATGGAGTAGCCTTTCCATGGAGGCTGGACACAATGTGATCCTTCACGCCCTCCAACATAATTCTTCGACATTTTGCGATCTTCTTTTGCCAAGCATCAGCTTGAGTAGCATCAGTAGGCTTTGGGATATCCGTATCTATGAATTCCTTCAGCCCGTTATCATCCAATACTGCCTCCATCCTGTCCTTCCATGCAATATAGTTTGAGCTGCCCTCAAGAGCATACTCCAATCGCAATCCATTGAAAGACATTGCTGCGTTGTCACCAAGAAAACACTGCTGCAAATTCGAATTCCACCAGCAACCAACTCAACTGCTTCCGATCAACCCTCGCTTGATATCCTGTAAAAATCTCTTCTACAAATCAAGCTGGTCTGATACCATGTAGAAACTTTTTCTACAATTATCTAGCTCTGATACCATGTAGAAATTTTGAATAATTTAACACATATTCAATGGAGATTATCCTGATCATGTACTAATGCGGAAAACATACACAATACATAAGCTCCTCTACGTTGATCAAGAATATAGCAGCATCAATAACAATAAAACATCAAGAGCATTCACACATTAACACAGTATGTATCACGGGGAAAGCATCTCGCTAAAAACCCCACACTATCTGTATATTAATGATTGAGTCATGTAACATTACACAGCATAATACTTCTCACAAGTATCTCCACCTCTGTTACACACAATACAGCTCAGATCTGATCTCCAAATCTCTTCCACTGCTTGCCTGCCTCCACTGCTCAATACCTGCTCAAGAACTGATGAGAATTGCTTCCCAAACTCGATTTTCACCTGCAAAATAGTCACTCACTCTTTGTGGACGTGAGAAAAGGCTAAAATGCGGGCCAAATACGTGAGCAAACTCATTGGCATACTCAATCCTTTGATTGTGCAAGATCTGGTGCACAACTATAGTCACAACTGATAGCAATCTGATTCTCTACCACCTGTCCCTGTTGAACTGAACATGCACTGACATGCAACTGAGTTAACTGATGTATTCTTTAGTTGTATTATGAGTTAATAATTAGTTTAACAACTCATCATTAGTCTATCTGCAGTTAGACTAACTACAACCAGTTTAACTAAGTTAAACTGAACACAACTCCATCAACTGTACCTCCAGTCCACTAAACTCAACTCACTTGAGTTCTAACTGAAGTCATGCATGCAACAACTCAACTGACTCATAAGAAAAACGAATTTCCTTCTGACAGCTGCATGTGCCACTTCCGTAGCTCAAACTGAAGTGCTCCAAGAGAATAAGATTAAGTTTATAGTCCAAATATTATTGTGAGATAATAATATTTGACTTTTCTATTTTTGACAGCCAGTCTAAAAATAGACTTGATCACTCACACTTTCATCAAAAATAGAAGTCCATCTATTTTTCCCAACTTGATCAATCATCCATAAACATAGACATGATCCATATGTCTAAAAATAGACATAGTCTAAAAATAGACTTGCGCCAAAAATAGCCTGCGGGCCCACTTAGTGAAGGCGACTCTTTTCACTAAGCTCCATCATCTTGTTGCAATCTCAACAAACACGAGGTTATCCTTTAAGAGTTGGAGGACTTGTTGTTGATGTTCGATGTGATGTTCCACTACCTGAACCTTATAATTTTCTCTTAAATATGATGTGATGGATGGTGGTTGATACCCATAAAGTGCCATAAATGGGGTCATTTTTGTTGCTTTATGGAAGGAAGTGTTATACCACCATTCAGCCAGAGGCAACCATTTGACCCATCGTGTCTGTTTATCAGGTACAAAGCAATGAAGATATCCTTCCAAACATTTGTTTACTATCTCAATTTGCCCATCAGATTGAGGATGATAAGATGAGCTATGAGCTAACTGAGTACCAAGACAAGAAAATAATTATGTCCAAAAATTTCCAGTGAAAGTGGGATCTCTGTCACTTACAAAATCTTTGGGTTTCCATGTAGCTTTTGAACTGTTTCCATAAATGCAGTATAAACTGTACTCGCTTTAGATGGATGTGATAATGCACAAAAGTGTGCATACTTGGTAAGTCTGTCAACTACCACCATGATGACACTCTTTCCCTCAGACTTGGGTAAACTTGTGATAAAATCCATTGAAACTTCCTCCCAACGTTGGCTTGGAATGGATAAAGGTTGTAATAGACCCGGTGTCTTAATTGTTTCAACTTTATTTTGCTGGAAAACCAAACATTCCGCCACAAACTTTTGAATATCTGATTTAAGGCCATCCCAAAAAAATTCCTTCTTAACCCTGTGGTAAGTTTTTAAAAATCCTGAGTGCCCTCCTAAGGGAGAAGTGTGCAATTCCATAAGAATCTTTTGTTTTAGCTGGGAATTGTTACAGAGGTATAAGCGATCTTTGTACCATAACGAATCATTTTTCCAGCTAAATGTATCAGAAGTACTGGAATCTTGTTGTAGCTTTCGAATAAGTGCCCATACTTCTTCGTCATTCTTCCATTCCTCCCTTGCTTCGTTTATCCAATCTGGTTGGATAATAGAAATGGCACACAACAATGCTTCCACATCCTCATCCTTTCTTGAGAGTGCATCTGCCACCACATTTTGCTTCCATTTTTTGTAGATGATTTCAAAGTCATAACCCAACATCTTTGTGACCCACTTTTGTTTCTCTTCAGAGGATAATCTTTGTTCTAAAATGTATTTAAGGCTATCATGATCCGTTTTTACCTTGAAGTGTCTTCCCATTAGGTAGGGTCGCCATTTCTTAAGTGCATGGAGTATTGCCAACATTTCCTTCTCATAAATAGCTTTGCTTAAAAACTTTCCCTTGATTGGACGACTTTCAAAAGCAATGGGTCTTTCATCTTGCATTAGAACAACACCAATTCCATTTCCTGAAGCATCACATTCCACAATAAAGGTTTTTGTGAAGTCCGGCGTAGCTAAGACCAGTGCTTGGCACATTGCCTCTTTAAGATGTTCAAAGGCCTTTGTTGCTTCCGGAGTCCATGAAAATGAATCTTTCTTCAATAATGTTATTAGAGGTGCTGCTATTCTCCCATAATTCTTAACAAACTTGCGATAATACCCTGTCAACCCAAGAAATCCTCGCAGATGCTTTATGGATGTGGGGATTTTCCATTCCTTAATGGCTTTAATTTTGCTAGGGTCTACCTTAACTCCTCCATGAGATACAATATGACCCAAATATTCCACCTCCTTGACTCCAAAGAAACATTTGGATCTTTTTGCATATAATTGTTTCTCCTCCAATAGTTGTAGCACCCTGTCAACATGTTCAACATGATCCTTCCAAGACTTGATGTAGATTATTATATCATCAAAAAATACTAACACAAATTTTCTAAGGAATGGTTTGAAAATTGAATTCATCAAACCTTGAAATGTTGAAGGTGCATTGGTAAGGCCAAAAGGCATGACCAAAAATTCATAATGACCCTCATGAGTTCTAAATTCCGTTTTCGGAATGTCTTCAATCTTCATTCTGATTTGATGATATCCCGAATGAAGATCCAACTTGGTGAAGTAAATTGATCCATGCAATTCATCCAATAATTCATCAATAACAGGAATGGGGAACTTATCTTTAATAGTGAGCTTGTTGAGCTCCCTATAATCTGGACACATGCGCCATGATCCATCCTTCTTGTGCACCAATACTACTGGAGCTGAGAAAGAACTTTGACTTGGTTGAATTATACCAGCCTCTAGCATTTCTGCAACCATACGTTCAATTTCACTTTTTTGAGCATAGGGATATCTGTACGGCCTGATGTTTGGAGGAACACTTCCTGGAATCAAATGAATAGCATGATCATGATCACGCATAGGTGGGAGACCTTTGGGAGTCTCAAATACCTTGGAATGATTGTCCAGGACATTTTGGAGATCTGGAGAAATAGATGATTCCAATGTGGAAACATCTAGTGAACATAATTGTGCAATTACACCTCTTTGCTCCTTTTTAAGAAGCTTAGTCATGCCATTAGAGCTGATTATCTTTCCTGGTTTCCCTGCAATACCCCTTAATTCAACTTCCTTTCCTTCCGTAGAAAATTTGATGAAAAGTTCTTGAAAATTAAAAGCTATTGTACCCAAGGATTGTAGCCATTGGACTCCTAGTACAACATCAGCACCTCCCATTGGAATGGAAAGCATTGGGCTAGTCAATACATATTCTCCCATGGATAGCTTGATATTATGGCACTTTCCAGAGAAATTTATTGTTCCTCCATTTGCAATCATCACTTGACACTCTGGTGCTGGATATAGGAAGCAATTCAATTCTTTTGCTACCCTACAATGAATAAAATTGTGGGTGCTTCCTAAATCAATCAACACTATTACCTTTTTCTTCTTGATTTGTCCTTCTATCTTGATGGTTTGAGGAGTGGTAATTCCCGCCAATGCATTACAAGATATGGTCGGATTTATTTGTTCTTCATCTAGGCTTTGTTCCTGGAGTATATCTTCTTCTTTTGACCTTTCTTGCTCCTTTTCTTCTTCCTCTTCACAATCTATGTAGAATAATTTCTTCTCAGCACCCTTATGACCTTTAGTGTATTTGCTATCACCACTGTAACAAAGCCCTTTTGCTCTTTTTTCTTCCAATTGTTGTGGTGTCAACCTTATAGGTTGTGGAAGACTAGGGGCAACAACACTTCCATCTTTATAGTTGTGAGTGGTATGCTTCCTGGTTGCCATAATTTTGCTTTCCATTTTTCTTGCTAACCTGAATGCCTTCTCTAATGAATCAGTTTCCCAAAGGCGAACATCATGTTGGATATTATCCTTTAAAGACCCTATGAACACATCAATCCTATGCTCCTCTGGAATATCTTTTACCCTTATGTTCAATTTTTGGAACTCCTCAATGTGCTCCATTGCTGAACCCTTTTGTTTGAGACTTATCAATTGGCTAAAAAAAGTGTTGCTTTTTGTATCTTCATAACGTGGTATCAATTCTTCCGTAAAAATTGCCCAAGTGATAAATTGTTTACAAGAGCAAAGCCATTGATACCATACAAACTGATTTGGTTCCAAATATACAGTTGCCATACGTACCTTTTGTGCGTTTTGCACATTATTGAGATCGAAGAATTGCTCCATCTGTAATATCCATGTGGCGGGATCCTTGCCATCAAACTTCCTCATATTGATTTTTGGAATATGGTGATTCTTCGATCCAACATTAGCGTCTATGGAATCATGATTAACATTTCTTTTGTTCTCATCATGAGTTTCCTTTACTACCTTTTCACCATTAGTGACCCTTTCTTGTAGCAACTTCTTCAATTCTTCCATGTTTGTCTTCAAATCTATCTTCAAATCTGCCATCGAATCCTCCATCTTAGCTTCCATGCCCTTTATCTTAGATTCCACGCCACTTATCTTAGCTTCTGTTAGCTTTTGTGAGCGTGACATTTGTTGCACTTGTTCTTGTAATTTTGATATATCATGTAGCATTTCTTCCTCTTCTTCATGAGTCATGCTAGAGCTTTCAGGTTCATTAATAGGTGTTTGCATTTTCTTTCCTCGGGGCATCAGTTACCAATAATAATGCTTTACTATGCCCTTTGAATTCCGTTAAACCAAGCTTAGACAAAAATTTAAAAAAAAACTACACACCTTTTTTTCACTTTATAGAAGCCTGATATTGAATCTGATGTATCTCTGTAATTTTGGATCATCTAGTTCTGAAATTGCTATCTATAGTAGCCTTCTGCGTCCTCTTTCCAATGCCACAAGTCTGAGCCAAATTGGATTCTCCAAGGAAGAGTTATGTGAAATCTCCCACAGTGACTTGCTTTTAGACTGGTTCAGTAGAGCTAACTTGTACGACGTGCCACGAGTCACTGTTTCAACCTTTGAATCTGAAACACACACAAAAGAAACTACAGTCCGTCCTCTTTTTGTACCTTCTTACGAAATTTCAATCCGATCCCTAGAGAGAAAGTTATGACGATTTTCCCCAGGTCACCTGGTTTGAATGTAATTCAGGAGTCTGCAAAAAGACCAACTTCCTCAGATCATATCTCCGCAAATATCGCGCGAAAAGCTCTGAAATTCGGACCCAAGGTTCAGCGCAATTTCTTCTCAAATGGGTTTTTTTTTCGACTTCTGAAACATCACAGAAAAACGTTATAGCGAAAATGCCACGATGACCTGTTTGGAGCAGCGAAACCCTAGAATCCAAAGCTCTGATACCAAATGTTATGAAACCAGCTCAAGAAAAGATAGAATAGATAGATCAACGCCTTAGAATTCAGCCTCTTCGAGGGGGCAACCTCCTTTACATTACATAAATGAACAATTCTTGGATGATACAAATGACAACACCTCCTTTCTATATATAGGAGTCTAAGGAGTCACAATATAATCCAGCTGACCTAACAATAATAATATAAAGCCACAAAAATAACAATAGAGGGATTCTATGGGGCACAGAAATAACAATATGGGGGTAATAGGGGCACAACAATATAAATAAGGGGTATAACTACAATAGTAACGGGGTAATCACTAGTATTATAGGGACCCAACAGGTTTATATGGTTTTGATTTCATTGATAATTATGTCCCTATTATGCTGGTTATGTATATGCTTTATGATAACAACTTTTTATGGCTCTCATCACGTTTCTAATTTTTATTGAATGATGAATGTATCTATAACATAATGGATGAAATGGTAGATAATTTTATGAGGAGGCAAGTCTTCATATTGAATCTCAGATAAGTATGAGACCCCTATGCTCAGATATGTTATTTACACCTGTAGGTTGCATATTTACTAAGTGTTTGACAAAATGCGTGTCATGGCTAGTAGGGGTATGGCTAAGGTCTTGATCATCTCATTTCTTTTGCATCATAGTTTCCCTATAATTTTCTTGATTCTAAGCATTCATTCCATTCTGGGTGGTGGCTTGAGATCTGGGCTTGAAAAGGTGGCTTAAATCCTGGGGTTGCCAGCACATAACTGGAAAATTTGGTCCATAGTTGCTGGCAGGTAGGTCTATGAGAGCGACTTTCGGTTTTTGGTCACTCCCTTGCCCATAGTATGAGAGAGACTATGGCTTGAGAGACCTAAAACAATAGTGGGACCTAGGGACAGGCTGTCTAAGTGGATGACTTAGTTTCTAAGGGTTCTGTTAATGATGTTGGATGCTGTATGGTGTGTTTCTGTTAGTTCCACTTCCTTAATGTGACTTAGGAGGTCGAATCATATCATAGTGGCCTCTCGGCGCATGTTTACCCTAGTTGGATGGTTGCTTGGGTAGATGTGGGAGGAGGGTGTTACAAAATTCTCAATCGTCAGTACTCCAATGGCCACTAGATGCAAGCTCAACTAAGATGATGAGTTAACTAAGGTAGATTATAAAATGTGTGAGTCAATGATAGGGAAACCTATTATATTTAACAACTTCAAGACCAGAAATAATGAAAGTTGTTTGTGTTGTTGGAAGATATCAATCAACCCCCAAAAAAAAGCCATTTCCTAGAAAAAAAAGAATACTTAAGTATTTGAGAGCTAAAACGGATTATTGGTTATGGTATCCATAAAGTAAAAAATTCTCACTAACTACATATACAGATTTTTATTAAGAAGAAAATATAGATGATAAGAAAGCACAAATGGAGGTGCTTTCTTTCTTAGAGAGTGCCTAGTGGCTTGGTTGAGTAAGAAGTAGACATCAATATCTCTTTCTACTATCGAGGCACCAAGCATTGAAACAAAATCTAGTTGCACTCAAATTTTGTGGATGAAACAAACTTTATAGGATATGAAGGTAAGTTACGCAGAACTTATTCCCATTATCTGTGATAACACAAGTTCTGTCAACGTATCTAAGAATCATATTTTGCATTCAAATACCAAGCATATTCCCATTAAGTACCATGTTCTTAGAAAGCATGTTTTCAATCAAGTTGTCAGGTTGGAGTACATCCCCACAAAAGTACAAGTTGTTGATATCTTCACCAAATCCCTAGCATGAGAACAATTTGAGTATTTAAGGCAGAGGCTGGGAGTAATTTATCTCTCCTCTCTTAACTAGATCTTCTACACAAGTAAAGAGGGAACTTTCCCAAATAAGTATAGAGATAACTGAATAATAAAGATCAGTTGAGGGGGAGTTGATAGGTCCATAGGAATAGAATAATCACAGAGGGAGATTAGTTGTAGGGGGAGTATCTAACCTCTTAGTCATCGATGTCAAAGGGGATAATGCACAAAAATTTCTTGAGAAAACATTGGCATAATGAGATTATTTATGTTTATTGATAGGGGGGAAGGATGTAATTGACTTCCTATAATAAAAGGGGGAGAATCAACAAAATAGTAAATAGGGATAATGAGCAACCAAGTGATGGAGTTTCCATTAATGACCTCCACTGATTTGTAGAAATGTTTCAATGGTGTGTGTTGTCATTAATGTCAAATGGGGATATTGTTGATATTGTTGTCTTTGACGTCAAGTGAACAAGTAAATGCAAGATCAGGGGGAGTTTGTTGATGATTAATGTTGAGATATAGGCTTTCCTTGAAGTCATTTTTCCTGTGGGTAAAGTGTTCAAATACATATGCAAAGTAGATAGTAGGATATCCATCTGATATGCCTTTCCAATAGTGTATGAAAATTTTAAAAACTCCCAAGGGATCAAAAGTTATGAAAGTTTGAAGTTTGGCAGGGTTCTAAGGGAACATGGTTTCACACAGGCTAATAAAAGGCACGAGACATTCTTTTTCTCAGTATCTAACCTGAAATTTCACAGTGTGCCATAGAAGGGTCAATTCAAGTGTTGAGCGCAATGGTGTAGTTGACAGAGCGATGAGATGGAGAAATATCCATTAGAAAACATGAACATTCACATCCCACCACCAAGTAAAAGTAAAAATGTTTGCAGGGGTTCAAGATTGGACAACCATCACAATAGATATACTCTAAAA
The DNA here is from genome assembly GCA_031772625.1 of Pinus tabuliformis. NCBI lineage: Eukaryota > Viridiplantae > Streptophyta > Pinopsida > Pinales > Pinaceae > Pinus > Pinus tabuliformis. The sequence goes on from CM062819.1 coordinate 989,973,965, forward strand.
GATAGAAACCTTCCTAGTGTGGCATATAAAGTAATTCATCACCACAACCACTTTTTGATTAAGAAATGAAAGTGTTGCAAAAAAAAAATGGGACCCCTCCATACCTGTGACATGTGTATTGAAAGTTGGCCATTGATGGATCAAGAAAGACAACATGGCCCAATGATAAGAGGACATGTGGCAGACAAGAATGACATAACAAAGTGATGACTTGAAACCACAAGAGAATGACACATGGAAAGTGCTTTTGGTCCTATTAGGTGGCCAAGTGGCCTATTTTCATATGACACGTGGCACCACTCAGAGGCCACCACGTGGAAATGATGATGTTAGTGTGCCACACAAGTTTTAGGATGTAGAGGTTATGAAGACTTAACGCATTCGGTGCGGGTCGAGATAGAAATCACTAAATGAAAACTTTGCAATTAGAAAAATTTTCGTCGCAAAGGTTATACGTGGTGATGTTTATAGCCAGTTGACATAATGGGCCAATAAGAGGAAGAAAAATGGCAGGCTGATGACATGGCACATTTTTGGGATTTGTGCTAGAGGGTCATGCTTGTAAACTCTTTCATGTGTTATTGATTTTTGGTGCTTAATTGAGAAGAGGCTTAAGGGTTCTCTAGTCTTATTATACAAGCACTTTTTGTGGAAAGGAAAGGTTATGGCATTCGAGCATACAATACCAAGGAAATAAACTTAAGGGCACAACATGATTCTAAATTTGGCATTATGAGTTGTAAACTTGGTGTTATAGCGCCAAAGTTAAAACAAGCTAATCTACTACAAATCCCATGCAGAATGAAGACTTAGTTCAATAGAGAGCTTGAAGTTGAAACATAGGTGAAAAGCTAGTTCAAGTTGAAGAAAAGAGAACTAGAACAACAATATGGACAACAATTTATATAAAGAGCAGAGCTGAAGTAAAGGTAATCGACAAACCCAAGATTAACAAATCAAATGAGAATCAAAGAAACTCTAAAATATATAAAAAAGCAATAAAATTACAAATAATGTATCTAAAAAGAGGTAGCTGAGGTATTAAAGAAGTGTATATCTTGAGAGAGCAACGAATGGGTGATTGAGTGAGTATAATAGAGAATTTATTTATGAATGTATGATAGAGACGCCTTGTTGATCTGACTTTGAAATTATATGAAAATAGGGATCTGAATGGTTGTGTAGGTAGGTGCTTTCACAATAGGGAGTTGGTGCTTCCTTTAAGTTAGTGGCTAAAAAATTAACAAGTTGGTGCTTGCAGAGAGAAAGAAGGTTGAAACAATTTGTAGGTTGCAACCTACACAAAAATCAATGTAATTTTAAGTTGGATCTTTATTTTTCGTCATAATAAAAAATAATTTGTGGTTTTCCCATTTGGGTTTCCATGTCAATATATTGTGTCCAGATTTTATGAGATTGGTGTGCTATTTTTATTACTGTGTTGGTAAGTGTTTTTACTTTGAGTAAGGAATTTTGAAAATTGTTAAAATCTTGATTCAACCCCCCTCAATATTTTCTTGGTTTCTAACATAAATATATAGATAAAGTGTCTATTTTATGTTTTTGGAATACTTTTTATTATATAATAATTATGTTTAATATTTATTTTTATAATTTTGATACTTTTCATACTTTAATTGATCATTTTTTTTAATATTAATAAAATTATTTTCAATTAATATAAATTTATGAAGAAAACGAGATTAGAGCATTGTGTGTAAGGGTGATGAGAGTGGAGCATTGTTTGTAAGGGCACCCAACAAATGATCCTCACAAATTTATAGCAGATTATTTTTTGGGGGGACAATCATAGTGGAAGTGGATTGTGAGGTGGTCAGTTCATGCATTGGCTGAATTTTCCATCCTAGATAATAATTAATTCATGGGTTTTATAATCCATCTAATCCTTGACAATCTATGTTGATCTTAGATTGTGACATAATCACGTTTACTGGTTTTGATACAAGAAAAAAAGAGAGGGTGGTGGATATTTTTGTAAAACTTCTGCTTGTAAAAGTTGGTGAAGATCCAGTTCTTTCTCCCTATAACCCTTTTGTAATAGATCTTGAAACAAAAAAATTTGCAAGCAGATTTTTGACTAAGGTGGCAAGGGATGATGTTGGGGTATCCAAGTTCTTAACTCTCTTACGACATGGTTTGGTTAGAATTTTCATAGGGAAAGTATTCAATTCAACATCTTTCAAGATATGGATGGAGAATTATTGGGTTCATGTGTTGAGATATTCACCAATTTTCCATATTCTCACTTGGGGGCGGTTATGTGTGGTATTATGTTGGGAGAAAGAGGTACATAATATCCTTAATCTAGATTGAATATGGGGGATGTCCTACCTTATTATGCGAAGGTGGATCTTGGACTTCAATCCAATTCTTGAACCATTGTTGACATAGAGATTTTGGGCCATTGATCCAGGTGGATATTGATGACCACCCACCTATTACACTCAACTCACAACACATTTTTCTATTTTGCGACATAGTTTCCTATTTTGACAGTTTTCAAATCTTGATTTTCCAAAGCTATTTTGAGGCTCTAAATGACATTTTTTGGGGAAATAGGCCACTAAAAGTCATATATTTCGATTGGAATTCAGAAATTGTACTCAAATAGACAATTTCAATGGGCTATAGTGCATGCTAAACAAATATCATATGCCAAAGTTATGACCATGGGAATTTGACATTTCAACTTACCCCATCAAGGTCCATAAGCCTTTTGTGATTCATCTCCTAGGGTTATGTTTTTGGATGTTTAGGGTTTTCTTATTGCTTCTTCATGATAAAAAGGCCTCAGAGCTCATTCTAATATAGTTTAGGAAGGTTCATAGTGGTCACATCTCTTCTTGGAGATAAGCTACCACCATTTGAGCTACTTTTCTTTCATTCTACTTGTATACAATTTTCATCATTTTCCATTATTTAATTGAAGTCAAGTTTTGTTGTATCTTTGTGTTTTCGGTTAGTAATTTGTATTTCATCTCGTTCCTTTCATAAAAATAGATCAATGGTATTAGAGGGATTTTCTCTTTCTCTATTTTTATTTGCATGGCCGAATGACGTTGGGGTATAAGGAGTTTGGACTTAAACTGCTTTCCCTTGTAATATTGTCCTCGTCGACCCCGATGGCCTCCCATGACAAAAGAAAATAATGACAAGGGAGTAGGAGATCTTATTAAATTGTTGCTTGAAGAAGCCATAGAGTGACAAAGGAGCAAGATGATGGATAAATTTTCTAGATCCTTTGGTGAATGGCAATAGGAAACACATCTTCATCATGTGGCAACTTTGGAGGACTACCCCCTTTAAGGTACAAGTTAATTTTGGTCCACAATTTTTCTGATAGAGAAAATATTACCTTTACACTCCTTATGGCCCTCCACTTATCAAGGATTGGTGGAAAACTTATTGTGATCAAAGGGCCGCAGAGGAATCACCACTATTTACAAAGGGCCACTTGAGACTCTTTTAGAGATGTTGTTAAGGAACCATATTACCTTGTTGGAAGCTATGAATACCAATACATGAGATAGACCACACTATGGTAGGAAAGAGACAAAACAGTGCTAGAGCTCAAAAATATATTTAATACCTTTTGCACCAAGATGAATATAAATACTTTGAGTGACATCTATTTCTCAACTACCATGGTTGTTTGCATGGGTACATCCAAATAGAAATGGATTTCTTGGAGATATTCTTGCTTGGTGCAACATACTGATATGTTGTCAAAATTGAGTAGAAATTTAAATAGAAGAAATAAGAATTTGGACCTAAGAACCCTTGAGACAAAAAGTAGGGCAAGGGCATCCCAAAAACACAAAAAATGGATAGATCTAGGATGAAACACCCCAAGACAACCCTTTGATGCTGCACAAAAGAATGATATTGGGAAGATGAAGAAAGACACGGGAAAGTGTTGCAAGTTCTATAAGATCCTCACTCATAAGTACACTAATGAATGTCATACAAAGAAGTTGTTGGTGGTTGAGCTAAAAGCTTCAGACTCAGACACAGCTTATGACTCTAAACTAGAACTGGACAAGGGAAAACAAATCATTTATGCGGAACTTGATGCCACCATTTCCACTACTAGGGTCCAACAAAGCAAGTCTGAAGATCCAGAGGAAGGTTAATGTCTCTTCCACTCACAAATGTTTTTGAACGGTGATCCACTATGTTCTATTATCAATGAAAGGAGTCAAAATAACCTCATCTTAGCATAGGTCATTAAGTGGGTTGGCTTGTCGAAAATACCACACCCGAAACCATACACCATCAAGTAGCTCCACCAAGGGTAAGATATTTGTGTCAACCAACAATGCTCCCTGCCCTATAACATCAAGCCTTTCACAAATAAGGTATTGTTTGATGTTTCTCCCCTTAAGGTTTGTGATGTTCTGTTAGGCCAACCATATTTTTGGAAGTGGCATTTTTTGTATGAGTCTACACCTTGTAGTGTTAGTATTAATTTAGGTAGAAAACTATATAGAATACTAGAGGTATCCCTACCTAATACCATTTCTTTAATATCCACTAGGCAATGTAGTGAGTTCATCTTCTAGGCTGAGAAATTTGTCTTCCACCTGATTTTCTCTCAAAGCAATGGGAAGATTGTGGCAACATCCATGGCCTCCACACATGGCTCCTTGAAGTAGCATTGGAATGTGAATGAGATCATGGAAGAGTATAGATATATATTCTCCTCACCCACGGGGTTACCTCTGCATTTTCAGGTCAACCATTCAATTGACCTAAACCTTGGTGCACCACAACCCAATGGGACAATCTATCATTAGTATCTCCTTGAGAATGAGGAAATCAAGTGACAAATTCAAGAGCTACTCCAACAAGGGAACATATGATTGATTTCGTCACCTTCTGGAAACCCAATTATACTTGGGTAGAATAAATATGGGACATAGAAGCTCTGCATTGGTTATCGATCCCTGAAAAAAATAATAGTCAGGAATCAATATTTAATTCCATAGATTGATTACCTTCTTGATCATCTCAAGTAGACCAAGTATTTCAATAATATTGACTTGAATTTTGGCTACCACCAAGTCCTAATAGAAACATGGAAGACTGATTTCAAGTCTAAGGAGGGTCTTTTTGTTGTAAACGACCTCACTACTGAGGGGGGCGAGGAGGTGAATTAGTAGTGACTGTAATTATATAAATTTTATATATTTTTACCAAAACAATAACCCATCAACAAAAATTATGAAACCAAAAAAATATCAATAGATACGAGCATGTAAAATCAACATAAAACACCATAAACAATATCAATGCATGCACATAAGAGAACACAATTATTTTTGGTGGAAAACCCTCACCAAGGGAAAAAAACCACCCGTTGTTGTTGTTGTTCAAATATTCTATTAAGTGCTTATTTTTTTTACATGGAGTTTCTAGCACCAAGTAACTTGAAGACTCAACTCCTACAATAGTGTGGTGACACCCATCAACTGAGACTTACCTACTCACATGACTTTGCAGATAAGCATATTTTTTCGAATAGTTTTCCGGACCCATCACATTCAACATTGTTTTGTGATCGACATTTCGAACCCTCAATTGTGGTTCATATTCGGGATAAGAAGATGGAGGCTTCTAGTAGATAAACATCTACTGGAAGCCTCCACAACCATCAAGCCTCAACCAATAACAATTGGACTATCCAACCACCATTGGATTGAGATTCTTCTCCTCTAATCACTGTCTTCTATTGTTTACAAGCATTAATTCTCTACACCTCCAACTCCTCCATGCAAACCACGCTTCAAAATGCTTTAAACTTGGCTCACAAACTTGCTCAACATGAGCAATCCAACAACCTATCTCTGATTTGATCTAAAATAAAATATGATATTCACTCCACCCAACACAACTACAGGTAAGAAATATGCAAGACAAAATATTGTAGCACACACTTACTCTCACACCAACAATCCTCTCACACCACCAAATCCATAATCCAAATTCTCACAAAAGTATATGTCAAATTATCCTCAATAATCTCTAAAAGTGAAAACCATAGGTAAATACCATGGTTATCCTAATACCACGAAGACCTGTACCATGATAATATCCAAGCCAATATTGTCGGTAAATACCATGGTTATGCCAATTCCACAGAACCCTATACCATGGTAATCTCCAAGCCCATACCATAGGCATATATCATGGTAATACCAATACTTGTAATGCCAATACCAAGTGTCAACCTGGACAACACACAAACCAATACCAAGGTAATGTTAATGCCAAGAATACTTGTACCATGGTAATATTTACTTCAACCACCTGCAAAACGTTCATTGACTACATGCATAAACTCATCAACCATACATAACATTTGCCATAGTTACAAAGGAAACATAAGCCAAAGCAAATCACCTGCAACAATAAAACATCTACAACCAGTTGCATCAATTTGTAACAAGCAACCAATATCACAATCATATGACAACACATGCCCAGGTTGACATCAATGTCAACCATCAACAACTGTACCAACAACTACATCATCAATGCCAACAATCTCCCCCTTTGGAATTGATGGAAACCACTATTGAACCATCCAACTAATATTGTTCTTTGAACAACTGATCTCCTCATGCACTCCCCCTTTGCCATCAATGGCAAAGGGTTAAAAAAATCATCAATGGTAGCGATAACCGAAAAATCAATAGCTCCCCCTCGAAAATAGCTGAATTTGACCACAATACATCTCTAAGCAGCGAACACTCTCTCCCCTCTATTAGTGCATGACATGAAGTGAATCAACAACAACCAATCAAATTTGATTACCAACATAAAGGGAAAAAAAATAGATAGATAATAGCAGCACGATAGATGGGTTAAGCAACAACATTCATAAATCATTCTATCTTGAAGCAACAAAAACAAAGTCTCCATGACATGAAAGTAGCAGCAAATCTAAGCACCATCATATAGCAACAGTAACATAACCATCAGTAGCATTAGTATAATATGAGAAGCAACACACCTTAAGCACTAAGAACATCAACATATCATGAGCATCAATGACAATATTAGTAATTTTGTAAAATACTCTCCCCAAAACAGTAGCAACATATAATAAGCATCAACAATAATGTACCATGAATAGGAGCACTCTCTCCATCAACATCACCTATAGCAACACATTCATAGATAAAGCCAATACGACAATCATGGCCAACCACACTCCCTCAATCATAAGCATCTCAGTAACAATCAATCAAAGTTGATCGACAACCTCACAAGAAACATGCTCCCCCTGAGCATCATCATCATCATGATCCTGCATAACAAACTCATTTGGACCATACCATACATATACTAAAAGAAATACATTGCATAATAGAAATAGACCCCAAACTAATATCATGTTGTATTTAGGGAAAATTTCAGGGGCTAATATTCACATGTAAGCTAATTTTTCATGTTTTTTTCCAAAAAAAATTCGTTAATTTCTATTTTTTCTAAAAACGATCTGCCCAAATTTTACAGTATAAAAATATTTTACCTTAAAAATCACCAAAAAATTATAAGGAGACTGTATAAAATTATTATAAATTTGAATTTTTTTTACAAAATTATCACCAAAAATTTTAGAGATTGAATATTATGGACTAGTGAGATTCACCAATGCTTTAAAACTTTAAGACAAGTTTCCATCCTTAAAATTTTCTATGGTTGTCTTCTAGATGTAAAACTTCCTCTACATGTGTGCTGCAAATAATTCCTCATGCTACTAAACAAAGCAATTTTCAACTGCCAAAGCATCTTTGCAAGACCTTGAGCAACAAAGTACAAGACCCTTGAACTGATACATGACATATACTATGACCAAGAAATGACAACATGGACCCAAAAACTTGAACATATGATTATAGAGCTTCATAAGCATAATACATAGCTATAATAAAATTTATAGCTATAATAATGATATTTGAGCCCCTCATCAACATATTCTTATTCAACCATACATCATACTAAACATAATACATTTCTTGACAGAACTTGACTTCTAGTCATGACCGAAACAACATAGACAACTTCATTAACAAGAAACAAACTTAGGACTTCTCATCACAATAACCAACTCAGCTCAAAATAAAATCTCGTTGTCATTCAAGCAACTCTTCGACAACTATCACAAACTCTGTTATACAACACTCCACAAGATAAAGCAAATTGTTACTATATTCTACTCAATGTCATGAACCATTCCTTCATTTCTAGTTCTCCAACATCCATCACCCAACCACATTTAGAAAACTAATAATCGATTGCATTATGAAAAGTTTGAACAACTTTCTTGTGCCCCCTTTTTTAATTATTTATTCTATTTTGAAATTTCTCGGCTTTTCCTTTTTATTATTATTAAATAACCCAGAATAGACGTTGCGATTGTGAAAGCCATAGAAGACTTGGGCATGTTTACAGACTTCCTCAACATTGCAATAAAAGGAAATAAGCAATTTTATCTTCATCCCAGGTGGGGAATTTTCATTTTTCTTGTATTTTTGCTCTGCCATCAAAGAATAAAAAAAATGAAAGGATCCAACTTTTTCCATAAACACAACTTAGAAATTGTTTAAAATCACATCTCGAGGTCTAACATAATCACGATGAGGAGAATAGTCTCGGTAAGATGAATGGTAACATCGCAATGAGATCTTGGAAATAATGATCGACAAACCCCAATAGTCAGTTGCACAAACTACTTTGGTTAACTATCATCTAACACAACTAGTCACTTACAATATGACAAGGAAAAGTCCCACATAGGCCTTGAATTGATTCGGTTAGAAAACATGTGCAACTACTTTTGTCAACTATCATCTAACACAACTAGTCGCTTACAATATGACAAGGAAAAGTCCCACATAGGCCTTCAATTGAGTCGCTTACAATATGACAAGGAAAAGTCCCACATAGGCCTTCAATTGATTCGGTTAGAAAACATGTGACATAGCATTGACCACTCAACCCATGTAAAAGAGAGGACTGAGAAAATCGAAGTAGAAATTCACCTCTATATCTCGGTTTAAACTATTAAAATGGGTAAAAGATATAGCTTCCATGAGCCTTCAAAAATACTATGATACGCACATATCATATTATTTTTGAATGTTCTCCCTAACAGAGTCACAACTATATTAACTCTTCCATTGCGTGTGCGCAGAATTACCAAGAGGAATAGAGTTTGAGCATGAAATAATGGTACAATTTCCATATCCTCCTCGACCGTGACCACAACCACGATTTCTTTGACATCCAAACCATGGATAGCAACATACGTCATGAACCATGAATCACCGGGACCTCCACCCCCTTTTTTTTTTCAGTACGGGGACCTCCACCCTTTTTTTTTTCAGTACGGGGACCTCCACCCCTTTCCATTTCATCACCTTCCATCTCGATTTTCCACCTTGATCGAACTACGTGGGTGCACGCACAAATTACTACCATTTGCAACATCGAAATTAATTACACACATTCACATTCTACAACACCATACGACATCTTTTGAGCCGATTTAACAACTATTTTAGTCGCACTTCCTTTCATTGTGTTTTTACCTTTATGTTTCTCGAGATCTAAAAAACTAGACCCTTTGAGATTCAAACAACATGTTATAGTTCCTTTTTCACATTCAATCAACTCCATTTTGACACATAGAATTAAGAACAAGATTTATCTTTCTTTCTGTGAACTTTCTGTAGTCATCATTGAATCCATATGAATTATATTCACATGCAATAATATTCACAATATCATGTGCTAGACATGCTGCTCCACACTGACATGTTCTTTTTTTTCCCTTGGTCGAGTTAAATACAAAGGTTCAACATAGTTGTATAATAACTCCAAGTCTGCGTGAATCTTGGAAAGAAACATGTAGGATTAGTATTAGCTTTTTGCTCCACCAACGTTACCATAGTTGGAGCCAACCCTTTGACTATTCTTATAAGCTGGTCTCGATGGTTATTTGTACTCACACTCTCATCAGGTATATGATGGAGCAATAAATGAAAATTTACAGCCAATGCTTCCCCAGGTCGAATATCAAGCATATCAACATGAATGTCAGATACATACACAGGAAAAACATGAAATTTGAAAGGAACCTGATAAGTTTCAACAAGCTTTGATAATATTTGGCCAAACCACCTCTAATCTTTAACCCTGATAAAACTCTGATATAGGGTCATCCACACTAATAATGCAAACATGAGGTGAGCCACCTTGTCTCACTGTAAATGCTTAATCACTCGTAACCACTAAGTACCTAGAGAAATCTAAAAATCAAATATGTGCACCCTGTCTTTGTCATTAAGATCTTATAAAATCATAACATTTGTAACCATATTCCCAAATTTGAAATAACGGAAAATTTTGTAGAAAATTTGCATGTAAGAGAGGAGTTCGAAACTGGTAGACTCCTTGCATTTTAAGGTTTTGAAATATGTCCTCCTGAAAACTACATCCTTGCTACAAGACGTCCAGAATATTTTAGATGCGAACGACTAGACTGAGTTATTGTGGGAATATATTTAGCTTTACCAAAGATATTAATGCGCTCAATAATTAACATAACCAAATGGAGCCATTGCTGACCAGATCAATTAGAGCGTCATGCAATCAAATTAATCATAAAAATAGATCAATATAATAAGTGCTACCATATACATTTTATCTAACCATTCTTCAAACATCAATGCGCAACTACAGTCGCACTCTCATAATTCTGCATGGGAGTTACAGTCGCACTCTCATAATTCTGCATGGGAGTTACATAGGAGTGACCCAATTCATTGTGTTCCATGACTAAAAAAGCCACTTTCACATTTGAAAAACCAGATCAACGCTTATTAATTTAATACTACTAGGCACAAATGGAATATTTGGACCAAGTCGATGAGTGTTTGCATAGACCAGACCAATATTATTAATGAGATCCACTCCATTGATTAAACAATTCACTGACAATACCAAAATGGACTCGTCCTATGACCAAATTAACAAATACAATGCAATGAATACAAAGTGGATCCAATGTGCATGCTTCTATTATGTGAACTTAAGCTCTGCGATCATAAGCTAACTCCACCGCTTATCTTAGACTGGATCAACAACCATTCTCACACATCGGTCCTTTGATGTATTTTATTCGGCTTTGTCGATGGGCATACAAAAAAAAATTCAGGTCCAACTTCTTTTAATGGTCATCTTTCTCGTCTCAAGGGATGGTCACAATCGCAAAGTGTAGTTTGTAACAATCATTCATTAGTAAAACAAGGACTGCAAGCAGTGGCAGTCCCTGCCGATTTTGACGGGTGTAAGAATAATGTAGAAACTGAATTAGTTATGAAGATGTAGTTGTGAGTAGTTAGGAATTGGTTACCAGAAACGGTTATGAGTTTCCTATATAAATGAAGATGTAATCAAGCAAATAATTAATGAAGTTATGAAGTTTCTGTGATCACTGTTTTTAAGTTGGTATCAGAGCTTTCTTTAGAAAACGCCTCTCTTCTTTTCGTGGGCAGGGAGAGACCTCCTGCCATTAGAGTGTGCGTGAAGACTGCTGCGTGGGGTGCTGTCTGTTAGAGTGTGCAGACTATTGAGGGAACCGCTTGCTGGTGGACGCAAGACAGCGAGGATTGCTGTGGTGCTGTCGAGACGGAGCAGTGGTGCGTTTGTGTGCCGAGGAGTGCTGTCGAGACGGAGCAGTGGTGCGTTTGTGTGCCGAGGAGTGCTGTCGAGACGGAGCAGTGGTGCGTTTGTGTGCCGAGGATTGCTGTGTAAGTTTGCTGTTTTGACTCCTCTTGTAAAGTGCGCTTCGTTCCAGCGTGTTTGACTCACAATTCTGAGTAGATTCAACACAATTCTGGGTAGTTTCGTGCAAGTCTTCGATTCCCAAATAGCCATTGCAGACACTGTAATACATATTCCCATTACCAGTATATGAATTATGATCCTTTGAATAGACGAATAAGCTGTTCAGTAAGTGTTCCATCTTCGCCTGCGGGAACTCTGCCGTCGTGCTAACAGTAAAGCACGGTTCGAAAGCGTGTCTGTTCAGTAAGTGTTAGTTTGGCGCTGTGTTTGGTACCCCTGTTGTGTTAGTGGTGAACCAGAAAGCATACAGAAAGTGGAAACAAAGATGTGTGTGGGTGCGTATTGAACCGAAAGAGAACAGTGGACTGGACTCTACGCCCATTTGCTCCACTAGTGTGGTATTTTTTATTTTCTGTTAACGCATTTCTCAGGCAGTGAGGCCTGCAGTATTCTCGTACTTTGCAGAGTTTTATTTATTAACCAGTTTTCCAACTTTAAGAAGCTTGCGATTTTTTTTTACATTTGGTCATTGGTGGAGAGATGGCTAATCCTCTTGCAGATTCCTATTTAAATGAGTCTTCAAAACTTGATGGAGAAAACTATGTAAATTGGAAATTTAAGATCATCACAGTAATGGAGGCATACAATCTCTGGTCGATTGTAAAAGGTGACGAGACCAAGCCTCAACCTCCTACTAACCCTCAAGATTGGGAGAAGCGTGAAGTAAGAGCAAGGGTGCTGCTCTGTATGTCAGTGAAGGACAATATTATCCCTCACATTCGGGACTGTGAAACTTCGAAGGCGACATGGGACACTCTTAAAAGTTTGTATGAGACTTCTAATGCAAATCGTATTTTATTTTTAAAAACAAAGCTGCTATCTATCAAAATGGATGTCAATGAAAGCATTAGTAACTTTGTTTCCCGAATTAAAGACTTTAGTGATAAGCTTGGTGATATTGGTGAAAAGGTTTCTAGTACAGACTTGGTAACTGTTACTTTAAAGGGGTTAGTCCCCGACTATAAAGTCTTTATTTCAGCTCTCTCAGCTAGACCGACACCTCCTACATTTGAAGAATTGGCTGGAATTCTTCTTCAAGAAGAAGAGCGCATGAAAACATTTGAACTGGAGTCAAATGGTTCTGATTTGGCTTTGACTGCCAGAGGCCAAAAACCATTCCGAGGGAGATCATGGGACAGAAACAGAGGCCATTTTCAAGCAAAGCAGAAAGGTAAGGCACCTCCTGATTCTTATGTTAAAAGGAACATTGCATGTCATTATTGTGGAAAACCTGGACATGTGGCAAAAGATTGTTATAGGAGAAAGAATAATGAATCAAATCAAAGACATAACAGGCATAATGGAAACTACATAAACAGAGACACCTCAGTGAATGATGGATTTAAAAATCTTAAGTTATTTCTTTCTGATGCTGCATTGTCTGCTGAAACTGATGATGAGAATACTTGGTTTATAGATTCTGGTGCATCGGCACACATGACTTGTAATAAAGAATGGTTTGATAAATATTTTGAGAAATCTGATGGTACACACATTTACTTAGGAGATGATAGGTCACTTAAAGTTCAAGGCTATGGCATAGTAAATGTGTACTTACCTAATGGACAAATGCGACAGATTCATAATGTGATGTATGTACCCGCTCTTAATAAGAATCTGCTATCTGTTTCCGCTATCACTGATAATCATTTAAAAGTAGAATTTGGTAAATTGGGGTGTATAGTGAAAGATGTTCAGGACCACTACAAGGTTGTTTCTACAGGTACCAGGGTTGGAGGATTGTACAGATTGGATGTGACAGTCAAGCGCCATGTTGCATTGACATCTCAAGAGACATCGACAGCAGAATTATGGCATCACAGGTATGGGCACCTAAATTACAATGATTTATCGTTGTTACAAAGGAAATCAATGGTTGAAGGTCTTCCTGTTATGAAGTGTGAACATTTACCATGTGAAGCTTGTGCACTTGGTAAGCAGCATAGAGAAGAGTTTCCTGTTCATACTGAGAAACGGAAGTATGATATTCTTGAATTAATTCACACTGATGTATGCGGACCTATGCAAACTAGGTCTCTTGGTGGTGCTTTATACTTTGTTATTTTTATTGATGATAGATCTAGATATACCTGGGTCTATTTCGTTAGAAGGAAAAGTGATATATTTGAGTATTTTAAAGAATTTCGAAATATGGTTGAAAAACAAACAGGAAAGTGCATTAAAATACTTAGATCTGATCAAGGGGGTGAATATAAATCAAAGGCATTTAATACCTATTGTAAATTTAATGGAATTCAACAACAGTTCACAGTGCCACATACCCCTCAGCAAAATGGTGTTGCTGAGCGATGGAATAGAACCTTGGTGGAATCTGCTCGTAGTATGCTGCAAGGTAAGAACATCTCTAATGGTTTCTGGGCAGAAGCCATTAACACTGTTGTTTATCTAAAGAATCGATGTCCTACTAAGCAATTAGTTTTTCAAACTCCTTTTGAGGTTCTTTATGGTTATAAACCTGATGTGAGTCATTTCAAAGTCTTTGGATGTACTGCTTTTGCTCATATTCCTGAAGCTAACAGAAGAAAACTTGATGCCAAGTCCATCAAGTGTATTTTCATTGGATATTGTACGGATCAGAAAGCCTATAAATTGTTTGATCCAAGTTCCCATAAACTATTTGCAAGTCGTGATGTATTGTTTCATGAGTAGACTGATAAAAGTAATACAAAGAATGATACATGGCATATTTCTAATGATGATGCACATATCAAGCTTGATACTATGATTAAGCAGGAACAGGAACAGGTTCAGGTACAGGTACAGGATCAGGATGATAGCGGCAGTACGAGCACATCTAGCAGCAGTGAGTCATCACAAGGAGGTGATACACCTCAAAGCCAACGAATCATGGATGGAACACCCACACCAAGAAGGTCATCCCGACAGACTCGGCTTCCTGAAAGGTATAAAGACTATGCCTTAATGTCTAATATAATGAATGTTGAAGAACCAATTGATTATGAGCAGGCTAAACAACATGAACCATGGATTAATGCTATGAATGATGAGTATGCTTCTATTATGAAAAATCAAACATGGGAATTAGTGGAACTTCCTGCAAATAAAGTTCCAATTGGAAGAAAATGGTTGTATAAAACAAAATTTAAAGCAGATGGTACAATTGATAAATTTAAGGCTAGATTAGTAGCAAAAGGATATGCTCAACAGGAGGGCATTGATTATGAAGACACTTTTGCACCAGTAGCTAAGTTGAATACAATTAGATTACTGATTGCCTTAGCCACAAAACATAACTGGAATATACATCAAATGGATGTCAAATCTGCTTTTCTAAATGGTGATTTACAGGAAGAAGTTTATTTGGTTCAACCTGAAGGGTTTGTCAAACAGGGACAGGAGCATCTGGTTTGCAGGTTAAGAAAGGCCTTGTATGGTTTGAAACAGGCACCAAGATCATGGTATGTAAAGATTGATACCTTCTTTCTTCAGAATGGGTTTGTGAAAAGAAAAAATGATCCTAACTTGTATGTAAAGAAAGATGAAAAAGGACATGTTGCTTTAATATCTTTATATGTGGATGATCTCATTATAACAGGCAGTGCTCACAAGTTAATTGAAGAAATTAAAGTTCAGTTGTCACAGGTGTTTGAAATGAAAGATTTGGGTGAAATGCATTACTGTTTAGGCATTGAGGTATGGAGAGAAACTGGTAAAACATTGATTACTCAAAGCAAATATACAAAGGAGATTCTTAAAAAGTTCAATATGACAGATTGTAAAGCTATGTCAACTCCCTTAGAACAGAATGCAAAGTTGTACAAAGAAGATGGTTCGAAAGAGGCAGATGGAACATTATATCGTCAGTTAGTGGGAAGTTTGAACTATCTCACCACTACCAGACCAGACATTGCATACTCAGTCAGTATTCTTAGTCAGTTCATGGCTAAGCCTTCAGGAAATCACTGGAATGCTGCAAAGAAAGTTCTTCGATACTTAAAGGGAACAGTGAATCTTGGTATTATGTATACTGATGTATCTGATGTTGTACTGACAGGTTTTTCTGATTCAGATTGGGCAGGAAATCCAGATGACAGACGATCTACCTCTGGCTATGCATTCCATATTGGATCAGGAGTCGTATCTTGGAGCAGTAAGAAATAGCCAACTGTTTCTTTATCATCAACAGAATCAGAGTACAAAGCTTTAACCAATGCCACCTGTGAAGCTATTTGGTTGCGGAGAGTTCTTGCTGATCTTGAAGAAGCGCAAAGTGGTGCAACATGTATTAATTGTGATAATCAGAGTGCTATCAAATCAGCACATAATCCAGTTTACCATGCTAGAACAAAACATGTTGAGTTACAGTACCACTTTGTACGTGAGAAAATTGAGTCCAAAGAAATTGGGTTGATATTTTGTAACACCAAGGATAATGTGGCTGATATATTTACTAAGCCCCTTGGTAAAATCAAATTTGAAGTTTTTAGAAATCAGTTAGGTATTGTAGAAAATCCATTTCTCCATTAAGGGAGGATGTAAGAATAATGTAGAAACTGAATTAGTTATGAAGATGTAGTTGTGAGTAGTTAGGAATTGGTTACCAGAAACGGTTATGAGTTTCCTATATAAATGAAGATGTAATCAAGCAAATAATTAATGAAGTTATGAAGTTTCTGTGATCACTGTTTTTAAGTACGGGGGAACCCAACAACGGAGAGTCCAGCAATCAACAGAGTCAAGCAATCAACATTACAAGTATTCTAGAACTGTATCGCATTTTATAAATATGGTCTATTCTACAATTATATCTTGTTTTATCTATTTATATGGTTTAGTTTCAGACATTACAAGTCTGCTACAACTGTATAGCATTTTATCTATTTATATGGTCTAGTTTCAAATGTTAATGATCTGTATTATTTAAGATTGGAAAAATCAAATGTTAAATATAAGTATTATAAAGTATTAGGTAATTTGCCTATCATTTTTGCTCATTTTTTTAAGAAATTGATTCTCTCTGTATATTTATAATGCTGGTCGTATTTCACTGCAGCAGTTCAGTGTCCCGGTTTTGGCATTCACGTTAAAGTTTAAATACAACATTTTTCATATATTCAATTAAAAGTTTGATACATGAAAATTATATTCAAGGAAAGGCATGATTAATGACTGTCCCTAGATAGTGCAGGTTATGAGGAAAGTTGCAACCTTAGTTGTTCACTCAAAATGGGAAAGCACAAAATAAATTGAGAGGGGGTGGGAGTTTTGGTTACCTCACAGCCATCCATTTGCACTGGCAGGTTTCTATTATTATTATTGATTGTAAAACGTAGCTAGCATTCATATTAAAATTTAAATACAACATTTTTGGTATATTCAAATAAAAGTTTGATTTTTTATTTGATTAATGGTAAGGTATGCTTGAAATTTTCATTTCAGACATGAAAATTATATTAAATAAAGTCATAATTAATGTAGTAGCAAGCATGCTTCAAATAAAGTCAAGTCATAATTAATGTAGCAAGCATGCTTCAATTTGAGTAAAGATGCATAAAAATTTGATTTATTTCTTCTCTTTTTGAAGAAAGTTGAAAAGTCAAATACAACTGAGCTGACTCTTTCTTGTAAATTAAATTATAGTTGGACACACATTGTTATTAAAAGGAAAATCGTGGTATATTTAGATGCCCATATTCATCTTGGATTCAAGATATAATACTTGGGATATTAACCATATTTTCACACAATACTTGCATATTAACCATATTAAGCAAAATCCATTAGAATTATTGCACATCAAGTCTACTAGAGATATAACAAGGTTATAGGATGGAGATGCTTTATGCATTGGAAAAGTTGAAGTGCGCTATAAAATAGGGGGCATGTTTATTAATTTATTCTTGCATTGCCGCCCATCACACAATCAAGAAACATGGTTTCGCATCAAACTCTACAATAGTGATTAATTACACAGGATGTGGGAGAGTTTATTAATTCATTCTTGCATTGCCGCCAATCAGTGAATCGAGAAACATAGTTCGCATCCAACTCTTTTTTTTAGAGAGAAAATCCACATATGGCCGAAGCCCTCATGATTACAATATGGCCGAAGCCAGTCAGAATACGGCCGAAGCCAGAATACAATAAGGCCGAAGCCCGTCAGAATACGGCCGAAGCCGGCAGATACGGCAAAGCCGTCACAAATCGCCGAAGGGGGGACCTCCGCAGAGTTCGAACTCAGCTGGGGGGAGCGAAAGCCATCCGCCCCAGCCGTCTTATCATGCACGGTGGGTGCATCCAACTCTACAATGATGAGTAATTCCATAGGATGTGGGAGATCGCATCAAACTCTACCATGATGATTAATTGCACACGATGTGGGAGATTGGTACCTTGAGAGAACTATAGTGAAGGTACAAAATAATTATATTTTTAGAAATTTTTCTTTTGAAAAAGAAATCGTACCCTTCAAAAAGCAAATGCATATGAGGTAGTTTCAATTGTTTACGACTTAATTCCTTTGTAAAGGGACATTTTTTCGTGGGTTGGGGAGCTTTTATTGTATGTGAGAATGGGTGGATATGCCAATTATATGCGTCGTTATTCATTGTGTTAACTTAGATGCTTCCTTTGGTGTTGGTGCCGTTGATATCACTGTTGTTGTGACCTCTGTCGCTGGGTTATGAGCAGTGTAAAACGGAACTTTTTGCAAGCGAAATGGGTTATGAACAGTGTAGAACGGAACTAAATCGCTGAATAGTTTTTTGCAAGCGAAATCGCTTTATGGAAAGCCAGGACCTTAATTGAGAAGGTGTGGCGCACCCTTGGAGTGCTCTATTAGTTGATTGTTGTTCTCAATTAAATTACGTGAAGCCTTCTGCATCAACTCCTCCATTTCCATTTATAGGCAAAATAAAACCATTATATTTCTTTCAGTTGTAGGATTGTTTAGTGTGATTCTTCTAAATTTCTCAATGAGTTCAAAGACTACTCGTAAATATTGATAAAATTATTTCTTTCAGTTGTAGGATTGTTTGGTGTGATTATTCTAAAAAGGAGTTCGAAGACTACTCGTAAATATTGATAAAATGTGGAAAAAATGAAGAAGAATAAATGCAAGTAACAGAAAGTCTAGTTAATGAATACAAAGTTTTTTTGTGTCTTAAGCAAAATCAATTTTTTTTCGTTTATCTGTGTTAAAAACAGAGTATTATTCTTTGTTCGGTTAATTTTGTTTGGAATTACCAGAAATTCCCAACATGGTATGGCTCTTTGAAAGTGTCAAAGAAGCTGAAGGAAGGATTTTTTGCTGCAGCAGCTTCTTAAGCAGAGTGAAGACTCAGTCAAGAAAGAATCCAAGATATTTCTCAAGTTAGTTTTTGTGTTACTGTTGAGGACAGCTAGTTATTTTAAAAACATAGTCAAGTATTTTGAAGCATAGTTAAGAGTGCAAGAATGGCTGGAGCCAGCACTAGCATGGGTATCTGTAATACTCAGCTCCCAAAATTTAATGGGAAAAACTATGACTATTGGGCAATAACTATGAAAGCTTTGCTTGCTTCCCAAGACTTATGGAAATTTGTTGATGATGGTTTTGAAGAACCAGTAGATGAAAATGAATTTAATAACTTAACTCAGGCAGAGAAAGATCTGTTGAAGAGCAATAAGAAGAAGGATTCTAAAGCCCTCTACTTTTTGTATCAAGCAATGCATGAGAGTGTGTTTCCAAGGATAGCAACAGCTAAGAGATCCAAAGAAGCATGGGAAACTCTCAAGATAGCCTATCAAGGCATGGAAAAAGTGAAGACAGCAAAACTACAGTTGCTGAGGAGAGATTTTGAGACTCTCTGCATGAAGGAGTCAGGTAATATTGACTCATTATTCACACATGTGATTGGTCTGGTCACACAGATAAGGTCTCATGGAGAGATTCTTGAAGAAAGGAGGATTGCGGAGAAACCATTGAGGATCCTACTCTCAAGGTTCGATGTGATTGTCACCACCATAGAAGAGACAAAGGATCTCACAAAATTCTCAGTTGATGAACTACATGCATCACTGATAACACATGAGCAAAGATTGAGTAGAAATGAAAACTCATCTATAGAACATGCCTTTAAGACCCAGATGTTCTTTGGAAGAGGAAGAGGTCAAGGCAGAGGAAACAAGAGAGGAAGAGGCAGAAGCTAAAACAGAGGTGGAAGAAATAGTCCAGCAAATGCTCAAGGAAGAGGCAGCAATCCAAATCAAAACCAAGGCCAAGGCAGCAGCCAACAAAGTGGACAACATCATGCTCAAGGACAAAGGTATGATAAATCTAATGTCCAATGTCACTATTGTAAAAAATATGGGCATTATGAGAATGAATGTAGGAAGAAGCAGTATGATATGAGTAATAGAACTAGTGAAAATTTCACTAGAGAAAATATCAGCCAAAATAATTTGTTTTTAGCTTGTAATATGGCTGAAGAAAAGAGTGAAGATGTATGGTTCCTAGACTCCAGTTGAAATAACCATATGACAAGAAACATAGCCCTGTTTTCTATGTTAGATCAGAGTGTGAAGTCACAAGTCACACTAGGGACTGATAATAAAGTTTCTGTTATGGGAAAAGGTGAAGTAAATGTTTTAACAAGGAAAGGTGAAAAGAAAACCATAGCAGATGTTTATTATGTTCCTAGAATGAAATGTAATCTCTTAAGTATTGGACAACTTATTCAAAAGGGGTACAATGTTTTCTTTGTGGATGATGTATGCACCATCATGGATAAAACACCTAACAAACAATGTATTGTTGAAGTGAAGATGACAAGGAATAGGATGTTCCCTCTCAAAATGAAAACAGATTTAAAAAATGGAGAAGAAATAGCAACAGTGACACAAGAGGCTTTCCAAAGTGAACCAAAAGATGAAAATTGGTTGTGGCACTAGAGATTTGGACATCTCAACTTTGGAGGTCTTAACTTGATGAGTAGAAAATGAATGGTAAGAGAATTACCATTGATAGAGAAACCGGACAGCCTTTGTGAAGGTTGTATCTTGGGGAAACAACACAGAGAAAGTTTTCCATCTGGGAAAAGCACAAGGGAAAAAGCACCCTCAGAGATTGTGCACTCAGATTTATGTGGACCGATACAAACTCCATCACTTGCAGGCAGCCACTATATTCTAACATTTATTGATGATTTTACTAGAAAAACTTGGGTTTATTTCCTAAAGAACAAAAGTGAAGTGTTTGAAAGATTTTGCAATTTCAAAGCACTTGTAGAAAACCAAAGCAGGTTGCATATCAAAGTTCTAAGCACTGATAGAGGAGGTGAGTATATCTCCAAGGAATTTCTACGTTTTTGTAGAGAAAATGGAATTCATAAGCAATTTACCACTAGGTACACTCCGCAGCAAAATGGAATTGCCGAAAGGAAGAATAGGACAATCATGGATATGGCGAGGAGTATGTTAAAGGCAAAGCATCTGCCAAATGATTATTGGGCTGAAGCTGTACATTGTGCAGCGTACATTTTGAATAGATGCCCTACAAAAGCAATCATGAACAGAGTGCCAGAAGAAGCATGGAGTGGGACAAAGCAAGGAGTCACCCACATGAAAGTTTTTGGATGTGTGGCCTATGCACACATTCCAGATCAACTAAGGAAGAAGTTGGACAGCAAAGGGGAGAAATGTATTTTCGTTGGATACAGTGAGGAATCCAAAGCTTACAGGTTGTATAACCCATCCACCAAGAACCTTATTGTGAGTAAAGATGTTCAGTTCATTGAGGAGGAAGCTTGGGATGGAAGCATAAGGAAGACAGTGAATGTTAAAAACTCTTTGTCACATGATGAAGATGATGAGGAGATGGCTAAAATACATCCCCAAACAATAGCACCAACACAAAGGCAACAAAAGACACCTTTGAGGAGAAATGAAAGTGCTTGTCCAAGCACACCACAAGGAGGAAATTCAAGTGCTTCTTCAAGCACTTGTACACCAAATGAAAGGGGTAAGAAGTTCAAAAATTTAAGTGACATTTATGAACAAGAGGCAACAAATGAAGGGATGAATTCTTTGTTTGCTTTATATTGTCATGTTGATGACCTTGTTCATTTCGAAGAAGCAATTAAGGATAGGAAATGGATAGAAGCTATGGATGAGGAGATCAATGCCATAGAAAGAAACACGACATGGGATTTAGTTGAACTACCAAAAGGAAAAGAAGTCATTGAAGTAAAATGGGTCTACAAGACTAAGAGTAATGTTGAAGGAAAAATAGAAAGACACAAGGCAAGACTGGTTGTCAAAAGATATAAGCAGCAGTATGGGAGAGACTATGAGGAAACTTTTGCACCAGTTGCTAGAATGGAAACTGTGAGAGCAGCGCTGTCCATAGCAGCACAAAACAAGTGGAAAGTTTACCAAATGGACGTGAAGTCAACATTCCTAAATGGAGTTTTAATGGAAGAGGTTTACATTGAACAACCTCTAGGCTATGAAAAGAAAGGCCAAGAGCACAAAGTGTGCAGATTGAAGAAATCTCTTTATGGCCTGAAGCAAGCACCAAGAGCGTGGTACAGTAGGGTAGATTCCTATCTACTGGAAAATGGATTTGAAAAGTGTGAGGGAGAACTCACCCTCTACATCAAAGAAAATGACGGTAAATTAATAATTGTTGTGTTATATGTTGATGATGTTATTTTCACAGGTAATGATGATTATCTTATTGAAAATTTCAAAACAGTGATGAAAAAATTTTTGAAATGACTGACATGGGTTTCCTGAGATACTTCTTAGGAATAGAAGTAGAACAAAATGGAAATGGGATTTTTATCTCACAGACGAAATATGTTAATGAAGTGTTGGAAAGATTTAATATGCACGAGAGCAAAGCAGTAATCACTCACAAAGTGATGGGATTAAAACTTAGCAAAGAGGACAACAGCAAGGATTTTGATCCTAGCTTGTACAAGAGCATAGTTGGCAGCCTCATGTATTTGACTGCAACTAGGCCGGATATAATGTATGCTGTTAGTTTAATTTCCAGATTCATGGAGAGGCCAAAAGAAGCACATTGGCAGGCAACAAAAAGGATTCTGAGGTATGTTAAAGGTACTAGAAGTTTTGGAATTTTATATACTACTTCATAATGTTTAGACTTAATTGGATACACTGATAGTGATTGGGCTGGAAGTGTAGATGATCGGAAAAGCACATTCGGTTATGTTTTTCACATTGGTTCAGGATCCATTTCATGGGCTTCTAAAAAACAACCTATTGTAACGTTGTCTACAGTAGAAGCAGAATATGTGGCAGCTACAGCAGCACCATGTTAAGAAATTTGGATGAGAAAGATGCTAAGGAGCTTATGCCAAGAGCAAGCAAAAGGAATTGTGATTTTTTGTGACAATAGCTCAGCTATTGCATTGTCCAAGAATGATGTGTTTCATAAAAGAACGAAACACATTGACACAAAGTTTCATTACATTAGGGAATTGGTAAACAATGGAGAAATCGTTTTAAAACACCGCAGAACTTAGGAGCAGGTTGCAGACATTCTGACCAAACCATTGGGGCAGAAAAGTTTTTAGTTTTTGAGAAAATGTCTGGGTATGACTGATAACCCAGTAGTTGAAATTAAAGGGGAGTGTTGAAATGTAATTCCAACTGTAGCGTATTGTTTTTGAAAACTGCCAGTTTAGCCCCCGCACCGCTTTTGCCGAAAGCTGGTATTTCTTGGGGGGGCAGCGAGCATATTCAACGGAGGACACGTGTCTGGGCAGTACTTTCCAAAACCACCATTCCCCGACGCGTAAAGTTCAGCAGAAAGGTCTGTGCGGGATTGACCGTCAGCCGTCCGATTATTTTGGGGCAGATCTACGGTTAATAATAAAAGAAATATATCGCCATGCTAAATTAATTAATGTGAAGTACCCTCATTCCAGAAATTAATTAATGCGAAGTAATTTCGGTCAGTAAATGTAGGTAAAAAGCTTTTAATTTTATTGTTTTTTTATTTTCACGGGTGTAGTTTTGTTTTTTGTCTGTTGACTATGCTATGTAATGTTTTTTTTGTTCTGGAATATGTAATGCGCAACAAGCAGCGCAAATGTAATATTGTTCGTTGAATATGAAAGAGGGAAATACGCAGTAGCAGTGTGAATGTAAAAAAAGGGTTTTTACACACAGCAGTGTAAATTCACAAGCAGACACAGCAGTGTATTTTCAAGTTGAGACAGAGTAATTTTTTCAAGCAGAGACAGAGTAATTTCCAGGGAGACAGTGAAGTTTTTTTTAATGTCTTTGAAGCAGTTCTATTGGTGAAATCCCTCTGTGAGAGGAAGATTTTTTTTTTTTGTAACAGTCAGTCTCATCAATGAATAGAAATCTTTTGTGTGTGTAAAACTCTGTGCTCTGGAAACAAATTTTTAGTTTTCTCTGTGTCAAAACAGAGCATTTTTCTCTGTTCTATTCATTTTGTTTGGAATCATCAGAAATTCCCAACAAGTAAAAATAAAAATAAAAAATTAAATGTAAATTGGAAACTTTTAAATAGTTTGAAATAAAAAAATTTAGCATTCTTTTATATAAAAGGAGATCTCTCTAGTGATCTTGCAGATACTTTCTTTTACAGTTCACGGTAGGGTAGCCATGCTATTAACCAAAAGGTGAAACTATGTTTTGACTGACACATGGAACTAGCTTTGACACATGGTCTTTTGTACATCGTTCTCAGTGATCTTGAACCTTCAACAATCTGATAAAATTAATTAGATTGAACAATCTCTCTTCACATATCTGCATCTTTTAGTGAAAGCTTGTTACTGCAATTATGTGATAACTATATTACCCTGATCCCAAACTATTCTTCTTGGGATCTCAATCCAGTTGCCTGCCATCTCTGTAATCTTTGACTCTCAATCTAGCAAATTCAGGTGAGTAATCTTCATGGCATTGGTTTCTGTTGTCAAACCCTTCCAATTTTATTGTGCTTCAATCAAATACAAAATTAGTTGAACTTATCAATTAACCTTTCCTTGCTGTTAGTTCTAGGCGATTTTTATTTCAAAACATTACTAAAATCTAGTATCAAATTAAAAATATCATATAAAATTCATCTAGATATGCTGAGCTATGTCTTGCTGAACTTATGTGAATTACATACATCATAATAAAAATATCATATAATATTCAAAATCTAGATATCCTGAGCTATGTCTCGCTGAACGTATGTGAGTTACATATTTCGAAAATATGTTATAAGATAAATGTCAAGAAATAAAGGTGAACCATTAGTCTCTCCCTAACTGTAAAATTCCAAAATATTACCTAAATAAAATATTCCCCCAATATTACTGTCCTCTCCCTTAACTTGTAAGCTCCATTTTATTATGTGCCTTTTCACACTGTTGGAAATAATACTGAGAGGGGGGGGGGGTGAATCAGTGTTATCAAACTCTTTTCAATTTATACAAATATTTGCAGTTCTGATTAATGAAACTTGTGTATACCTTCCAGACTTGTAATTTAATATATTCTTCAGATGTGGATCATTAATCTGTGTGTCAGAACCATATAACAATAAACAGGTACCAGAGAAATAGAGCAACCAATCACACCAAAGAACACAAGATGTAAGGTGGAAACCCAATGTGGGTGAAAACCACCTTCTGCAATATGTCTCTATCTTCTTTCAATTAGAAACTTATTTTTACAATGCTTTTGTACTGGTGCAGTGTTATACCAGCACGCAGGCTTCAACCTGCAGAAGGCTACAACCTTCTCTTTTCTCTCAAGGACCACGTTTCATGAATTTTTAGACTGGATCCATGAATATCAATCAAACATCAAATAGATCTGCAATTAATCAACTTCCTTGTGCAACTACGGAATGAAGCAACTTTTCAGAACACAGTACCAGTAACCAGACACCAATTCAAAACCTAGAACACACCAATAACAGAAAGAAGCAGTTAAAACAGATTTCAAGAAAAGTCCGCAACTTCACCAATAGAAACCTGTGCACATCCGCGGCTTCTCTGTGTCTAATCTGCGGGTCTCCACGCCCACACTGTGTCAGTCCTGCGAACTTCGCACCTGCGGTGTGCAAAACCTGTGAACCTCCGCACCTTTTCCTTGATAGACCTGCGGATCTCCGCACTTTCTCCTTGTCTGCCCTGCGGTTCTCCGCACCTGCACCGTGTCGCACCTGCGGTCCTGCGGGTATAGATAGTTTTTCAGACTTCAAGTATACCCTAGACTATCAGATTTACAGATCTGATCATGCGCCAAGGGGATCTCGACCCATCAGTAGATCTGCCTTATAATGCTCAGGTTTCTCCTTGATTCAGATCTAGCTATCACTCACCAACCGATCACCAGAATTTCAGATCTTGCTCTCCTTAAGATATTCAACACATAAGTGCCTAGCCAATTAATCTCCTTTCCTTTTTATAGACAAGGCCTTACTCAAACCATGGTCCAAAACCACAAAGATCCAATACTAGGGACCTAAAACCTGGGTTCAATATTTTAGATGCAATACCGCAGACCAAAACCATAGGATCAAAAACGTCGGACTAAATACCATGGATCAACCATAAAATTTTCCACGTGCACGCATTTCTCTGCATGAAAGTGTGTGAACTTGACGTTCGCACTTTTTGTTCAGAGAACCTGCGGGTATGTCTGTATCTCTTGTTCGGAGCACCTACAGGTCCGCAGCTTTTGTTCGGCGCACCTGCGGGTATCTCATTTTCTATCATTTTGAGAGCCTGAACTGTGATTTGTCACCAGAGTGAGTTGCCATCAACGACAACACCTGAGTCATAATGCCAACAATCTCCCCCTTTGGACTTGATGGCAACCCCAATATCCTCAAATTCATTCTCCCCCTTTGTCATCAAGGGCAAAGGGTTATGCTCCCCCTGAGTACATGCTGAAATCTTTGCTCTGCTGTGCTATCCAAACTCCCCCTGACATATAGGAAAGATCTGCAAGAAGATATTCTGCAAAAGAAATCTGACATTATACACCATAACAAACCTTCCTATCACCAAGGACTCGTACATACAACTCCCAACCAAGTGGGAATATATCAACATTGACTCATCCACCCAACCAAGTGGGGATACATGATAAGCCCATTACATTATCCATCCCAGGCATAGTGGGGCAACCAAGATAGGCCGTTACATGACCTTGACAAAAGAAATATAAGACATAGAGACAAAACATCAACAACATAATAATGCCAAGAATGCACCATTAGAAGAATATATGCTCCCCCTGAACCTGTGCCAGTTGGTCTCTGATAGATCCATAAACCAGCGAATGTACACGTATACTCCATATGAAACTCACGTACAACCAACAATTTCTGAACCAGATAAGATTCAATAGCAAGATGATGCATCAACTACCCCCAGCTTTTGTCTGAGGTATTCAAAGGTCTCCCTGGGCAGTGGTTTGGTGAGAATATCAGCAAATTGTTCCTTAGAGGGAACATACTCCAATTTTACCTTTTGTTCAAGCACTTGTTCTCGAAGAAAATGATACTTGATTGGTATGTTCTTGGTCTTTGAATGCATGACAGGATTCTTTGAAATACTGATTGCACTTGTATTATCACAGAAGATGGAGATAGGTGGAGTACAAGTCATTTTCATGTCTTGCAATGTTTGCATCATCCAAAGGAGTTGTGTGCAGCAAGATGCAATAGCTACATATTCTACTTCAGCTGTAGATAATGCAATAGAGCTTTGTTTCTTGCTGAACCAAGATACTAATCTAAGATCCATGAAGAATGCACCACCACTAGTGCTTTTCCTATCATCCACGCTCCCTGCCCAATCCGCATCTGTGTATGCATGAAGTGTGATGTCTGTACTTGTAGGATACCATAAGCCATAGTTTTGATTTCCTTGAAGATACTTGAAGATTCTCTTAACTGCCTAAAGATGAGTTTCCTTTGGATTTGCCTGAAACCTTCCAACTATTCCCACTGCGTGCATAATGTCCAGTCGGGTACTTGTTCAATAGAGCAGACTACCAATCATGGATCTATAGGTTGGTTGATGTACTGCTGCCGATTCATCATTCGCGCTGAGGCTGCATCCTGTCACCATAGGGGTACATACTGGTTTTGAATCCTCTATCCCATATTTCTTCAAGATCTACTTGAGATACTTGGTTTGTGATAGAAAAATATCATCTTTGTTTTGTTGGACTTGCAAACCAAGGAAATATGTGAGCTCACCAAGCATGGACATTTCAAACTCCTTTTGCATCACCAAGGCAAAATTTTGACTCATACCTTCTTCATTGTTGCCAAAGATGATATCATCAACATACACAACAAGTATTAGCAATTTCTCATTGTCAACCTTTATACATAGATTGCCATCAGTTGATCCTTTTATAAATCCTTGTTGATGGAGGTACTTATCCAACCGATAATACCACACCCTAGGAGCCTGTTTAAGGCCATAGAGAGTCTTTTTGAGTCTGCATACAAGATTTGGATCATTTCCAAGAATGAACCCATCTGGTTGTTCAATATATACTTCTTCATCCAAGTATCCATTCAGGAAAGCAGACTTCACGTCCATTTGAAATATTTTTAACTTCTGAAAGCTAGATAGAGAAAGGAACATCGTTATAGCCTCAAGTTTGGCAACTGGTGCGAATGTTTCTTCAAAGTCTATGCCTTCTTGTTGTGCATACCCTTTACAAACCAGTCTTGCCTTGTTTCTAACCACATCCCCATTTTCATTCAGTTTATTTTTGAAAATCCATTTTGTCCCTATGACATTTTTATCTTTTGGTCTAGGAACCAACTCCCAAGTGTTAGTCCTTTTGATCTGCTCAAGTTCTTCATCCATTATCTTGACCTAACATTCATCTTTGCATGCTTCTCTTACATTTTGTGGTTCAGTGGAGGAGAGTAATGCCAAATAACTTGAAGCTTCTGCAATTGTTCTTCTTGTTTGTATACCTACCTCTTTCTGCCCCAAAATTTGAGATTCTGGATGATTCTTCTGAACGTACCTGGATGGAGTTTTTTCTTCTATCCTTATCTGTTCTTCTGGTGCCTCATGGGTTTCTTCTTCATCATGAATCTAATTTGATGTTGATGGATAGTCCTCATCATCTTCGAAATCTTCAGATCTTACCTGCCTAGGAGTGTTTTCTTCATCAACCACTACATCAATACTTTCAACAATTTTTCCAAGCCTTTTATTGTATCACTTGTAAGCTTTGCTGTGGGGAGAGTAACCAAGGAGAATTCCTTCATCTGCTTTAGGTTCAAACTTGCCAAGATTTTCATCAGTATTTTTGATATAGCATTTGCTTCCAAATTTTTTTAAATATTTTACTGTAGGAGTCTTACCATACCAGAGCTCATGAGGAGTTTGAGTGCTGTTCACCCGGACGTTTGTCTTGTTGAGAATAACAACTGCAGCAAATGCAGCTTCACCCCAGAAAGTTGCGGGAGTTCCAGATTCATCCATCATAGCACGAGCCATTTGTTGAACTTTTATGTTCATCCTTTCCACTACTCCATTTTACTGAGGAGTCCTTGCAGTAGAGAATTTACTTCTTATTCCATGTTCTTCACAAAAATCGAAAAAATCATTTGAGGTAAACTCCCCACCTCTATCAGACTTGAGGCATTTAATTTTGTGATCTGATTCATTTTCAACTAAGGATTTGAAAGATTTGAATTTTTCAAAGGCTTCGTCTTTGTGCTTCATAAGTCCTATCCAACACATCCTGGAAAATTCGTCAATGAATAATATAAAGTATTCTTCTCCCCGAGGTGACCTTTTCCTAGAGGGACCACATACATTAGTATGGACAAGTTCAAGATCCTTCCTTCTCAGGGAAGTTAGTTCTGGTTTGCTTACCAAATGACATGATTTTCATATTGTATTGTCTGGTATTCTGATGTCTGGAAGACCACGAACTGCCTGGTATTTGCATGCTTTCCTTATTTTTGAGAAGCTTAGATGCCCCAATCTCCAGTTCCATAGCCAGTGTTCATCATTCCTACTTAGATAGCATTGATGTTGCCCTTCTTTGAATATATATAAATTATTTGGAGTTCTTATGCCTTTGATCACTGTTTTTCCTGTATCAAGATCATGAAAACTACATCCATTTGATCGAAATATTATCTCAGTTCCTTGATCGCACATCTGATGAACACTCAATAGGTTATGCTTTAAGCCATCAACATACATAACATTTCTAGCTTTGATCTTTTCTTTCAACTGAACAAAACCTTTACCTTTTATGAGCGCAGGGGTGTCATTTCCAAATGAGACCTTCTTCTCCTTCTCTAAGGCACTATATGGCTGAAGTTTTTCCTTATCACCCATCATATGTTTCGAACATCCACTGTCGATGTACCATTGATTTTCCTGCCCTTCCGCATATAAGGCTATACCGCATCTTTCTGGTTGTGGTTCTTTCATTCTCCATGTTTTGGCACTTGAGGCTTGTTCCTTCTCAGTTGGTTGCCAAAACCTGCTCCTGCATTCAGAATCTTCATCACTGAAGTTGTTACGAATAGAACATTCAATTTCATTTTCAAGGGCAGAAAAGTTATTGTAAGTCCTTTTCGTGATCCCAGTCATACTTCTTTGTTTTTGAGCTTCTCTAGTCATGATTGTCTTATAGGCAACACATTGAGCTGCTTTGCGACCAAAGTTATGACAAGAGAAACATTGGCCATTGAAGAAACTCCTATGATTATCAAATCTACCAGCCAAATGATTGTAGTTTCTATTGACATCCATTCTTGAGGCAAATTGAGAAGATTTTACCTGTGGCTGGTTGTAGCTTCTGTTCATCTTTAAAGTAGATTTCCCCCGATTTACCTGGTAGTCTTTGTTCATTCTTGAGGTAAATTGTCCCTGATTTTCCTGGTGAGCAGCATTGTGCCTTTGCTGTTGATTGTCAATCTTTTCACTTCTCCTTGCTGCATCAAGATAACTTTTGGAGGTGGATGGCTTCTGCGCTTGAGATGATTCTTCATTATATCCCAGACCTGTCTTGATTAGTGGAGAACACTGCACTTTGATAATCTCATCTAAAGTTTCAGATCCTTTAGTAAATCTAAGATTAAGAGATTTTGTTTTCTCAATCTCTTTTCTGAGTCCCACAATTTCACATTCTAACTTTTCATGATGTTTTTCCTTTTCAGCAAGTTGGAATTGCAGAGTATCTATGATCATATTCTTTTCTTCTAAGCAAATTTTGAGTTTAGAAATCTCTTCATAAAGACCTTCTTCATCTATAGCATCCAAGAAATCATCATCTTCAAAAACCATTAAAAGTCTATAATTATTACCTTGTTCATCTTCATCACTATTTGAAAGTCCATCACTGTCTTCATGAGTGTAATACCTTTTCTTATTTACATTCTGTTTCTTGTTCCATCTAATAGGTTCCTTACCTTTGTCAAGCTTATCTTTATGAGGACACTTGGTAGCATAGTGACCAACTCTTCCACAAGCAAAGAATTTGAAAGGTAACTTACCTCTGAATCTTCCAGCACCCCGTTGAAGGTTCTTGACAAAATTTGATTCTTCCTCTTCTTCTGACATATGTCCTAACTCATAGTAATCTCCTTTGCCTGAAGCCTTGAATGCAACTTCTCTCCTGTCTGATGGTCCTCCTTTCTTCATTTCGTAAGCAGTTAGAATTATGTGTAGCTGTGACATGGTAAGGTTCTGTAGATTTTGTTTTTCTTCTATTGCAGAAAATTTTGATTCAAACTTAGAGGACAAAGATCTTAGAACCTTTTCAACCACAACAACATCTTTTATTTCTTCACCCAAGTTTTTCATACAATTAAGAATCTCATCTATACGTAAGAAATAGTTAGCCACACTTTCATCATTGTGCATTCTGAGATTTTCATACTGAATTCTGAGGGTTTGAAATTTTGCTCGTTTTACCTGTTCATCTCCTTCATAGCTCAGAACGATCTTGTCCCATATTTCTTTTGCGGTTTTATACTACATAACCTTGATGAATTCTGATTGAGATAGACATCTTAATAGAGTGTTGACAACCTTTGCATTTGTTTCATATTGCTTCTTACCAGCCGGATCTGTAGGAGTTGCTGATGGAAAAGTGTACCCTGTATCTATGATATCCCAAACTTCTGTACCAAGAGATTGAAGATAGGTTGTGACTCTTACCTTCCAATAGACGAAGTTGGTCCCATCAAAAATTGGTGGCATGATTGATGCTTCTCTCTCGTATTTTCTCATGATGATAGATCTTCCTTCAAGCGATCAAGCTTCTTCTGAAGGACCTGCTTTGATACCAATTGTTGGAAATAATATTGAGGGGGGGGGGGGGGTGAATCAGTATTATCAAACTCTTTTCAATTTATACAAATATTTGCAGTTCTGATTAATGAAACTTGTGTATACCTTCTAGACTTATAATTTAATATATTCTTCAGAAGTGGATCATTAATCTGTGTGTCAGAACCTTATAGCTGTAAACAGGAACTAGAAAAATAGAGCGACCAATCACACCAAAGAACACCAGATATAAGGTGGAAACCCAATGTGGGTGAAAACCACCTGCTGCAATATGTCTCTATCTTCTTTCAATTAGAAACTTCTTTTCACAATGCTTCTGTACTGATGCAGTCTTATACCAGCATGCACGCTTCAACCTGTAGAAGGCTATAACCTTCTCTTTTCTCTCAAGGACCACGTTTCATGAATTTTCAGACTGGATCCATGAATATCAATCGAACATCAAATAGATCTGCAATTAATCAACTTCCTTGTGCAACTACGGAATGAAGCAACTTCACAGAACACAGTACCAGTAACCAGACACCAATTCAAAACCTAGAACACAACAGTAACAGAAAGAAGTAGTTAAAACAGATTTCAAGAAAAGTTCACAACTTCACCAATAGAAACCTACGCACATCCGCAACTTCTCTGTGTCTAATCTGCGGGTCTCCGCGTCCACACTGTGTCAGTCCTGCGAACTTCGCACCTGCGGTGTGCAAAACCTGCGAACCTCCTCACCTTTTCCTTGATAGACTTGCGGATCTCCGCACTTTCTCCTTGTCTTCCCTGTGGTTCTCCGCACCTGCACCGTGTCGCACTTGCGGTCCTGCAGGTATAGATAGTTTTTCAGACTTCAAGTATACCCCAGACTATCAGATTTACAGATCTGATCATGCAACAAGGGGATTTCGACCCATTAGTAGATCCGCCTTATAATGCTCAAGTTTCTCCTTGATTTAGATCCAGCTATCACTCACCAACTGATCACCAGAATTTTAGATCTTTCTCTCCTTATGATATTCAACACATAAGTGCCTAACCAATTGATCTCCTTTCCTTTTTATAGACAAGGCCTTACTCAAACCATGGTCCAAAACCATAGAGATCCAATAGTAGGGACCCGAAACCTGGGTTCAATATTTTAGATGCAATACAATGGACCAAAACCATAGGATCAAAAACGTCGGACTAAATACCATGGATCAACCATAAAATTTCCCATGTGCGGGTGTTTCCCTGCATGAAAGTGTGTGAACTTGATGTCCACACTTTTTGTTCAGAGAACCTGCGGGTATGTCTGCACCTCTTGTTCGGAGCACCTACGGGTCTGCGGCTTTTGTTCGGTGCACCTGTGGGTATCTCATTTTCTATCATTTTGAGAGCCTGAACTGTGATTTGTCACCAGAGTGAGTTGCCATCAAGGACAACACTTGTGCCATAGCGCCAAACTTGAGTCATAATGCCAAAATTTTATAACAATCCCAAATAATCCCAACATTTTATAATATGTCCAGCAGTCAGAAATGACTTCAAAACAACTTTGAAATAAAAATGACTTCAAAGCCCTCACCAAAAACAGTAAATAATGTGCTCATAACATATATGTGGCTACCCTGTCTTCCAAAACAAAATAGAGTAGATTCATAACATATAACATAAAATAGAGAGATTCATAAAATAGATTCTCTGTTATCTTCGTTCTTTCTGAAGATATGGATTCGGCTTCCCATCTCACTCATAAAGAAGTATAGGAGACACTTGCACCTGTGGACACTTGTTTAACTCAATGATAGACATAAGGAACAACTCATTGAAACAGGGCTAGTTCTCACTTGTTCATGCAGAATAGGGGATTTTATTTCCCCACCCTTTCTAGCGATATGATTTCTTCTGAACTACACCAAATCAGTGGCATAAATTCAGGTTATGTTCCTGCTTATGTACCTCCAAGAACTGCTCCAAGTCAGTGCAAAAGCTGGCCAAAACAAAAGGGAAAGTTTCAAAAAAATTTGAGGGTTAATCCCTTATCTAGTAGTAGCCGCCGTGAATTTCTCAAAAGTCCCTTTTTCCAATTTCTCGTTCCTCGACAACAAGAACATATCTTCATCAATGTCGTTGTAAAGATCCTCATACACTAGCGCCACCTCGTAGTTGTCATAAATATCCTTGTACACTAGTGCTACCTCGTAGCTTTCAATGACAGAGCTCTCCAAGCCAATGATCCAATAAGTAACCAGCGGAGGTCGGCCCCAACTCGAACACGGTTATCTAGCTTCCAAAAACTATCCAACTCGGCCACGATTAACTTCCATGATGTACATGGTTATCCCGCTTCCAACTTGCAGAATGCAGCCCAATTCAACTAACAAGGTAAGCCTGGATAAGCCTCTGCAATTTCCCTCATCTTCATCAACACCATTTCATCATCTTCATCAACACCATTGATGAGATCACTTTTGCAGGAAGGTACTTCTCGAACAAGAAACTACTCTTAGCTTTAGTAATTAACAATTATAGTTACCTTGTCACCAACTAACTGGCCACCATGCAAACAGCCACATACCACCAACATGCAAATCATCATAGACAGATGTCTGATACAGGGGACAGATGGCTCCCATAAGCCATAGGTATAGCGTTGAAAATTTAATGCATTTTTTAAATTTCAAAGTGATTATCCTAAGTTTCATCAAAATCTTGTAGTCACCTCGGTAATAATATAACGTCGAAACTTAAATGCATTTTTTAAATTTCAAACCGATTATCCTAAGTTTCATCAAAATCATGCAGTCTCCCTCGGTAATAATATAGCATCAAAACTTTAATGCATTTTTTAAATTTCAAACCGATTATCCTAAGTTTCATCAAAATCATGTGGTCTCCCTGGCAATAAGAGGTGCAAGATGAAAGTTTGGGTAAAAGTTTGTTTGCAAGTGTATTTCTTTTTAAACATTAATCAAAACATAAAATGTATTATTTGGTCAAGGCCATTTAATATTACATCAGCGTGTATCGATCGCAATTAAACTTCAAACCAATTATCCTAATTTTCATCAAAATCATGCAGTGTCCCCGATAATAAGAGGTGCAAGCTGAAAGTTTGGGTAAAAGTTTGTTTGCAAGCGCATTTTTTTAAACATTGGTTAAAACATAAAATGTATTAATTGGTCAAGGCCATTTAATATTACGTCAGTGTCTATCGATCACAATAGTCCCTGCTATGCCGACGGCGGGGACTAATACAGATCATTCAAAAAAGGAAATCAACAAATATTTCTCTCTCTTGCCAAATCTTCAACAATTAAAAACAAATTTTTAAGATGTGTATTGCGAAAAAAGCATTCAAAGTCGCCAATATAATCTCAAAAATAATTTCCAAATGAAGTAAAGGAACCACCCCTTTTTGTGTCGCAATTTTTGATCCCACTAATTCTATATCACTTTATTTTTATTCAATGCACCTTTTCTCCATTTTTTTTTAATTTAAATTCATTTGAGAGCTGCATACTAATTTATTCTTCTATCTTAAACATTTTCTTCATTTTTTTTTCTCTTGGAGGAGCACCACCCGAAATAATGTGCCTTTTTTTCTACATGCTCTCCTTAGGGCCATGTTGGCCTCTGTTATTATTTGATTCCACTCGTTTCTCCATCTCATTTAAATATTTAGTTGTCTCAACTATTCCTTCTAGCTAGTCTTTTTTTTTTTTTTTAATTTCACTAGCAGGTTGCTTTGAAGCATGGTGGAAGCATTTGTACCAAAATTCTTTTTCCTCCAATGAAATTCCCTGATAGACATGGGAAACATGCAACCTTTGTCCATATGACCAATATTATTGTAGATGAAACATGTAATGTGCCCAAGAAAAGGAGAAATGGTTTTTTTTTGACAATGAACACCTTTATGCCCAAAATCATTACACAAATAACAATACCCATGAAAGAAATTTTTGTACTTGGATACTGATGGGGTTGCTTTTGCTTCACTAATTACTTGAGAATTATCCTCACTTGAGAATTCTCCTCATTCAATTGCTTCTTTTGTTGGGAATATCTTATCAATTTTCTTCTACAAATAGCAGAAATGTGTCCAAATTTTTGGAAGTTAAAATACTTAACATTTTTCATAACTTTCTTTGGCACATTCCTCAGCTCATGGTTTTGATGTTGGTTTCCTTCATTTCTACTAGAATTTTTTGCTTTGGGCTCTCCAACTATCGCCTTATTTTTTCCTTTTTAATTCGAACTTCTCTCTTCTAATTCTGCTTCATGTTTCTTGCAATGATCGATCTAATCCTTAAGTTAAGTTCCAACCTCTTCTTTAGACTTTCTTTCCTTCTCAAACTAACTTTTCAAATATAAAATTTCATTATTGGAAACATATTTTTTCTACTCAAGAATTTGCAACAATTTCTTTAGATCTCTATTCTCTAAAGTCAGCTTCTCAATTAGCCATGCTTGAGTTTTGTTTCAACGTCAAGGGTTACTAATATTTTAAATTCATCAATATCCTCAAGTTCCTGCATTGGAAACACAGATTCCTCACATCTTGAGGAATCAACTTCAAAACAATGATCATTGATGTCTTCAATAGCCCCAAAATCATCATCATTATATTGGCAAGGAAAAAGTCCATGACTGAAAATACTATTTGCCATACCTTTTACAAACAAAACAGGTTATCCAGGTTTGAAACACTCCTAACCTGTTTGCAACTCTTCTTCTTCAAAGATTGTTTCGTCCTATTTTCGCCATGGTCCTATTATCTACCCACAAGCGATCAATATTCACCTAGAGAACCCTACTCTGATAGTAATTGTTGGAAATGACCTCACTATTATGGTGGGGGGGGAGTGAATCAGTAGTGACTGTAATTATATAATTTTTATCTCTTTTTACCAAAACAATAACCCATCAACAAAACTTATGAAACCAACAAAATATCAATAGATAAGAGCATGTAAAATCAACATAAAACACCATAAACAATATCAATGCATGCACATAAGAGAACACAATTGTTTTTGTTAGCAAACACTATCTAGGGAAAAAAAACCACTCTCTTCTACTACTACTCAAATCTTCTATTAAGTGATAAACAAATTTTACATGGAGTTGCTAGCACCCACTAGCCGGAAGACTCAAATCCTACAACAATGTGTTGACATTGATCAACTGAGAAGTACCTACTCACACGACACTACAGATAAATATCTACTAGAAGCCTCCATGACCAACAAGCCTCCCTCAACAACCATTGGACTATGCAACCACCAGTGGATTGATATTATTCTCATCTATTCATTGTCTGCTAGTCTCCACAAGAATGAATTCTCTACGCCTCCAACTCCTCCATGCAAACCACGTTTCAAAATGTTTCAGATTGGGCTCACAAATTTTCTCAACATTAGCAACCCAACAACCTATCTCTGATCTGATCTGAAAATAAAATATGATAATCACTCCACCCAACACAACTACGTGTAAGAAATATGCAAGATAAAATATTATAGCACACACTCACTCTTACACCAACAAGCCTGTCACACCACCAAATCCATAATCCAAATTCTCAAAAACATTCATTTCAAATTATCCTCAATAATATCTAAAAGTGAAAACCATAGGTAAATACCATGGTTATCCCAATACCACTGACACCTGTAACATGGTAATCTCCAAGTCAATAGCACGTGTAAATACCATGGTTATGCTAATACCATGGACCCTTGTGCCATGGTAATCTACAAGCCAATACCATAGGCAGATACCATGGTAATACCATTAGTTGTAATGCCAATACCAAGTGCTGACCTGGACCACACACAAACCAATACCAAGGTAATGCTAATGCCAACTTGGAAAAATGTTATTTTAGCATGGACAAGGTCCAATACCTGGGATATGTTATTGATGAATACAGTGTGCATGTGGATCCAGTTGTATTGAGTTGTCAAAGTAGGCTAACTTTTGCACCAAGGCAAGTGGCTCACCAACGACCAATTTCAACACAAGTTTCCTTATCCGATGGAGGCACTCAATCTAATGGAAACAATTTCTTCCTATGGGGGAAGGATTGACCTATGTGGATATCGGTGGACACACACTTATTCCACCTGAATCATAGAATAGTTTCCTATTTTTCAACACAGTTCCCTATTTTGATAGTTTTTTTTTTTTTGACAGTTTTCACGTCTTGAACTTCTGGAGCTGTTTTGAGGCCCTAAATGATTTTTTTTGGGGAAATAGGTTGAAAATTTCATTATACCCATCGATAGGTGAAAATAGTACTCCTAAGATAGACCTTTCCAATGAGCTATCATGTGCACCAAATGGAGATCATATGCCAAAGTTACAACCCTGGGAAGTTGACGTGCCAACTCACCACATCGGGGCCCATAAGCCTTTGATACTTCATCTCCTAGCGTTAGGTTTTTGGATGTTTATGGTTTTACTATTGATTCTTCATGATAAAAATGCCTCAGAACCTCATTGTAATATGGTCCAGGAAGGAACGTATTCGTCACATCTCTTCTCATAGAAATATGTTGTCAAAATTGAACAGAATGAGGCTTTAGATATGTGAACCCTTCACAACAGATCAGGGCAAGGGCATCCCCAAACCACAAAAAAAGGACAAATATAGGCTAGACCACTCTAAGATAACCCATCAAAGTCACAAACAAATAATGGTACTAGGAAGACGAAGAAAT
Source organism: Pinus tabuliformis (assembly GCA_031772625.1). Classification (NCBI taxonomy): domain Eukaryota; kingdom Viridiplantae; phylum Streptophyta; class Pinopsida; order Pinales; family Pinaceae; genus Pinus; species Pinus tabuliformis. Next base: position 990,012,921 of record CM062819.1, read on the forward strand.
ACATGGGAAAGCGGTGCGAGTTGTACAAGAGCCCCACTCATAACACTAATGAATGTCATATAAAGAAATCACTGGTGGCTAAGTTAAAAAATTCATAATCAGATGCAAGTTTTGAATCTAAACTAGACCTAGACAAAGGAAAACATATCATTAATGAAAAACCTAATGTTATTGTTTCCACTTTCAAGGTCCAACAAAGCGAGACTTAAGATATAGAGGAAGGTGAACACCTCTTCCAATCACAAATGTGGGTGAAGGGTGCTCCACTATGTTTTATTGTCGATAGTGGGATTCAAAAGAAACTCATCTCAGCAGAGATCATTACACTACGAGAAAAAATGTCATTGGTGAGGTTCATGCTTGTGACGGACCTTTAAGGTCCATCACCAATGTCACATATGGTGACGGTCTTTAAAAAGCGTTGTTGTAAGTGTATATAGTGATGGTTTTTTAAGGTTTGTCACCAAAGCCATTTTCAATGACACTTTTGGTGAGGGTCCTTAAAGGCCTGTCACTAATTCTCTCTTTGGTGACACTTTGGTGAGGGTCATTAAAGGCCCATCACTAATTCTCTCTTTGGTGATACTTCTAGTTATGATCTTTTATTGATCGTCACCATGATATTTTTGGTTACTTTTGGTGACGGTCTATAAATTTTCGTCATCATTGATCATTCTAATGAGTTTTTGATGATGCTTCATGCATGTGATGGACCTTTAAGGTCCGTTACCAATGTCGCATATGGTGACAGTCTTTAAAAAATCATTGTTGTAAGTGTATATAGTGATGGTCCTTTAAGTTTTGTCACCAAATCCATTTTCAATGACACTTTTGGTGAGGGTCATGTTGTACTATAAAATAACCCCCCCATTTATAAAGTACGATGGATAAAGTTAGAGTTATAAATGGGGACCCTTTTAAATTTTTAGGCTTAGGATAATAATACATAACTCTAAGAAAATACCTAGCAAAACCTTGAAAAATGAACTAAGCATGAAATCGACTTTGCAAATCGCAAATCACACTTTTTTGTATGACTATCTTAAAACACCTTTAAAAAGTCGCGATCTGCGATTAGGTCTCCTGCTACGATAACCCGATAACAGAACCTTGTCATTTCAATATTGCATTTTGTACTTCACAGAGTTCGTAAGAAACTTAACCATGCCATTAGAATGTCTGTCAGCGATTTTCAAAATGCGATATTGCAATATCCACAATCTCATTTCGCTTGATGCATCTAGTAGCAATATACTGTATCCTTTTAAATATTGTGATGCACGATTAAGAGCGGTAAAACCTGTGAAATAATTATGTTTTAAATACCAAAACAAACGAGTTGAAAGGTTAATAAATATTTATGGCCCGAGGAAGGATAATCATTTTCTAGGTTATGGGTAGTTACAATCAGGTATCTCACTAAACCTTTCTCACAATCCAAAGTCATTACGGAGAATCTTTCAGTCTTAATTATCTAACATCATCTGCGCTGATATATCTTGTCTATTTCAAGCAAACTACAAAAGACATGTCATTAAGAAAGGTGATGTAGAAAGAGAGAAAATAGACCATTGTTGAATCTAAGTTTATATAGATGGCTCCTATCTTCGTTGATACAGTTTGTGATGTTGCCAGACGCAAAAAAACTTGGGAAGTAATTTACAATAGGTTGGAGGACGAGCATCCTAAAATCACTGTTATGAGAGAAACAACTGACTCAACAAGGCCTTCAGGACTTCAATGCAGAGATTCTACATGTTCTTTTCTTCATGGGATAGGAGTGTTTGGTCAATTTAGAGTGTTCTGAATTGCTATATTAATTGTCAATCTGGGAGTCGTAAACTGTTGAAGTGCGGCGCACTATATGTGCAAGATAACCTATTTCTTACTTTTTTTTGTCTTTTTTGGTTTTTATTTCGTTTTGGGTTTATCTCTGTTGATTTCCTAATGTGAGATGGAAATTCTAAAAGACAAGTATGGATATAAATGTTCAAGACTATGATGTCCTTTAAAATAATTTCCAAAACTTCAAACTTTTCAAAAAGGTTTTAAAACATGCAATGATGAAATTAATTCCTAAAAGAGAATGAAAATGTGCCACTATTCTAATTAAACAAACAGTGAACTATTGATCATGAAATCATTATCCTTGCTGCTGTCTAAATACAAAAGAAACTGTACTCAAAGAAATCCAAAAATTGCAAGCAAATTAAAGCTAAAATCAAATTACATCAACTCATATTCTGACCCCTCACCATTAGTCTTGCTATGGCTTTTGGAGGTAATCATAAACAACTTGAGCAATCTGATATCTAATTTGCAGAAAAATAAACTAATATCAAATTACACACTCATACTTCAATCCCTCACCATTAGTCTTGCTATGGCTTTCGGAGGTAACTGATAATGACATGAGCAATTTAATATCTAACTGGAAGAAAAATGAACTAATATCAAACTATACACCCATACTTCAATCCCTCACCATTAGTCTCGCTATGGCTTTCGGAGGTAACTGATAATGGCATGAGCAATTTAATATCTAACTTGCAGAAACATAAGCTAATATCAAATTACACACTCATACTTCAATCCTTCACCATTAGTCTTGCTATGGCTTTCGAAGGTAACTGATAATGATATGAGTAATTTAATATCTAATCTAACTAATAAAGCCAATGAACAGAACTAAAATAAACAAAACAGTGCTGGAATTAAAAACTAAGAAAAATAAATCAGCAGAAAGACAAGATTGATTCCATGTCATTAGTCATTGTGAAACTATGTGCAAATGCCCGGGCTGCCTACTGTAATCTGGAACAAACACACTGATCAGTTAACAACAATATAAAGCATGTAAAATTATGGACAGAAATAACACGTTAATACCATAAGAAATGAAATATATACAAGTGAATAATTATGGCATAATGAACGTAAAGAAACACAGCGTGAAAATGTACAACAGTATGAAACAAAACCTCGGTGTGTACAGGGGCCCTCTGCACAACCTCGGGCAACAGCTATCAACCACGAATTATGCTCAGAAACAGAGTCTTCTCATGTATTCAAAATGCAGTCATAACATAGAAATAATGTCACAACACAATGGGATTTCTTAATAGCAAAATTACATTACCAAGACTCACTACTATGCATATGGAAACACATTATTTATAGCAAACGTTTACATAACTGATTTCCTAAGAACTGCGCTGACAGAGGACACGTGAACAATGACGTCCAGGGATCTAGCATCATGGCTGCCGTGGTGATTAAATCTATTGAGGGTGGCTGTTGGATTCGCCTTATGGAGCAGTCCACAGGTGTTGATATGTCCCCAGAGATCTAGGAACGGCCACGCAAGTCTTCACGTGGTGAAAAACGGAGTTCTGTCACCGTAGGACTCTTCTGTTGACCACCGCTTGACCACCGTTGACTATGGCCTCCTCTGATGAATTCGACTGAGCCAATAGGACTCGGTCCATGTCCACGTCATTTCCAACTTGCCCATGTGGCTCGATTTGCCTGAAGACACCTACAATATAGACTTTAACAAAAAGGCTGCGGAAAGTTGAACTGGCTGCGGAAAGTGACAAGATTCCGCAGCTTATGAGCAAAAATCTAATTCAAACAGCAGACACAAGACATAGTTAGAAAACCACTTTATGTGCTCTTTTAAACTCAATATGCAATGATGTTGACAGCTTAGGAGGTCCAGGTAAATGGAAAAAGGCTAGAAAGGTGTATAGGAAAGATGCAAGTTTGGGGCTCAACATACCCCCACTGTGAAGGTGTTGCATGTCCCCATGCAACCAAAATTTTGATCATCCTCCCTTTAGTCCATGTGCTCTGAAGCTTCTGCCAGTACATCCAACCCTCTTCTCCTCTTCCTTGGTACTACTACCATCCTAGGCTTCCTCATCAAGCATCTAAATTTTAGGTTGACAAGTGTTGTATTCAACCTCTTGCATTTCTTCTTCAATTTCCTGTTCTTTTTCTGCCACAGTCCCAGATGTAACATAGTGTTGTCATGAATGATCTTGTCCAATCTGCTTTGCTCCTTTAATGCTTCATTTTCATTTTTAATATGTCTATTTAAAACCTCCAATTCAAAGACTTCTTGTTTCAACGATTGGACTAGAGCTTCTTATGTTGTGTGAGGCTGAGTGGATGACGTGCTTGGACCTGTAGCTGTCTTCTCTAAGGATTCTATATAATCATACATCTCCTATTGATTTGGGTCCACCTCGGGTGTAGCCTTCCTTGGGCTGACCCCAAAATCCTATTGAGAGGGACTGATTTCAAACTCTGGCCGAGAAGGACTCATGTCAACATTTGGCTGTGAAATGGAAGTATGGTGTGGGCTACGGTCAGTTGAGGTTGCTAGAGGCTTTTCTCGGGTTTCCTCCCCCAAATCAATAAAGTGGGGCCCTTTGGTTTTTACTGTCTTTAATTTTCCTTTAAGCCTAGAGCTTCTTCTTACATGCTGTGGACTAGTATCTTCCTCCTTACTCTATTTTTCCTTTCGTTTCTTCTTGGCTGCAGCCGCTTGTTCTCGAAGATAAACTAATCTTTCGGACAGTGTTTGGTGGTCTTCTTTTTGAGAAGGCTCTGAAGTTTGATAAACAACTTCTATGTTTCGTTTCCCTTTTGATTTTCTTTGGTTTCTATCCTTGGTTCTTTCCAGCCTCTCTTCTTGATCAACTTCTTTGGTTTTGCTAATAGGAGGGTCTTGAATTCTTGCACTTGTCTCCTTCCTCCTACTCCTTCTTGCTTTACTGCTCTCAGGTACCTCGGGTGGCTCTTGAAAGTAGTTTCTCACCAAAAACCGTTCCCAGGTGTCCCTATTTTTCTTCAATTGGTCTTCAATTAGAATTTTCACAAGCCCATGATGATACAAATGGGGCTCTATGTCTTCTATATTCTTTTGGACTGTTGTGCACATCTTTTTCAAGCTCAACAATAAAAAGTAGGGCAGATTGAGGGTTTGGTTTTCTAAAAAGTTCATCAATAACCGGGTATGATACATATACATTGCCCCAAAACGGCCTTCACAAGTAATGAACTTTTGAATAATTAACAATAAGCTGGCCCACTCCTCTTTTAAAGCATGGACAGGAATTCCTCATTTGAATATAGTTACGTCCATACCTGGGTTGCGTAGTATGACTCTCCAAGCCTGCTCATCAAAGCTCTTGTTCTTGAACCAGCGTTCACCTTCCTGGGGAAGTTCTGTAGCAGCTGCTATGGATGCCTCGGTGACTGTAAACTTGAGGTCCCCAATCTGCACCTCCTGGCCGTTAAAAGACCTCGCAAAAGCCTTTGTAATCTCCTTATTGTGGCCCTTAAATTTTTGAATGAAACGTAGCCATCTTGCCTTCTTCAGTAAGTCTTTCACTTGCGGGTATCCTTCCAAAAACTTAGGCCCTTCCGGTTCTGCCCTCAACAACAGACCCATCCCTCCTTCTGTTCTTAAAATTTGTCTGCGTGAGGAGGGTTTAGCGGAAGTGAGACGGCTGGTTTATAGGAGTAAACGGAGTTGGAGTTTATGGAGAAAACCAGTGACTGTGAGCGGAAAACAGAGGACAGGCAGCGGAAGTGAATTGGTGAAATGGGGTGAAGGCTTATGTGAGCAATGTGGAAATGCAGCCGTGATGTCAATAGAACAGTAGGGAGAGTACAGTGCATCCGGTGGAATTTTAAATTGAGTGGCTGCGGAGTAGATGCAAACATGTTTATGAAACGACTGCGGATTTTGTGCGGCTGAGAAGAGCCGTAGTCAAATCGACTACGTCTTCATGATTACAGGTGGAGTGTTAAAATACAGCCAACACAAATTAAATCCGAAGGCTAATCATAAGACCGTTTGGAAAATAAATGCATGGTTCATGGAGGAATGTCATGGAATGGTTATGGAGGCTATCATGGCAATCATTGCATATAGTGGAGCTCATGGTTTAATAACTATGCAAAAATGTGCTTTGATTGCTATTTGAAAGAAATTTTTACTCATACCTTGGAATTTTTTCCATTTGTTGTCCATTAACCCTTGATCAACTGCTCCTTATTGATGCCTTTAGGTGCTCCATGTCTTCATAATATGTCCTTGGTCATACCTACATTTGCTTTCATGATTATTGAACTAACATCTTGACTGTCAATTTGAAAAACAGAGTGGTGGCTGCAGAAACTGCTTCTGGCTACGGAAACTGGTTTCAGCTGCGGAAATTGACACAGCAACCACTTGACTGAATGGAGATGGAGAGATGATAACTGACTGAGTGAAAATGGTCATGAAAGAAACTTTTATTGGTGAAATAAAATGAAATGGATGAAATAGAGTGGAATGAGATGAAGTGGAGTGGAATGAAAATGAAATGGAGTGAAATGAAAATGAGGTGAAGTGGAATGAAAATGGGAAAGAAAGAGAGTTTTTTTTTTTTGGAAAATATAGGGTGTCAGGTGTTCCTGATTTTTGCTCTATATTTTCTGTATAAGACTGCCAATCAGTGATTGGTTTTCAGGCTTATACAAATTTTATTTATTTATTTATTTTTTAAACAGAAAGGAACAAAGGATAGGCTGGTGGAGAAGAAGGATTCTTCTTCACCAGCCTTATTGCAGAACTATCTTGAAACATTTTGACAAATTCTTCTTTTGAGAGTGGATTATGATAGACCTTTAATCTGTGGCCATTCACAATAAGAGGAGTTTGAAATTCATCAATGGTTTTGATTCTTACCGCTCCATTGCTGAAGACACTGTCAATATCATATGGCCCAAGCCAATGAGTCTGAAATTTACCCTTGAAGTCTTTAAACTTGGAATCAAATAGCAATGCCCAGTCTCCTTCTTGAAACTTTTTCTCTTTGATGTATTTGTCATGCCACTTAGCTCTTTGATACTGAACTAGATCAGTTCTTAGGATTGCTTCTTTTCTGATCTCATCTAGCTCATACAGCTCTCCATTCTATGTTTTTGGGCTTCTGATAGATCCATCCCCAACTGAACTGCCATCTTGAAAGTTTTGACTTGGAACTCAATGGGGAGCAGGACTTCTTTCCCATAAAAAAGTTCATAGGGAGAATGTCCTATTGTATTCCTCCATGTAGTTCTATAGGCCCATAAGGCTTCAGGAAGCCTTTCTACCCAATCTATTTTGTGTAGATGAACAGTTTTGGTGATGATGCCTTCAATAACTTTGTTTGTAGACTCCACTTGGCCATTTGCTTGTGGATGGTAAGGAGTAGATTTTCTGTCCTTGATTTTGTATTCTTCCATCAGCTTCTCCACCATGTTGGATGTGAATTGACTTCCCTGATCTGTCACAATTTCTCTTGGAACACCAGAGTGAGTAAAAATATCCTCATAAAGAAAACTAACAATTGAATTTTCAGTAGCAGAAAGTAATGCTTTGGCTTCTACCCATTTAGTGACATAATCAGTACATACCAATCTATACTTCTTTTGTTTAGATGGTGGATTAATAGGTCTAATGAAATCTAAAGCCCATTTTCCAAAGGGTTCGATGAGTACCTATGGTTGCAATGGCATTTCATTTGAAGGAGTCGGTTTCCCTATTCTTTGGCAGCTGTCACACCTTTTGACATATTATTTTATATCTTTGAAGAGGGAAGGCCAATGATATCCTAAAGAGAGGATTTTATAGGCTGTCCTTTTGTCAGCAAAGTGTCCGCCATATAGTTCATCATGACATGCCTTGAGGATGTCAGGCATTTCATCTTCCCTAACATATCTTCTAATAATAAGATCTGGCCCTGTTTTAAACAATTCGTTAGAAATCCATGAATATTTTGAACTCTACTGAATAATCTTTCTTCTTTCACTAGGAAATAGATGTGGAGGTAGTTTCCCTGTAACCAAATAGTTAGCAATATCTGTATACCAAGGAGTCTTAGTAGTTACTGCAAATAAATATTCATCCGGAAACTTATCCTCTATAGGAGAATCTTCTTTAGTATTTTGGATCCTAGACAAGAAATCAGCGACTGTATTTTGTTTCCATGGTCTATCCAACATGGTAATATTGAATTCTTGTAAAAGTAAGAGCCACCTTGTAACTCTGCCATTAGTAACAGGTTTGTTCATTAGATATCTAATTGCGGAATGATCAATATGGATAAAAGTTTCATAGCCTGTTATATAATGTCTAAACTTATTGATTGCATGAACAACAGCTAAGAACTCTTTTTCAGTCACAGTATAGTTCAACTCAGTGGGAGTTACGTTTTTACTGGTATAGTAAATGGCATAAGGAACTAAATCCTTTTGACCCAACACAGCTCCTAGAGCTGTATCTGAAGCATCTGTAGAAATATGGAAAGGAAGTTTCCAATTGGTCCTATCAAGATAGGTTCTTCAGATATTCTTGTCTTCAAAGCTTCAAATGCTGATTGGCAATCTTTATCCCATTTGAATTCACAATATTTTGTAAGCAATTTGAAGAGTGGAGATGCTATTTTAGTGAAGTTCTCTATAAATCTTCTATAGTACCCAGTAAATCCCAGAAAACTTCTAACATCTTTTTGACAATTTGGAATAGGCAACTTGGAGATGACTTCAACTTTTCATCTATCAACTTTAATCCCATCCCCTGAAATGTGATGTCCCAAAACAATACCTTCAGTAAACATCATAAAGCATTTTTCATGACTTAATGAAAGGTTTGTTTCTTTACATCTTATAAGGACTTTTTCCAAATTCTCTAGTGCCTCTGCAAATGAATTACCATAAACTGTAAAATCATCCATATAATCCTCTACACAATCATGGATTAGATTAGAAAAGATTCCTAGTACTGCTCTTTGGAATGTTGCGGGTGCATTACATAATCCAAAAGGAAGCACTTAGTAAGCAAAAGTTCCCCATGGACAGGTAAATGTGTTCTTATCTTGATCTTCAGGTGCTACCTGAATTTGATTATAGCCACTAAAACCATCCAAGAATGAAAAGTACTTTTTTCCTGCTAGTGTATCTAATACCTGATGGATAAACGGAAAAGGAAAGTGATTCTTAAAAGTTGCTTTATTCAATTCCTTGTAATCAATGCATACTCTCCATTTACCATTCTTTTTAGGTACTATAACCAAAGGAGAAACCCATCAGCTATCTGAAATTGGATAAATGAAGTTTACATTGAGTAGTTTTTGGAGCTCTTCTTTCACTATCTCCCTAAGGTTTGGATTCATATTTCTCTGAGGTTGTCTTATTGGTATACTGTTTTCCTCGATGTAGATGTGATGAATGCAAGTCTTAGGGTCAATACCTTTCATATCAGTATACTCCCATGCAAATGAAGTAGAATGTTTTTGCAAGATTTTGGTTAGCTCTTCTTCTTGTGAATTTTCCAAATTTTTATTGATATTCAATGTTTTGCTTGGAAAAATCTCAATGGCGGAACTACCGAACTCTTCCATAGAGTAAAGAGACATTTGTCTAGATGATAGATACTCAATGTCAGAATCTAACTGAAATTGTGTGTGGTCATATTCTGAAGATGTTTCAAATTTTTCTAATGTTTTCAGAATTTGACTATCTTCACTGATTTCATAAATGGTAAAGACAGGTTGTATAGTGTCCTCATCATCGACCCATTCATTATCTCTCACTTCTGTAATTGCTTTTGCTGGAGGATACAAATTGAACTTCTTTGTCGAATTACCATCAGAAATGTACATATCCCCAGATATAAAACTAATGAAAGCATCAGTTGTGGCTAGCCAAGGTCTTCCTAAGATGAGTGGGTGCCCTCCTAAATTACTCTTGGGAGTTAAAATCATGAAATCTATTGGATATTCCCAAGAATCTAGGGAGACTGAAATATCTTCTAATACACCATCTGGTTTGATTATTGATCTATCTGCAAGTTGCACTAAGGTAGGTGTAAAAAGAAGATTAGGAAGTTTTAGCTGCTACATAGTCTGTCTACTCATAATGTTGATAGTAGCCCCTAAGTCATTCAAAGTATTTGGAATTTCTACATTATATATGTTTTGACAATTGGACTACCAGGATCTACATATTTCTGCATGGTAATTTTTTCCATCATGATATCTGCAATTTTTCCTACCAGGTGAATTCTTCTTATATCTCTTGGTTTCCTTCCTGGTCTTTTAAGACTCAACTCCTTTATTGTTTTTGCTAGATTAGGAATCTCTCGAATGGTTTATAGCAAGGGAATCTTGATACAAACATTCTTTAATTCATCTAGGAAATCATAGTCAGGCAACAAGATTTGTTTTTCCACCCCTTTGTCAATTTGTAATCTTTAAGGGAAAGGAGGTGTGGATGAAGGTGCAGGTTGCTCAACTATAGGAGTTGTGGGGGTTGACTCTTTTTCTTTTTCTTTTTGAGTGTTTGGGTTTTGAAAAGATGCTTCAGAACCTTTATTGGCTTTAAGAGAATCTTCCTCAGAAATACTTTGCTTTTGAGTATCTATAGAAGCTTTTTCTAAGACTCTACCAGATCTGAGTTGTACATCATTGAGAGGAACAATCATATAGGTAGGAAATTGTTGTCCTTTTACCATGTAAGCATTCTGAGGATTTTTATTATTGGGATTTGGCAATGGCTGGGATGGTAGTTGATTTGTCTTTTGTTGGAATGGAAGCAAGAGTTGAGAATTTGGGTTTTGTGGAGAAGGTTGTTGAGGTTGTGGAAATGGCAATGAAAGTTGTGGGTTTTGATTTGGAAGTTGTGGAGCTTGTTGATTTTGAAAAGATGGAGGATATTGATAAAATTGAGCAAATCTACCATAAGGATTTTGCATACCTTGTACCCAAGATTGATATGTATTTTGTGGTTGGGACCAAGGTTGTTGCCAAGGATTCCAATTTGGTGGGGGTTGAAAGTTCATAGGGTTATTAAACCCTTGATTTTGTTGCCCCTGCCAAGGTCTCCTTGAAACAAAGCAGAGAGACTCTATTGAATTTGGATCTTCTTGAAAGACAGCTTTGAGCCCAGGAATTGAAGGACAATCCTTGGTCTCATGGCTTTCTGAGCAAATCATACATGTTTCTACAACTTTTGCATCCAAGGGACATTCCCTTAGAGCATGTTTCTTCCTACATTTTGGACAAAATATGGCCAAAGCTTCAGCTTCTGCTTTCTGCTTGTTTTTATTTTAAGGGTGTCTAGTTGTTCACTAAGGCTCCCTAGGATATCAGTTTTAAACCCATCAATCATATTGCCAATCTCTACCCTACTTACTGATCCAGCTGCAGATTTGTTTGCTCTAATAAGAGAAGGATCTTTAGGCCCTTTTCCAGTTTTAGATTTTCCCCTTGAGAGATGGACACATAGTTCTGCTATGTCATGAAGTGGAAGTTGAGAAATATCTCCCTTTCCCATCATGTTTAAAATATCTATCCATTCATCTCTAATGGCTTTTAATAGAAGGGCTTTCAAGGTCTCCTCATCTAAGTTACTCATTTTTGCTCTTTTTCGGTTGTATTGAAATCTTTCAAGTAAATCCTCCAAGTTTTCATCTTCTTTTTGCACCATTTTGAATACCTCATCCTTATGGTTGGTGGGCATGCAATAGTCCAGGTATCTGTCCAAAAATATTTGTTTCATATCATTCCAAGTCCTAATAGATTGAGTGACTAATCCCATGAACCATTTAAAAGCATCTCCCTTCAATGTTGAAGGAAACAATTTGAATTTTTGAGAGTCTTCCATATAGTCATAAGTTCGGCACACGACTTCAAACTCAAATAGAAATGTTTCAGGATACTCACTTCGCAACCCATAAAAGTTTGGGAGGACAGATGGTGAGATGTTTTTCATTGTTGTACGAGATTCCTCATCAAATATAGGAAATCCAAATGAGTTATCTCCACCCCTATTTCCCCCATTGTTACCTCGACCTCCTTGTCACACAAAATGAGTCAATCTTGCGGACAAGATTGACCTTCCTAGAATCTAACGATATCTAGTGACAAGCAAGCCAATCAAAAACTATCTTTCCCTAAATATGCAACTTATAAACAAAGGCAAACAAGTGTTTTAGGTCTACCTTGGGTCCAATGCAAGTTTGTGGAAGCCTCGCTCCTTTGATCCAAATGAGCTCCCTTGTAGCGAATCTGCAAACACAAACAAACAAAAAAATTAAATAGCACCTGAAAAGCCAATATCATAAAGCATACTTATCATGATGATCAAGGAATTCATGAAACAAATGACATAAGACAATTTGTTGAGAGAAATGAATCTGATTGTATTAATTCAAATCAAAGAAGAACTTTACAACCTGTGCCTTGATGTTGTACAAGCTCCTCCCAGGGTCAAACAAGAAGTCTCCTCTACTTTGACAAGTTTCACTCTCTTCCCAATAAAGCCAAAAAGGTATGTGATCTCTCCTCTCAAGCTTAACTAGGAAGTCTCAATTCCACCAACATTTACCCTCAAAAATGTTCAGCTTCTAACCTCTCTAGCAACCAGCCTAATGCCTTAATTTATAGTGCAATGGAGGGAAGTTACTAGGTCCTCCTTCAAAGGGATAAAGCCCTCCTTCAAAGGGATAGCTCCTCTCATCAAGGGATTAGCTCCTTCTCTTTTGGGATGCATGAACCACCTAAGAGCGAACAATCCATGTCAAAATTCCTTCTAGAATCATCTAGAATTAACCCAAAGTGAGTTTTTCAGATTAAACTTGCGCCTTTTTGACTTTCACAGGGGTCCGCACCCACTCCTTTAGGGACAGAGCGGGCAGGTTTGCAGGTAATGTGAACAGGGGGTGCGGGACCACAGGCAACAGTGAGAGAAAGTGCGGAACCAGAGCTTTGATGATTTTCAATGTCTTTCTCTCATTTTCAAAGCTTGACTTGAAGAGCTGAGGTCTGAGACTTGCTTAGGAGGACAGTACAAGTGATGATAGACCCATACTGACTGCAAATAGTCACGGTGACGATATTTTTGTGTAACAGATTGCCCCCTAAAGTGTGAAGTCTGTAGTAGATGAGGATTTCATTTATCATCTAGGAAGAGTGAAGTACTTTATCATTTCGAGGATCATCTTGTGGAGAGCCCGGTCGGAACCTGTAAAAACATTCAATGCAAAAAATATATATGAGATCATATCATCGTTGAGGTAGGCATTCCCATACTCGGATCAAAACTGACTAGAAAACTAACTATTGCTCTGATATAGGAATGATCTTGTAATAGTCCACAGTATAATGAATACAAAATTCCTCGCAGTCTGGATGGCGGAAACTAGATCCAGGGTCTTCATTTCTACTTCCCGAAATAGTACGATTCTATCCATGCGAATGAATGTGTTGAAGTCGAACATGGTAGAAACCACTTGATTACCAGTCAATGATGTAAACTGTGAACAAGTGTGAGAAAAACCACCAATAATGTTAATGGCTCTCAAAGTACTCAGTACAATCCATGAGATGTGAATAGATGTGTTGATGTCGAACATGTCACGGAATCCTTTGATCAAAGGTCAATGATGCAACCTATTGTCGAAGGCGAGAAACCTGCCATTGAGGCATGTAGATCCCAAGGTACTTACGATTTCTAGATCATCTTTCTAGATAATGAGCTGAAGTCGATATAAAGTGATCCGTCGTAGGCAAGCCTACAACATGAAATCATAGATCAAGTTGAAGAAATTTAGTTTCAAGGACTGACTCAGGGATGGTCAAGATGGATGACAGATATTTTGCAGGAGAAACTCGGTGTTTTTCAATTTTAGAGAGTCTAAAAAAACTTAAGAAGACTCCAGGGTTGACCTTTTTCGTAAATTTGTGTCTCCCAAGCCTGAAAAAGTATAAAATAAAACTTGAGAGAATCGCTTGATCATTACGACCAAGGAGTACTTTTCGTAATTAGTGCCTCTGATCCGAAAAAGTAAAAAAGTGATCAATGACACATCATTTTATAACCAATATCGAATTTGAAACAACAAAAATTCGGCAATCTTTTCATGTTTTTATGGTCAGAAAAAGAGCTGTAAGTGGACCGTCTTTTTAGTTCCGTTTTAACGAGTTTAAAAAGAAAAACTCGACGATATTTTCATGTTTTAGGAGTCAAAAAAGAGCTTAAAGGTGACTCTAATGTTTTTTCGTTGAAAATGATCGATTTTGCCTGAAAAATCCGTTGTCCTGAACAAAAACTCAAACATTACTCATACCTGTTTAAAAATGGATAAAAATGTTGCAAAAGTTACCTTTCAAAAGTGAAACATAAACAAATTAACAATTCATTTATTCAAAAAACTTATAAAAAGGGCTTTCGTCAATTCATTTTTACCGTTTGAGATTTGGGTGAGAAAATAGAGCTTTTGGTCAGAAACTTCCCGTGAAGATTGCGGAAAATCCGTTCGTCGGAATCGAGTGCCGTCTCCTCCAGGTAATCCACATCATCCTACTCTTCAATTTCATCCATTTCAATTTGTTTTTTAGGGTTTCATTTCATTTTTTAGAGGATTTTTAGGCTAGAAACCCGTGCGCGGGGGCCCGCAGGCATAACACAGGCAGCCTGCGGACCCCGACTTTTTCTCAATGGGGAAAAAGTCAGGGGTCCGCACCTGCCGTGAAGGCAAGGTGCAGACCCACGCACTGTCTCTAACAGAGAGGGTGTGGTCCCCACAGCAAGGGTTTTTAACCCTAAATTTCTCAAAATTCACCCAAACAATTCAATTTTTTATATTCTAATTCGCCTTTTTGTTGGATGTAGAGTATACATCATGCTTGATTGGCGAGAACGGGAGCATGAGGACGTAGATCTTGCCGTGTTAAATCACCAACCTTCGATCGATGCATTGAAGGCATGCGGCTTGTACAAATTCTGGGCCATACCTGGCATGAGGGCCCAGGTGGACTTCTTGTAGTGGCTGGTAGACAGGTGGAGCATACAGGACCAATGCTTCTTCATTGGTGGTCACCAGCTTGAAATGGAGCCGGCAGACATATACTTTTTGACTGGTTTGCCTAAGAGAGGTGAAGACTTGACTCTATTCGGGACTAGGCCAGGTGGCCAGTCTGTCGATAGCCTCCGGCTAGAGTTCTGTAACAACCAGACTAGAGACAAAGGGATAGACATCAAAACCATATCCTATCCTGAACTCATGGTGATCGCGTTTACTGTTACCAGGCTCTGTGGGAGCGCCGCACTACATATAGCCACTGGATCCCAGATGCGGATGGCAGTTGACTGCTTTCGAGGCACCATCTTCAACTGGTGCGATGCTGTGTTGGCTAATGTAAAAGGCCAACTGACCAGAGCCAAGAACGGACAACTAAAGACCTTTGGATATGGTGCTTTAGTTGTGAGCTTTGGTCTGGAGAGGGTCCCAATGTTGGTCCCACAGCACCTCACTGTTGGAGCTGGACTTCCTCGAGAGCCCAAACTAATGCGATGGGTTGTAGTTATGGTCCGTCATCCTGATGAGGTGACAGAGGTCGTTCGATTCAAACCTGAGTATTTCCATTGGTTGGAAAACCAGGTTTTTGCTATTCAGGACTTTCCTTACGCTGGGGTAGATTTTCGCGGTGACCCAGACATGGCTCTTCCACCAGGAGAGCAATGGGATGACTCAGGTAAAATCATTTTCAACATTTTCCTATTTAATTTTTTTTTGTTTTTATCTCATCCCAAAACTGATAGTAAAAGTTTCAAATGCAGACGTGGGTCCACAGCGACCAGCTGCTCTCCGGCCTTACGAGAGGAAACAACCAGCTGCAGCGACACCAGCCCCACAAGACAAATCAGCAGAGACCTTGGCCGAATTGGAGAGCCATTTAGAGCGTTTGACAGGAGACATTCTAGAGACCGACATAGATGACATTCCTCGTCGACTACAGCGCTATGTGATTGGGGTCCCGGGACCTTTTAGGAGGTTCCTTTGTAAGGTTGCCTGTACAGTGGTTTCTTATCGGGATCATCACCAGTGATAGGATTATTGCCTATTGTAGACACATATGACATTTTTGCTTTTTGTATATCATTTTTGCCGATCATAAGGTGTTTTTCAACCTATGATCGAGGACGATGTATATTTTGACACACTCCTATATTATATTATATCACTATTACCGGCTTATCTTGTAAAACATGTTATGGAATGTTTTTAAATTTATTTGTATGATTATTGCAAATGTCTACTTAACATTCGAGAAGCAATTGCATCTGCTAATGTATTTAAAGATCTTGGAATATGCTGATATTCAATATAATCAAATTCACGTTCCAAGAGACGCACTCTCAAAAATAATCTCAATAACACTGGATTTCTAATGGCATATACTCTATTAAGCTGTAATACAACGAGTTCAGAATCTAACCTCACTATAAAACTCCGAATCCAAAATGAAATAGATTCAGATAATAACTCAATCACTGCACTATACTCTGCAATGTTGTTTGTTGTTTGACCGAGGCTTACTCCATGCATAGATACCAACTCGTCATAGGGAGAATAGATAACCCAAGTTGCAGAAGAAATGTTTCGTGTATTACAACAAGCCCCATCAGCAAAACCAATGTATGTTTGGAGAGGCATCGACATCTGCAATATCAAGAGTAAAACCAAGATAAGCAGGAATAATGACCAAAAACACTCTCTAAGCTAAGCACACTTTTTAAACTAAAACACACCAGCTAGAAAGAAAGCTAACCTAACTAAAAATCTCCACACCCATATTTTAAGCATAATACCTTTTCAGGTAAAGACCATTTCTGGGTTTACCTAAAGAGTCCCCGTCAAAGTCTACCAATTCATAGGCCCCTTTTGCTAGCTTTCGCTTGACAACATAGGGACCATGCCACATAGGAACGAATTTTCCAGCACCTAATTTATCATTAGCTTGATCATACAATAAGACCAGGTCTCCTTCCGAAAAATTTCGAGGGGTCACATTTCGATCATACTGAGCTTTAATACGTTTTGCATGAGTTTCGATCGCCAATGCAGCATCACGTCGATTCTCATCTAGCTGAGCCAAGAATAACAAACGTTTTTCCTCTTCGGAAGTGGCTAGAAGTAACTCAATGGCCATTTACAATGACGGGATTTCGCATTCAATGGGTAACACAGCTTCCAAACCATAAACTAGTTGGAAAGGAGTGAACCCTGTTGACGTTTTTACTGAGGTTCGATACGCCCAAAGCGCTGAAAATAGCATGTTATGCCAATTTTACCTACGAATCCCAATGATTCGTCGGATCATAATGACTAGAACTTTGTTGATGGCTTCAACCAGACCATTAGCTTGTGGATAATAAGGAGTTGAACTATCGTGACGCAAGCCAAGCTGGCCTGTAAGTTCAGTCATCATAACGTTTTGAAAATGACGCCCATGATCAGTGATGATCACTTGTGGAACACCAAACCTAGCAATTATATGATTGAACATGAAAATCGTAGTTGTTTTGCCATTTGCCTCAAATGTAGGCATCGCCTCAGCCCACTTGGTAAAATAATCTACCGCAAGGATGATATACGCATGCCCCCCGGACGAGTGAGGGTTACATGTAATAAAATCGATACCCCATTTTGCAAACAGGCCGATGGCAATTATAGGGTGGAGAGGAGCAGGTGGAGTGCACATCTTTTGATCAAACATTTGGCAGTTGTGGCATTTTTGGACCGCGTTAATATAGTCTTTAAACAAAGACGGCCAGAAGTAGCCAACGCGCAATATCTTTTGGGCTGTGGCATACCCAGACATATGACTGCCACACGCTCCAGAGTGACAGTCATTTAGAACCCTTTCAGCTTCCTTGTGAGTTAAACAACGTCGAAAAATAGAGTCCGCCCCACAGCGATAAAGAGTATCTCCAATAATTCTGAATTGTTGGGACTGGAATCATATTTTGTGATGTTCTGACCTTGATATTTCTGGCCGAAAGGATTGGGTTTGGAGATAAACGATGATATCCCCATACCACGGATCTAAAGTGCTGATTAGAAACAAGGATTCATCCGCAATGGGCTCCTCCGTCACAGTTTCCGTGTCAGCACGCGGGAAGTCACACATTAACTCCGCAAAAACTAAAGATTTCTTCGACTTAGACTTTTCAAATTCCAAGTCGAACTCTTGCAGGATGACAATCCATTTGGAGTACTTGCCCCCTAGCAATTTCTTGGTTAAAATATAGATCATAGGGTTGCAATCAGAAATTACTGTAGTTTTACATAGTAAAATGTAATGACGAAAATGTTGGACAACTTGAATAGCTGCCAATGCCAATTTCTCCACATGTGAGTATTTTAGCTCAGTTGGATTTAAAGTTCGACTAAGGTAATATATCACATGTTCAGTACCAAATTCATCTTCCTGAACTAACACCATTCCAATGGTAGAATGGGAGGCGGCGAGATACAAGAAGTAGTCCTAGTTGTAGTTGGGAGGATGCAATAATGGTGCATGGGTCAATGCGTGTTTTAGTGCATCAAAAGATTTCTCAGCTATCTCATCCCAAAAGAATGGAGTATTTTGTTTCAACAACCGGGTAAAACCCTTTGTGATCTCAGCGTAGTTAGGAATGAATCAGCGTAAAAAGTTTGCTTTCCCTTGCAAACTTTGGATTTAGCGAAGACTCGAAGGAGGAGGCAATTTGACAATAGCTTCAACCTTCGAGGGATCGACGCGAATGCCGACTTTCAAAACAACAAACCCCAGCAACCGACCTGTTTCTATACAGAAAACACACTTGTGTGGATTCAACCTAATCCAATAATGCCTACACCTCATAAAGATTGCTTGTAAATGGATGAAATGATCAGCTCGATGTAATGAATGAGCAGGCAAATCATCGAGATAGGGTTGCACAATGTGCTTGATGTCATGAAACGCGTAAGACATGGCCCTTTGAAAAGTTTCCCCAGCGTTCTTGAGCCCAAAAGGTAATTTGCAGTAAGAAAATGTCCCCCATGGACAAATGAAAGCCGTTTTTGGTTGATCGGCAGGTAGAATATTGATTTGATTGTATCCGGAAAAACCATCCATGAAGGAGAATATTTCACTGTCGGCACAATCATCAATGATTTGATCGATATAGGGAGTTGGGTAATTGTCTTTTGGACAGGCTCGATTAATGTCCCTATAATCGATACATATTCATATTGTCCCTTGCTTTTTGTTAACTGGAACAATATTCGATACCCAATCCGTTAACGGAATCGGATAAATGAAACCTGCTTTGATTAATTTTTCAACATCTGCTTTAATAGCAGCAGCTTTTCTCGGGTGAATCTGACGCAAACATTGCCAAACGGGTTTAGCGTCCGGGTAAGTTTTGATTTCATGGACAACAATTGCAGGGTCGATTCCTGGCATTTTCTCATATTACCAAGCAAACACGTCGCGGAATTCTTGAAATAGGGCCTTATATGTTTGAATTTCATCTTTCATACACGAGACACCTATATGAATGTTTTCAACAATTCCAGGCTTAACCAAAATATCAATAGGAATAGTTCAAGAAATGTTTCCCAAATTTAACTCGGAATCAGGATTTTTCATTGGATTCTGAGGTTCCTTGACTTATTCAGTCGTAAAAATTGATGAAAAATCATTTTCAAAACAATCACTCTCGGGTAAAAACGAAGATCTATGATGAAGATCTTCCCATGGTAAATCATTGACACATAGGATTTCACAAATTTTCTCATCAGTGTGAATAAGTTCGGAAAACGTTGTTGAATCCGAGTTTGATGTGAAAAGTGATTCCTCTTGGACCACATTCATTAAGTCAATTTTGGTTGAAGATGGGTCGATAAACGACTGCACGGCCTGATACACAATTTCATATGGACTCAAAGGCATAACAGCACCAAATGAGTCTATCTCAGATTCAGAAGGTACGATCCAAGGATAATCATAAAAAATGGTGTCTGACGAAATCATATGAATGGCTGCAGTAGAAGACAATGCGTTGATAGGAGGAAAAGGAAAAGTTCCCAGTAAACCAGCATCTTTAACTAGTCCTACTCCAACATCCTTATACGGGATAGTCGTTTTACTGACATGCTGAATACTTTCAGAAGAGGCTAGGTCGAATGAAAAGTAAGTCAGTTGGTCTATAGTTACGATCTTTCCATTATGAGGAAACTTTATAAGCCAAAAGACCGATGAAACGACAGCTGTCATAGCATAAGACCAACTACGACCCAAGAGAAGGTTGTAATCTAGAGGGGCATCAACCACCTCCACATCTAGATTAATAGTTTTTCCTTCAACCCCTATAGGTAAATCCTGTAGAATGCCAAAAGGATGAAACCCACGGCCATCAAAGGCCTTTAGAATCGTCGGGGATTGATTTAGCGAAAGAGAACCAAGCGATCTCCAACACTGTATCGACATAATACACGTTGAGGCTCCCTCATCAATCATAGTCCTATAAATAGGTCTGTTTTTTACTAACACTGGGATCTGGAAAGCCATTTGATGAGGTAAGCGCGGTGTACTATTTTCTAGATCGAAAATTATAAGGTTCGAGTCCTGAACGTCAACAGCTCCTATAGCCGATAATAGTAATTTACGTTGTGCTAGACATGATTGCAGCACTTCCAAAGCCGACATTGCTGAAGGTGAAACAGCTAAATCTTCAACAATGTTATAGTTCTGAGCCGCTCTCGCATGTGGATTGAAAGCTGACTTTCAAAGTATACCCTTGGCGGGCGGTTTGATTACTAAGTCTAGGTTAGGTTTTTCGATCTGTAGTGGACTGGAATGGGGAGCTGAGGTTGATGGGTTAGAATGAGAAGATTCTTCTTCTTTACCATCAACAGGAATTTTACTACCATAATCATGTGATCGAGTCGCAATCCTAACATGGGACATCATCAGTATGGGTTCTTCATTGGCATTTGAGGAAGAACCTATCATCTTACTGTCTTGACTTGGAAAGGGATCCTTCAAAACAGCAGGCGTTTGGGAACCTTTGACAATTTTCACAACCTCTGCACGATGAGGGCAGTCTCTTGTAAAATGCTCTTCGTCACAAATGAGACAAGGATAACGAGGTTTGCGTTTCTCATCATTTGATTCCATTTTTTCTGGTTTCTCTTTCGCATTTTTATCTGTTTTATTTTTCTTCTTCCCTTTCTTCTTACCACCGGATTTTGATTTGGTTGTAGATGACTCTACAACATGAATATCGGCAGAAATTTCCGCGGAAGAATCTCCTATCGGGGAATCTGGCAAGGTTATGATAGGAGAAGAATTCTTGGAAGACTTCTTCTTACTTTTGGTATTAACCGTACCAATCATACCATCAGTGGCATGAGACCCTGAAGGAGCTGCAGCGATTTGATTTTGCTTAGGAAGATCAGGGATTTTCTCGTGTAACGTACCTGACTAAGTATAAACTAAGTCAAGGTACTGTGCTTGAGAAATTACTTGCTCTTCAGTAACGACTCCAGCCTTAGCTACTTCCTCAGTGATCTTTGGCAATAAATATTTTACAAACCATTCAGCTAAGATCTGATCCAGAATAAAAACCTTCACTAAACGCAGTCGACGTCTCCATTCATGAATGTGATCTGAAATGTAAGTGGACGTTGACTACTTTAATGACGTTAATAATTCTGTGCCAACAATGTAAACTTTGAAACGGGAACTATAAACTCAAAACGGGAACTCTGGCCCAAAAACCCCAAAAAAACCACAAAAACAGTGCTCAAAACGAAAAGTGTGTATACTGGAACGATGTTTTTTTTTTAGGTGTCAATTTTGCGGCTGTTTTAAAAATGGCAGTGACTACGAAATTTTCTACGAAATTTTCCTTCAAAATATAGCTTTAGAACGAAAGTGTTGATACTGGAATAATGATTTTTTTTTTAGGGTCAATTTTCATACTTTTTAAACAATGCTAATAAAACCAATTTTTTATGTCTCAAACAAAGTTAAATTTTAAAGAAAAACACATTAATGTTTCTGGTAGAATATCATTTTTCTTTCCTAAGTATAAATTTAACATGTTTTCAACCACAAAACTAAAAAAACATGACATTATGAACAAATTATATCACCGAATGAATTCAAAAGTCTTTATTTGTACACTGAATAAAACAGACATTATATCTCTAATTTGATATTGCATTGTAGATATTTAAACAATAAAATTTATCATACTTAAGACATAATCCAACAACATAAAAATGCTTCATAACTTCTCATTTAACAAAATATGGAAAACATTAATTTTATTTGAAGATACGATGCATACATCAGTTATATAAACTGTCTTAAACAATTATTCAAAATCACTCATATTTTCTTGCACACCATCAGAATTCACATCTTCAGATGAGTGACTGGATGCTGACGAAGATGTTCCATATTCTTCTCTGTCATCAACTAGTGCCCCATCTGAGTCCACATGCATGCCCAAGATTCCAGGTTTCAAAAGTCTTCTAGATCTACGACTGGTTTCAGCAGAGTCCCATGTCAACGGTGTTCCTTCTGGTAACAACCTTTTCAGAATCTCTGTCGTCTTGAAGCGAAGAGTTCCTCTCTTTGTTAAATTGAAGTCATAAACAAGTATGTCAACATCCTTCCCACCCCTCCACTGCCACCGCCCCCTCCCCGCCCACCCATCCCCCGCCACCGGCCCCCCCCCCACGCCCACACCCACCCCACCCCCCCCCCCCCACCACCACCACACCCTCCCCGCCCCCCCCTCCCCGGCCCCCCCGCCTACCGCCACCGCCCCCTCCCCGCCCACCGCCACCGCCCCCTGCCCGCCCACCCCGCCACCGCCCCCACCCTGCCCACCCCTATTCTATTTTACCACAATAATATCATTCTTATTTTTTTTATATTTAATTTACATCAAAACATTCCTATTTCGTTTATAAATTTAATTATATCAATTCACAAAATTAATAATTAACTTTTTGCTATTAATTTTAACCCACACCCATTCCATACCAACACCTACAACAAAAATAAGATTAAGTGCAATACACCAAATAGAAATATTTCGTTTATAAATTTAATGTTGGCATTATGAGACAAGTATTGTCCTTGATGGCAAATCACACTGATAACAAATCATAGTGCAGAAGGATAGCAGCAAGGAATTGATGATCAGTCTACAAGTATGAAGAAAAATATATACACGCTGGTTCGCTATATACCAAGTCGCGTATACAAGCAGGTTCACTATATACCAAGTCGCGTATACGCAGGTTCGCTATATACCAAGTCGCGTGTACACGCTGGTTGGCTTCAGTAAAAGCGCGTGTATGTGGAAAACTTATCTTTGGTCCACGACGGTTATTTCTTGGAAGTTGTGCCTATGGTTTTGGACCTTGGTGTCTCGACGGACGTGTTGATCCCTAGTTTTGAAGCTGATGGTATTGGATTTCTATGGTTTTGGCTCTTGGTATTGAACAAGGCCTAAGGCTATATAAGGAGAAGGAAATCATTAGGTAAGTGTATCTGAAAAAGTCTTGAATATCTGATGAAGTATTAGATCCAGTATGCAGGTTATTGGTTGATGATGTATTGCTTGATCTGGGCTAAGGAGAGATCTCATCGGTTGATGGAGAACAAGATCTAAGGAGAGATCGGGATCAAATGGTTTGAAATGAACTATCTTTATATGGTTGATTATGCGTATTTCTAGATCTGCATACTGACGCAATGTTATGTTCTGGGTATAACTGAAATCTGGTACAGCTGCAAGTTATGAAAAATTATTTTTAGATCTGTACGCAGGTTGTCTTCGGTAAAACCGTGTGTACACGCAGGTTGCCTTCATTGTAGTAGCGTATATCTTCTGGAGCTTGATTTTTGGGTTGCAGCTGGATATGACTGTTATTGCAGAGTTCTGTAGTCTGCTCTGTGTTCTGGTGACTGGGTTTGACAGGGTTTCAGTGGTTCAGTGATTCAAAGATTGATGATGCTAGTATTGGTTGTGTTATGCTTCAATGATTTGTGAATGAATCATGGTCTTCAGATTATAATGTTGTGCTTCAGGAGTATCTAGTCTGAAAATTGATGAAAAGTGGTACCTGAAGGAAAGAAGATTGTAGGCTAGCACCTACGTACTAGTATCTTAGCTAGTACAAGAGCAAAGGGGGTTGGAGCTCCCTTCCAAGGAAGTTTGGAGAACGAGAGAAGGTTGAAGCCTTCTGCAGGTTGTAGCCTACGTACTGGTATAAGGCTGCACCAGTACAAAAGATTGTAAACTGAAGTTCTTATTAAAGAAAGATAGAGATGACTTGCAGCAGGTGGTTTTCACCCACATTGGGTTTCCACCTTATATCATGGTGTTCATGTGTGTGGCTTTTGTGTGATGATTTGTTCTGCTATACTGCATCTATTTACTCTTAATATGATGAATAATGTCCTGATGCATTTAACTGAAGATAAACTAACTGAATTATAAGATTTATGGTTATACGCTGGTTTCTTTAGACACAGTAGCGTGTACACGCTGGTTCACTTAACTAAAGTAGCGTATATGTTTCTGAGCATTGAAAAAGTTTTATTGATCTAATAATACTGATTCACCCCCCCTCTCAGTATTATTTCCAACAATTGGTATCAGAGCAGGTCCTTCAGAGAAGCTTGATCGCTTGAAGGTAGATCGTTCATCATGAGCAACTACGAGAGAGAAGCATCAATCAGGCCGCTGGTTTTTGATGGGACAAACTTCAATTATTGGAAGGTAAGAGTTACTGCCTATCTTCAATCTCTTGGTACAGAAGTTTGGGACATCGTAGAGACAGGCTACACTTTTCCTTCAGCTACTCCTACAGATGCAGCCGAGAAAAAGAAATATGAAACAAATGCGAAAGCAGTCAATACTCTATTGGTATGTATATCTCAATCAGAATTCATGAAGGTAATGCACTATAAATCTGCAAAAGAAATATGGGACAAAATTGTCACGAGCTATGAAGGAGACGAACAGGTAAAGCGTGCTAAACTTCAAACTCTCAGGATTAAGTATGAGACTCTCAGAATGTATAATGATGAAAGTGTGGCTAACTATTTCCTTAGGGTAGATGAGATTGTTAATTGCATGAAAAACTTGGGTGAAGAAATAAAAGAGGCTATTGTGGTTGAAAAGGTTCTAAGATCTTTGTCCCCCAAGTTTGAATCTAAAGTGTCTGCCATAGAAGAAAAGGAAAATCTGCAAATTCTTACTATGTCTCAGCTTCACGGGATTCTAACCGCTTATGAAATGAGAAAGGGAGGTCCATCAGACAGAAGAGAAGCTGCCTTCAAGGCTTCAGGCAAAGAAGAGTATTATGAAGCAAGTCATGTGCCAGAAGATGAAGAAGAGGAATCAAATTTTGTCAGAAATCTTCAAAGGGGTTCTGGAAGGTTCAGAGGTAAGTTACCTTTTAAATGCTTTACTTGTGGAAGAGTAGGTCATTATGTTGCCAGATGTCCCCACAAAAATAAGAATGACAAGGGAAAGGAACCTGTTAAATGGAACAAGAAACAAAATGAAAGGAAGAAAAGCTATTACACTCATGAAGATAGTGATGGTCTTTCAAATAGTGATGAAGATGAACAAGGTAATAAATATAAATTGTTAATGGCTTTTGAAGATGATGACTATATGGATGCTATAGATGTAGAAGGCTTTTGTGAAGAAATGAAAGATCTCAAAGTTTGCTTAGAAGAGAAGAGTGCTATTATTGATTCTCTACAATGTCAACTAGCTGAAAAGGAAAAACATCTTGAAAAATTGGAATGTGAGATTGTTTGTCTTAGAAAGGAGATTGAGAAAACAAAAGCGATTAATCTTAAATTTGTTAAAGGATCTGAAACCTTGGATGAGATTATCAATGTGCAGCGATCTCCTCTGATCAAGACAGGTCTTGGATATAATGGAGAAACATCTCAAGCCTCTACCTCTAAAAGCTATATTGATGCAGCAAGGAGAAGCGAGCAAAGGCCAAAGAGAAGTCATCAAGTGAATCAGGGACAGTTTACCTCAAGAACAAATAAAGACCATCAAGAAATTCGGGGACAAACTGCCTTAAGGACAAACAAAAGCTACAATCAACCTCAGGTAAAATCTTCCCATTTTGCTCCAAGAATGAATGTGAATAGAAGCTACAATCGGTTGGATGATAGATTTGATTATCGCAGAAGTTTCTTTAATGGCCAATGCTTTTCTTGCCATAACTTCAGTCACAAAGCAGCTCAATGTGTTGCCTACAAGACAATCATGACTAGAGAAGCTCAAAAGCAAGGGAGAATGATTAGAACGATGAAAAGGACTTATAACAACTTTTCGGTTCTTGAAAATGAAGTTGAATGCTCTATTTGTAATAACTTTGGTCATGAAGACTCTGAATGCAGGAGTGGGTTCCGGAAGACAACTCAGAAGGAACAAACCTCAAATGTCAGAACATGGAGAATAAAGGAATCGCAACCAGAAAGATGTGGGATAGCCTTTTATGCAGAAGGTCAAGAAAGTCTATGGTACATTGACAGCGGATGTTCGAAGCATATGATAGGGGACAAAGAAAAGCTTGAGTCATATACCGCATTAGAAAAGGGGAAGAAAGTTTCTTTTGGAAACGATATCTCTGCAGCCATAAAAGGAAAAGGTGTTGCTCCATTGAAAGAGAAGGTCAAAGCTGGAAATGTTTTGTATGTTGATGGATTGAAGCATAATCTTCTGAGTGTCAGTCAGATGTGCGATCAAGGAACAGAAGTAATATTTAGATCAAATGGATGTTGTGTGCGTGACCTTGATACAGGTAAAACAGTGATCAAAGGAAGAAGGACTCCAAATAATCTATACATATTCGAAGAAGGACCACAACAATGCTATTTGAGCAAGGATGATGAACACTAGCTATGGCATCGAAGGTTGGGGCATCTAAGCTTTTCACAAATAAGGAAAGCATGCAAATATCAGGCAGTTCGTGGTCTTCCAGATATCAAAATTCCAGACAACACTATATGCAAATCTTGTCAGTTTGGAAAGAAAACCAGAACTAACTTTCCAGAGAAGGAAGGATCAGCCAGCATACCTCTTGAGCTAGTCCATACAGATGTATGTGGTCCATTTAGGAAAAGGACACCTCGAGGAGAAGAATATTTTATATTATTCATTGACGATTTCTCCAGGTTTGTCTGGTTAGGGCTTATGAAGCACAAGGATGAAGCATTCGAAAAATTCAAATCCTTCAAAGCCTTGGTTGAAAATGAATCAGGACACAAAATAAAGTGCCTCAGATCTGACAGAGGTGGGGAGTTTACCTCAAACGAATTTTTCGATTTCTGTGAAGAACATGGGATAAGAAGAGAATTCTCTACAGCTAGAACTCCTCAGCAAAATGGGGTTGTGGAAAGAATGAACAGAAAAATCCAACAAATGGCTCGTGCTATGCTTGATGAATCAGGTACTCCCGCAACTTTCTGGGGTGAGGCTGCACATGCTGCGGTTATTATTCTTAACAAAACAAATGTCCGAGTAAACAGCACCCAAACACCTCATGAGCTCTGGAGTGGCGAGACTCCTTCGGTGAAGCATTTCAAAATATTTGGGAGAAAATGTTATATTAAGAATACTGATGAGCAACTTGGAAAACTTGAACCAAGAGCAGATGAAGGCATTCTTCTTGGTTATTCTCCACATAGCAAAGCATACAAGTGCTACAACAAAAGACTTGGCAGAATTGTTGACAGCATTGATGTAGTGGTTGATGAGAAGGGATATATTACTAGGCAAGTTCATCATGAAGACATTGAAGAAGATGAAGGCTACCCTCAAAGGCAAAATGATGAAGAAGAAGAACCTCAAGAAGAACCAAAGGAGCAGACAAGAATAGAAGAGAAGACTCCATCTAGATATGTTCAAAAGAATCATCCAGAATCTCAGATTGTGGGGCAGAAAGAAGCAGGAATACAAACAAGAAGAAGAATTGCAGAAGCTTCAAGCTATTTGGCTTTACTCTCTTCCACTGAACCACAAAATGTGAAAGAGGCATGCAAAGATGAATGTTGGGTCAAAGCAATGGATGAAGAACTTGAGCAGATCGAAAAGAACAACACTTGGGAACTGGTTCCTAGACCAAAAGATAAGAATGTCATAGGGACAAAATGGGTCTTCAAGAATAAATTGAATGAAAATGGAGAAGTAATTAGAAACAAGGCCAGACTTGTTTGTAAAGGGTATGCGCAGCAAGAAGGGATAGATTTTGAAGAGACCTTTGCTCCTGTAGCAAGAATTGAGGCCATCCGAATGTTCCTTGCTCTCTCAAGCTTTCAAAACTTCAAGGTATTTCAAATGGATGTGAAATCAGCCTTTCTGAATGGAGACTTAGAAGAAGAAGTATATATTGAACAGCCAGATGGTTTCATTCTTGGGAATGATCCAAACCTTGTATGCAGATTGAAAAAGGCTCTCTATGGTCTCAAACAAGCTCCAAGGGCTTGGTACTATCGGTTGGACAAATACCTTCACCAACAAGGTTTTTCAAAAGGATCAGCAGATAGCAATCTCTATATAAAAGTTGAAGATAACAAATTGCTAATACTTGTTGTTTATGTAGATGATATTATCTTTGGCAGCAATGAAGAGACTATGAGTCAAAACTTTGCCTTGGTTATGCAGAAAGAATTTGAAATGTCACTACTTGGAGAATTGACATACTTCCTTGGATTGCAAATCCAACAAAATGAAGGAGGCATCTTCTTGTCTCAAACCAAGTACCTCAAGCAGATCTTGAAGAAGTATGGCATGGAAGAGTCAAAGCCAGTATGTACACCCATGGTTACAGGATGCAGCCTCAGTGCAAATGATGAATCAGCAGCAGTTCATCAACCAACTTATAGATCCATGATTGGGAGTTTGCTTTATTTGACAGGTACCCGACCAGACATCATGCATGCAGTCGGAATAGTTGGAAGATTTCAAGCAAATCCAAAGGAGACTCATCTTCAGGCAGTGAAGAGAATTTTCAAGTATCTTCAAGGGACACAAAATTATGGCTTATGGTATCCTAGAGATACAGATCTCACACTTCATGCTTATACAGATGCAGATTGGGCCGGAAGCGTGGATGACAGGAAGAGCACAAGTGGTGGTGCATTCTTTATGGGCTCCAGATTAGTATCTTGGTTCAGCAAGAAACAGAGCTCGATTGCCTTATCTACAGCTGAAGCAGAATATGTGGCTGCGGCATCTTGTTGCACACAACTTCTTTGGATGATGCAGACCTTGCAGGATTTTCAAATCACCTGCACTTCACCAGTCTCTATCTTATGTGATAATACAAGTGCAATCAGCATTTCAAAGAATCCAGTCATGCACTCAAAGACCAAGCACATACCAATCAAGTACCATTTTCTTCGGGAACAAGTTCTTGAGCAGAAGGTCAAGTTGGAGTATGTTCCTTCTAAGGAACAAGTTGCTGACATTCTCACAAAACCACTGCCCAGGGAAACTTTTGAATATCTCAGACAAAAGCTGGGAGTAGTTGATGCTTCATCCTGCTGTTGAAGCTTGTCTGTTCTACAGAAAAGTTGGTATACGCAAGTTACGTAAGGGATATCCGCATATATACGCCGATCTATGCTGGGAAAGTAGCGTGTATGGTGTACGCGTGTTGCAGAAAGCATATCCGCGTGCATACGCTGTTTTATGCAGGAGAAGTCGCGTATATGGAGTTTTTGAACAGCAAGGGCAGACTCTGGTTGGAGAAGGTCTGAGATGGGTATGCCAGAATGCAGCAGGCACAGGTTCAGGGGGAGCAGCTTAAAGTCTCATAAAGCATTGTTGGCATTTAGATGCTTTTGGTTCTAGTACACAACTGTTGTTGGTTTCAGGAGAAGGAGCTCAAAAGGAAATCTTGGTTGCTGATCTAAAAAGATGTTTATCAGATGCTGCTTGTGATCTTCATAAGTCTTGGTCTAGATCTGTTGTCTCTATGTCATGTATTTTTTTGTAATATCTCTTTTATGGTGTCAAGGTCATGTAACGGCCTATGTTGGTTTCCCCACTATGCTTGGGATGAATGATGTAATATAATTGGTTCTTTCTGATGTATCCCCTCTTGGTTGGGAATATGGATTGAGTCTTTTGGTGATAAGGGAGGTTCCTTATGGTGTATAAGTCTTGGTTCTTTTGAAGAACATCTTTTGCAGATCTTGCCTACAGTCAGGGGGAGCATGTTTCAGCACAGCCAAGCAAAGATATCAACATGTACACAGGGGGAGCACAGCCCTTTGCCCTTGATGACAAAGGGGGAGAGTGATTTGATTTGGTGTTGTTGCCATCAAGTCTAAAGGGGGAGATTGTTGGAATTATGAGACAAGTATTGTCCTTGATGGAAAATCACACTGATAACAAATCATAGTACAGAAGGATAGCAGCAAGGAATTGATGATCAGTCTACAAGTATGAAGAAAAATATATACACACTGGTTCACTATATACCAAGTCGCGTATACAAGCAGGTTCACTATATACCAAGTCGCGTATACGCAGGTTCGCTATATACCAAGTCATGTGTACACGCTGGTTGGCTTCAGTAAAAGCGCGTGTATGTGGAAAACTTATCTTTGGTCCACGACGGTTATTTCTTGGAAGTTGTGCCTATGGTTTTGGACCTTGGTGTCTCGACGGACGTGTTGATCCCTAGTTTTGAAGCTGATGGTATTGGATTTCTATGGTTTTGGCTCTTGGTATTGAACAAGGCCTAAGGCTATATAAGGAGAAGGAAATCATTAGGCAAGTGTATCTGAAAAAGTCTTGAATATCTGATGAAGTATTAGATCCAGTATGCAGGTTATTGGTTGATGATGTATTGCTTGATCTGGGCTAAGGAGAGATCTCATCGGTTGATGGAGGACAAGATCTAAGGAGAGATCGGGATCAAATGGTTTGAAATGAACTATCTTTATATGGTTGATTATGCGTATTTCTAGATCTGCATACTGACGCAATGTTATGTTCTGGGTATAACTGAAATCTGGTACAGCTGCAAGTTATGAAAAATTATTTTTAGATCTGTACGCAGGTTGTCTTCGGTAAAACCACGTGTACACGCGGGTTGCCTTCATTGTAGTAGCGTATATCTTCTGGAGCTTGATTTTTGGGTTGCAGCTGGATCTGACTGTTATTGCAGAGTTCTGTAGTCTGCTCTGTGTTTTGGTGACTGGGTTTGACAGGGTTTCAGTGGTTCAGTGATTCAAAGATTGATGATGCTAGTATTGGTTGTGTTATGCTTCAATGATTTGTGAATGAATCATGGTCTTCAGATTATAATGTTGTGCTTCAGGAGTATCCAGTCTGAAAATTGATGAAAAGTGGTACCTGAAGGAAAGAAGATTGTAGGCCAGCACCTACGTACTAGTATCTTAGCTAGTACAAGAGCAAAGGAGGTTGGAGCTCCCTTCTAAGGAAGTTTGGAGAACGAGAGAAGGTTGAAGCCTTCTGCAGGTTGTAGCCTGCGTACTGTTATAAGGCTGCACCAATACAAAAGATTGTAAACTGAAGTTCTTATTAAAGAAAGATAGAGACGACTTGCAGCAGGTGGTTTTCACCCACATTGGGTTTCCACCTTATATCATGGTGTTCATGTGTGTGGCTTTTGTGTGATGATCTGTTCTGCTATACTGCATCTGTTTACTCTTAATATGATGAATAATGTCCTAATGCATTTAACTGAAGATAAACTAACTGAATTATAAGATTTATGGTTATACGCTGGTTTCTTTAGACACAGTAGCGTGTACACGCTGGTTCACTTAACTGAAGTAGCGTATATGTTTCTGAGCATTGAAAAAGTTTTATTGATCTGATAATACTGATTCACCCCCCCTCTCAGTATTATTTCCAACATTTAATTATATCAATTCACAAAATTAATAATTAACTTTTTGCTATTAATTTTAACCCACATCCATTCCATACCAACACCTACACCAAAAATAAGATTAAGTGCAATACACCAAATAGAAATTCATTTTAATGAGTCAGTCAATCTCATCCGCTTTTCTCCTAACATTATTGACCAATGTTAAACTCACCTCAATTATTTGGTCTATTATTAACCAAAGGTCGTATAGTTCACTGCCTCATTTCTTTGAATAAACCTCTTCCTCACTGATACAAAATTTTAATTTTAATGATTTAAATTTTTAAATTTAAATTATCTCACAATTAAGTTAATAATTCATTTCTTTGAATAAACCTCTTCCTCACCGATATTTAAATTTAAATTATCTCACAATTAAGTTGAATAATTTTGGGAACATATAGGGATAGTTGAGTTCGGGTATAAGTGCTTCGCTGGAAACAATGAAATGCATGACGGCCAAAAATAATTTAATTATAAAAAAAAATATTTCCATCTTTGACACCTTCTTATATAAAAGTTAATAAAACCTAAACTTTACCAAAAAACCGACTGAAAATGAAAATGATGCATCTTCCTACATATACCAGTTAATGGTTAGAGCACCCCCGGGCCGCCCCGCCCTGCAGCAAACGACCGGCGCTACGTTGTGCCTCAACTCACTTGTCGTTGACTCTAAAAATCGTCGTTGTTAAGTTCCAGGTTTTTTTGTTCGCAGATTGTCGCGCGCAGTGGCACCCCCGGGCCGCCCCGCCCCAGGGGTGCCGCTGCCGGTCGGGCAGGGCAGCCCCGGGGGTATTCCCGGAATACAAGCTCCGCTTTGGTATTGAGAAAATAACATTTGAATATATGTGGAAAACATATAAAGCTTCCATTTTTTTTGGTTCAAAGTGTGGAATATAGGTTAATAGTGTAAAATAGCATTCAAAGATACATTTTTTAAAATGTCTTTTTTAACTTTTCATTTGTGTTTGTGTTTAATTCATTATTTTTATGTTATGTTATTATTTAATTTAATTTATTTATTTATGTTAAATTGTTAGAGTTTTGAGATCATTACATATTTAATTTTTGGCTTGAGAAAGAGAATCTAAGAGAACCTTAAAATTTTGTTCAAAGAATTTTGAACTCGTGACCTTCATATTTTGAAAATTCAAAACTAGGAACTGTTTTACTTAAATTTTTAGTTTATTGTTTTCAGAAAAGGTTTGAAAATGATACACAAGTATACAACAACTTTTTGGATATATTAAGAATGTATAGGAATGGGAGCAAATCCGTGGATGAAGTCCACAAAGAGGTACTTTCAATTGTTTTTACAAAATAGTAATATAAATGTTATTTTTTTCAAATCCTCTTGAGCTATGTTATTTATGAACTGATTTAATTTTATTTGTTTGTGTTCAGGTGGAAACACTGTTTTACCATCATCAAGATTTACTCGAGGAGGGAGAGAGCACAACTGTGATTTTCGCATTGATTTTTAAGTTAATTATTATTTTTTGAAAAAAAAAGTTGTTATTATTATTTTTTTGACATGAAATTCATAAAAAAAACTATTATTTGACCATTTTTAGTTAATATTTTTGTATAAAAATTGTGATTTTGACATGTTAATTCTAGCAAAAAATTATCAAAACGTTTAGTTTTTTTGTTATATTTATGTTAAAAATGGTTATTTTTATGTCCATTGTTAAAAAATGTTGTTTTTTAGAAACAATTATTTCATGTGGATTGAAAAATTAATTAAGGATGTAGAAATATGTAGATTATCTTAAATTCAAACTATCGACTTTCTAATTTAAAAACGCAAAACAATAAAAACCCCACTAAAAAAAAAATTAAGATAGAGAACAAGAAAATATGAATAAAATGACCACTTCAAAAACTATCAAATTTAGAAAATAATTTTTTACATTTCACACACTAGGAAATTTAAAGTCAAAAAATAGGTCTTTTAAAAAAAGGGTGTGATGCAGAATACTCACTTTTTAAAATCAGGATGAAAATCACTACCATTCACTACCATTCTAAAACTTAATGCACATGAAAAAAATTAAAGTTCCAAAAACCATGTTCTAAAAAAAACATGTGTATTCTGCATCACCACTTTTGAAAATCGGGTCATTTTTTTGCCACTTCTACAAAACGGGTAACAGTATCAGTTCCCGTTTCAAAGTTTACATTGTTTTCCATTGTCATATCTGACAAGCAACTAAAAATGAGTTAAAAATGAAGTAGCTAACTGACTAAAGTTATAAAAAGTGGCTCGCGGTAATTCAATGTACCACTTGGCCGCAAGACCAATTAGAGTGCGCTGGAAAAGCCTTAAACGGATTGAATCATCTGAAATGGAATTAGACGCACACCAGAGGTGATAAGTCATCACATGGTTCGATGGTTCCTCTCCTGATTTTCCTTCAAACTTAGGTATATCACAAGGCAACTTATTCGGCATTGGCGGCCAAAACGGAAGATAGTTAATGGGATCGTTCGTAAGGCGCGACAAGTCAGGCAAGTCCAAAGTTGCGATAAACGGTAACTGACAATTAGGGTCCCTAAAAACACTAGGTCATGAGACTAGCCCCAGGAGGAGGATATCCAGGATAACTAGGTATTGGAATTGCATTTGGGATATTATATCCTCCCGGAAAACCAGGATTAATCGGACTGTACTGGGGTTGTTGAGGTTGTTGATATGTATACCCAGGGTACGGTTGATACTGATAGACTGGCTGCTGCATAGCAGGACCGAATTGGTACTGTCCCTGGTACGGTTGATAAGTAAATTGAGGTTGAATTGTGACAACTGTACTTAAACCAGGTTGTCCTACAGGCATCTGAACCGAAGTTTGAATTGTGGATCCAGACTGAGGTAAAGATGTCTGAGGAGTTGATACAGGAACAGTAGAAACCAGAGTTGTCGATACTCCAGAAGTAGGTGGGGTAGATTGAACAGATGTTGCAGCAGTTGCAGCAGCCGTTTGAGGCGGAGTACGAGGCATACTAGGCCCAGGCTGAGAAACTACCGAAGGTACAGAAGTTTGAATAGTAGACTGGATAGGTTGCTGGGGTGAACTAGAAACTAAGGGTTGTCCAGTTTGAGATGACAACTGTACATTCGGTTGCAAGACTTGTTGAGTTTGAGATGGATCCCACACTAAGTTCATTCTGGGGTACGAACCCATAATAGGTTGAGAATATTGAGGACTATAACCAGGTTGAGGGTAGGGTTGATAATTCAGAGGTACACTTCCAGTTCCTTGAACATATGATTGACCGGAAGGTGGTTGGAAACCTTGGTTCGAGTACTGACCTTGGGGTTGATAACCCTGAGGCACGTACTGATACTGGGGTTGACCTTGAGGTACATATTGATACTGGGGTTGACCCTGAGGTACATATTGAGTCTGGGGTTGACCTTGAGGAACGTACTGTCCCATAGGTATGTATTGTCCTTGAGGTTGCCCCCCAAGCGCAAATTGGGTACCTTGAGGTTGCCCCCCAGGCGATAATTGAGGATTTTGAGGCTGCCCCCCAGGTGGTAACTGGCCACCTTGAGGTTGAGGATTAGGAATAGTACCTGACATCATGAGAATATCTTCTACACTCAACGGCTTAGTACCATTGTTTCCAGTTAATAACCCTTGTTCAATGGGTTGAGGAGATGCTCCCGAAAAAGTACCAGTAAGTGACTGATACCCAGAGGGAACAGAAGGACCGCCGTACAAAAAGGATTCTGGAGATTGAGAAAACATGGATGACTGTCTTGACATATTTAACGGAGGATAGTAACCTCTAGGTGTTGGGTGATAAGGAATACGAGGTGGTGAAAAACTTAGTCCCGGGTTTTCCAAAAAATTGGTGAATGAAAGATACCAAGCACTGCTCCTAGGTGGACTGTAAAAGATTGATTCACACTCCCTAAGTTCTATAACAGGTTGATTTTCAGGGATAGGGATGCCTACTTCTTCTTCTAGAGTAGCAAGTTCTTCAATAGCTATAAGTCCAGAAGGAAGATTTTGGGTAATTATTCTTTCTACCCTGGGTGAACCAGGACCACTAGAAGTTGGAGAGGTAAACCCCGAGGTTGGAGTAGCAGAAAATTCACTTTTAGGTTCGGATATTTCAGGTTCCTCACCTAAATCACTAGTAGATGAAAAGCTACCAGTAATTTCAGAAACAGACACAGATTGTGGATTATGATCTGCTACTAGAGCTTGAAAATCAATATGTACCACCAAAGAAGACTCTCCTTCTTCAGGTGACCCAACTCTACTGTCTCTAGGAGTGACAAGGGCTCTTAACCCTTCAGGGTGGCTCGGTGAAAACTCAGGAGGTTGGCCCCGAAGTCTACGGGGCTTCCTCGGTAATTCAGCCACGATTAAATATTTTAACTACTTCACACGCGAACAAAGTAAAATCTCAATGAAAGCCACCTAAAGCCTCTAAACAACCAAAAAAATTTGAATCACACGCCTAAAGAATCTAGGAGATCAAACAACACACAAACAGTAACTTTCCGTACTGAAAACACTAGTTGGTGTTGAAATCCAACATCGCAGAGTTCAATACAGAAATGGCGGTTGGAACAGTTACCCCGTCAACCTGCTTAATGAATAGCCTGGTACAAGTTCCTCCACTAAACCATCTCGAGTGAAGAGAACCCCCCAGAAAATCCAAGTGAGTCTAGCCGAGGTCTGCTCCAGGTACATTGGGATCTTCCCACCACTGTCACCTTAGGAAGAATCCTATAGAATATGGTCACTATGGTTACCAACGGAAACAAATATACGTGGGGGAACAGTCTACAATTCGATACGCACGCAAGGGCAGAGTAACAAGCTTAATCCCCTTGAAGGCTCCTTGACATAATCCAAGGTTTACCAACAAGTGACACCAGGCTCCTCGACAATGGTTAATCCGAGGTTTACCATTTTTAATACATGAATATCTGGCATCGTTCCCAATGAGGAAGGATTGATTCCCACACTGGTTCGGACACGATCTCGTGCTTCTCCTTTAAGAGGAGCTTTCCCAAAGCATAGATGCAACAATTGGATTTTTCTCCTACCGCAAGATACAGCTACTTGTTTGTTTTACTGTCTTGGAGAGTTAATTACTCCCTACTCCAAGACACTAGCCTAAGCTATGTTGGTGTAATAGAGCCATAGAAATAAAAAGATTACTAAATAGATTTTACTTTAAGCATTATTTTTATTGGTTTTTGTTTAAGTCAAGAGGTGCGGAGATGAAACTTGTGGTGTGAAGACTCGACTCGAAATCACTAAAAAATGCACTTAAGATGATTAAGCAATCTTTTCCCTTCAATGAACTTCTAGCTAGGAAAGAGTTTGAGAATGCAAATGCTTGTAAACACAAATCTTTCTTAACCAACAAATTAAAAGAAGAGCTTTTTGTCTTTTCCAATGCACTCAAAACGAGACAACTAGTTATTTTCACAAAAATTTCCCTTTTCTTTCAAACACTCAAATACTACAAAAACAAACTTTTTCCAAAAGAGATTTTTTATTTTTTATAAAACACTCAAAACTATGGAAATAACTAATCTTGAGATCTATAAACTATAAAAAACTATTTGAAGTCAAAGCTTACAAGATGTCTTTTTCAAGGATGTTTTACTTAGCTATAAACAAACTAAGGACTAATTTGTCTAGAATCACAAATCAGTCAAAAAACAACCAATTTTTGTTTTCTTTTCTAAAAATGAAATCCAAACTTTTAACACAAGCCTTTTCGAAGTTTCGCTAAGAGAAAACACAAGATGGGTTCCTCAACAAAGGAAAATTTTGCAAATGGTCAGACTCATAAGAAGGCCAGTAAAAACCAAGGTGATCTGAGGCTTCTACAGCTTCTAAGCTCTGAGCTACTACAAGACCAAAATGAAAATCAAGCCCGGCAACCAAAACTTCTAGGAATTTCACCTAAAACCCTAACACCAATGGAATTAACCTAAGAAAAGTTCTTAACAAGTCATATGTAGGTCTGGGCAGGGGATAACAACATCTAAACAAAAACTAAACTGACTGAAAGAGAAAATCTTAAGTTTTTCAAAATTTTAGCAGGGTCCGCAGGCCCACAGTTCACACAGGTGCGGTACCGCTCTGTGCTAAAAGCAAAAGTGCGGATAGGTCCGCACTGTGTTGCAAGCCGAGGGTGCGGTCCTCTCCCAAAGTTATGAAAAACAAAAAATAATCCTAGATCTACTAAATCTACCCAATTCCACACACAACAAGCCAAAAACAGAAACAAAAACACAGTTTCTCAGGTCAAAGTAAAGCAAATAAAGAAATCAAGTCCCCAGTGGAGTCGCCATTTTGTCACACGGAATGAGTCGATCTTGCGGACAAGATTGACCTTCCTAGAATCTAACGATATCTAGTGACAAGCAAGCCAATCAAAAACTATCTTTCCCTAAATATGCAACTTATAAACAAAGGCAAACAAGTGTTTTAGGCCTACCTTGGGTCCAATGCAAGTTTGTGGAAGCCTTGCTCCTTTAATCCAAAAGAGCTCCCTTGTAGAGAATTTGAAAACACAAACAAGCAAACAAATTAAATAGCACCTGAAAAGCCAATATCGTAAAGCATACTTATCATGATGATCAAGGAATTCATGAAACAAATGACATAAGACAATTTGTTGAGAAAAATGAATCTGATTGTATTAATTCAAATCAAAGAAGAAATTTACAACCTGTGCCTTGATGTTGTACAAGCTCCTCCTAGGGTCCAACAAGAATTCTCCTCTACTTTGACAAGTTTCACTCTCTTCCCAATGAAGCCAAAAAGGTATGTGATCTCTCCTCTCAAGCTTAACTAGGAAGTCTCAATTCCACCAGCATTTACCCTCAAAAATGTTCAGCTTCTAACCTCTCTAGTAACCAGCCCAATGCCTTAATTTATAGTGCAATGGAGGGAAGTTACTAGGTCCTCCTTCAAAGGGATAAAGCCCTACTTCAAAGGGATAGGTCCTCTCATCAAGGGATTAGCTCCTTCTCTTTTGGGATGCATGAACCACCTAAGAGCGAACAATCCACATCAAAATTCCTTCTAGAATGATCTAGAATTAACCCAAAGTGCGTTTTTTAGAATAAACTTGCGCCTTTTTGACTTTCACAGGGGTCCGCACCCACTCCTTTAGGGACAGGGCGGGCAGGTACGCAGGTAATGTGAACAGGGGGTGCGGGACCGCAGGCAACAGTGAGAGAAAGTGCGGAACCTGAGCTTTGTTGATTTTCAATGTCTTTCTCTCATTCTCAAAGCTTGACTTGAAGAGCTGAGGTCTGAGACTTGCTTAGGAGGACAGTACAAGTGATGATAGACCCATACTGACTGCAAATAGTCATGGTGACGATATTTTTGTGTAACACTCCTCCATTGTTTCCTCCTCCTCTACCTCTACCTCTACCTCCTCCTCCTAATCCGTTTACTACTTCCTATGTCATGATAGTTTCCTCAGATATTTCAGAGTCCTCTGGTTCTTCTATTAATGGTGAATGAGGAGGAATTTCTCCCTCTTCTTCTTCAGGTGATTCTACTTCTTTGATTACAATATTCTCCCCTGTAAAAGTGAAGAAAGGTTCTTTCCCTAAGTCAGATTTGGTGGATAGTGTGGGAGAGTCTCCTAATTTAGTTGCTGCCCCTTGAATTCCAAGAATCCTAAGGCTAGGAGTGTGAGTTGGAGATGATGGAGGTGTATCTTTTCTATGCCTTGAAGTAGATGGAGTTGTAAAAATCGAACTCTTGGCCCTAGCTATAAACCTTCCCCTAGAATCTATTGCTCTATGCATGCCATTTTTTATTTTTTATCTTCAATTCGGGCTAATAATTCTCTTTCTGATCTTCCAGCTCACTCTAGGTGCAAGAAGAGAGCATACTCAAGAAATTATTGAACCAATAACTCTCTTTTCTGATCCTCCAGATCGCACTAGGTGCAAGAGGAGAGCATACTTTGAGAAGTTATCAATTTTTCCCTTCTTTAAATTTTTCTCTTCCTTTTTTTTTAAGAAATTGGCTACCTAGTTACACTTCCCCGGCAACGACGCCAAAATGTTTGGTCAATTTAGAGTGTTCTAAATTGCTATATTAATTGTCAATCTGGGAGTCATAAACTGTTGAAGTGCGGCGCACTATATGTGCAATATAACCTATTTCTTACCTTTTTTTTGTCGTTTTTGGTTTTTATTTCGTTTTGGGTTTACCTCTGTTGATTTCCTAATGTGAGATGGAAATTCTAAATGAAAAGTATGGATATAAATGTTCAAGGCTATGATGTCCTTTAAAATAATTTCCAAAACTTCAAACTTTTCAAAAAGGTTTTAAAACATGCAATGATGAAATTAATTCCTAAAAGAGAATGAAAATGTGCCACTAATCTAATTAAACAAACAGTGAACTATTGATCATGAAACCATTATCCTTGATGCTGTCTAAATACAAAAGAAATTGTACTCAAAAAAATCCAAAAATTGCAAGCAAAGTAAAGCTAAAATCAAATTACATCAACTCATATTCTAACCCCTCACCATTAGTCTTGTTATGGCTTTCGGAGGTAATCATAAACAACTTGAGCAATCTGATATCTAATTTGTAGAAAAATAAACTAATATCAAATTACACACTCATACTTCAATCCCTCACCATTAGTCTCACTATGGCTTTCGGAGGTAACTGATAATGACATGAGCAATTTAATATCTAACTTGCAGAAAAATAAACTAATATCAAACTACACACCCATACTTCAATCCCTCACCATTAGTCTCGCTATGGCTTTCGGAGGTAACTGATAATGGCATGA
Source organism: Pinus tabuliformis (assembly GCA_031772625.1). Lineage (NCBI taxonomy): Eukaryota > Viridiplantae > Streptophyta > Pinopsida > Pinales > Pinaceae > Pinus > Pinus tabuliformis. Next base: position 990,053,569 of record CM062819.1, read on the forward strand.
GCAATTTAATATCTAACTTGCAGAAACATAAATTAATATCAAATTACACACTCATACTTCAATCCCTCACCATTAGTCTCACTATGGCTTTCAGAGGTAACTAATAATGATATGAGTAATTTAATATCTAATCTAACTAATAAAGCCAATGAACATAACTGAAATAAACAAAACAACGTTGGAATTAAAAACTAAGAAAAATAAATCAATAGAAAAACAAGATTGATTCCATGTCATTAGTCATTGTGAAACTATGTGCAAATGCCAGGGTTGCCTATTGTAATCTAGAACAAACACACTGATCAGTTAACAGCAATATAAAGCATGTACAATTATGGACAGAAATAACACGTTAATACCATAAGAAATGCAATATATACAAGTGAATAATTATGGCATAATGAACATAAAGAAACACAGCGTGAAAATGTACAGCAGTATGAAACAAAACCTCGGTGTGTACAGGGGCCCTCTGCACAACCTCAGGCAACAGCTATCAACCACGAATTATGCTCAGAAACAGAGTCTTCTCATGTATTCAAAACGCAGTCATAACAAAGAAATAATGTCACAGCATAGTGGGCTTTCTTAACAGCAAAATTACATTATCAAGACTCACTACTATGCGTATGGAAATGCATTATTTATAGCAAACGTTTACATAACTGATTTCCTAAGAACTACGCTGACAGAGGACACATGAACGATGACATCCAGGGATCTAGCATCATGGCTGCCGTGGTGATTAAATCTATTGAGGGTGGCTGTTGGATTCACCTTATGGAGCAGTCCACAGGTTTTGATATGTCCCCAGAGATTTAGGAACGGCCACGCAAGTCTTCACATGGTGAAAAATGGAGTTCTGTCACCGTAGGACTCTTCTGTTGACCACCACTTGACCATCGTTGACTATGGCCTCCTCTGATGAATTCGACTGAGCCAATAAGACTCGGTCCATGTCCACATCATTTCTAACTTGCCCATGTGGCTAGATTTGCCTGAAGACACCTGCAATATAGACTTTAACAAAAAGGCTGCGGAAAGTGACAAGATTCCGCAGCTTATGAGTAAAAATATAATTCAAGCAGTAGACACAAGATATAGTTATAAAACCACTTTATGTGCTCTTTTAAACTCAATATGTAATGATGTTGACAGCTTAGGAGGTCCAGGTAAATGGAAAAAGGCTAGAAAGGTGTATAGGAAAGATGCAAGTTTGGGGCTCAACAAGAAGCAAGAGCTAAAATCCTCCCATAGACAGATATGATCAGGTGGGTGATTGAAAACCTTATCATTGAAGATAGGCAGTTCAAGAATTCAAGAATGGAGCTCATAGGGTCGTTCAGAGCAGAGGACTTTAAGAAAATGTACCACATACCTGACCCGCAGGATATCTACAATAGCACATTTGTGGCTAACTTCACAAAGAAGAACCCAGACCCCTTCAAGCTAATTCAGGGTTGGAGAGTGTTGGACAACAAATTCAAATATGAAAAATCAAGTATGTATCTTATAGCCTCTTTGGAAAACCCCTACAACTATCCAGCAGCCATGTTATGTAGATTGTATGGGCTACCTAATATTAATAAGTTTTCAATAGAATGGATTCCTCTGATTGATGCCTATGTTAATTCCCATATCATGAATTGACCTTCGATCTTATCTGACAACCTAGCCACCACCATTACCGAATATCGATAGAAGAAAGCCTCCTCTTCAGATAACCTCCCTCCCTTCTATTTTAGTGCCTACAATATGTATTCTATCTGTTTTTGCATGACATTTCCAACCATGGGTTGGAAATGGACCTTACAAAATCCCTACCCAATCCATCTCAATCATAAACAAATATGGGAATCGCATTACATACCTCACTTCTATAAGATATTTCATGTTGTTGTGTTGCCCCTACATCAAATAATTTTCAATAAGAAAGCCCCTAGGTTTTCCCAAGAAGCCGCAACAAACCTGCTTACTGTCGGCAAGTATTTCATTGAAGAATGGTTCACCTACATTAGGGTTTTTGGTAGCACAACCGATCCACACGTCCTTCCTTTATATGTTTCTGATAAGTTATTAGCAAGAGAGATTGCCTACCAGACTGTGGGAAGGGGCTTGACTAAAGTTCTCAAAGACGGTAAGAAGTCATTATGGCCCACTTTCCTTTTCAAATGCGGTTCTTTTTCTTTAGCGAATTTTGTTCATGCCACTAAGGAATCAACACATATGGAAGCCCTCAAGCTTCATACGTTGACTAAGAGGCAATTTTATCCAAACAAAGTGGCATATAATGTCATTATTGGAATAAAACTCAAGCCATACAATCATGAAGATAATTATTTTGAGGATTTGTTACAGTCAGTTGTATCCTTCAAACAAGTGTTCGAATGGGCAAAGGCGAATCTGAAACCTGAAGATTTTCAAATATTTCAGGAATTCAGAGATGAGAGGCTCTAGGTGATCCCAATGCATCTATTAAAGCCCGAGGATAAGTCTACACCAAGTGTCACTATTGATAGTGGAGGTCCTAGCTCTCAAGTAGACTCTCAGGTAAACACTGAGAAGACACCAGACACAGGGAAACCCCAAGACGCAGACAACACAGCTGAGTCCAGCAGGAAGTCAGTTGAGAAATAAGTGATGAGCACCCCGACTACAGAGATTAGTTCAGAGGCCAAAGGTAGAAGTTTGGAGAAGGAGTGGGATCGGTTTAATCATAAACTACAAGGTACTCCCAAAGTCACAAATACCCAAGAAACAGAGGAATGTAAAAATCCTATGCATGTTCATAGGAATACAGAGCCCAAGTCTATCAGTGAACAGTCCACAACTATGGAGGAAAAAGCGAGAACATCCTAGCATACTGAAATTATCCCTGCTCTGCCCACATCAGAAATTATTCTTGAAGTAGTTGAAATACCTCCACTTAATGTGTTCTATAGACCTCTCCACAAGGTTGTAGTTAGAAGATAGAGAAAAAGGAGAAGGGTAGATACACCCGAATTCCCATCTGGAAATGAGCCGATGGACGTTGTTTAGAAGGACATTCCTTTCAATCCAGCCGAAAATTTGACTAGATTATCACAGTTCAGGAGCATACGCATCGGTCACTATGGACAAGGCTACTGAGGTCTCTACTTTACTAAGGGAGAAAGAGGAGAGGATTGCACAGATCAAATAAGAGCTCGAGACAGAGAAAAAAAGCACAAACAGGCAGGTGGTTGAGCAGCTCACACAATTGTAGCAAGACATGGAGGTCCTGAAAATAAGCCATGAAGCTAATATATTGGCCAAAAACATGCAACTTCAAGAAATGCAGCAATCCATGGAAGATATAAGGATGTTCCCACTACTGAGGAGTTTATTAAAGAGGCCCTGGAATTAAATTCCCTTCTGGTGAAACAACAGGAGTATTTATGCGAGAAGATGTCACACATTACTCCTTATCTCTCTACTAGAGACCAACTGCCAAATAAGGAAATTGACTAGAGAACGAAGTTTAATGATTTAAACACCAGAATCTCTGAGTTCATCGAATGGTAGGAAACAGAAGATGGAAGGAAATCCAATCTACCCAAGATTGAGGAAACTCATAAAGACATTCGCTTCACAGATTGGTATGGGAGAATCAAACAGGCCAAGCTAGTAGTCGCAAGGGAAACCAGGGTATCAAAGAATATCATTAAGGCAGTGAATCACATCCTGTTCGCCACCAATCTCATTAAATAAGGCAATATGAAAGAAATTCCTGATTTAAATGCTTTGTATAAGGGTTGGTAAGAAAATGCGGGTAGTCAAAGAGAGGCAATTACAAAATTGACCACGACCAGCTAGGAGTCGTATTGGCAGTATCTTGTTAAGCCCCACAGCCAGATTATGACTCTCAATTGTTCCCTTCATACGACTCAACAGATGCTACCACCGCTCACTGATGCGATCTTCACAGGACAACTCAAGACACATTTCAAGGCACCTCCTCAAATTCAACCGATGACCAATATTTGCAATTTAAAGGACAAGCTGGCATACAACAAGTCGTCCTCTTAGTTCCGTTTATTTAACCTCTGTTTATTTTTGGAGCTAGTTACCTAGTTAGGAGAAAGGTTTTTTGAAACCTCAAATTTTGTATAATCTATTTTTGCACATTAGTTAGAATAGTATTTATACCCTTCTCATGCATTTAGAGAAGGGTCCAGAATTTTATCAAAAACATTTGCAAAGAATGCACTATTGTAAGTTTGTGAATGCTTTGGTGAAATTATGCAACATGATCGTTTCTTTTAGATATAAGACTACTTTCCTTTGTTGATGCACTTTTGTATTCTTAGGAGATAATTTGATTTGAAGAAAGAAGTTGTTCTATGTCATTCATCAAATAAGTAGGACTTCACACATATGATACTATTATCTTGTATGATTGATTCTATGTACATTTAATTAGTGGCAAAACTTTACTTTTATGAATTATATGTGATATTTATTGTTTCTGTTAAAGCGTTAGTTGCACTTTTGTATGATGCCTAGCTTAAATTGTGAATTTCATATATAACTCATCATATATGCGATATATTTTATAAATTCCTTTGACTAACTATTTATTCAAAGGAATTATCTTTTACGTTATCATATCTGTTTAGTTGTGTTCAATCTTTATTATCACATGTTAAACAAATATCTTTGTAGATCGCATACCACACAGAAATACCCGGGTTTATATTAGAATAAGTTAGTTAGAGAAATTGCATCATAGAATAGGTCACTTAGATTATCATTATTCTATTGCAAACACTCATGAACCACCCACTCTCATCTTAAAACCCACACTGGGAAACTGGTCCCATTATCCCCTGTCGGAGCCACCACTTTAAATGGAAAAGGAGCTGACTTAAGGTCCATACCGGGTGGTTATCCCCCATGTCTCGGCAATAGAATTCTAAGGCCGCAACAAGTCGTTAAAGGCCCGTCACTAATTCTCTCTTTGGTGACACTTTTGGTGAGGGTTGTTAAAGGCCCATCACTAATTCTCTTTTTGGTGACACTTCTAGTGATGATCTCTTATTGACCCTCACCAATGCTCTTTTTGGTTACTTTTGGTGACATTCAAAACATGTTCATCATCATTGATCATTCCAATGAATTTTTTATGACACTATGTACATGTTACTATATTTTTTGGCAAAAGATAAAGATTTAAGACCATTATTGTGGAGTCTTTTTCATTATGTGTCCAAAGTCATAGTGGTTATAATAGTCAATCAATTTGTTAAGAAGTAATTAGTGTGTGTCATTTCCCTCAAGTCATAAGAATATAGTTTTACTATGAGTTAACACATGAATCATCTTTATTAGGTTTATTATCTAGCAAATTTCCTTTAAATAAAGTTCCACTAGTGTGTGTAGGAACTATATTATTTAATACATAATCAAGCTTTGTCAATTCTACTAATGAGAGAGACCTAGCACTTCTCAACACTCATGGCACACCTTAACATGCTTTGGAACAGTACACTAACATTCCATGGCACCTCGCATGTCTTGGAACATCTTTGTGCCTGGAACATCTTTGTACGTAGAACATCTTGCCATGAGTAGGACACCCAATTAGCACATGTTGGCATGCCCTAGCATAGCATAGAACTCCCCTATCATGTGTTGGCATGCCCTGTAGTCCCTAGCATGCACTGGAACACCTTGGCATAATATTGTATTGACAAACATTAGCACTTGGCACACATTGGCACTTGGCATGTATTGGAACATATTATTAGTGTGTCTAGCATGCCCCTTTTGAAAAATATAAAGTCCCGACTTATTAACCCTCTTATGTGTTCATTTCCTTGCATTTTAGCTTGGTTATTCCTTTTGTTGCCTTGAAACTCCTTGACACATATTGGCATACTCTGGCACCATGCACATCCTAGAATGTCTTATCACTTGGCATGCCTTGGCACTATTTGGCACATGTTAGCACACCCCGGAACTACCTAGCACACTCTAGCACTTCTTGACATTCCCTTATATTCTCTGGCATGCCTTACCCATGCTTAGCATACCTTGTCACTCCCTCCTTGGCATGACAGCTAGCACTCATTGACACTCCCCGACACACCCTCATATTCATTCACTTCCATGAATTTTGACCTAGTAATCCCTTGTGTTGTCCTAGTACTCCCTAACACTCCTCAGCATGCATTGGCACTATCTAGCACACCTTAGCACTCTTCGATATGCTCTACCACTTCATAGCATGCATCACGCTCTCTAACACACATTGGCACTTGGCACGTGTTGGCGCTTGGCAAGTCTTACCGTGTTTGGCATGTGTTGAGATGACTTGGTATTCTTTGGAATGGTTTAATATTAAATTTATTTGAGATCAATTATTGGAAAATAGATGAGAAGAAAGAAAGGAAGATTTGGCACTTAGAATGCATTGACACTTGGCACTTGGCACCTATTGGCACCTAGTGTTGGTGTGCCTAGCATACCCCTCATGGAAAAGGTAAATTGATGACTTATTAACCCTATTATGTGCTCATTTCCTTGTAGTTTAACTTGTTCCTCCCTTTTGTTTCCGTCACAGTACTTGGCATGCATTGTCACACCCTTGTACATCTTGGCATGCCTTAGCACTTGGCACATCTTATCTTGTTTGACATGTATTTGTACTATCTGGCACATGTTAGCATGCCCTAGCATTCCCTAACACACCTTGGAAGTCATGACCTCACAACCAGCATTACATTTTTCCATGACATGGGAACCTTACATTCACTAGAACACCTTGGCACTCCCTAGTTTCCATGCCCTCTATTATCATCCACAATGTCCCAGGCTAATGAGGAGATCAATGGAGGTCACCACAGACCAAACTTTTAGGTTGGTAGCTAGCTATACCAGATCAGAGAGGGATATTTCTATGAAATCATAGCCAAGAGATGACTGGAATGTAAAGGATTTTAGGCTAGATAGCTAGGCTCAGGTGGGTTTTGGAAAATTTAGGGTTTTGTTGTTGGATAAGGGAAAAAAACCAGGTATCTAGGCTAGAAGATCAAAGGGTTTCAACAGAAAAGATATAAAGGAGCAAGGTAGCATTACTTTGTGATGTATATTAGGGTTTGTCTATGTATTGTAGTGTTTAGAATAAGCAAAAGGTCTTAATGAGCATGAAACATGAATTCATTAACCAAGAAAGAAAGTAACACATAATGATTTTTCCATCAAAATAGAGCTTTATGCAAAGAATTTTGTTTATAAATTGTAAGGAAAACCATTGAAGAATTGATGAATGGAAAGAGAAGATGAATATATTTCATATAAAGCTATAACAAGGAAAAAATAATAGCACAAACTTACTGCACATGAATTCCTAGATAATAGTTGCAAACTGTGTCCTTCGATTTCCAGAAAATGTCCAAGTACAAGCTACAATAGTTCTCTCATCTAAAATCCAACCGATTCTATCACTGAGAAACTGATACATAAAGACTAAAACAACATCTCCCCACTCTCAGGGGTCGAATCCATTACTCTAGGAACTATTCCATGAGGTGTTCTAAGCAAACCCTAATGTCTAGGGAAGTTAAAAACAACTTCTATAATTAATGTTGACTCCAACCTCTCTCATAAATGAGGTCAAATTTACATCAAAACAACTTACAAAGACTAACCACCCATTATTTACATTTACTTTTACCCCTCACATTCATATACTTCACCATGTTGACTTTTACCAAAGTCAAACTAGGAATTACAAAAAATTACATAGTGAAAATTTTACAAACATCTCAGAAATTTCCAGGTGTGCAGTGAGCTATTGGAGGCCATTTTTGAGTGCCTTTCTGAAGTCGAAATCCAGATATAAAGCCAATTCTAGAAATCTGGGAGAGTTTATATGTCTTTAGAGTATTTTTTCACTCAAATTTACCCATTTTTGACTGAGATATGCCCATTCTCCCAAGGTGTCTCCAGGTGCGCAACGAAATGGAAAAAGAGGGGAAGAAAGGTCATTTTTGGCCTATTTTTTGCAAATTTCTCAAAAACTGAGCCCAAGAATAGGAAAGTGGGAAAGTTTTTTTTGAGAGGGGGTGATAAGCTTTCCAAAAATGTTGAGTTTCCATCATTTGGAGCCCCGAGGAAGAAGCGCAGCGTGAGCTCACTGTGCTCCTAGACAAAAAATTATCAAAAAATTGCAAGTATGCACCAGTCTGCACCAAAACACAAAATTTTCTCCAAATCCTCCCAAAATTTTTCTAGAGATACCTGATGAGGTATGTTATGAAATCATGGATGCATCAGCAAGAAAATCTAACTTACCCTTCTCCTCTTGGCTGATTAGGGTTTCCTTGAGTTTTTCCTTCAACTGCTTGATTTTGACCTTGGTAACTTGATTCCATGTGTAATAATGGATGGCCATTTTATTTTGCAACTTTTCAAGGAGCTTCTCAAGGTGGAAATTGACTTTTTCAAGCCAAAACTCCCTGTCCTCATTTATTTCCATGGAAATCCTCTCTTCAAAGGTCAATTCTTCCATTGGTGGCTTTTGTTCTCTTTCCCTCTAAAGTGCCTTCCTAAGACCCATTGTCCTTGGTCTCTTCCTTGCCACATGTCCTTCATGTTGCTCAGTGTCCTCATGGTCCACCACTGCCTTGCCTTTCATCTCTTGTTTCTTGGCTTTGAATTTCTCTTTCTCCATGACTAGTTGTTTTGCCTTAAGTTGATTGTTTTCTTGCTCAAGGAATGAAATGATGAATTTGGCCATTTCCAAATTGTCCTTGAGCTCCATGATCTGAGAATCCTTCTCTTTGATAACTTGCTGCAGGGTTTGATGCTCATCAGGTGCCTTCAAGTCAACTAAGTCAAATTCATGCTCAATGGGCTCCTCATCATGCAAATAAGCCTCATGATGTGATGGTGATCCTTGTTCTACTGATGTAGTAGGCTTGGCCCCTTCCTCAATTTGAGGAGAAAACACAAGGCTTCTGCCTCTCTGATATGTCTTGGTCACCTCAGGCCTAGGTGCCTTGGAAACCTCATCATGTTTTCTTGATGACCCCACCTCCATGGGTTGTACTAACATGGTTTGGTGTTGGCTTGGTGAAGTGGTTATATGTGTTTTCAAGGTTGCCTCAATGAAGGTGTCCCATGTCATGTTCTTCTCTTTCAACTGATGGAGTAATATAACCTTTATCAGGCTATGGTGAAAGAGGTTTGGATAATGCACTTTGCCTTTCAATTGCACCATTTCAGACATTTTGGTTAGGCTCCTATACAAGTAGTTGGACAAATTTAGAGACTCAATAGTTGTAAAGTGCATGAGCAGTCTTATGTGGTACTGATATAGCCTAGAAAATATGCCCTGACATGTGAATAACTTCATGATAGCCTTCATCAATGGTGCATATCTCTCGAACAAGTATATGAATGGGAAAACATGTCAGTGAGCTCCCTTATATTGTGATTTCAAGTAGGTTTTGTACTCTTCTAGGTCTAGGTTCATGCCTTTGAACCAATTTTCACCATGGTTTGGTATGCCTATAGCTTGAGAGATGGCATCAACTGAAAACATGAAATCAATCCCTGCAATGGTGATATTGTCTTCCTTCAAGGTGAGGGTAAATATACCTGTGAGACGCTCATGATGGTAACCTACTTCCTACACTCTTTGACGAAAACCTAAACAATTGACATCTTCAAAGCATTTCATGAAAAATGGGGAGGAGGTGATTTCATTGCAATTATAGGGCTCAAACCTCAGTATATTTCCCCCCTTGTTATACTTCCTCTTCTCTAATGGTGATGAGTCAGGCTCCATACTTTAAACCCTAGGTGAAAGGGGAGCAAAAACAATGAAATTTGTTGCTGTGAGGGAATGAGGTGGTATGATGGACTTAGGAGTTGCCTAAATTTGTAAGGAAATTTAGGAGGGTAGGGGATGATGTCAGTGAGTAGGGAGAAAAACTAATTTTTGGAAATGAGTGAGGAGAGGGGGTGGAAAAGGCCAAAACATAGGCCTATCCTAGAAAGAGATAGGGTAGATTAGGTTTTAGAGGAAAATGATAGAAAATGAGGGGATAAGGTTTTGTGATGGATGGAAATGGTATATTAATTGCAAAGAGAGGTGTAGGGACAAGGAATCTAGGGTTTAGCGCGGCAACTCATCATTTTAGGATCAAAACTACGAAAATAATGTAAACCCTAGAAGAAGAAGTATTTGATCATTTTCTTGACATATGAGGAAAATGAGGGCATGAAAATGATTAAACTTACTTTTTATAGGGCCTGGAGGATGAAATGACTGAAGAGGAGCTTTGAAAAATGGATTTTGGTGGTCAAATAGAAATTTTGGAAACTCTGCCCCATGCGCAGCGTGCTGTCTAGGTGCGTAGCGAAGGCTCTCAGTGCACAAAAAGAGTCAACTTTTGCCAGTGAGGGCTATGGAATCACAATTTTTGACAAAGGAGAGGGAGGAGCTCGATGCTAGGATGGTATACAAGTGAAAATGAGTGTGAATGAGCTCCTCCATGTGCTTTTATAATTTTCTTTTGGTGTCTAAGTGATTAATGAGGTAGGATGGCCCACCTCACCAATTCACTTTCTTTTTGAGTTTTGTAGCCTTAGGACCTCTTCTTGTAACTTTAAAACCTTAGGAACATTATTGCATCTAAAAACATAAATTACATTTGAAGTCAAGTGTTATTGAACAAATTTACCTATTGCTACTCCTCATTTGTAGGATTTATACATGAAATGACTTATTTTGTGACCTTAACCCTAATGACCTAATGGCCACATTGGGCTGGATGGAGACCATGATGATGTGACTGAAGTGATATTAATGATGTTTTCATGATGGTAGACTCAAATGAGTGATGAAAGTGATCGGTATATGAAATTCTTGAGAGAGTGGAAATAGCCCTAGACACACTAGCCAATGACCAAATTTTTATTTGAAGACTCACTGAAATGACAAAAAATTGACTTGACACCATAAAACACCTTGTAAGAGCATATTTTATCACTGGTGACAGACTGAAATGACTGACACTAACACTCTAATAGATAACCTTATTTTTTTTGTAGCTTGGGAACCCAACCAATTCATTAGCAAAATAATATTGTCCCCAACCCAAAGTCTCCCTTTCTCTGAAATTGCTTTGTCCACGCCTTATCACAACCATAGGATTGCCTCCTGAAAGTCCTTTTATGAACTTCTGCTAAAATACTTCATCCTTGGGATGCCTGGAATTCAATGACACTCCTTGGCATAGACTCTTATTTGTTAATTTCCAAGAATTTTGACCTAGTTCTCCCTTGTGTTCCCCTGACTCTCCCTAACACTCCTCACCATCCATTGACATTGTCTGCCATGTGTTAGCACGCATTTTCATTCCTTGGCATGCCCTGTCACTCCTTAGCTATCATGCCCTCACAACTACCCTTACTTTTTCTTAGACTTGGCCAAAACCCAAATAAGTCCTGCCCCGAATACAACAACTTAACCAAGTTATAGATACTACAACTAGACTATGCCTTGTTCACCTAAGAACTTCCTATAACACATCTTAGGCTACTTATGTCCAATCTCAACTCATCCCACTTAACAAGTTACCAATTCAAGGCTCATGTCCAACCATGTCCATAAAACAACTAAGAAACACAATTTACATCTTGACATGCCATAGCACATGGCAAGTCTAACAATCCCTTAGCCCTATGTAGCATGTATTAGCATCCCCTACATTTCTTGGCATGATTTGTAGTCCCTGGAACACCCTAGAACTCTCTGACATGCCCTCACACTCTATCATTCCTTGGTACTTCCTAGCATATAACCTTGTCACTCCCTCCTTAGAACACTTGGAACTCGTTAACACTCCCTATCACGCACTCTTGTCTCTTCATTTCCATGCATTTTGAACTAGTTCTCCTTTTTTTTTTGTGACACTCCCTAACATTCGCTGGCACGCATTGACACACCCTGGCATATGGCACATCTTGGTATGTTGCCATGGCACTCTAGCATTCCTTGGCACTACCTAACATATCTTGTCACTCCCTCCTTACCACACCTAGAATTCACTAACACTCCTGTCACACACTCTTATTCATTCATTTCCATGTATTTGAAACTAGTGATCCCTTTTGTTTCCTTAGCACTCCATAACATTCCCTGGCATGCATTGGCACACCCTAGCACTTGGCACATATTGGCATGTTTCCCTAGCCTTTAGCATGCCTTAGCACTTCCTTCCATACCTTGTTACTCCCTCAGCACACCTGTATCACACCTGTATCTCACTGACACTTCCTGTCACAAACTCTTATTTGTTCATTTGCATGCACTAATTTGACCTAGTGCTCCCTTATGTTTCCCTGGCGCTCCCTAGCACATGTTGACACACCCTAGGACCTGGCACATCTTGGTTGCATGTCACCCTAGCAATCCAGCATGACTTAGCGCAACCTATCATACTATGTCACTCTCTCATTAGCACACTTGGAACTCACTGACACTCCCTATCACACACTCTTATTCATTCATTTCCATACATTTTGACCTAGTGCTCCCTTATGTTTCTCTAGCACTCCCCAACACTCCTTGGCACGCATTGGCACACCTTGGCGCTTGGCACATCTTGGAATGCTTCCCTAGCACTCTAGCATGCATTAGCAGTAATGCATAGCAAACCTTGTCACTCCCTCCTTAGCACACCTAGAACTCATTGACTGTAATGTTCCAAACTAGGAAAAATAGTGCTATGCAAAGAAGACAATAAAAATAACACCATAAAATTAAATCAAACCATCAGACCACAAAATTGTTTGGCATGTGTTAGCATGCATTTTCATTCCTTAGCATGCCCTAACACTCCTTAGCTATCATACCCTCACAACTACCCTTACATTTTTTGCAACATAGGAACCCAACAAAATCCTACCTCAACTATAACAGCAAATTAACTATAACAACAGCTTGACCAAGTTACAATTACTACAACTAGACTATGCCTTGTTCACCTAAGAACTTCCTATAACTCATCTTAGGCTACTCATGTATAATTTCAACTTATCCAACTTAACAAGTTACGAAGACAAGGCTCACATCTAACCGTGGTCGTAAAATTAAACAATTAAGCAACAAATTTTACATCTTGACATGCCATAACATCTGGCATGCCTAATAATCTTTCGGCACTATGTAGCACGTGTTAGCATCCCCTTCATTTCTTGGCATGCTTTGGAACTCCCTAGCACTCCTTGACACTTAACACACCTCGTACTCACTAGCTAACACTCTTTGTCACACTCTTATTCATTAATTTCCATGCATTTGAAACTTTTTCTCCCTTGTGTTTCCCTGGAACTTGGCCCTAACACTCCCTAGCATGTGTTGGCACCACACCCTGGCGCCTGGAACTTCTTGGCATGCCTTAGCACTTGGCATGTATTGGCATGCCTAAAATTCCTTGGAACTATCTAGCATGTGCTAGTACTTCCTGGAATTCCTTGTAACACCTTGGAACTCCCTAGTTGTCATGCCCTCATAGATAGCCTTAGTTTTTTGCGACTTGGGAACCCAACCAAGTCATTGACAAAACAATGTTGTGCCCAACCCAAATTCTCCCTTTGTATGAAACTACTTTGTACACACCTTATCACAACCATAGGCTTGCCTCCTGCAAGTCCTATTCTAAACTTATCCTAACATACTTCGTCCTTGGGGCACCTAGAATTCCCTGACACTCCTTGGCACACTACACTCTTATTTGTTCATTTCCAAGCATTTTGACCTAGTTCTCCCTTATGAAGCCTTGACACTCGCTAGTATACCAACTCCCTCCTTAGAACACCTAGAACTTGCTGACAATTCATTTCCATGCATTTGAAATGAGTTATCCCTTGCGTTTCCCTGGCACTTGGCCCTCACACTCCCTAGCACGCATGAATAAAATATTTACAAAATTTATCTCTATCCTACTATTTAGGGTTTGGTTTTTACTAACTAAAAATGTAATAAATAAAGAAAATCATGGGATATGATAGAAAAATCCTCAAAATTCATTATCCAAATATATTTTAGGTCAACCATGCCAAGTTGGAGGTCCACCAAGTGAAATTTCAAAAAGTTCTAGAACCCTATCAGCAATTATGGCCTAACGAAATTGTGAAAAATGGGTCTAAAAGTGCCACCTGTAACTCCAAGACAGTAACTTCTATGTAAAAAATGAGAGAGGCTTTTATTTTTGGGTATTTTATGAGCAAAAACCTCCTCCTATTTTCAAAAATATTTTCCATTTGTTCAGAATCCAAGCTTGAAGTTGGTCACATAGAAACGCAACAAATCCTGACAGAAGTGCAACAAATAGTTGACTTGAAATTCTCATTACTTGAATGAGGTTTTGAGTGTTTCTGAAGACCTGTGAAGAAACTTGGAGATGTCCAATACACCCTGGAGCCTTTAAACCATGCAAAAACATCATTTTAGCCTCTTCAAACTTGATTCCAAAACTCACTGTCCAGAAGCGCATGGAAAAGAGAAGCAAGGAAGACAAAATCATATCTCTTTAACCATAACACTTTTGCAAAACCTGAAGGAGGTTATTGTGATTGTTTCCATGGTTAACAAAAACATCCTTTGGGTTCAAAAAATTCATCTCCAGTTGGCCATGCATATATTTTGAAAATGATGATAAAAACAAAGTCAAAAGCGCAACAACTCTCCTGTAGCAATTGTATTTTGGGCATATCTCCCAAATTGTAAATCCAAATGGGATGAAATTTTTAAAGAAAGTTACTATCATGAAAACCGTGCATCATTTTGAGTTGAAATTGAGTGGGTATTTTCATTTCATCCCCATTCATATCCCATAACATTTTCATGTAAAACGGGTGTGAGGTTGAAGAGATATGACGAGAACATGGTGCTTAGGTAGAAGCGCAATGCAAAAGAGCAACAAATTAGGGGAAGGGAATGAGAGGGAAGGGGGGTAGGAAAAATTATGGGAAAAATATGGGGGATAGGTATGGGTGTTAGGAAAATACTAGAAGTGTAATTTATCAAAAATAGTGAGAAAAAGGTCAAAACACAGACCTAGGGTAAAAGCGCATCAGATTTCTAGGTTTTTTGGTAAAATAAGGAAATGCAAGGATTTTGATGAGGGGAATGATGGAGAATGGTCAATGAAGGATGATGACGGAGGTATAAGATTAAAAAAAAGACCTTTTACTCATGAATTAATCTATTAATCTTAGGCTACTCATGTATAATTTCAACTTATCCAACTTAACAAGTTACATAGACAAGGCTCACATCCAACCATGGTCGTAAAATTAAACAACTAAGCAAAAAATTTTACATCTTGACATGCCATAACATATGGCACACCTAATAATCCCTTGGCACTATGTAGCACGTGTTACCATCCCCTACATTTCTTGGAATTCTTTGGCACTCCCTAGCACTCCCTCACACTTAGCACATTGTCTAGCCAAACACAAGAACATCCACACACCACATTACACAATATAATAAGGTTTTCGCTAGAGACCGCTCATAGATAGGAAAATCTAGTTCTTATTGTGATTTTTTCAATCCAATGATTGAAAATAATTAAGAATGATTTAATTGATCTTTAAATTGTTGTGGATATCCTATTGGAATAGTTTGTCATGCTAGTTATTACAATGTTTTGAAATATTTTATTATGTAGTTTATTATTTTAGATCATAGATTAAATATTACTAGTGTATCACTCCAAATTATGGATATATTTGAAATCAAAATGGAAGAAACAAGAAAATAAACAAACCATCCACACAAATGAATATAATACATGACTTGGGAAACCTAATACGAGAGAAATCCTAGCTAGAAGGTGAGGCATATGCTCTAGTCTCTCTTTTTCAATTATGAAATATAAGTACAAAGAAAGGGGCACTCACTATGGAGTGGGCATGGACATTGTGGCATGAAATGTTACTTTAAAATCCTTCTTCCTCCTATGTTATGCTCGATATCCCATTCTTTGATGTCATCCTCAACTATGGAATAATAATAAAGCCAAAAGAATGGAGCCCCTTCCTTTCCTAGTAACCTAGTATAACACAACCTGTAGTCATTCAACATCAAGGTTAGGGTTTTTTCATGCTTCAATCCTCAATTAGTGTTTCTATTTTTGAACACCCCCACATGTGTGAGTAACGGGGGTTGACATGGCATCCACTGAGTGGCATGGTGGTCAATAAGGTAGGTCAACTTGCGAGAGACGTAACTTTCACATATGAACTTCGTTTGAGGTGATTTTCACACAGTTGGAAAGCTTCCAGTGTTTAGAGTAACATCACAGGGATGGATCTATGCAATAAAAATGGAAATCAAATATATAAGACCCCAAATCACTAATGTGGAACCTAACACTAAAGTGGGCCCTACAATCCAATTCCTCCAATTTTTCGATTTAGAAAGTACCAAGATATATAACAAAATATATGATGATCCATTATTGCTTATGAGGTCCATGGTACATAGGAATAATTTGCAATGTTTGCTACTATCAATAAGATTTCATTGCATTTCTTTCACAAGAAGAAAAACACTTCAACATGAACAATAATCTAGGAAGAATGAAACTATGTGGCATAAGGAAGATGTTTTCCTAACAAGATTGCATTCCATCTAATATCAACAAGGGTCACTGGCAACACAAATACTTTTCCTAGGAACTGCATCTAGATTTGGCCAAGGGACAAAACTAGAACACATATGTACTAGTGGCGTTACCTTAGCCTCTCCATTGTCTCAACTTGCTTCCATGTGCATCATTGATTTAAGGGAATCAAACATCCACACATTCCTACACTTGTCTAACACCACCTGCCCACAACATGCACTTTGTTCTCATGTCCCTTTTTTGCTTGATACATGAGTTCTCCTCTTACCAGGGGATTAGTCTTTCATTTTGCTTAGGGCTTGAATGATACCCATTGTTTCTTATTCATTTAGCATAAGGTCATCAAGCAAGTGGGCCTTTACCTGGTTTCTACTAAGGGGAACCCCCAATAGTTATAATTATGGATTAGGGGCCTTATTATCACAACCTATAGGCCCTTAACCCATAACCACTAAGTTCCCTATCCCATTAACCCAAAATCCATAATCCCTTGACCCCTACACTCATAACCCATTAACTCATTGATCCCTTAAACCCTAAGTCACTAACCCCATATCCCCTAACCCCTAACTTAGAATCCCTAAAACAACCTTAAAAGTCACAACAATGTAACTTTTGGAGGAAGTTTTGGACAACCCCCCCTCCATTGCCCCCCCACAAAAAATAAATTTCATTAGAATTAAACTTTTAGGGGCGATTGTTAAATGATCTCCCCCAAATGTTTAATTCTTACGAATTTTGGGGGAGGGGGGTATTTTGGTGTATTGAATGGGTCAAAGGGACATAATGGTAGCATGGATGGGTAGAAGTGAGAGGTTCAAGCATGGTTTATTGAGATCTATAATCTTAGCATTAGAGAATGAGAAGGGGTCTTATGACCTCATGACATATGGACTAGGGAGCTAAAGGGAAGGCAATGGGAGTAGTTGATAGGGGAACCCCCAATAATTTTGATAAGTGGATTAGGGGCCCCATTATCACAACCCATAAGCCCTTAACCCACAACCACTAAATTCCCTATCCCCTTAACCTGAAAGCCATAGTCCACACTCATAACTCATAATCCATTAACCCCTTGATCCCTTAAACCCTAAGCCACTAACCCCTAACTTAGAATCCATGAACCCCTTAAGCCCTAACCCCTTATCCTCTTAAACATTGACCCTTAACCCTTAACCCCTAACCCTTAAACCCCTTAACCCCTAACATCTAACCCCTTAACCCACTCACACCTAAATCCCATAACCCTTAATTAATTAACCCCTAAACCCCCGGACCCCTAAGCCCTTGGTTCTTAACCCTTAACCCTTGAATCACTTAACCAATATGCCATTAGCCTCTAGCCCCTAAACCCCCTAGACATCAACTCCCTAACCTTGAAACCCCCTATGCCCTAACCCTTCACCCTTAACCCTTAACCCTTAACTCCTAAACCCCTAAACCCTAACCATTTACCCTTTACCCTTAACCACTAACTCCTAAACCCCCTATGCCCTAACCCTTCACTCTTTACCCTTAACCCCTAACTACTAAACCTGTAAACCCCTTAACTCCTAAAACCCCTAAGCCATTCTCCCAAACCATAGGTGCTCCAACACTAATATTCTTGGTGATAGTAGGGTTGTGTCTGCTAACCCCTCTAAATACAGACTCCAAGCACTTCTATGGTCCAAGGAAAAGAGCCACAGGGTCCCCAAATCTGATCTACATTTTATGGAAAATCACATTTCCCCCAAATATCCTCCATGTATTTGTATTCAAAGGGAAATAATATGGTCTTCTAATGTTAAAAAATGCATATAATTTCATAGGAATAAAGTAAGGTTCATCTCCATGCATGACCCAAATATAATTCATGTCCACTCAAAAGAAAAAAGAAAGGATATAAGGATGCCCCCTTAGCTATCATCATCCTTTAACACATGTCCATTCTCTTACCAAATGTATGGATAACAATCCCATACAAGTCTAAAATCTTTCTCAAAGGTTCTGTCCACAACATGCTCAAAAAAACATTCAAATTCCCTTAGTTTGCTCCAAGTCTATTTGAAACTGACACAAGAAGTCCCCAACTACATGAATGGTGCAACCTTCAAGTTATTTGTATCCAGGTTCTTCCCCTTTTGACCCCCTTTTTTGTGCCTTCAATACAAAGTTGACAAAGGTCATCTTACAATTGGATCTCCCTTTTGCATCTAGTGAGAATATCGCCTCATTCTTTAGGAATGACTTGCTTCTAAACAAAATTACACTAATACTCTCAACATGTGGGGTAGAAGATACATTAAGAGGAGAAAACATAGGTCAAAATGAACCTTATTGTCAAACATAGGTCAAACATATGTAAAAAATTAAATAGTCTACACATGTAATTATTACATTGTTGGATGGTTTTGGATTAACTCCACCATTTTATTTCTCCACCTCCATGGTAGCTTTTCATTCCATTAATTTTTCATGTAATTGAAGTTGATTAGGGAACCCGTTATAGTTGTCATAAGGGGATTAGGGGCTCCCTTATCACAACCCATAAACCCTAATGCATTTAATCCCTTAGGAAAGGGGGCCCAAGGGTGTAGTTATAGGGCATTGGGACCAATTTTGGGGGTTCATAACATCAGGAGAAGTTGAATGGTATGACAAAAAAAGTAGGAGGGTTCATGTCATAGTGGCAAGTCAATTCACATTTTCTCGAGAGGTCTTGTGAAAGCAGGTAAACGTGGGGTAGCGTGTTACAATCACAGAAGATTGTCCCTAAAATAATTCACATACCATAGAAGATAAGTGCTTGAGATAGATTTGAATATTTTCCTCCACAAAAGAGATACAAATTAGTTGGAGGCCCCACTTCCTTAACTGGAAGGTCGGGTCATGTCATAGTGGCAAGTCAGTTCACATTTACCCGAGAGGGCTTGTGAAAGCGGGTAAATGTGGGGTGGCATGTTACAATCACAAAAGATTGTCCCTAAAATAATTCACATACCATAGAAGATAAGTGCCTGAGATAGATCTGAATCTTGTCCTCCACAAAAGAGATACAAACTAGTTGCCAAGTGATGAAGTATAAATGCCAATATAGAGTTGTTTGTTCATGTGAAGGGACATGTTCTTTGAGTAGGCTGACTTGTCTTCTGGAGCGCTTACTTGGTCAACTTGGAGACACAAAATCATACTTAAAAATTCAAATTTCTTTCTTTTACATGTACAAAAGGGACATGATAAAATAACTTTTTTCTTTTGACTCAAATACATTATTTTTTACTTTTTACAATATCATAAATATGAAGACCAAATCTAGTTACAATTTTGACACCACCTCGCTTCACCGTGATTACAAAAAAAATGTTCCCACCTAATCCCATACATAGAGACATGATCCCTCCAAACTCCATTACTAACAAGCGCAAGAGTAAACATCTCCCTTGTAGACATGACATACCCACAAAGATTAACAAAATTGATAAGATGGGGGACAATAGGTTTTCAATTATTCTTATATCACCATATCACTTCACTTGCATGACGTGGGTCTGCCACTCACCTAAACTTTGGATGGTCTCCCTCATGCTTGTCCATGTATCAAGCATCTAGGTTTAATGGCTATGAAAGACTTATTTACCAAGAGCCCCCTTGTGATAACTTAGATCCACAATTCACTAATTGGTCAGTCTCAAAGTTATTATTATGAAAGACATGGAAGACCTTGAATTCATCAAATTGAAAGAGAATTTGAATTATGAAAAGAAATATGTTTAGTCTATTATTCTCTTAACAAAAACCCTTTTATAAATGATAAATAAATATATGATATCTTTCACTTTCATTATTATTATTATTATTATTATTTTTCTAAAACATTTAAAAAAAGCCTTGATACAAGCCATAAACTTCTACTTAATTATTTGATGCTTTTTCCAAATTCCCATAAAAACAACATCACCAAAACCCCTTTACTTATAAGCCATTTCATGTACCTAACCCTAGTGAAAATAAACATCCCAAAAAAGAAGAAAGGTGGGGGTCTAAATTTCATCAGGAACCATAGATAACTCCCTCTTGCTGTGTATTTATAAACGATTTATGCACCTAAGATAACTGAGAATGAACACCCAAACAAACACAAAAGGTGGTGGGCCTACGTTTTGAACCATCAACCACCGCATTGTTAACGTAATGAAAGGAACCAAGAAGGAGGAGGGGGACATATGGGAGAGGTCATATGAAGGAACGAAAGGAGCAGCCGAGAAGAAGAAGAAACAAGGAGAATGAAAGGAGCAGCCGAAAAGAAGAAGAAATGAGGAGAATGAAAGTAGCCGCCGAGAAGAAGATTAAGGAGGACAAACATATTTCGTGAGCCATGGATGAATAACATGCTTGAAACAAATCATAGATTGTTGATTTGGATGTACTTGCAAACGTAGATGATTGGTTTACTCTAAAGAAAAAGAAGAGGAAGAGCCATTGTTGAATTTTGGAAATTTGAGGTTGTGGAATTGGGCGGATCACAATGTTGGTGGCTGCCTCTGCAATTTACTTCTTGAATTTTTGAGGTGACATTCTCATCAATCACCTCTATCGCGACAATGTTGGGTATGTAAGCTTTTATTTCCCCTCTCTTGATCCATTCAAAAATCTTTCTTTCTGGGTCAAACCTTAGATATAAAAACAAGGTTTTTAAGAAAATGTGGAGCCCGTCCTTAGGGCTATTACCATTTCGATCCATCATGAGGGTTTCTATTAATTTTAGTAATTGGAAAGGATAGATGCACAAAATAGTGGCAGTGCCCATGATCTCTAGTCGTAATCAGTAGAGTCATAGATCCGAGAAATTCCAATGATAATTAACAACACATGTCTATGAATTGCTTGTTGTGCGAATACTACCGAATTATATTTTGAATGGAGCAGATTTTGTTGGATGGTTCCTGAACCAACAATTTATGTTGTTGTAGGCCTAAATCCTCAAATTTATGCGAAATTTATTGAATGAAAGCCGCTAGCCTTTTCATGATAGTAGAACCGTGTAGTGCTAATCACCAGTTGAAAATGCTTATAGAAAAGAATTATATTAGACACTAAAGTAAATATTTCTGTCATTTGCAATGGGACGTGGCTTGGATAGAGAGAGTCTGATATGGATCTGGAAAGTGTATTTTACCAGCCAACGTTGTACTGTGAATGGCTAACAACTTTTACGATTTGGGCAAGTTTAGCTGTCATCTCCTAAGTTTGGTTCTTGTCGAAGGGTTTTAATTTTACTTTGTCTATATTGTTTACATTACTGCAAGAGAGATTCCAAAATTATTGTGAAAAACCTTGATCAGCAATAACTCGACACTGCTGCAACCATGGCATTCATAAAGCTTTGCCTTGCTTGTTCACACATTACTTTTGGCTGATACTGCCTTAGAATGAAACCTGATATCTTTTATACAATTCAGAGATACCGACTGTAGCAACTGATTGTCAAACAAAGAAGATGATTTGAGTCCATGATTGTTTTTTCATGTCAGCATAAAGGTCGCTACAGGGCCTCTACAGGGAGGTTTTTCATACAAGCCACTATGTGCCCAACTAGAATTTGCAGTGTGGCCAGGGTAGAGGCCATTTCTAGCTATTTCCCTTTTAGCATAGTCATAGAGGCATGAGTCTCTAACTCCCACTCATGCAAGTTGAGTAGTTGGCTTCTTGTTTAGGGTGAAATTGTCCCTTACCATGTTGGTCCATGTTCTTCTCCTTAAATATAGTCTTAAACCTTTAATCTCCTAAATCCTCAAATTTATGCGAAATTTATTGAATGGAAGTGGCTAGCCTTTTCATGATAGTAGAACCATGTAGTGCGAATCACCGTTGAAAATAAATTCTTATAGAAAATAATTATGTTAGACACTAAAGTAAATATTTCTGTCATTTGCAACGGTACGTGGCTTGGATAGAGAGAGTCTGATATGGATCTGGAAAGTGTATTTTACCAGCCAATGTTGTACTACGGATGGCTAGAAACTTTTATGAATTCACTTGCCCCCTGATAATGTTGCATTCGCTTATGTCTCTACCACATATTTCTCACAGTGGTGGGAGACCCACCCTTAAACCTTTAATCTCACAAAGGTTGCAACAAATGTTGCAACAGTGATAGTGCTTCCATAACTCTTCCCAACCCTTGATGGTTATCCCAGTTGGCCAACAAAACCCACGTAGTTAGAGCATCTATAAGGGTGGAGTGCACATTATTCCATCAATGGTGAGCCCTATGTTATTATGCCCATCAAAAAGGTAACCTTCAATGTTAGGGAGGGTGAGCAATCCTGGATAGATTAGTTAATCCGACACGCAGGAACCATGGCTGTCAAGGTATGATTCTTCTAAAGTGAGAGACAAGGATAGTGAAAATTTAGTGGGTGGATAGTCTTAAACCTTAATCTCCTAAATCCATGCGAAATTTATTGAATGGAAGCAGCTAGCCTTTTCATGATAGTAGAACCATGTAGTGTGAAAAGTGTGAATCACCGGTTGAAAATGCTTATAGAAAAAAATTATGTTAGACACTGGAGTAAATATTTCTGTCATTTGCAATAGTACGTGGCTTGGATAGAGAGAGTCTGATATGGATCTAGAAAGTGTCTTTTACCAGCCAATGTTGTACTGTGAATGGCTGTCAACTTTTACTAATGCACTTGCCTCCCCTGATAAGTTTTGGTCTTGCTAACATCATAGATGATCGACTATCTTTGTTTAGAACTATGAAGTCTACCCTGAACAATATAATATATATTATGGTAAAAGAGAAGATTATAGAGGGCTAGGCTCTTGGTTTCTACATCAACCTATGGAAGTGGGATATACACAGTTATATAGTTTTGTATGCAGTGTTGGCACAAATCAACCGCAGTGAATTCCTGACCATATATGACAAAACTACTGAATCAACTTTGCTTGGACTAAACTGTCATGCTTGCCATAAACACTTCGTTGTTAACTCAATTCACAATTAATTAATTCATTACTTTGCTTGGACTAAACTGTCATGCTTGCCATAAACACTTCGTTGTTAACTCAATTCACAATTAATTAATTCATTACTTTGCTTGGAATCTATTCTCAATCTGAAATTTGAACGTGGAAAGCATTACACGTGTTGGAATTGTCCACCTCAGAATGATTGTAGTCTCATTCATTTTTGTCTACAAACATTGTTTAGTGTGTGGGTCAATGGTGTACAATGACTATGAAAGGGTTTGTCTTAAGTTTACTTGTTCTTGATATTGATATTTATTTAGAAAGAGCTTAGAGGGAGGTAAGCTTTGCCTCAATATTAAGATAAGAAATGTAAATCTTTGAAGGAGAGATTTATATATAGTTATAAGACTTTTGAAAAATGATTTGGGAGATCGTTCATGGGAATTTTCAGGCCAAATCATCTGGAATAAAGAATCCATACAAAATTTGGACTCCATACATGTATGAACAACAAATAAATTGTTGACATCCTAACAAATATGGTCATTAATGGAGGTTTAAGACTACAGAGAATTATGATTTTGGAAGGAATCAAAATAGGAGAATGGCAGGACTAATTGAATAGTTTGTCTGGGAAAATTTCTTAAAGTTTCTTAGAAGACTTCTATAATTTCTAACTTTCTATTAGTGACGTTGAGGATTTTCAAAGGTAATATTTTTTCTTGAGTTTCAATTCATTTTAAGAACTTATTTAAAAGACTCTGTTTGATTGCCAATGTCATTGCACCCTCTTTGGAACCTCCATCTGATCTCATAATAAATAGGTCACCTAAAGATGAGGTTCTCCTCTGACTCAATCTCCTACAAATGACACAATCGACAATTCTTGTTAAACTGCAGAATGTGATGATCTGTCTCAATCTGGAGCTTGTGCAAGCAAATCTTGAATTGACGAAGAGGATTCCTTAGGCTATGCATTCAATGTATATATGTATGTGTAGGTCTGACAATAAGGCTATCCCACAACGGCATGAAGTGCTTGGAACATAATGCCATCTCAAGCCCAAGGCCATTAGGGGAAGTGGTCCAAGTGACTTGATGTACTGTTGGTGTATATTCTCTCTTATTACCTTGTTCAAGTCCTGTATGGAGGGATGGAGGTGACCAGGTTATTCAAGGAGTACCTGAAATGGAGGTGGTGGTTAATCCAAAACTGAATTGTCACTCTGGTGTGATGATTGTTAAGGGTTGTGCATGTCGCTTTGGGCTTTGCAGCGATACACCCTTTGAAAAATAAGGACTTAATTTTCAAAGGTAGGATACAAAATGATGGGCCTTTTAAAACGTCCTTATTGACTCAAATGACCTAGTAAAACCAAGCATAATAAATCCTAATGGATTTCTAAAATATTAAAAAAACTTTTGTAGTATTTACAGAAACAAGAATGAATTTAGAGAGAAAGAAATACACTTTTCTAAAATAAGTTCTTCCTTTTTATAAATATAAAAGGACTTTATACAAATTGCCTTTTAAAGGGGAAATATTTTTGTCTTTTCAATCTTTAGGAAAGGCCCTTATACTTTAAAAGAAGTATACCAAGTGATATTCTTGTTTAGATACATTAAAATTGTAATGTATAAACTAAAACATTTTTATCCTATGTTGGTGGTGACAACATCGTATATACGTCAAAGTTCTTAGTCATTCATCGTTAAACATGTCACAACATCTAGTGCGGGATCATATCTCCAAAGTTTGTCATATGTTTATATGATGACAATGCAAATAAAAAATTCAAATCTGTCGTTGCTTATTTATCAAGTCATCCCTGGAAATGGGTATGTCATTACCTCAATCTACGATGTGGATGGTGTTGGGGAAGGATGCTCATTTTATTTTAATTTTCTAAGTTTTAATTCATACTTAGACATGCATGTCTTAAT
This sequence comes from Pinus tabuliformis, assembly GCA_031772625.1. Classification (NCBI taxonomy): domain Eukaryota; kingdom Viridiplantae; phylum Streptophyta; class Pinopsida; order Pinales; family Pinaceae; genus Pinus; species Pinus tabuliformis. The sequence goes on from CM062819.1 coordinate 990,079,146, forward strand.
ATTGAAGACAAACATATGACTATTGGCAGGATCAACCAGGTATATCTAAAAAATGAATCCCTTCCAAAGGGTCGGGTCTTGGTGCACATCATGATTTTTTTTTCTCTAGCTCACTGCATTCATTAAGTCAAGTACTCTGGGTTCAAAAACACATGTTACACTGGTACTCATTATGTAGGAGTTTGACTCGATGATGATGAGTTTTTGAATGCTATTTTGATTTGTCTCATTTTAGGCACTAGGTTGTGTATGACTCATGTGTTTAAATGGCACTCAACAAGCCCTGCTATCATGGTTTCCACTAATGAGTTTATTACCTACAATGTGATAAAAATGGATTCAATAAAAAGAATCTACTGCATAAAATGGAACATTAAGTAAAACACTTTGGGTTCAAAAACACATGTTACACTGGTACTCGTTATACAAGAGTTTGACTTGCTGATGATGAGTTTTTGAATTCTATGTTGATTTGTCTCATTTTTGGCAGTAGGTTGGGTATGACTCATGTGTTTAAGTGGCACTGAACAAGCCCTGCTACCATGGTTTCCACTAATGAGTTTATTACCTGCAATTTGATAAAAAATGGTTTCAATAGAGAGAATCTAGTGCATAAAATGGAATCAGCCTGCTAAGTTTGAGATTGGCCTAGAAGCCCAAATATCTGCCAGCAACACCATAACACTAGCTTGGATAGACATGCTAGTTCTCAATTTTCTCAGAAATAGTCTGCAACTATTTGAAGCAGCCCCAAAAGACCCGGAACAACATTTTAACTTCTACATTGGCAGGGGCATCAAGAGGCCTAGTGTTATAGACGTTTTTGGGCACTGCAACCCCAAGCATAAATGTCCATAAACCAAGGGCTCATAAGTCCCTAAAGGTATTGTTCCAACCCCTAAAAGAACAAGGTCAACTGATTACAGCATCTCCCAGAAGTTCTCCATGAAAAACTACTCAGAACTGGTCAAAACTGGATCATTTCACTTGCTCCATGGCTAGGGTGCGATGCATCTCACCTTGTACACACGGGAAGTGAGTTGCATTTCAAAAATCCCTTCTATGGGGTGCGATGGACGAGAAAAGACAAGTGGCGGAGACAGTTTGCGAGGTGGATGATCATGGAATCTTCCAGAAACTTCTCCTGTGACACTTGCCTCTCAGAATCGCCCAAGGATGAGTAAGAGATCCATGAGATCTCCAAGTGGAATCAAGAACTATCATAGAGAAGAAAATAATCAAAAACCCAGAGCTAACTCGCACCTCTGCAAATATCTATATATAGATCTCTCATCCCAGAGATCCAGGGAGGTTAGAGGCTGGAACTTTGCATCTTGTAAGGAATTGTTGTTGGTTTCTTGAGGCAACATCATAATGTTGGGTGATCTAAGCTTTACATGAGGTGAAGAAGGGCTTACTTGCTGAGAGGATGATGCTGGGTCAGAACAACTGGTTGTAACTCTCTTGGCTCTTTCTTGATTATCAATAAAGCTATTCAATTTTTCCTCCATACTCTTGTGTAATTTATGTTTTGCGCATTTGTATGGTCAATTTACATCTGATCCTAGATTGTTTATGATAATAGATCCATGTTCTCATATAATGTTATGCTGCTTTGATTCTATAGGTACTCTGTGAAGCTAGGTATACAAGAAAGCAAGTAGCAAAGGACTATCATAAGAGAGAGGAATCAAGCAAGGAACCAAGCGCAAGACAGAGGTTGGTCTCCTTTATTCTTCTCGCATCTATCTTTCATAAAGGAAAACGAAAGTAGTTTTACTTTTTTTGTTTCTAAGGTAGCTACCCGCCTTAGTGGGATTAGCAGTTCTGCATAGACACTTTTCCCTATAACAATATGGCGACTCCGCTGGGGAGCGACTAGGTTGTTTGTTTATCTACATTTGTTTACTTTATAAACTTACAAACGGAGCCTGAAGTTGAGCCAGGTAGCCTTCGAACTGCATTTGCTATGCAAATGCAAAGTAGATAAATGCCGCTTCAGTCAATCTCCGGGTTTTGTTTATGAATTAAACAACTGATTTACAAACTCTCTAATTTCCCTTGTGGTGGCTCTAGTAACCTCCTTAGATCTACCCCTGTGATTGATTTACTGATTACCACTTGCTCGGCCAAAATCCTTGAACTGAACTGCAAACTGTGACCCGGAACCCAAGCAAAGTCTCGTCCCTGGTCCAGCGCACTGTCTATTCTGTGAATCTCAAATTCAGTGCACTTCCCGAGTGTAGAAGGTGCGTTGCATTTCAAATTCACTGTGTTACAAGTGCGCTGATCAGACTAGGCATTGTTCCTAAATTTTGGTTTCTGTGTTCACTCTTTTCAGATCTATTCAAGAATTTTACTGCCTGTAGTCAGTACACCTCTGTTTGAAACCCCTTTCCTTTTTGTTATTCTGCCTCCATTGTGCAAAGAACTGTAAATGTTTTTATGTATTTGTTGAGTCATTTTCAGTTCTCCTTTACGAAGAAGTAATGTAGTTGTACTATCGTTTCTTGATTTGAAAGTGTCGCAAGTGTCGTTTTCAGTCATAGAAGAGAATCTTATCATTCTTGATGGTCGATTACCCTGTTACTATTGTATTTGATCTGAATTAGTAGTTTTTCTAGTGTCGAAAGCAAGTTTTCACAAAGTGTCTTCATTGTCTTCATTTTGATTTTGAAAAGAAACTTGTTAATAATTGTCACTTTGAAAGTAATTCAGATTTGCGCATTAGCTTTCTTTTTATCATTCACATATTAAGAAGTATGAAAACAAATACATGCATGTGCATTTGCATTTAGACTGTTTGATTGGTTTGATTTAGGACAGTGCATATAATGTGTGCTCTTTGCTCCTTGTTGAAAGAATATTGTCTTTCTTTCCTTAGTAGCTAGGATTTTCATTGCAAAAAGAAGATAAAACGACTGTTTATCATCTTAGATTGCATTTTAGGAATTGTAAATCTACATCACGCGGTGAACCTGAAAGGAAAATTTCTTAAGCAAGATCAAATATAAAATAAATTTAATGAATCTAACAACGCTTTGGAACCTAACGCACAACATCTAGAAGTCTAGGCTAGAGACATATTCCGACGTCGTAAAGCCTGGTAACTGTTGTTTTCACTGTTGGTTGGGTGATTCCTCCACTTTGAGACGATAAGTGACAGTACGGACTTGTGCTCCCACGTACCGTTGAGTATATTTTGGGAGACCACAATAGGCTTAATCCTTTATCCATAGGAAGCCGTGTCTGCCGCCCTATCAATCGCAATGCACTGAACACAGCATTCGGGAAGATTGACTGCCGTACCGTAAAAAGTATTCTACAATTTTTCGATTGGTTTGGTAATCCCTCTGCCTAGATTTCCAGAGCAGTCCCTTTCGTTCCTTTTCAGACTCTTTAATGGAAAAGGTCCATCTGAGCACTTGTCACTTCAGGCTCATTAAAAATCAAAGGTGACTAGAGTCATCTTTTGTTTTTTCTCGACTCTTAAAAATTGAAAAAACAAGTTGTGTCAAAGCTTTCAAAATTCATCTAATTCGGAAACATACTTCCCCTTGATTTTTAGTTGATCAAGTAATCCGCAATCGTGGAAGAAAGTCAATTGAAACCCCGTCGTTCGCGGAGGCTTACGAGTCAACCGTCTTTGTCTCCAGAATTGAAACTATTATGGACAAAGCAAACTCGTCTAATCAATTCCAAATCTCCTGGTAAAGTTAGAACAAGTGTTCCAACAACATCAGAGACTCTGGTTACTCCAAACATTTCTGGTATCCCTGCCTTTACAGAAGAAGTTCAGCAGCCACCGAAGGACAGTAGCACTGATCCTAGTTTGAGGATAAACACTTGTGTTACTAAACTAGTTTCATCTACAACCGGTTCAGAGAGTGTTGTTCCCAAACATCTGTCACTGCAGATTCCATACCTTCTTCGGCACCAGAAATATTTTACGGACCTGACGGTCTACCTCTTCCACCTGGTCTAATTGCTATAGAAGAGATTGTGGAGGATCCTCCATCTAGTACTCCATCGCAATTTGGAGTTGGGATCACTCTGTATCCTTCTTCATCAGAAATTAGTCTACCGCCAGCGGAAGCTCCTGTAGAATCGCTAGGTAATCTTTTGGATAGACTAGAAATGTTTGAACAACCGTCGACATCTAGGACTGTGTCGTCCGACACAGCGATGGCAAAACTTCCTGCTATCACTCCAACAATGTTCGCCTGTATACCATCTGTCCCAACTAGCTCTCAATCGCTAGAAGGGGCCCACTCAGGGGCTATTTTGACAGTATGGTCCGTTCCTGTTTGTTCATCCGAAATAGTATCCGGAAACCCTTATGTTGAGTCTCAACAAATTGATCCTTCAGGATGTCAATTTGGGCAGTCCGGTACTCAAGGGAAAACCATTCCTTTAAGTACCAGATTACCATCGTATGGGGGGAAGTATACCCTTTCATTGTCTCCTCCGGGAGGACAGCCATACGGGAGTTCACAACAAAATTCAGGTTATGCTAGAATTACATCTAGCAGCTGGGTACCGATACTACCTCAACAACCAAGAGTTGTATATTCGATGCAACAATGTTTACCTATGTCAAATATACCAACTACGCCAGCTATTGTGACAGTGTCGCAAGTACAAGCGCTGCCTGTTGTATGCCAACCTCAGGTTTCTCAGGTTGTAATGCAACAGCCTCTTGACCCTGTGACTCAACCATAATCGCCGACTGGTGGAATGAAACAGTCCCAAATGGGTACAATTACCCCTCATCTTGGTCAAACAGTTAGTATCGGACAACAACACATGGCTTCACAACCATGGCTGGTGCAATACCAACAACCGCAATTCCAACAAGTATACCAAGGATCTGAGCAACAAATCTTTGTAAATAATGGGTAGCCGTATATTCAAAACGGTCAAAATCAACCATTCTACAATGGTTATGCCCACCAATCTTACCAAAGTTACCAACATCAAATGCATTATGCTGGTATGCAAAGACCAACTGCTCAGGCGATTCCATCTTATCCTGGGTATGCTTCGCCTAACCTGGATCAACAATTACCCTTCGCGGAGACTTTAGAGTTACCGGATCTAAATCGGTTAACAAACGATCCAATCACTTACGCCCCTTGGTGGCCAACGATTCCGCATAAACTTCCGTCAGATATTCCTAAATTTAATGGAAATCCGAGTGAAAATCCGTTGAATCATGTGATGACCTTTCATCTGTGGTGTTCATCAAACACCCTAGACGATGATTCGATTAGGCTTCGCCTTTTTCAGAGGACGTTAACTGGTCTGGCAGCAAAATGGTATATTGAATTGCCCAGAGCTTCGTTTGACAACTTCAGTACCCTAGCCACAACCTTTTAACCCATTTTCAGTTACCGATAAGGTACGAAACGGGAACAGAACTTCTTACCAATTTCAAACAAACAACGGCCACTCACATATCTGATCATATACATGAGTGGCGACGTCGTCGTAGAATGGTAAAAACGTATGTTCCTGATCAACTTTTAGCTGAATGGTTTATTAAGTATTTGTTACCTTCCATTACAGAAGATGTGGCAAAAGGGGGAGTCGTCACTGAAGAGCAAGTTATTGCTCGTGCGCAATATCTAGACTTGATCTATACTCAGTCTGGCACGCTCTACGATAAAATACCTGATGCTCCTAGACTGGAATTTTCTGTTCCTCCCTCTCCTAAATCAAACAATGACTCTCATGCCGACGATGGCGTGATTGGTGCGACAGACATGAAATCGACAAAGGCTACATCTAAAAAGGCCCGTAAGATTTCTAGTCAAAATGCAAAAGAAGAACTTCTTGCCTCGAAGGTAAATGCCGTGTCAACCGACAAGGGAAAACAACTGAAGCAACAAGGGGGCAAGAAGAAAAAGAATGGGAGAAAGAAGAAGAAGGATGAGTCATCTCCTGAAAAACCTTCTGCAAACCCTTCTGGGCAAAGGAAACCCCCTGCGGGGTGTCAGATATGCGATGAGGATCATCGGACAAGAGATTGTCCACATAAAGCTGAAGTTAAGAAACTCTTTAAGAGTTCAAAAACCTCAGCAGTATTGACTGATCCGTTTCCAAACCCAGGAACCAAACTGGTTGCTAATCAAAATGCTTCCCGATCCCAAGTGCTTATGTTGTCTATCTCAAAGCAGCAAAATGATGCTTTGACAAGGAATAAAGATTACGGGAATCCACAGTTGTCGAATAACAAGGCTAATGAACAACCTAGTAGTTCAACAACAACTTTGACCGAAGTTGTGCCACCCATCATTCCTGAACCAATGATAAAGTTGCCAAAGGGAGTAGTACACAAATCGACATTTAATCCTCGTGCAAAAGTAGCACAAAATTATAATATAGTAGAGGACCTGGCCCAATCATCGTCCGCTATGTCGAAACTTGAGGTACCGCAAAATTGCCTCTCCCAAAAGCAGGATCTATTATCAGTAATAGGTGGGATTGACCCAATGGATTCCAATCTTGTATCCTTTAATCACAAAGGATATGACCCTCAGTTACCAGCTCAACTAGCTTTCCTTATTCAAGTGAAAGCCGTCAACAAAACTGTTCATCGAACAATTATTGATGAGGGTGCATCTACATGTATTATGTCGATGAGTTGCTGGAAAAATTTAGGCTGACCACCCTTGTTGCAATTTTCAACGATGTTAAAAGCATTTGATGGACGATCATACACTCCATATGGGATTTTAAGTAACTTGCAAATTGAACTGGGGGGAATATAGTAGAAATTGATGTTGAAGTAATCGACGGAAACCTCGATTACAACATCCTACTGGGAAGGCCCTGGATATATGCCATGGCCGCAGTTGTGTCGACCTACTTCAGGAAGATTGCATTGCCCTTCCAAGGAGGAATTACAATCGTCGACCAACAAACATTTCTCCCCAACAGTTCACAAGTTACGGGAAGCATTACAATGATCCATGGAAGCAATCATTCGCTTCAAAATATTGGAGTAGGCCTCCTAAAAGACCCTGCCTTAATGGGTACTTTTGCCCTACCGCCTCCAAGTAATCTGGTAGAAGTGGCCACAGTGGAAACCTGCAATATGAAATCTTCTATATCTAATGGATTCGGAAGATTCCTAAACATTTTGTCAGCATGGATCATCGCCATTTTAGAAATATTGTAGCAATCAATTTTCTTGGCCTGGGGGGCAAACCCAAATCAATGCTCATCAAGTGTTTGCATAGATAGGTCTAAGGAATATGGTACCTCTTCAGATCCTTGGTCGCATGTACAATCTATAGACAAAGGAATCATTCAGTCAATGATGTTAGGAGAGGCACCATGGGAAGATTTCCACCATCGTTCCCATCTCCCGATTACAACGAAGATCATTCCAATGACCTTAATCATCCTTCAGTTTTTGATTTTCTATCAAATACTGTAAATACGATGGATTCTGAGGATAGTTCTTTTCCAGTTTCAACCTCATTAAAAAATGAAACAACTCCCTTTCCAAATCGAGTCTTTGACTACGATCTCGTAAAATCCAAGTCGAGACTTTCAAAGATCTCGGAGGAAAACCTTCATTCCAACCACCGAGTTGAATGCAATGAAGCTTGGGGGGCATGCACCTCGATTTGCGTTATTATGCTAGGGGCATGCAAACTTATCATGAGCAGTGTTACTGCAGGGTTCAAGCTCGTTAAAAAATAAACCCGCCACGAGCAGTTTTTATGTGGAGTTCAAGCTCGTTAAAAATTAAACATAAGTAACGAGCAATGTTATCACAGGGTTCAAGCTCGTTAAAAAATAAAACCTGCATCGAGCAGTTTTAACGCGGACTTCATGCTCGTTAAAAAATAAACATAAGAAATGAGCAAATGTTTCCCCCAGCGTTTAAGCTCAATAAAAAATGAACCAATTTCCAGTAAATGACTATCGTGAATGTAGTAATTCGGCCTTTGAAGCCTTGGTCGTGTTCTCATCATCACCTCCACTCTGTATTGGCCGATCATTCACCTCCATTTTATTGTTTACCCCTTTTGAGGAACAACTACGAAGAGTGATCCTGTTAGCCATCCTTGTAACACTGTCGTGATTGGGAAATTCCAAACCTTACCTGGAATCAGCTGCTACCCAAATTTATCACTTGTTCCTCAAAGACGAGTCTCCTTTAAGCTCTTTTCAACTGACTCATAAAATATGAAAATATTGCCGAGCCATTGGCCTCTCCAGCTCGTTAAAGTGACCGGAAGTGCTATCCCTCCTTTAGATTTTAATCTTTTTGGACTGGAGGGATTATTACACAAAAACATCGAGCGCTTGTTTTGTTCGGCTCGTTAAAAGTACTGAAAATTCATCCCTTCTGTATTGTTTTATACTTTTTCAGACTTAAGGGATTAGATGACGAAAAAGGTTTTTTGGAGTTTCCTTTACATCCCTTTTCAAACTCTCTAAAATTGAAAAGGACCGAGTTATCTTTGTCGTTAAACTCGTTAAAACCTAATAGCGACAAACTTGTCCATAACAGACAAGAAGGAGTTTCACTATCGCTAGGCTCGTTAAAACATAGCAATGGGTTTGCCCGAAGGGAAAATTATAGAACAAGCATATGTTATCCTCCTCAAGCTTGAATAAAATAAAGAGGTACTGGTCAGGAATGACTGGGGAAAAATTGGGAAGAAAACTTGAAGAAACTTTGTTGGTAGCAAGTCGCTCTTGAACATGACACTTTCACTCCGCATCCAAGTCAAGTTGGGTTGTTTCATTCACCGGTCACATCACCATGGTCACATCACACCATCCACATTTGGGGTTAATGCTACCAATCCATCATGTCAGTGTCGCCGATATGTTCAAGAGAAGTCACTCAGAGAATTCACTTGTGTCTCACCCGCTGCAATACATTTACGCTCCATTTTTTCATGACCGCCACCATGAACCTTATATCACCATATCGTTTTCACCTCCATTAAAATCATTTGCTCCGTTCCATGTCATTGATGTGGGATTCATTAAGGCCCTCCTATGACGGATCGCTTCTTGTCGACATCAGCTCATTATCCAAGAAGTCGATCTAGGAACACCCATTTTAGTACTTTGAAGCTTGCATGCCTCAATGGCAAGTTTCTCACTTTCGGCGACAGGTTTACATCAATGGCCTTCGACCGAAAGATTTTGCGTGGTGTTCGATGCCAAGTCCCTTATTCACACCACGTGAATTGTACTGCAGTACCTTGAGGATCATTATCATTATCGGTGATTCCTCTCGCACCTGTTAACAGCTTACATCATTGGCTGGTAATCAGGCGATGTCTTTCCATGTTCGACTCCAGAACATCTCTCACATGGATCGACCTGTACTTTGAGTGAAGATCGAACGAGATTGAATACCCCAGATCTAGTTTCATCCATCCGGGCTGCGATATATATTCAGGAAAATAAAGACATCAAATGTACATCATTGCTGCACAGATAATCATCCAATCTAAGGGATGATGGCTCTACCAGAATCATCAGTCTACACTCAGACGATTGTCTGTCCTATGTACATGAAAATGAATTTATAAAGTTGAGCATGGGAATGCCCGCCTCAGCTAGATCATGAAAATATTATGAAGATATTGTATTGTATTGTATCTTATTACAGGTCTCCTTCTAGCTTGAAAGAACTTCGGATCCTCATGATAAAGCATTTCACCCGACATCAAAAAAGATTAATGACCTCATGCTTTAGGGGGCAACTGTTATAGACATTTTTGGGCACTGCAACCCCAAGCATAAATGTCCATAAACCAAGGGATCCTAAGTCCCTAAAGGTGTTGTTCCAACCCCTAAAAGAACATGGTCAACTGATTACAGCATCTCCTAGAAGTTCTCCATGAAAAACTACTCAGAACTGGTCAAAACTGGATCATTTCACTTGCTCCATGGCCAGGGTGTGATGCATCTCACCTTGTACACACGGGAAGTGCGTTGCATTTCAAAACTCCCTTCTATGGAGTGCGATGGACGAGAAAAGACAAGTGGCGGAGACAGTTTGCGAGGTGGATGATCATGGAATCTTCCAGAAACTTCTCCTGTGACACTTGCCTCTCAGAATCGCCCAAGGATGAGTAAGAGATCCATGAGATCTCCAAGTGGAATCAAGAACTATCATAGAGAAGAAAATAATCAAAAACCCAGAGCTAACTCGCACCTCTGCAAATATCTATATATAGATCTCTCATCCCAGAGATCCAGGGAGGTTAGAGGCTGGAACTTTGCATCTTGTAAGGAATTGCTGTTGGTTTCTTGAGGCAACATCATAATGTTGGGTGATCTAAGCTTTACATGAGGTGAAGAAGGGCTTACTTGCTGAGAGGATGATGCTGGGTCAGAACAACTGGTTGTAACTCTCTTGGCTCTTTCTTGATTATCAATAAAGCTATTCAATTTTTCCTCCATACTCTTGTGTAATTTATGTTTTGCGCATTTGTATGGTCAATTTACATCTGATCCTAGATTGTTTATGATAATAGATCCATGTTCTCGTATAGTGTTATGTTGCTTTGATTCTACAGTTACTCTGTGAAGCTGGGTATACAAGAAAGCAAGTAGCAAAGGACTATCAGAAGAGAGAGGAATCGAGCAAGGAACCAAGCACAAGATAGAGGTTGGTCTCCTTTATTCTTCTCTCATCTATATTTCATAAAGGAAAACGAAAGTAGTTTTACTTTGTTTGTTTCTAAGGTAGCTACCCACCTTAGTGGGATTAGGAGTTCTGCATAGACACTTTTCCCTTTAACACCTATATATACCCTTCAATATTGAAAATTCACTTTTGAGTCGCGGAGCACTGGAATCAACTCAAAGAAGCCCACAAAACATATGTACATCTTGCAGTATATATGCATGGCCTGAATTTCCCAACTTTGGTCCTTAAAAATATCAATTGAGCCTCCAAATGCATATTTGGCTTTTAGAATCTGCATGTTAGCCTCTAAGAATGGGATAATAGCTTGCAACTATAAATCTGGCACTTAAAATATGGAGGTTGGTCTTTAAGAATGTGAAACCAGAATGTAATTATGATGCTGGACTGCTAAAACAAAAAAGGTATCATGTGCCATCAGTTATGTCGAGGGCAGACTGCACCTGCACTTCTATGCTGACAAATCCTGAGGTTGTCCTGCACTTGATGTTTATGTCTGCACAAGACAGGCTATACATGCTATTCCAGCCTGTAAAAGTTTGACACTAACATTCAAATATCAATTCGAGTCTATGAAATTGCAAAACTACAGTGTGCAAATATTGCAGTTAATGAGGCCATCCTTCTTTGATAAAACGACTCTTAAAGCAATGAAACTACCATTCTTTCTCTTCTGCAGTTAAATACCCACATCAATGCCCCTTGGTTCTATAATATTACACTACCGTCAACTTTGTCCCTCTGAGTTTATAGTGGTTGATTTTGTGAGAAACCTGTGCTTAGCTTTAGCCTTTAGGTGCCTTACCTTTGCCTTTCTAAAGATAAATACCTTTGCTATTAACCATCATGCCTAATTTATTTATCTTTAGGGTCTGTTTTATGGTTATCTTCATTTTGTCCACATGTATCCTTCTTTCCGCAGTGGAAAAAAAACACAGTTCCTTCTAAAATCAAAATAAAATGATATTTAATAAACATAAAAAAATAAAACTGCAAGTAAATCATTAAACTACATGATTTCTGATATTTTCCGAACTTACAAACCATCTACTTAAGACACAAAACAAGTTTGAACTACCAAAGAAAACTACATTATCCGATGTCAAATTCATGATACAACGAAGTGGGTGAACGTTGCAGTCTTCACTATGACAAGGCATTGATCATTGTAATGAAGGTCAAGTTCCACAAACTCTAGCTGAAGAAAACTAACTACATTATCCGATGTCAAATTCATGATTCAACGAAGTGGGTGAACGTTGCACTCTTCACTAGGACAAGGCACTGATCATTGTAATGAAGGTCAAGCTCCACAAAATCTAGCACCATTCATCCTTCAAATTAGCAGTCCCCTAAAATTACCATCTAAAAAAACAATCCCTTCAACATATCATCCAAATATCTGTTTTTTCACCAAATAATTCAATTGTATGATCTTTTTCCAAATTTTAAATTATTTGGCCCAATTCAGCCAAACTTCGTAATTATGGCAAATACTCACATAAAGATAGAAGAATGAAAGTTGTATCAAAAGAAGATTGTCAAATTGTGCATGACGTGATGTACACTCTACATTCCATTAGCTATATATAAGAGTCTAGAGCTGCAATAGGTGGAGGTAAGTCAAGAGTTCAGTGGAGTAGGTGGATTGTTAGATTTGTGATCTTTGACCAAGCCACCTTTACAATGATGTACATAAAATATTAAGTACAAGATTACAAACAATACATTTTTTGGACTTATTCTTTGTTCATTTGGGGAAAATACTGCAAAGGACTCCATGGCAGGTCATGTGTTTACAGGTGCTACATGTGGAGGTTTTGTGTAGCATAATTTTGCACCTTTGGTGGAGATATTGTGACGAGTTGCTTTTGCAGTTTGCAAAAATGATGGCATCAGTAAAGAGCTCCACGAAGAGTGTTTTTATTTGTGTCATTTGAAGCCATACATTTTCACAGTTTGATTGAGGATCACATAAGGGTTTCAAATATGTTTTGGCAACTTGTATGTAGAAGGGGAGTTTAGGCTGGTTTCATAGCCTACTTGATATTGGCAACATTTTTGTGGAAGGCCTCGTTGCTACTATGCATCTACTACATTGTGGTTGTTTACTTTTTCTTGTTCTGTCAAAGGTTGGTTGTTCTTGTACACAACCACTGTTCTGGGATTGTGATGACATTTTCAATGGGCTAAAGAGGATAACACCCTGCCATTGGGCTTACAGATCTCTATTGCAATGGAGCACTGGTACACAATTAGCTTAAATATGGCCTCAGGGTGTATTTTTCCCCGCACATTTCATTGGCATTTTATGGTAGGTCAATTTATGTTTCTTCAAACAAGTACATATTTCTTCCTTGCAAGTTGCCTGAGAGACTGCAAGGGTTTGTACCTATATATTTATTCTCTCTTTCTCATCATTTCTTCAGAAAGGGGGTTTGACAGTGTTTTCATGATTCTGATCAATTGTGTGCTTCAAAGGGATCTGTTTCGGATAGGATCTTGTTTAAAGTTGGGGGCCCTGCAAGCCCTTGCTTAAAGTTGTTTAAGATACAAAGAGCATATTACAGAAAGGGATGTCAATATATTTCAAAAAAAATATGAACCAGAAATTAGACAAAACTATTATCACTATAGTTGTTATGTGTTTTTGAGAAGCAAGAGAGCCCCATAGGTCGGATTTGGTAACTGAGTGATCATAATAATGTCTCATTTCCAGAATGAAAATAATTAGGAATAATTTCCAACAGAAAATTGATAGGAAACTTGATATAGATAGGAAAGATTTCTTTTTTGATTGGCATCATCTTAAGTCCAGACACACTTCTACTCTAATACCTTGTGGTGCCACTTTTTTTTTCTATTTCAAATATGAGTGTTAGTAAGAAGTTAGAACCTTTGTGCACATGATTATTTTGTTTCTTAGCGTTGAGAACACTGACTTGACAAGGATGAAACTGCACCTAAAGAAAAAGGACTACCAACAAGTTGCAACTATAACAACAACAATATTTAAAAGGTTTACATTTTCTAGCAAAAGTATGTACTACTTAACATTCACATTGTTAGGATGAGGTTAGGATTAAATATATAGATGGTAATTTTTCCATTAGTGACTTGTTAGCGTGAGTAGTTATTGTCAACTCTGGGGGAGAGATCTCACATCTGGCTTATGACCACTTGAGCTAACCGATGAGATTATTCAAGGTTTTCTTCTTGTGTGGGATATCTCTACTTTATTTGGGATTGCCTTGTCTTGGTTTTACCTCTTTTAATTTTTCATTTTACTTTCATTTTTTTGTGGGTCTAGTACCATTATCCTCTCATGTACTATTGGCTTGTGAAAAATATTTGATCTCCAAATTTTATTTTATTTTAAATTTAATCTTTTCATTGGTTTTTGTAATGGACTATAAAACTATTTCATTCTCTTCAGAACCTTAAAACTTTGGTTCTAGGATTCTATTTCCTTTAACAAGAGACTCCAACAACGATGTAGAAAACATTAATGTTTCCTCAATTTTGCAGTGGTTGCATTGGCTGTAGTCACCTCAAGGAGGGACAAAGGATTCTCAAAAGGCCTTTTCAGAATTTACTAGGGGGGGTGAAAGTGGGCATGATTTTGATCCCTTTATGGTGGCCTTGAATGAGGCAAGGAATTAGGATTAGCCTGTTAAGACCTAAATTTTGAAAAATTTATATAATGTTTTAGTTTGATGAGATGTATAGTGTTGAATTATTCAATACCAGTTTTTATGCATTTCCTTTGTTTTCCCCATATCATATCGAATTTGGTAACTATGGTATTTGCATCACTGGTTACCCCTGTTCATATTAGTTACTCATAGCCTAACAATTTGGGTTTTTTGGAATCCAATAGATTTGGCCACCTCAAAGTTTTCCCTACTAAGAATTCTTCCCAAACTCTCATTTACAATAAGAGGGAACTTGGGAAGCTCTCTTCACTTATAATTTCCAGCTTAGGAAAAAGATCACATAGTTGATGCTAGATAATGGTAACCAAAAGAACTTGTATAGCTTGTGATTTTATCACTAGGTTGTTGTGTTAGCACGACCTACTAGTGGGATCATAAGGTAGTGTATGATTCCTTCTAGGAGACCTATTGATTGCCCTAAGATTGTAAATCTCACAAACTTATGTCATTGTCTCTCAATTCCTTGCGACATGGAGGGATGGACCTCAACTTAATCAATCTCCATAAGTTTAGGACTCTTATTTTGATTTAATGTTCACACCCTTCCCAACTTATGATAACCTACTCCATGGATTTCACACTTCAATAGGGAGTTACACTTTTAAGCATCTAGTCAAAACTCTGATTACTCATTTTCCATTAGGAATTGCTTCACTCAACTCAATGATGAAGAAATTTGAGTTACCCCTCTCTAAGAACAAACTTGTTTGTGAATCCCTGCAACTGAAGGATATGGTTGTCAACTCTTTTTTACACATGGTTCAACAACCCATAGTTAGCTTGATTCTCCAATGAGGACATTCACATTATTACTTTGTAGAGGAACATGTTTTGCGTTTGTGGCATGCACTTTCACTTTAGAGTATGCTCTTTTTGACCTTGTCCCAACATCCACATAGGTCAATCAATCTGACACACACTGCTCCAAATATAAAATATATGAAAACTACAAAAATGCCTAAATATCAAAATTAGAGGAGACATAACAAGATGAACATCAAAATTTTATGTACAATTTATTTTGTGGATTGTTGGGAATTGAATGCACTTGAAATGTGTTAGAAAGTTGTTTCATTCCTTTGGAAGCTTTCTGTCCACAAATTAATCTATAAACTCCTTGATATGATGCCACTAGTGAGATGATGGTGAAAAATGAATCAAATGAATGTTTGTGTGACTTAAATAAGTGAGAATCAAGGTTTGGGAGGACTTCACCACCTTTTTTGATATAGGAATAAAAAGAGAATTAAAATAATTTTTTTATTAGCTATTTTTATATGCTTGTAGGTGTCATTTGGAAGAGGGAGAGTTTAGAATTACTCACGGTATTGTGGTAATCCTAGGACTTCTTATTACTTGGGAACGCCACTCTTAAGTACTAGGGGTGTCTTCCTTTTTGGAAGAGGGAGAGTTTAGAATTACTCACGGTATTGTGGTAATCCTAGGACTTCTTATTACTTGGGAACGCCACTCTTAAGTACTAGGGGTGTCTTACTTTAATAAAGGATATCGCCACTTATGTTGCTTGTCATCCATTGTGTACCAAGGATGATAGGGAAATCCCCAAAGATACTAACATGCTTGGAGGATGGGGGACAGAGAATTGGTTTCTTTTCTAACATTCTACCTGCATTTACCCAACCCTTCACCTATTTCCACCTACCACAATTTTGTACACATACAACTAATGGAATGTAGAGTGTGCAACAAGCAATCTTTTTTTCGTAATTGCATTCTTTTGTGAATATTTGCATTGTTGGGTACCTATTTAGGTTCCAAGTTAGGTGCCTCTCTCAACCCTTCACTAGAAAGCTCCTTGATTTGCTTGACGACCTGCATGCATTCCTCTACATGCTGTCAAACCCTATTTTGGTTTTGGGTAGGAACTTCCTAGGGTGAAAGGGAGTTGAGAATCTCTCCCCTGCCCTCTTGTTGCATCCCTTAATATAATTTTTAATTATATTTTATGTCTACAACAGTTTAATTTCAAAGTCATTCCTTTCCTATTTAATTTTTTTTGGAAACTATGTTTGTATTCTTATGTCTAAGTTGAAAATTCTTTCCATGGGATAGCTCTAGTGTTTGAGTGCTTTGAGCTTCATGTAGGAGTTCTCAGGGTTCTTTCCCAGGGTTGGCTGCCCCTTTTGTGTGCCTCTCTTGACATCCCTAGTGGGTTAGTCTGGGTTTACATTCGATACCATCTGCAAATTGTAGGGAAGTGTCCGGGTTTTCCCCACCTAGTTTTCCCTAGAAAAGAAGTTGAAATTTTTCTCCACATTGTGAACTTTATGTCGTTAAATATTTATGAAAAAAGAATATATTTGTTAAAATGCAAATATTAGATGCATAGATACATATTTCTTTGTTGCCTAGTTTTTAGATGGTGCTTCTTTTGAAACTGTTCATGTGTGCAAAATCCTGGGGGGTTTGCTTTGAGGTTTTCTTTATGGAAATGTTGAAAACTCTCTCTGAATTGTGAATTTTATGCCTTCAAATATTTGTGTAAAAGGCATATATTCATAAAAGTGTGCATATGACACAGATAGACATATTTATTTGGTGCCAAATTCTTTGAAGGTGCTTGTTTTGAAGTTGTCCATGTGTGTGTGTTGATTTCTCTAACCCCAACTTTTGGCTAATCATTGACTCGACAGATTCCTTTTTGATTAAATAATTATTGCTGCAGATCTACTGAATAAAAAACATTGCTTGGATTTTAACACAAATAATCACATCAATCTCATACACATGCACACATAGATATCTGCCTTTCAAATCTGTTGTTTTATCGATTAATCTTCAGCATACAAGGTCTCCCTTACTGGTATAATGGTCCATTGAGGAAAATACAAATACAACAAAACTTTGGGAAATTCCAGGTGATCAAACCCTCCAAAATTCATCATTTGATCTTGCTGGCTAATATGGATCCTTCTCCCTTGCTATACCTTGCACTCCCCCTTGGACTCCGTACACTTGGATGAATGTCCTCCAGCCAATCATTGAGATCCTCACTACCTCATTGTCTTGTGCTCACTAATGTGTCTTCTCTTTTAGCCTAGTTTTTCTTTTATAAGTTTGATTTATTAATTGAATCCAAAACTCTAATCTCCAAGGTGATTCATTTTTTAGATTAGATCTCAAAATCACTTGAGATCAATGGTTGAGATTCATTTAATTCATTAATTCAAATAGCCTCTACATTTCATTAGGTTAACTCACTTTTTCTTATAAAAGACAATTACTTTAATAATTGTATTAATTAAAGTAATTTTCATGGTTAAGAGTTTTTTGGACTATTGCCACATGTTTACACACTTAGACCTATGTGGAAGTACCTATCTAATGTCTTGGGATACATGTTGTAGATTATAGTTTTCCTACGAGGGTGTAGCAGTGATGAAAGAAGTGCACCGATTTTAGGCATCTTGTGGTTTTTATATGCAAGCATGCTTGTTTAGTGTTTCCCAAACTTAGACAGAGCCATATTTAGTATGCTTTTATAGTTTGACTTAGATGCTCACTTTTCTTAATCTAGGTGCTTTTCTTAGTTTTGTTTTATGCATGGATTTATCTTTAAGAAAAGTGCACAGTAGAGAAGGGTTCTATATTTTGTGCAGGGGACACACTTCTAGGTAGGAGGTATTCTATTCTAGGAAGCTTTTGCCATGCAAGTTAGGTGCTTTATCCGAGAATCCCAAGAGTGGCGCTATTGTAGCAATAAGAAATTCATTTATTTTGAGTTCTTCATTAGTACATTGATAGCATATTGTTTATTCCATGCAATACCTCAACAGTGTATGATCAAATTACAGTTAAGCTTGTCATTAAATTTTGACTTACCCTCTTTTAGAGGGAAACTAGAGCATGTTTCAAGCTTGCACTATTGTATCATGCAAATTTTACCTGGCACGAGTTTTGTGGATCTAAGAAGTCAGATACCTGTTGGAATTCAAGATGCAATAATACTACAAAGTGGGAAAGAGGTTTCGCAGTTAACCTGCCTTTCACATTATGGTTGGAGTCGGTTTTTTGGCAAGATGTTGGATACTCCGACTTCCTTTTTATGGCTGAGTGCAAGATTGAATCCTTCAACATATTCCTCGCTCAATTGTCATTAAGCGATGGGTTTTCTCATAAGTGCTTCACGTCTATAAACTTTACCAGAGCTGTTATAGAGTCTTTGGATGTGGTTATCTTTTCAAAGCACACACATACAAGAAGCCAAGAAATAATATGCCCGATTAATTTCAAGTTATCTTCTTGTGAATAGGGTGTTCCCTTCCATAAACCCAACGACTCGCTCTGCTTCTTTATAATGAAATTTTTTTAGGATTTTTCATGAATTGTGAGACAATTCCAACCCCATAACTATTAGTTTCTTATTTAAAGTTATACCCACTAGATTAGAACTCGCACAAGGATAATTCCATTCTCGTTTCAAAAGAACCTGCAATCGAATTATACCATGCTATTTAATATTTTATGTATTTCTTCGCATACTTGGCCTGTGACATAAAGACACAACATGCTACCTTGCATTTTCTATACTAACACTCCTAAACAATAATAAAGTATGCCCAAATCTGTCATTTCAAATTATCTATGCAGCGCACCTTTTGGTTTTTCAATTATCGAAGTTGTTACCTATATTGATGAGATCATCTACAACTGAGGCCACAATGACAATATCTATTAGAGTTTTATCTATGTTGCATGAAATGTGTTTTTTCTTCAGTAGCACTACAATACATTGCAGTTTCCATTCAACGGAGAAGTGTACCCAGTAGCAGCCTTAGTCTCTATGCAAATGGGTTGAATTCACAGTAGAATTTATCTTTTATTTTGAAGGTGTTTCTCCTTCAATAGTACTTCATCTCAGCAAATCCTTTCAATATACACCTTCAACAGATGCATACAACCTTGGGCACATGCTACAGATTCCAATTTTGTTATGAGGGTATCGAAACGATGAAATAAGCACATCGATTTTAGGCATATTATGGTTGTTGTATGCAAGCATGCTTGTCTAGTGTTTCCCAAACTTATATAGAGCCATATTTAGTATACCTTTATAGTTTGACTTAGATGCTCACTTTTCTTAATTTAGGTGTTTTTCTTAGTACTATTTTATGCACAGATTTATCTTTAAGAAAAGTGCACAGTAGAGAAGGGTTCTATATTTTTATTTGGGGACACTCTTCTAGGTAAGAGGTACTCTATTCTAGGGAGCTTCTATCATGCATGTTAGGTGCTTTATCCTAGACAGAATTCCAAGTCCCTAAATTTTCCAAAAACCCACCTGAGCTTAGCTATCTAGCCTAAAATCCTTTACATTCCAGTCATCTTTTAGCTATGATTTTATAGAGAGAGCCCTCTCTGGTTTGGTACGGCTAGCTACCAAACTAAAAACTTGGTATGTGGTTACCTTCGTCGATCTCCTCATCAGCCTGGGACATTGTGGAGGATAACAGAGGGCATGACAACTAGGGAGTTCCAAGGTGTTCTATTGAATGTAAGGTTCCCAAGTCATGGAAAAATGTAATGCTAGTGGTGAGGTCATGGCTTCCTAGGTGTGTTAGGGAATGTTAGGGCATGCTAACATGTGCTAGATAGTACTAAGACATGTCAAACAAGCTCATATGTTCCAAGTGCTAAGGCATGCCAAGATGTACAAGGGTTCCAAGCCCCTCCCTCCTCGTCTTCCATATGCTATCCACTTATGACATTTCCTTTGCAATATTGGGTGCATTTGGTAGTTATAGGTCATTTATAGGTTATAAATGTCTTCAGAGTTTCACTTATAATTGAGTATTCAATTGAACATATTGATTCTCTTATACATAACTATTTTTCCCTCCACCCACTTTTCATAACTTCAATAACCATTAGGTAGGGATCTGCAACTTCGATGTTGCTTTGCTTGTTTAGTAAAATATTGTCGAGACTTTACTTTATTGAAACTTGTAGAATATACAATTTATGAAGTTTCAAGGTCTAATTTTTAAAAGTATAATTCTTTAAAGGGTGTTAGCTCAATGGAAGAGTGCCTTGTTTACAAGAAGGAGGTTGGTGGTTCAATTCCATCGTGCCTTGACCTCCATATGGAATGGTGACCATCAATTTTTGGTGACAGAGACTCTTTTGACCATCACCAATGAGCTTTGGTGACATTTTTCGACCCTCACCAAAAATATGAAATGGTGATGGTAACGATTGCCACCATATACACACATCAATAGTAACGACCCTCAAAGGCCCGTAACCATAAATCGTTGTTGTTGATATGAAATGGTGACAATCGTTGTCCATCATTATAGTCATTATTCATGATGGACCTTGAATGTTACCACAACACCTATACTTCTGGCAATGCAGGTTTTGGTGATGGTCAACGAACGTCACCATATATATGCACCAATAGTGACAGCCATTAAAGATCCATCACAATAAATCATTGTTGTTCATATGAAATGGTGACAGTCACTATCCGTCATTATAATCAATATTCGTGATGGACCTTGAATGTCACCATAACACGTATACTTTTGGTGACGTTCAATTTTTGGTGACCGAGGCTATGGTCCGTCACCATTTCTCATATGAAATGGTGACGGTTGCTATCCGTCATTATAAATCATTATTGGTGACGAACTTTGAATGTCACTACAACAACTATACTTTTGGCGACGCCACCTTTGGTGATGTTCAATTTTTGGTGACGGAGGCTATGGTCCATCACTATTGTTCATATGAAATGGTGGCAGTCACTATCTGCCATTATAAATCATTATTGGTGACGAACTTTGTATGTCACTACAACACCTATACTTTTGGCGACGCCACCTTTGGTGACGTTGAATTTTTGGTGATGAATGCTTTTTTTACTGTCACCAATGAGCTTATGATGACATTTTTCGCCCCTCACCAATGTCCTTTTTTCTTGTAGTGTTAATTGGTTTGTCCTATTAATAATGCCACACTCACAAACATACACCATCAGGTGGCTCCACTAAGGGTGAGATCTCTACGTTAGCCAAAAATTTCGCTTGCCATATAGAATCAAGCCTTTCATGAATGAGGTATTATGTGATATTTCTCCCCTTGAATCTTTTTATGCTCTATTAAGCCAACCATATTTGTGGAAGAAACATGTTATGTATGAGTCTAGACCTCGTAGTGTTATTATTACTTTGGGTAGACAACTATATAGAATACCAGAGATAGCCTTACATACTTCCATTTCTTTGATCTCTATTAAGAAATGTTGTAAGATCATCTCTTGGACTGGAAATTTATCATCTGCTTGATTTCCTCTCAAAGAAATGGGAATATTGTGGCCACATCTATGGCCTCCACAAAGGGCTCCATTAGAGAAATTTTGAGGTAGAAAATGGGCCTCAAAATTAAAAAATTACAAAAAAAATCAACTTTATAAGAACAAATAGGATTCAAGATGATGATGTCAACCATGGGGGATGATTCACCATTTTTGAAGTAAAAAAGTAAAAATATTAAAAGTAAAAACTAATTTTTCAAATCGTATTTTCAACTTATCTCCCTACGATTTTATTCAAATTTCGAGAGGGAGCACTCTTTGGATGCATAATTTGATTCCTCATCCAAGAATTACCCATGTTGCATACTTTTGATGGAACTTTCTACACGAACAATGAGAAATACATGAAAACCATGACGCAATCACATTTTTTTTTATGTATTTCTCATTTTTCGTGTAGAAGGGTCCATCAAAAATATGCAACATTGGTACTCCTTGGATGAGGAAATGAATTTTGCATCCAACGAGTGCTTCCACTCAAAATTTGAGTAAAACCATAGGGAGATAAGTTGAAAAAGTAGTTTTTTTCTTTTTTCCCTCTAAAATTTGATGATGTAACCTAATATTATTTCATTATTTCCACTATTGTTTTATAATATTCCTTAGGAGACCCATTTTAGACCTAAACATTTCTCTAATTCTCCAAGCAACAATGACAAGTGAATAATATCATGGAAGAGGTTAAAGGCATATTCTCCTCACCCACAAGGGTCCCTCTGCAGTATCAAGTCAAGCATTTAATTGAATTGATCCCCAATGCACCACTACCCAATGGGAAAATATACCGTCAATCTAGACTCCTAGAGATTGAGGAAATAATGCTATAGATTTAATAACGACTCCAAAAAAGGAACATTTGATCGACCTCCTCACCTTGTGGAAGCCCAATTATACTTGTGCAAAAGAAAGATGGGACCTGGTGACTCTACATTAATTATCGGGCCTTAAACAAAATCATAGTCAGGAATCGATACCCGATTCTTCGGATTGATGTCCTTCTCGAATAGCTCAAGGGTTTCAAGTATTTCAATAAGATTTATTTGAATTTCAACTACCACCAAGTCCCAATAGAAAAAAAATGATGAGTGTAAAACTATTTTCAAGTCCAAGGAGGGTATTTTTGAATGGTTGGTCATGCCTTTTGGTCTGACAAATGACCCACCAACTTTCATAAGGATGACAGATGATATATTGTGGCATTTCATTAACTCATTCATGGTTGTATATCTGGATGATATACTCATCTTCAGTAAGAGTTTGGAAGAACACTTGTAGCATATTTAATAAGTCCTCCACCATACTATATGGCAACAAAAGTTATGTGCTAACTTGGAAAAATTCTCTTTCGACATGGAAAAGGTCCAATACCTGGGCTGCATTATTTATGAGCAAGGAATTCATGTGGATCCATCTGTATTAGGTTTTCAAAGAAGACCAACTTCTGCACCAAGGCAAGTGGCTCACTAGGGACCAAGTTCAACAAGGGTTTCCCCATATAATTGAAACACTTAACACAATGAAGGCCATTGCTTACCAAGGGGTGAGGACTAACTTGGGTGGATATTGGTGGTACCTATTCCACCTGGATCACAACACAATTTCCTATTTTGACAGTTTTATATTTTTAGCACATTTTAGGACGTGAAATTTTGAAGTCATTTTCTTTTTATGGTTTATCAACAGTAGTCATGACTTCTAGGATTACCTCACTTGAAGGTAGCTTAGTATCCAAAAAATAACATGAAATAGAAGGGTTGACATCCCAAAGGGTGAAGTGAGATGAGGGCTCTTGAACTGCATACGAATCTTCAATTGGTGGCTAAGCATATGTATATGCATTGGGCTTTGAATCTGCTCACTTCAAATCTTTATTTATATCCAGATCTGCTACTTGATCTAAATATTTTGGTGGTGAAGAAACTACTACTATTGGAGCATATATTCCCCATAACTCATAGGATCTCTTGTTTTTGAGGCCCTAAATGGTTTTTTTGGAAACAAGTTGATGTCAGTCAGAGATTGCCTTCAATAGTAGAAAATTGTACTCCTCATATAGGAGTTTCCAATAGGTTATCGTGCATGCAAAATGGAGATCATATGCAAAATTTATGACCTCAGGAATTTGATGTTCCAACTTACCCCATCAGGGACTATAAGCCTTTGGCACTTCATCTCCTACAGTTAATTTTTTGGATGTTTAGGGTTTTCTTATTGCTTCTTCATGATAAAAAAATCCTTAGAGCCTCATTTTAATACAATTTAAGAAAGTGTGTATCCATCACATCTCTTCTCTAAGATAAGCTACCACCATTCGAGCTAGTTTTCTTTTATTCTACTTGTATAAAGTTTTCAACATTTTCCATTATTTTATTGAATTCAAGTTTCACTATCTATATATATATATATATATATATAGTTAGCAATTTTTATTTCATTTTGTTCCCTTCATAAACTTAAATCATCCATATTTCCTAGAATGCCCATGTTTTTTTGGTTACAGACGTGCTAGAAGCAATCATGAATATGTTGGATCATTTTATCGATCTTGAATTATTCACCTTCTGCAAAGATCATCCCCTGAATTATTCTTTTGTCTCCTAAGATGATAGGAACTAACCTGATATCATGTAGTTCCCCTTTAACTTTAGTTGCATATTCAAAATCCACTTTTGCAGATTCCTCAAAATATCTTCAGTCCAAGAACTCATTGGAGTCTTAACGTATAAAGGTAAATGGTTGAAAATAATTTGATCTCCATTCTCAGTGTAAGCCTTCTTAGGATGATATCTTAGAAGGATGGTTAGCGATGGAGGTCTCCATGTTAGTCCATGCATACAGAAAGGTGTATCTTTCTAAGGCTTAAAAAAAGTCCAATGCTCACATAAAACTAGGTAGACAAAACAATATTCTTGCGGTCCTTTGGGAAAACAAAGCCCATGTTGGGGTTTCAAGATGATTATATTATCTCTTAAATTTAGGGGGTTTCGGGGCATCCCTAAGAATCTTTCCCTCAAGAGGCTCTTATGATTCCATTGTCTATAAATTGTTATGCTACAAGAAACAATGACCTCTAGATAGAAAACCAAATCTATCATAGTGCCCCAACTTAAAGACTAGTCCTTTTGTTCTCTTGAATCATATGGATTATCTCGTGGGTTGATCACTTCTTGGAATCCTTCTTTGAAGGAATGTTAATCATTTACACACAATAATAGAACAATAGTGGAATTCGAATTCAAGCCGAGAAATTCGATCTAGAATCTATTAAATGTTTATTTCCCATATGCCGACATAAGACCCTTCTAGGAATATCTTTGTGCTTCTATTTTTTCTGCTAATACGCTTATTATCCTAGGTGGGGACTTAAAATTGGTTACTTCTATAAACAAGGTTTCGGGGAAAAATCCACGTGCAGACTCTTTGGAATATTTTTCATCCACTATTTCGACTCTCTTCATCTTGTTGATATCAAGCCAATCAAATTGATTCCTACTTGGAGAAACCATCATGTCCATAAGGAAGCTATGTAAAAAAGGCTTGATCATTTTTTCATTTCAGAGTCCGTCTTATCTTCTAACTTGCTTCTTAATTCCTAGGTGGATCTCAAATCATTTCCCCATATTTCTTAAGATATATATTGATGATGTCAAGGGCCCAATGCCCTTCAAATTTAATATCTCTTGGATCAAGGAAGAATAATTAATCAAGTTAGTTGAATATAATTGGAAATACTCAATTGAAAATGACTATGTCCCTTATATGAAACAATTTTCCCATATCATTTACCAAATAAATAATAAAATGAAATCTTGCAGCATTTCTTTCAAAGAAAAACAAGAATTTTCTTTAAAGGATATTGAATTTAAAATAAGCTCTATTTATCAATCAAATGTTTCAGGTGTCTTTTCCAATGAATATTTTGAGTCTTTAAAAGCTTTGGAAATTTCCAAGAGAGATTGATTGTCTTGTGAAGAGGAATTATGGAGACAAAAAAGTAGGACCATTTAGATAATGGAAGGATACAACAATGTGAAATTCTTCCATCAATATGTGAACTACATGAAAAATGTGAATTCAATTTGGGAGATAGAGGACAATAATGAGAATTTGGTTAAGTCCTTCAAAGATATAGTGGAAGTAGGAGTTCACCATTTTAAGTCTCTATTCTCAAAACCCCATGGGTGTCCAATCCTTTCCATTCTTGATGCTTTCAATTTGTTTCCTTGAACAATATCAAAAGAGATGAATGAGATTTTATAGGTAAAAGTATCTGAATCAGAGTTATTGGGGGCTCTATATACCATGCAAAAGAAGAAGATCCCAATCCTTGACAATTTTACTGTTGATTTTTTTTGGGATTTTATGACTTTTTGAAGGAAGACATTCTCAAGGTGGCTAAATAATCTTAGCATATGGGATGCATGCATGATTAATTAAATTTAAATTTCATTTACCTTATTCTTAAAAAGTAGGATTCTCTCTCATTTGATGATTTTTTCCCTATCTTGTGCTATAACATTATTTACAAATTGGCTATGAAAATGATCTCAATGAGATTAAATCCTATCCTTAGGCACATCATCTCTGAGGAGTAGTTTGGAGTTTTGCAAAGCAGACAAGTACATGATTTTATGGGCCAGGATTAGGCTCTCTTCACTTTATAAAATCTTAGAATATTCCAACATTGGTGATGAAGGCCGACCTATCAAAATCCCAAGAGAGGGTTAATTGGATTTTTATCAAACTTTGCATAATCTAATTAAGCATGAGTCTTGAAAAATGAACTAGATCATGGGATGTATATCGCCAATGAGTTTTTTAGTTCTTATTAATAGGTTCCCTTCCAATTTTTCAAAGCCACAAGAGGTCTCGAAAAAAAATATGTCCTCCATCGCCTCTTCTCTTCTTAATTGAGGAAAAAATTCCGAACAAATTGATTCATAAATCAATATCTTATAGGGAGCTAAAAGGAATATATGGATCTAACGAAGTGACCATATCATACCTCCTTTTCATTGAAGATATCCTTTGGAGCCTTTTCAAATATTTCATTAATAGAGAGAATTCTTGCTCGCTTCGAATTAGTAACATGAATGCTAATAAATGAAAGAAAATCTTCTTATCTCTTTCGATAATTTGCCTTCTCACGTGAAATATTTTCTATCTCGTTGTTTTTCCTTTCGATATACGGACTTGCATGAAGGTATTAAATATTTGGGTTTTGATCTTAAGCGAAATGTATACATGGTGGTTAATTGGCTTTGACTAATAAAAAAGGTTGAAGTTGGTATAAAAATTGACCTGATATATTTTTTCGAAGTATGGTTGCCTTCTCACGTGAAATATTTTAAAATGACATAATATATTTGTTTTTTTCTATATTTAGTTATGTCGAGAGATTCTACATCTTAGTGTGAGAGAGATGTGTAATTATTTCTTTGATCAACTTCAAGTTGAAATATGTATCATTTAAAATAAAAATAAAATATTATCTCAATAAAAAATATTATCAACTATAATAAAAGAAAAATGAGTATACATGTTTTGTTAATTTTAATTAAAATCATTATAAAAATTTAATAATCACACTCACATTGTTGTTGCTCGATTCATTGTTGATATTACAATGTTGTATGAAGGCGATGTAAAAATATTTCAATATTATTCTCAGCGATAAATAAGATATTTGGATATCTAGAAATAACATAATTTTATATCTACATTTAACAAAATTTATATTTTCACTTTTGAATGTAAGAAAGATGTATAATTACAAAAAACTAATGTTAACCATACTAAAATATTTCAATGCTCAAAGCAAAAAAGTTATTGAAAAAAAATCAATTACATTAGGAAGATATGTAATTCATTTAATTTTTTATATAAAACTAATATATGATATTTACAAAATATTAATAATAACAATGAAATTTGATGTAGGTAATAAATAAAATATTTCAATATAAAGTTAAGTAATATTAATATATATTTAAAAATATATTAATAACAAAAAGAATATTTTAATGTGAACAATATGGTTCATAAATATTTTTTTTAATGACACAATTAAATAAAATATTTTCAGCTCTATTATGTATATATTATATATGGAAAAAACTATGTATATATTTTTTGAATTTAGACTTCTGTGATCCATAATAATTGTAACAACACATTTCAGAAAGAATCACATAAGAGAGAATCTCATTGACGCGTTTCGAACTAGCCAGTGTGGTTCATCTTCACAACAAGATGAGGAACCAGATCCAAGCAAAGCAATAAATAGATGTAGAGAGCAGCTAACTAGTTGTTTAGGAGTAACAACTAGTTTGACTAAAGGAAAAAATTATTAGAATTAGGATTTGACCAAAAAGAGAAAGAGAATTTAATTAAAGAAATTAAATTTATAAAATTGTTATTAAAATATTTTTTTATTAATATTAATAATTAATATTTTAATAATATTATAAATCATGTAGTAATAATAAGTTCACTTTACCATTATTAATAAAGTAATTAGTAATACCCGGATGCGGGTGCCTATACTAGTCATTAAAATGCTGCGCGCCACGATACCCTCGATACTGATGGATGGCAGGCATCTGTACCTGGCGATCTGGGGGAACGGTATACAGTTAATGCTCAAGGTAAGTGAGCGCATTTTGGATCAGTCTCGAGAGAATTTTGCATTCAAGGCGAGCATGGCAGCTCTGACCTCGATGCGAACCAGTTTAATGAAGGAGCGTCATACTCCCGCGGAGGTCACCGTCTCTGTTCTTTATATGGCGAATTCTGGGCCAATTCAGGGTCAATGTTCCTCTGTCGATGCTTGGGGAGTAAGCAGGGATACTCCAGCATCCAGGGTTCACGAGCTTGAACGGTTTTTCGGATCTCTGGTTCTGAGCACCATGCCTCGCAGTAGAGGCGTTCCGAGACGGGGAGGCAGGTCGGGTATTAGAGCCGGCCTTGCTCATGAAGATCTGATGCCTGTTGCCCCAATTGCTTCTGTTCCCCCCTCATCTTCGAGCTCAGAGCAGGAGAGCCTTGTTCCGCAAGGCACTTATCAAGCCTTCCGTCTCAGGTTCCCGAGCCAGCTTGTCAGGCCAGAGGTGGTGGTTAATTTCACTGTGTTTATTTCTGAGGAGGAGCCCAGCGCCCCCATTTCGACTTCCCCTACCTCAGCAAGCGCTCAGGACAGTGGCATTTTACTGGGGGATATGAACGGTTTAGTCTACAAAGCGGATTGTCTCGAGGGTACTCAGGTCCAAGATGTTCCGGTTCAGGCGGCCCCGGTTCAGGGAGACCCGCCGTCTTCCAATCCTGCTATGGAGAAGGAGACGCTCAGCGACCACTCTCAGCATGGCTTTGGCTGCCTTCATCTGGTCACTGACTCGCGTGGAGAACCAATCCTAGATGAGGAAGGGTTTGTCACTTGGCTGGCCTCGCCCAGTCCGGAGAAAGAGGAGCAGCAAGCGTCGCCCAGCCATGCAGCCTAATCTTCATCGGGTGCATTTGCCAAGCTTTTTTGAACTTGTGTCGAAGTTAATGCAGCTATTTCATCCTGTTTGTATCAGTCTAATGTCTCAGTCTATTTCTTCCTGTCTGTTTCAATCTATTACAGTTATCCTTCTCTGTACTAGAGTCTGTTATGTTAACTGGTTTTGTCTAGTTATGATCCCTGATGGGTATGCTAATTGCAGTCTAAGTCCAGTCAGTCAGAGAGTCAAGATACATCAGAACCATGGAGGGTTTTTTGTAAATCAGTTTGTACGGATAGACAGTATGGTCCAGGTTTTACTGTATGAGGACTGGCCTCGGCCTCCTCGGAAGGTCTGAATCCATGTACATATTTTTATTTTCTTAATATAGAACTAGTCTTTACTTAGAAAAAAAAAAAAAAAAGTAATTAGTAATAAAAAAAAATTATAGCCGTTATAACCATATATTATTATATCTAATATTCTAAAAACTATTATTATTAATAAGTTTTAAAGATATTCTTAACCCTATTTATTAACTAATATATAACTAATTTTTGAGTATTATAAATAATATAGTTAGGTGGATTAAAATATTAGGTGGATTGAAAATATTATAAATAATATTGTTTATATATCTATATATATAATCAAAAAATAAAAATAAAAATAATTATGATAATCATAATAATAATAATAATAATTAAATAAATAATAATAATTTTTTTTAGGAAGAAATAACAGGGATCTAGCATCTGCTCATACTCCATCTATCTTCTCTATTCAAATTAATAGACCTCTTTTCAATTTCTAAGGCTTCCTTAAATTTACGATGATGAAAATGGTCAATCCTAGCAATGACCCTCACTTGTTCAATGTAGATGTGATGATTGGTTTTATCTGCATGCTCTACCAAAGCAGAGGAGTGAGACATTCCATGCTTGATGTTCACAACATGTTCACAAATCCGTTGGTTTATTGATCAACCGATCTCACCAATATAGGGAGTTCCACATGAACAGGGAATGGTGTAAACACCCTTCCCATCCTTGGGGTTAACCGGGTCCTTAATAGAATGAAGAAAACTCCGAATAGTGTTAAGGGGCCTAAAAGAATAATGAATCTTATGTTTCTTAAAGATCCTAGCAATTTTATCAGTGGTCCCTTGAATAAAAGGAAGACGAACTTCGGAAGACCAATCCTTGGGATCAATCTTATTCTTAGGACCTTTTTTAGCATTCAAAAAAGCCTTAAGACCTTGGGACCTACTATAACCATTCTTATTCATTCGACCATTCTTCTATTGTTCGGTCCCCTCCCTCCCCTTCGCTCCGAGGCAGTGAAGTCGTGTCCTCCCTCGTGGCGGATTCTATTGGTCCAAGCGATGATATCCCTGCCTTGTCGCCCTCTCCTCGTCCCTTTGACTTAATTCCACTTGCAATTGTTGGGCATGAAAACAACCCTTTAATGTGTGATTATGTTCTGGGTCACTCGGTTGTTGGCATGGTAGATGGGCAGCCATCATTCTCAAGCGAAATAAATAAATCCCCATTCATTAATCCCGATCTCTCATCTACCCAGTGTTCTTTTGTCTCGGCCCTTGTTTGCGTCCCTCTTATTTCCCTCAGATCCTCCCTCTTGCAATCCTTATCTTCCATCGCTTTTTAATGATCAACTGTTGGTTGGCTCAGATATCCCAAATATTGGGGCTTCAAATTATTCCACGCCCCCTTCCCATTCTTTCTTCTAATATTGATAATACTAATAACCATAATAATAATAATAATAATAATAATAATAATCATTATTTTACTAATAATAATAACTATATTTGTTATGATATTAATAACAAAATTGAATATAATAATTATAATAATAATTTTAATAAAAATCCTGAATTTTTTATTAATAATAATAATAATAATCTCCCTGATGCAGGTGATTAAAGGCATTGGTACAGCGCAGCAAAAATGGGTTGGCAAGTGGTGCGGCCACATGGACACCCACGCTTCCACCCAGAAGCTCACCGCAGACATTAATGGCATTTTAATGCTTTGTGCAGGCCGAGGAAACTACATTTTGGTTCATAAGATGACAAATTTAGACCACCTTTCCCCTGTTGCAGTGACCTAAACTCCCAACCACACCCTTGACACTACCTGCATGTGGTTGAAGGCCTCCAACCACACCCACAAGCCTTGCTCCATGTAGTTGTGACATAAATTGCTCATTTTAGTGCCTACGGTCCTGAGATCTGAGCCACAATTCTTGGCCAGCCTCCAAACCCCTTCTTAGAACTTCCTGAAATTTCTTAAAATGATAAATAACACAAGGATTATGCTAAACATACAATACTTGAACAATAACTTGACCTAACCAGGCCTAACCATGACAATCATTTCGTCAAACATATGAAAAACATGTAAGCTACAGGTCATGAATGCAATCTGATGACAGGAGTCTAAAACTTATCTGAGAATCACCAAGAAGGTTTAATGACCTCTCATAATATTACAATAACAATTGTTAGTCCATGCATTTATCAACTATTCATACATTCATCAAAACATGTCAAGATCCATAAGTAATATGCATCACATAACCAACATGTAACCAACAAATAACCAACATGGAAACCATGGCAGTTCAACCATAATATCGCCAACATAATCACTACAAATATACATGAGTCACAATAGAAGAATAACTCTTATTAACATATGAAAATACCAACCCATTTAAGGACTTCCATGTACCACCCAACCATGATAGATTAGGCTGAACCAAATCTCTCTTTAAACCAATCACCCCTGTACCATATTCCAAGCATGAATTGGGATCTCATGGAATAAACAAAAAAAAACCAATCCGGGGATTCCAGAGGCCAAACCACCTCAACCATCAACCACAGTGATTCCACCTCCACCTTCGAACATCAATAACACCAACCATATTGGTCTCTACCTAAGTTATCCAGGGCTCCAAGAGCTAGTAACTCAACCCACAACCTTCGAGGGCTCTAGAGAATTTGTCCAACCCGACTACAAGGACTAGTAACTCAACCCACCAAGGGCTCTAGAGTGTTTTTCCCAACCTAGGCTCTAGTACTAGTAACTCAACCCAAGTTGTTTCATGGCTTCTAGAGCATTTTTTCCAACCCACAACCATGAGGATTATGAACACCAACCAGAAAGCAATTAGGTGGGAAAACCCAAAACACCACTTCTATCCAGGAAATGGCAAGCGTTGTAGTGTTTTCTTCTCAAAGATGTACGAAAAGAACCCACTTAAGATTGTGGATGAAAAAAAATCTCAACAATAGAAATGATTGCTAAAAATTGTAGATCTGCAGCTATTGGTAGAAACAAAACCTGCCAAATTTCTGATCTATGCTATGATCATAATTAAACAGTGAAAGAAAGAGTAATAACCCCAAACATCCAATGGAAACCAAATATGTAAAGAATAATTTAATAATAACACCTGTGAAGAGAACAGATAAATGTTACCAGTCCTCCTGTATGGGATGGGTTCTTGGCTATCCTCAAACGTCTTCAACTTCTGTAGAGTCTCTCTCCTCTATAATGCATAAACCTGGAAAATATATGGTGTGTGACAATGAAAATAATCAGAGTTAAAATAGTGAGTGCAAGAATGAAAATAATCAAAAGTGAATAATGAATGGAAAACCCTTTTATTTATTAAAAAATATTGACTTATCCTCAAATAATGAGAAAATAATAAAATATTATTGATCCCATTCTTGGAATAACCACTTGGAATATTTTATTATATTTGGTTAGGAGGGAAAAAGTATTTAAACTTTTATTTAGAAATAATAAATATATAAATGATTTACTTATCATCTCAAGGAATTAGTTAAGAAATAATAAACAAATAAGAATTTATTTAATTATTCCTAAGGGATTTAGTCAAATTTAACAAAGAATAATAATTAATTAATGACTAATTAGTTATTCTTAGAGAAAAATAAGATAAATAATGATTTATCTGTTTATTTTTCATGATCGGGTTAAATTTGACAAGGAATAATAATAAAACAATGATTTAATTAATTATTCCTAGAAGAAAATCAAATAAATAGTGATTTATTTAATTATTCTTCATGGGTTTAACTATAAATTACTTAATAAAGGTGGTTTATAAGGTAATTTCTCACAGTGAAAGCAATTTTACTAGGGTTAAATTGGCTTTACATGGTGTACTTCAATCCATCTAGTAAATTAGGCTAGATGATCAATTTTTGGTGATAACAAATTGCCCCCCAATGTACGAGTGTTAGGAGAAAAACGTATGACCGAAGTACGTTGTAAAGACAATCACTTAGACAACACAGGGGAGTCAAGGAGAGAGAGAGAGAGAGAGAGAGAGAGAGAGAGAGAGAGAGAGACCAATGAAGCTAAATTTGGGAGATGATAGGGACAGAGGAGGCGAGATTAATGCAAGTCTCCTTTTATGTTTGTGGTACCGGACCTCAATGAGGCGGGGGAGGCATACCCATACCAGTCGAGATAACTTAGTACAAAAATCATGGTTTGCCTAGAAACATGAAATTGAGCAATGAAGTACATGTTGAATGGTACATGACATGCTGGCATAAAAGAGCCAGGAAATAATACATTGTGTCTCATATACATAATGCACCTGGTAAAAACATGAGCCGGGACTGAATACAATAATATCTTAGTACATGAGATACAATGACCCTTCCCTCAATAAAATGGGCAGGAGGGAGGGTAGAACAACTGGAGAAGCCCTGTTGAATAAGGAAGGGCTCTGCAAAACTAAGTGGATCATCTAGAGGAGACATGCATGCAGGAACCGAATCCATCAACTCTATAGAACTGAATCTGAGGCTGTAGCATAGTAGGTATGCATCCAATAATGCAGGGGGCTACCTAAAGGGCCACTCCCTCATGAGGTCTGAAACATCTCAAGCATACCTGGGAATCACTGGTACAATCTACTGCATCATTGGACCATCAAGTGTATGGATCACGAACATGAAACAACCAAGTCAAAGGGAAATAATGAGACCCTCTGCTCGATCCAAGGCACCGAACAAGAATGGAAGTTGGAACCGAGATACACTGCCCTCTAGGTCATTCTTCTGAAATAAATGAGCTGATGTCGACAGAATAGGGCCCATGATAGATGAGGCAATGAGGATCCTCAACTAAAGCACGAGGGAAAATAGTAATGTGACTGATGGAATGACACCAGGGATAATGGGGAAAAGTGGGACTAAGGGACAAATAGATGACTACCCTTGTTAGATGACTACCTGACAGCAACTGACTCAACTCAGAGGGGATGGGGACAGTATGTATAGAGGCCAGAATGGGAAACACAAGATGAACAGTATGCAAATATGGATGGAATACTATGATATGATATGATGGGGCATGAAATAGACTCTAAGAATGCAAGGGTGACTCATTGTGGATGCTCTAAATAAGTGTGACTTGACGACGCTGCCACACAGACTAGGTCCAATGGGGATCGTGAAAACATGAGTAAATGGTGGTTACTCATGACTAAAGTCAACATATGGTATGGCAAGTATTAATAGGAGGTGGACCTCAAAGTACAAGTGTCACTTTATGCCGAAATTCGATTTTGAGAGACGACGAAGCGACCTTCTTGGAAAAATGGTTTCCAGGTGAGGTGTCGAATCATCAAAAACTGAGAAAGACCCATTTTAGAGCTCGATTAGAGCTTTCCCACAGTGTTGACGGTTTGTCAAACTGAGCTACGATCTCATAGTGGACAAACTAACCATCGAATTGAGACCTGCGACTTTCTGGAAAGTGGTCTTACTTGTGTAAAGATGTCCTTAATGCTTCTTGGAAAGATGGTTCCTAATGAGGAATTAAGGGAATAGGAATATGAGAATGAACTACTATAGGCAGTCTAGAATCATCCTCACCCACTAATTCAGACATGGGGACTATGTGGTATAGAGTAGACTATTTGAAAATATGGTATCAAACATCTACGATATGCAATGTGCATATGGCTCGCTAGATAGGCCAGTAGGACAAATTATCCAAGGAATGGGACGATAATTGACCATACCTAGATCCAGTGGGATCTAGGCCGAGATTTAATTGAGAATATGGCTAGGGGAAAAGCATCATGCCCCCAAGCATGGCATACTTCCCGCAAGAATATGTGATGGAGGGAACTGATCTGGTATGCAAAGGTGGGAATGATGCCCCCTAGCAGGAGGAATTTGTGGAGCACCATTGTGTGTCGAGTGCTCGAAAAATGTATTCAAACATCTCAACCCAACTTGGCATGAGATCCTCCAAAGGAGATGTACGGGCCTATGTGCCCCTCAGTATGCTATGGGCGTATTGGATGTATTTAGATCTATTGGATCCAAATAATTTTATGATACATAATATTATTATGTATTTTATATGACGATGATGGTTCGCCATTTGTTTTGTTTGTGGTTATCTTTTATGGTATACATGTGATAAATTCCAATCTATAATGTTGTTTGCAATGGTATCTACATAGTGATTTTGGGCTCTAGGCACATGACTGAAAGTAATGGTTTCAAATTGACGTACCAATAGCTTCACTTGTAGATATTTTCTAAATAAGACTTCGTTATGCACATGATACACACCATTCAATTGCATGACAAGTGGAAAGGAATCTAAATGAACATGAAGATGAAGGGTCGATGAGTGAGGGAATTGACTAAAAAACCTATCATTGCATCATGTTCGGCCTGATTATTGGTGGCAGATCCAATGCACATGCCATTTGACAGGACTAACATATGCAAGGGGGTAGAAATGGTCGAGGCTGCTGAGGCTAGATTCCAGGAGAAACGACTCGCACCATCGGCATGGCCGATATATAGTGTGGATGATGGATCCATATGAAAGGTAAAAAAGACAACAGATGAAATGATGCAATCTACCTAACTTTATGGTAAAAATAAAGACACGCAAATCAAAGGGATGTGTTGTGAGCAACATTTCTGGAGGTCAAGCAAATTGGGAGAATTAGGAAGGAGATAGCCTTCAAAATCCTCGTGAAGGAATGCCCCTTTACTCAAGTGTAGGGGTAATCAAGGGTAGACATAGCTTCCATGGTGTCCTCATCAGGCTGGGAGATGGGTGGACGACATGAAGACTGTCTACATGGTGTGGCAGCATTACCTAGTGCATCAACCTGAGGAATAAGGTTCACATATGCATCATCTTGAATGGTAGATGACAGACTGGTAGATGGAGGCTCTACTACATGGAAAATTTTAGGGGCGAATGTGCACCCTTTGGCGAAATTAAGGGGTTTTAAATTTTTAGTGGGGGAATATTTTGTATCATAGTACATTTTTACAAATTGCCTCAAATAGCCCACCTTATTTTAAGGGAGAGGGTAAAAAAGGTAAATTTAGCCCTTGAAATTAGGAGTTACAACCTTACATTCGCCCTAATTTTCAAGAATAGGTTTTATTTAAGTGAATCCTATGGGCCAA
The DNA here is from genome assembly GCA_031772625.1 of Pinus tabuliformis. Lineage (NCBI taxonomy): Eukaryota > Viridiplantae > Streptophyta > Pinopsida > Pinales > Pinaceae > Pinus > Pinus tabuliformis. Next base: position 990,115,894 of record CM062819.1, read on the forward strand.
ATACCATATTTATAAAAGAGGTATGGTAAAATAATAAAAATATAAATAAATGAGAGGTATGGTAAATAAATAAAACATTTTTTATATTTACTCCATAAGTCACCTTATATACATGCAAGGGTGTAAACAAATAAAAATATAAATAAAGTGGAGGTATGGTAAATAAATAAAACCTCTTTTTATACTTACTCAAAAGGTATGGTAAATAAATAAAAATTTAAATAAACTAGACGTATGGTAAATAAATAAAACCTCTTTTTATATTTAGTCCATACCCCTCTTTCTATTTATGAAGGCTCAAAAAAGAGGTTTTGTTTAAGTGAATCCTATGGGCCAAATACCATATTTGTAAAAGAGGTATGGTAAATTAATGAAAATATAAATAAACAAAAGGTATGGTAAACAAATAAAACATTTTTTTATATTTACTCCATAAGTCACCTTATCTTTATGAACACTCAAAAAATGTGTTATATTTAGGTGAATCCTATGGGCAAAATACTATGGGCCAAATACCATGGGCTAGATTATTATTAATACGATGCAAAAAAACATTATTAACCCTAATATTAGTATTAATAAAAATAAAAATGGCACATGGTATTGACCCATGGTATTCACATGGAATGTAGCCTATTTAAATGGGGGAATTAAACCAACATAGATCCATATTTACTCTGGATCTACTAAGCCCCAGAGGTATCAAATATCATGATATGAAAACTAGCAGGGCTTGGTGGATCAAGAGTAAAAATTGATGTTGTAATTTAATGTATGTTAAACATTTTAACTTGGTTAAAATAAAAAATAAAAATAAAAATCAATTATTAATTCTATTAATTTTTATAAATTACTAATAGTAATTTTGAAGCTCCAGGTTTATGATAACCCATGGTATTGACCCATGGTAATACCATGGTATTCATGTGAGCATAGACTATTTAAAGGGGAAATTCTATCATCTTAGATCCATCTTAATTCTGGGTCTACCAAGTGCTCAGAGGGATATATAGATTTCACCCCCCTAAGAGTGGTAGATGTGGAGTTAAGATGGATATAGGTTGGTTTTTATGATAATGAAGATACCAAATAGACTTAGGAAATTATATTGTAAAAACATCTTAAGGTGAATCGTTAAAGCTACATTTAGTCACTTCACAAAATTTAGTAAAGAATACCAATATCTCCATTAATATTGGTTTTTAACATTTTTTCAAAAAAAATTCAAAACAATGAAACCTTATCACTATTTCCGCATCACGCTCGCAAACGATTTCTCACCATTTTTCAAACATTCTCAATATGATATCTTCATGAAGAAGTTTAGGTACTGATGTTTGATTAGTTGTTTGAAAAATAAGTTGGTTTGTAAAACCTTTCATCTTCTGTGCTATTCTTAGTTTGTCCTAATAATTTGTAGGGGTTGGAGCCACTGCACCAATTTTCCTAAAAGGTGGAGATTGTTCACCAAAAGGAAATTAATATACATGTTACAATGCTGTTAAAAAATGCGAGACCTATGAGGGTAGTGAATTATGCTAATAAGCAATTTAGATTGGGAGAGACGTAATTAAATTTTATTATTTAATTGAAGATTTCCAATTAAAATAATAATAAATCTACATTTATATATTCATATATTGATTGGAAGGATTCTCACAATGGTCACTTCTTTCAATTAGATCCCCTTCAAGCCCTTGGGATACCTCATACTTTCTTATATAATATAGTTGGGGCTTGCTACTTGTTGGCGTGCCAGGGTAAACAAACTTGATATTTTTTTTTTTTTTTTTATCTTGTAGTTGGAGTCTATGGAATAAGAAAGAAATTTGATAACTTGAAAAAAGTGGTAGCTTGACAAAAGTTGTAGAGAAAAGATTAATCTCTCCTACCTTGACAAAACTTGTTGTCAATATCAACACCTACAAGAGCTTTGTTGTGGAATATTATCAAAACTAATAGAAGGATATGAAAGAGTGTATTGTAAGAACCTTGACAAACACGGCCACTGAAACTTGGAACATTGTTTGTAGGAAGAGAAAATTATGTTTCTTTTTCCAAACATGTATGTTAGTATATTACAGTTTAATGAATATGTATTCTTCTTATCATATATGGTTTCATACTTTAACAAAGCATTCGCCAAGACTTCATAATATTTTATTATTCAGTAAAAGATTTGCCAAAATCTTACAAGATTTTATAATTCAGTGAAAGATTATCCATCGTTGTACAAGATAATATAATTTGGTGAGAGATTCGCCAAAAAAATTATATATACATATTATATTATTGATAATCGCCTCCCATTTTTCCTATGTATCATGGGGATTAGCCCATTTCTTATACATATAAATTTACGGTGGTTCTTAAAATTTTCCCTGGTCTACTAATGTTGAGACCTGGGATTCCATCGAAGGAGGGTTGATAGAAATGCGTGTAGCAAGCTCAGGAAGGTTTGCTGGTGAGGAACTCATGGATGACAACAAGTAAAGCATGGGGCCTGTGGTGTCTGTCATCTCAACATCGAGGGGAGGGATCACAATAGTAGGGTCGGAGTTTCCCTATTCTGGTTGACTGGTGGTACCAGAATCCATAGGTAGAGGAGTAGAGGCTCCACTACAAGTGGCCTCATATTCACGAATTTCCCCAAGGAAATCACAAAATTCATCGAGACAAGGGAAACAATGGGAATAGTGACCATGAAGGTCACACAGGGCACAAGGATGGTTTATGCGAAGTGTTTTGAGTTTCTTAGGTGGGACTAGTACGTTAACATGGACTTCCAGAATATTCGACCCAGGGAATGCTTCATGAACCAACAATTTAAGTTGAGGAAGTTAAGGAAAATTGTTGGTGGTGTGCCCAAAAACGTCACACAAAAGCACAGGGGTGTCAGCTTTTGGGCCTTACAAGCTCGAGGAGGTTGGGGAGCCTTGTCCTTTGAATATTTCCTTTTGTCTTTGCCCCCTAGACATATGCTTTCACAACAGGAGCTAGTTCCTATTGAGGTTGTGATGGAACTAAAGTAGCGGCAGGGGTCATGGGGACTGGTTGAACCAGGGTCAAAGCATGATACGGTCTTGGCTAACTAGGCAGAGTGTTTGCAGGGGGATCAATGTACCATACAGGGATCCCGAGAGTCATGTTAGGAAGGACTAGTGTAGCCATGATAGGTACGGAAAAAATTCCTGGAGGGGTGAATAAGAAAGGTATTTGGATGGTAGGATAATGTCCCTGTGGAATAGCTCCTGGATGGTTAAGACATGGAGGAACAATTACTGGAGGGAACATAGGAGAGGCACCCACGAATGGAGGAGGTCTTGGGGGAGTGGGTCTAGAGGGTTCAACTGGAAGAGCGACAGCCGATGTTGAGGAGCTAGTTGTTGATTAGGTGTACCAGATTGCTTAAGGGCAGCTCGTGATGCTTGTAACATGAAAACACTCATGGAAGTAGGTTCAAAAATGAGAGGGGGAGGACCATGGAAGGCACCCAACAATGAGGAATCCTTATAGACTCCGAGAGAGACACTAGTGCAAGGAGTTGAAGACTGGTTGTTAGACATCGACAAGATGATGGACTCGGGGGAGGTCACGAATGCCAGCTCGTAGTAAGTCAATTGATCAATGGTAACAATCTTCCCTTCATGGGGAAGCACATCTGATGGAGCACCGCAGATGCGACAGCTGACATGGCATATGTGTCACTACTACCTAAGAGGATGTTGTAATCCAAAGGGGTATCAATGAATTCAATATCGACATGGACAGTATTGCCCGCAAGGGTCACTGGAAAATTGCGGTACATGCCAAAGGGCTAGGATGAGTGTCCATCCCACGCACGCAAAGTGATGGTGGAGGGGGACAACTCAGGTGACTTGAGTTGTTTCCAAACAGCAGTGGACATCACACAGGTGGATGCATCTTCGTTAATAATGAATCTGGAGATGATGGCATTATGAACTCTAACTGGTATCTGGAAAGTAACAGATGAAGGAAATGGGGGAATGTTTTGATGTATCAACCGGGAAGACAATCAAATGATCGTCGGAAGGATATACTGCACCCAAGGTAGTTAGTAGGGCCTTCTATTGGGAAGGGCACGACTGGAGGACTTCCAGTGTCGACATGAGGACAGGTGATTGTGCCAAGTCATCTACTATACTGTATGTATGGGCAGCTCTGTTAGAAGTTACAATACGACATAATGGTCCCTTTGGGATCTTGGGAATGGCCTCAAATTTGAGTTGACGGATTTGTAAAGGACCATTTGGTGTTGTAAGAGGCTCAACGGACACTTTGGTTTTAGACTCAGCAACTGATGAAGTGGAGGGATTATCATATTGATGCGACCAAGTTTGTAGGTTGATATTGGAAGGGTTAACCTCATCAGAGTTCATCATCAGGATCTAGTAGCCACTGGGACCAGAGGGTTGAGGGTGGTGGGCTACTTGACTAGGCTAGGTTGAGCAGCAACAAATCCTTGCTGAGGGAAAGGATTTGTGAGCATGGCTAGTTGAGGTGGCGCAGGATTCTGAAGTGATTGTTGACCTCGAGAAACTGCTTGACCTTCCCACAGTTGGCGCATATGGGGTAAAATAGGACACCCATGTGTATAGTGGCCATCTACACCACAACATGCACAAGGCTTGTTTGTACGAATAAAGTTGTTCTGCTTGGGCTAGCTGCCCTGTTGCTGGTTGTTGGTGTTAGGCTAGTTCCCCAGGGTTCACTAGGTTGTTTACCTTAGTTACCTTGGTTACCTTTGTTACCCTTCCCCTTATTATTTTTCTTTGAATTTTTGGGATTGGTATCACTCTGTTGCACAAAAACCTAGCCATGATGGGGCAGTGGCTGCTAGGTCTTAGGATGCATGGGATGTTGCGACGCTAATGCTTGAGGGGTTGGAGCGCCAAGCTGTGCATAAGAAGGAGCAACAGTTTGGTAGATGGGTTGGGGCCCTGGAAACATGTTGCTGGCAGGAGGGGCATAAATGTTGGAGGAACTGGTGCCCCTTTCCGGATAGCCATAACTCTACTTAGAATATGGTGAAGAGTGTGAAAGGGATCAAACGATACCGTCGGCGGTGAGATGCCCCCGATGCATTGACACTTCCAGGATGAGGGAGGTCTGGAATGATGGTATAAACATAACTAGATTGAGCATAAATTAGATCATATCTCAAAGTCGTCTGGAGAGCTTCTTCCTCAGTCTGAGGAAAATGGGACACGATGTCTTTCCCAATGGGGGATAAAAGGCTCTTGAGAAACCAATCTAGATAAACACGGTCTTTGAAAGGCGAGGCACGACATGTGCTCCTCCTTCAACACCACTCTTGGACATGGTCAGATAGGCAAGTGGAAAAGGACTAATGGAATGTGGTCAATAAATCAATACCAGTGTCATACCGGAGAGGTAACTGGAAATATGATAAGAACGCTTTAGCAAGCGTCGCGAAAATGGAATGAGAAGTGGAGGGCCGGTCGACATACCATTTTGCATGTCTTCAATGAGCATGTGTTGGAAGAGCTGAAGACGAATGGAGTCATCGGTTATGGAGTTGGACGAACACCACATGTGGAAGGATCGAACATGGTTAGGAGGATCCTCTCCAGAAATACCGTCAAACTTTGGGATGTCTGAGGGAAGCTTAGTCGACATAGAGGGACAACCAAAATCATGGTGTATTGGGTCATTTATCAACTGGTTTAGAACCAGTAGACTTAACACAGCCATAAAGGGGAGCATGAGGGTTGCCGAAACGGTTCCTGAGACTGTTCTGCCTGATGTGACCACCGGTATAGCACCAGAGCCACCACCAGTTGTGGGTCCAGACATGGTGATGATATGCAATGAAGGAGGCTTGAAATCAGATGAGGAATCAAAAGGACCAGGAGAAGAGTAAAGATGGGGACTCGGAGGGCTACGAACTTGAACCCGACGGGGAGGAGTAATACACCCAAGCGGAAACTGGGGGTGAATGCCTAATAGTCTCTGTGACACATGCTTTGGTGGCGCAACGATGGAAGGACACACAGAACATGGAAATGGTGAAGGGAGATCAACAATATATCTTTTGTCTATGATGCAGTGAGATAAATTTATTATGTTAAGTCTTGGCTTGGTGGTGTAAACCAAGCGCCCTTCGCTTAAGGTGTGCTTGTGTGTGAAAGTGTATTAATTGATTAAGCTCGGATCATGTTTGTAAAAAAAAAAAGAAAAAATCTTGCCGCAAATCAATTGAAATAAATAACAGAAAATGAATAGAAAAGCAATTAACTAAACCCCACCCAAACTGGGTTTGCAAACACTATACTGCTTAGTGGCTAAATTGATGGAAAATACACTGAAATGGTCAAGAGATCTGAATTTCGATGTGACTGGGATCAAGTGAATCTAAGTTGTTAGAAAGTGGTGTAACAACAACAAAAAACTAGAGGGGAAGATCACTGCAAAAATATAGGGAGATGGGTGAAACACCTAGGGCAACCGATGGAATCCTAAGGGAATGACCAAACAAGTTTAAATATGAAACTATTGATGGTAGAAACCTATCTTATCAGATCTAAAACAAAAGGTTGCAGATCTGGAAAATTTGGTTGAAAGTGTTGCAGAAACTCAGACTTCTAACTCAGCTAAACTCCTCCTAGAAAGGTGGAAGTGTACTAGAAGCCCTAGGGGAGGCTAAATTCGACTTCAATGAGTAAAACAAAATGGATCAAGGCCTAAGCGAGATGAGACAAAGGTTTGACACCCATTAGACAACTCTTAGAAAAACCTAGAAACAGATCTTAGAAAAACCCTAAAACCTAGAAATCGCAGGTTCTAACTTATTTTTTGATGAAATCACACTTTTTGGGCTGAAAGATGTGTTCTGAAGCCCAAATCACACCTTTTGGGCTGAAATCTGCGATTTATGTTCTGAGACTCCTGGTTTGCAAATTTCAAAAAAAAGTGTCGCCTTTGCCGTGGCTGGTTCCTGTGACCTGCGGAAATGATCAAAAAGCTTGCAGAAGTCGGCAATTTATCAGATCTAGGGTTAAAACACTAGGAAACATTAATAGAATTGAAAAAAGAAAAAACCCTAAGCTGAAAACCAAAGGTCACCCAGGTTTCTGGATCTAAAGTATAAAACCCAGCAGAGTCACCAATTTGTTGTGGAGACCCAAGTTTTTGAATCAGAATTATTCCCCAATGGAGTTGCCAATTTGTTGTAGTGTTTTCTTCTCAAAGATGTACGAAAAGAACCCACTTAAGATTGTGGATGACAAACAATCTCAACAATAGAAATGACTATTAAACATTGTAGATCTGCAGCTATTGATAGAAACAAAACCTGCCAAAATTCTTATCTATGCTATGATCATAGTTAAACAGTGAAAGAAAGAGTAATAACCCCAAACATCCAATGGAAACCAGATATGTAAAGAATAATTCAATAATAACACCTATGAAGAGAATAGATAAATGTTACCAGTCCCCCTCTATGGGATGGGTTCTTGGCTATCCTCAAACATCTTCATCTTTTGTAGAGTCTCTCTCCTCTATAATGCATAAACCCAGCAAAAATATGGTGTGCGACAATGAAAATAATCAGAGTTACAACAATGAGTGCAAGAATGAAAATAATCAAAAGTGAATAATGAGTGGAAAACCCTTATATTTAGAAAAAAATATTGAGTTATCCTCGAATAATGAGCAATAATAAAATATTATTGATCCCATTCTTGGAATAACCACTTGGAATATTTTATTATATTTGGTTAGGAGAGAAAAAGTATTTAAACTTTTATTTAGAAATAATAAATAAATAAATTATTTATTTATCATCTCAATGAATTAGTTAAGGAATAATATACAAATAAGGATTTACTTAATTATTCCTAAGGGATTTAGTCAAATTTAACAAAGAATAATGATTAATTAGTGATTAATTAGTTATTCTTAGAGAAAAATAAGATAAATAATGATTTCTCTGTTTATTTTTCATGATTGGGTTAAATTTGACAAGGAATAATAATAAAACAATGGTTTAATTAATTATTCCTAGAAGAAAATCAAATAAATAGTGATTTATTTAATTATTCTTCATGGGTTTAACTATAAATTACTTAATAAAGGTGGTTTATTAGGTAATTTCTCACAGTGAAAGCAATTTTACTAGGGTAAAATTGGCTTTACATGGTGTACTTCGATCCATCTAGTAAATTAGGCTAGATGATCAATTTTTTGGTGATAATAGCAAGGCAAGGCTAAAACTATTATTAATCTAGGCAAAGCTCCATGCTAATGACAACATATAATGTTGGCTCAAGGGGCTTGGACCTAGGTTCAAAGCGTACTACGCACCAACAAAACCCTCAACCATTGGCCCTTTCGGCAACGACCTGCAAGTAAATCGTAGTCTCACCCAAAGTGGTTATAGGAGGTTGTAGAACCACGTTTCTGCAGCCAGAGGAATATGCATGTTATGGCGCTTGTGTGTTTACTTATGTCTTAGACCTATCTACAACTTCATGTGCATAAATAACTTTGCGCTGATGATTTACTTCACAAATTTCCACTTATCACATACAAATATCATAACATGTATAACATGTATTCTTTCACATAATTTAGTAAAAATCACGCATAAAAAAATGTATAGAAATAGATACATAAACTTTTGCCGAAACTTCTTCTTCTTTATTAAGACAAATCTTCAATACATACAACTTCTTTGACCTATGCACCTAGCTGTAGGTGGTTCGTGCACTCAGCTGTAGACACTTCAAGGTCTACGCGCACTCAGTTGTGAAGCCTTCTCCTAAAGCCCAAAATACAGACTAAAGACAAAAGATATCAATGACTCATCTATGACTTCTCTACTGTATTACTATTCTCGACGAGGTATTACATCTCCTTATATAGATTTCATTACTACAAGACCATGGTCCACATACCATAGATTTGTCAAAATAATGAACTAACACCCAATACCCATTACAAAATGAGGGGCTTTGACCTGGCCCAAAGCCCCTAAACATTTTGCGGTAAATATAACTTCCCAGACTCTTCGCGATCTACTCCTCAAAATGCGGAGCCTTTGACCGAAACTGGCCCAAGTTCGGCTACACCCAACATGCCTCCAACACTCACGTGTGACTCGTCCTGAGTCACTCAGCTACAACACCCTTGATCTTCATTGCAATACCATTGTAGACTGTGTTGTACTGCTGGACTATTTATGCTACTTGTTTCTCCTTTTGGCGCACCTCCTCTAGCAATGCCTCTGTAGTTGGACTAGCAGCCTTCTACAATATTTCTTTCAATGTTTCCTTTAATTGCTTGAACCTTGCATCCACTACTTGCGAAATTTGGAGGGCCTCATCCTACCATGATTGAGTCCTCGCTTGCAAGATCTGATCCTTCCTCCAAAGATCTTCTATCTGTTTCTAGAGGTTCTTTCTTTTAGTAATACTAGAAAGCCTCTATGAGACTGGTAGGGTCTTCGCAGTTGCTAGGATCTCTTCCCGCTACTTCTTCTTTACCTGTATCTCCTCCTTGATCTTCTGAATGTTTGGATCCTCCTATAGTGAGGTCCAAATTTTCATATTGTCATCTAGTAATTTTCCAAAGTCCATCATTGTTTCGGAGACGCCTTTCAAAGCTGATTTTAAGTCCTTTTCCCTCTGCTCCTCTAATTTTGGTGGAATGGTTTGTTGCAATCTTATTTGTAGCTCAAAAATCTGCACTTCATAGTCAAATTTCATCTTCGTGATCATATTCTTTAATTATTTTATTGCGAGGTCGAGCTTCGCAACCTTCTCTACTGGTGGCTCCTCTTCACATACCTTCACGTCTGGAACTATGCTACGAGTGTCTGCAATGGATTTTTCCAATTTCTATTGTTGCTGTCATACCTCATCTCTTTGCTTAGCCAGCTGCTCCAACTCCTTTTTCAGTGAAGATTTCTCCTTTTCCATCCGACTTGTCCATAGCGAAGTTTGTTGTTCCCACTCTTGCAGTGCATTTGTTATCCTATGGTGGAATTCATGTAGTATCTGAATCGAAAGTGCGACAATGTTCATGTTGACACTACTCTAAGCTTTAGCTCGTTCCCTTTCCTCTGGTGCTTTGAACTGTAGTGCTCCAACTGGCACCCTCAAAATCCTAACGCTGAATGTTGTCTCTATTCGTCGCTCTACCTATAGTGGTTGAATTGTCTGCTCTAGTTGTCTTGCTGTCTATGGTAGTGCCTTCAACTCTGTGATGCCCTGCTGAACCTCGCCAAGATCGTTCTATAATGATAATCAATTCTGTCCCAAGTTTCTATTGTTACCTCATGGAAATTTTCCCTGATCTCGTTGATGTCCCCATGAGTGAGGACAAGTGGTATAACACCCCTAGATTTGTCTACCTTCTGCTTTTTCCTCATGCCCGGTGTGGTTTTTGTAGGTACCCTCTTTTTAATGATGAATGGTGACTCCTATGATACTCCATCGCTAAGGGTTTCCTAAGTACCATGTTCCTGTTCTGGCTCTGTCTATTTCGTGCCTTGTTCTTTTTCTATATCCTTTCCACTCAGACCTGCATCCTTTAGAGTACCCTTGTCTGTTCCAACATCTTCGTTGGGTGGAGTCATCCACTTTGCTGACCAATGTAGTACTATTGCAAGTAAGTCATCCTCGGTTGCTAAATATGGAAATGGGTTCCATGTCCTTGTTGGGTCCTTCCTTGCCTTCACACAGACTGGATGGAAGTCTTATTTAAAGTCAACGATGTTGTAGTATTTCCTATACAGACTGGTGACAGCCTTGGGTGTTGATTCACCACCATGTTTAAATCCATCGATAGTATTACGAAGAAAATCCTATTTTCCAATGCATGTGATGACTCCTTACTATACCAAAGGGAGGCATACTTCGCCGCTTCACAAACATCTGGTTGGATAGGAGGAAATTGTGAGTCCTTCGGCGCCTTCCATGCAATTAGTGGGATGATGATGATTAACCATGCATAATGAAACTTCTTCCCTTCCTCTTGTGCCTCCATGCATTCTTCCAAAGGTGCTTTACACAAATAGGTGGCCCAGTTAAACTGGACCTCGGCGTTGCACTGCGCAGCCAAAGAAACCACAACTGCGGGGACCTCATTTTCTCTACACTTCTGCATGATATTCCCTGCTAAGATGTGTGTGGTGAAGCACACCCCTTGGTCGCTAATAGAGATGCTATTATATCCATGTGACTTCTTGACAATTCCAAACTTATCCTTCATCATCTGTGCCAACGCCTTATCTTGATTCTTGCCCACAAACTCTTTTGTGGGGTGTTTTCTTTGTTGACGCAGTCCTATAATCCTTCTGATCAACATTTTTTCCATCAGTATCCTCATCCCCAGCTAGAGGCATCCATCATGTACTAACACAAGAAGCTATTGAGCATAGACCCTATTGGATGTTCTTCTACCAAAGTGTGGCACAAGTAGCATATTTAATAGGCCTACTCTCTGAAACCCTGCAACCCACCAGTGCGGCTCCAACCTTGTGACTCCACTTTCTGGGTAATATACCTATTGTAAGTATCTAATCAGCTCAAACTGTGGGTATTTTATTTGATCATTGAAATCCCAGTCCTCCATCTTTAGCTGTGGGATCTTTCCCAACACTTCACCATCAAACGACACTTCCTTCGGCAGTAATGGAGTGAATGTGCCAAACTTCGTATCTTTTGGATCCTTGACTAGCTTGGGGCTTGGTTTCCTTGGTGGCATGTAATGTGGGAGCACAGAGGGAATTTTTATGCCCTTGTCTCCATCTGATGCACCTTAGCCTCTTCCTCACTGTCATGAATCTCCTGTGGTTCCTTCTGCTGGATTGGTTTCTTTCCCTTCTGCACATGTTTCTTCTCCTTGTCCTCATTTTTCTTTGTTAACACTTCCTTCTGTGTCTTCTTCCTTAGAGATGTCCTCAGTTTTATCCCAGAGGCCTCAAATGACCTGTTTTCCTATTTCTTCTGTGGTTGTTCTTCTGTGGATACCTGCTTTCACGGTGACCTCACATGCCTTGGGGACATCGATATAGTCATTGTTGTGATTTGACCACCCTAGGCTTCCATGACTCCTTCTAGCCCTTTCTTTGCAAATTCTCTAGAAAGTTCTTCAAAACTTCTCTCAGACGTAGAGTAGCTTACTTATCTCACACTTAGTTACAAGTTCTCAAACTAAATTCTCCAGACAACAAAGTGTAAAATGTGCTGCAGGATATGGTTTTTATAATGAATTTGAATTTTCAACCCCATGATTGTCTAATATCTTACTCATTTAATACATGTATGGTGCTAGATTCGGCCAGATGTGCTTCATAAATGTGTTTCTCCCGTGAAATTTAATGACACTTCCTTTTAACAATAGTTTTTTCCTTCTAACAATCATATTTCCGGCCAACTTCGACGAACCTTCCCTTGTGGCACAGTCAACCTTTCTTCGTCGCAGTTCCTTCGGACTTCATCATACTCCTGAGTGTCTTGCAGTAATCTTCCTTTGTTGAAGTCCCTTTTTGTAGAGTAGTTTATAGTTTCATTCCCACTTTCAACTAAATGTGGCACTAAGACTTTCTTCCCTTCATTTTTCAGTATGAATTTCCAGGGACAGAATCGTCCTTGTATACTTTCAATCTGCTACCATTCACTCGTCCTGGAATCATTTGACCATTTAACTTCACGAGATGAACTGCACCACTATCAGATATGTCCTTGATGATATATGGCCCTAACCAATGTGTTTTAAATTTTCCTAGGAACTTCACAAATTTTCTGTCATATAATAGTGCAAGATAGCCTTCCTTGAATGTCTTCTTCTTGATGTGCCTGTCATGCTAGACTTTCTCCCTTTCTTTCTTCACTTGCTAATAGAACCCTACTATGAACCTATCTTCTTCTAGAACTAGTAATGGTGACATCCTTTCCTTCATAATGTCAGGGTCTCCTATATCTATGAATCTTGCAATCCTCAAACTTAGCACAATGTACTCCATAGGCATAATTTCCTATTGTCCATATACCAACCTAAAAGTTGTCTGCCCTATCAATTTATTACATGTTGTCCTGTATGCCCAAAACACCGCTAGAATCCTCAGATCCCAGTCATCTATGTTCACATTTCATACCTTGGTCAATGCATTCTCCAGAATCTTATTGAAAGCTTCCACTGTTCCATTTTCTTGAGGATGATAAGGAGTGCTCTTCTGATGGTAAACCTGAAATTCCTCAGTTAATGCTTCAATTGTCTTATTCAAGAAGTGTGTCCCTTGGTCACTCATCAGAATCTTTGGGTAGCCAAATATGGATAGTATATATTCAAAGATGAACTTCACAGTAGTTTCTGCACTGCAATCCTTCACTAGCTATGCTTTGGCCCATCTTGTCAAATAATCAGTTGTAGTGATTATATACCTTGCTCTAGTCCTTTTCCCTAGTGGATTGATAGGTCCAACAAAGTTAATAGCTTTACCTGTGGTACTAGTGGCATCTCATCTCTCCTAGATGGCTTCCCTATTCTTTGACATACATCATATGCTTGGAAGAATTCTTTTGCATCCTTATGTACTGTGGACCACCATAACCCAGCTATTAATATTTTCTGCGTGGTGGCCTTTCCTGCATAATGTCCACCTGTGACTCCTCCATGATCTTCTCTTAGAATACTCTGTATTTCATGCTCAATGACGTATCTGCACAGTATTTCATCCAGCCCCATTTTGTACACGTTCCCAACAATCAATGAGAAATCAGCTGCTCTGATTACCAACTCCTTCTTTTGCTTCATAGCGAACTCCGCGGGTGCCATTCATGTATCTAGAAACTGAATAATATCTGCAAAGTGATCATCTGCGACTGTGATTTTGAATACCTACGCATTAGGTAGGTTATATTCAATATATGTGGGTTCTTCTCCTGTCTCTATCCTTGATAGATTATCAGGTCTGACATTCAATCTTCCTAGCTTCACTAGAACCTCGAAGTCATACTCTTGGAATAGTAACAACCATCGACAAATTTGTCCTTCTAAAATAGGCTTATTCACCAAATATTTTAGTGTGGAGTGATCAGTGAACATCTTGAAATGTGCTCCCAACAAATAGTGCTTGAACTTTTGTAATGCATATACCATAGCTAACCCTTCTCTTTCTGTTGTGCTATAGTTCTTTTCTACCTTGAAGAGTTTTCTACTTGTAAATGCTATGGGGTGATCAATTTCTCCTACCCCTTGATACACTAGTACTATACCCAACGCTATGCAAGATGCATCAAAATGAACATGAAACTCCTTATTCCAGTTTTGGAAACCTAGAATAGGCGCAGTCACCATCTTCTCTTTCAGTACATCAAAACTTTTTTGGGACTCTTCGCTCTACTGTAGCCAGTGTATCCCAATGTCATGCGCAGTTGTCTTACTGGTTTCGGCACTGGAAAGTTCACAATAACTGTGATCTTCGCTGGATCCACCATTAATCCCTACTTACAAACTACATGTCCAAAAAATGCACCAAATGGTGCACAAAAGATACACTTTTTCAAGTTCAATGATATATGGTATTATCTACATTTATCCAACACCAACCTCAAGCTCACCACATGCTTCTTCAACATCCCAAAGATTGTCCATCGTCGAAGTAAACTTCTAAAAATTTGTGTATAAATTCTTTGAAGGCTGCAGCTACAACTTTGGAAAAGATGGTCGGAGCATTCTTTAAATCAAAAGGCATCACTATGTACTAGTAAGAGCCCATTATGTATCTAAGGTTGTCTTATGTATATCCTCTGATGCAATTATGATTTGATGGTACGCCAAAAATCCATCCGTAAAAGAATAGACCTCCTGTCCTCCTACATTTTCCAATAATTTGTCTGTAAATGGTGCAGGGAAGGTATCATCCAAATATGCATCATTCAATTTTCTTAAGTCCACACAAATTCTGATTTCCCCTTTTGCCTTCTTTTCTTGAACCGCCATGGGGCTTACCCATTCAAACTCTTCGACAGGTTCAATGATCCTAGCTGCTATCATCTTGTCTAATTCTTCCTTCACCTTTTCCTTATATTTTGGATTCAGTCTATAAGTTCTCTACTTGACAGGCTTCATTTTGGGTTTCAGAGGAATCTTTGTAACTCCTAAGTCTCCTATTATTCCCTTCATATTTGATAACTTAGTGGGAAATAACTCCTAGTACTCATGCAAAAGATATGTTATCTTGCTGACTGTGTCTTCATCCCAGTAATTTCCTATCGTTGCAAACTTTGGATCATCCTATGATCCTATATTCACTCTCTTCTTCTTTAGTGGCTTTGTTATATCATGCATCTCTATTTCAGGTCCATTCACTTCACGGTGACCTTCAGATTTAGTGATGTCAATATTGTGAGGATCTTCCTCCTCTTCCGTAGTGATATTGTAGCATTCCATTACATTCTGTAACTGCACAACCCAATCAGGTTTCCATGTATATGGAACTTCATTTTCAAAAATATTCTTCTTAACTATCTAAAGGGTTGCATTTATATGTGGACAATCATCTTCAAAACTAAATGTCATTATAAATCCATCAACCATCTCTGTCTAGCTTGCAATACCATGTCGCAGTTTTGTTTCCAAATACCAATTCTGAGGAATTCTCTCCAAGGTATGGATGAATC
This sequence comes from Pinus tabuliformis, assembly GCA_031772625.1. Classification (NCBI taxonomy): domain Eukaryota; kingdom Viridiplantae; phylum Streptophyta; class Pinopsida; order Pinales; family Pinaceae; genus Pinus; species Pinus tabuliformis. The sequence goes on from CM062819.1 coordinate 990,131,568, forward strand.
CATGCACCTATTCTTCTCACATAATTTCTTTCCATGTTGTCATATGGAGTTGTATGTGTTCTCTAGGATTATTTTTTCCATCATACTTATCTGCCAATTCTGTTTCTACTTGACCAAACCTTACCCACATAAATCTTTGACACTGTTTCCAATCTCCTATGTTCTTCTTATGTGCACCCCACCATCTAGCAAGAGTAGTTCTTAGGGATAAATCCAAAGCTAACACCCTATAACATTATTGTACCTACCTTCATAATCTCTAAAGAAAGTATTGGCATTACCCAAACTATCATAAAAAGGTAAATCACATACCTCTGTTGTCATACATCACATTGCTTTAGTGATCCTTGCACATCGTCTTGTAGACACTTCATGTAACCTATTTTTCCAGTTTTTTAATTCCTCTTCTAAATCTGAAGTGCAGGAGTTGTCTTGTTCCCAACCCAATTTTCCATCTATAGTAGGGATGATCCATTCTTCCCATTTTGCTATTGTCTGGTAAATGTTGTCAATGTGATCTGCGTTATACTCCTCTTTAACAGGTTCAGTATACCTCGCTCCTTTAGATGGCGCTAATGGAACAATGACTCTCACATTATTTCTTTCAAATATCATTTTCCTTTTCTTCAAGTTAATTATAGCCATGTTGGCAAATTCCCAATCCAATCCAAGAAACGTACGATAGGGATTACTATCATCCACAATTTCTATCACTTCAAACTCAGTAGTAGTGCACACTCATTCAATGTCTATCCTGATACTCCTTCAATGTCTATCGTGATACCTGACAACCTTCCTAGAGGAACAATATTCTGTTGGTTCACCATCTTCAGTTGGATCGGTTACCATTGCCACTTCATCTTACCCATCAATTCTCAAGTCTTCTTCGGCAAGACATTGGCGTCAGATCCTAGATCTGGGATAACCTAATCCATGGCATATTCTCCAATTTTTGCAGTATGCTTCATTTCTTTTCTAGTCCTCTTCTTTTTTCAATTTAGGTTGTTTACTACGTGCACCTTGCTCTATGGAACTTCCTTAGAAGCACAAGAGTCTATCAATTCCTGCAATCCCTCCACAACTTTCTAGCTTCTTAACAACTTCATGCAAGTATGTAGAAAAGACTTCGAAATATCTGAATCCACATCTTGTGTCACAGCTAGTACTATCTCGCAGTTATTCTTCTGAGTTGGTTGCGTAGTAGAGGTTGAAGCCCCATCATTCATAAAGCTTCACCTCGCCTCCATGAATACTTTATTTTCCTTCAGAATATCAAATGTAGGATATTTTTCAATAGTTTTTCTTACCTATGTAGATTTAGCTTCCTTTTTCCCATTGACTTTATCATTTCTAGTCATAGCTCCACTTCTTGTTACAATTCCGATGCGAATTTGATCCTCCCTTGGCTCAGTGATCATCAGTTGAATATTTTTTGCGATTGTTGGTTCATTTTCTCATGTATCTTCATGATAAGGACAAGAAATTCTTATATTATGTGACCAAAGAACTTACAGTAACTGCAGGTTATCATAGGGTTCTAACAATCCCTTGCGAATTGTCTTGTCTGTCGACTATTATAACAGATAATATGGCCACGTCCTCGACCAAATCCTCCTCCTCCTTTTCCTCCTCATGCTTGGAAACCTCCTTGACCAGTGTGCTGGCCTAAATCCTCGTGTGTATGTCCTTCAGCTTGTAGTCTATAAGCATCGTCAGTGTGTTGTATAATAAAGTCATACCTTCGACAATTTCTCTCATCACAACCTGTTGATTTACAAAAGTTTCAAAACAACTGCTTTGGAGTATGTATGTACTTTTGTAATAAATAGAAATCTTCAAAGTGATGTTGGCCTCTTCTGCAAATATCACACCACAAACGTGATCCTGGGTTCACTGGATTAGGTGCTCCACTTACCAAGTAATCTCTGAAGACAGGGCACTGATCCTTATAATGTTCCTCTGCTTTTCATTTTTGGCACCATGCTTCTGATCTAGTCTCTTTACCTTTCTTGTGATCTTGTAATTCCAAGGTCAAATTTTCTAGATGGCTCTGAATCTGCTGTACTCCTACATGAGTATCTCTGATTCGGAATCTTCTAACTTCATTGTAATCTCCAATGCTTCAGCTTGAGTCACGATCTTCTTCTGCATCAAGGGTAACTTTATATGTGGCAGTAGCACGGCTATAAACCACTCCTTATGTTGTTGTGGGGGTATGTTAAATCTTACTTGTCCCATTAATACCTTGAATCATTGGTCCAACTCCCACATGGACTTAGTAGTGGGTTGTTTGATTTCCTTCAGCTCCATAATGCACTGTGATTTTGACTTCGGCTTCTTGAATTTTGATACTAGCAATTTCTTAATATCATCCAGTGAGGCAGCTAGATTAGTCAAGAGTATTTCATGTACCATGTCAACGCCCTTTCTCGTAATGTCATGATGAGTTGCGCCTTCTTTACATCTTTGTCAGTAATTTGTCTCGCTTTCCATAATACATCAACTACAAACCAAAACTGGTCAGGTTCCTCTAATCCAAGCCCTTTAAAGATAGGTAGTTTAATGCCATCGACCATTTTTCTTCTTAGGGGGTTAGGGGGAGGGGGAGGGGGAGGTGGTGTAGGGGAATTATGGGGAGGGAGATGGGGGGTAAGTGGAGTAGATGGATGGGGAAATCCCAAAGATGCCTTGACTTCTCAACTCCTCATTTTGACGTGTCTTTAAGATAGGAGGGGGAATACCGCGTGGTTTCTGGGTTACTTCCTTCTTCTTCACTCTCAAACCCACCTAACAAGGGAATATATTCAGTCTCAATAAAGTTCTTTGGTTCGTGCTCTACTCTATGTCGCTTCCCATTTTGTGTAGATCCTGGTTCATACTTATTCCCTATTCGTCCAAACATTAATCTAACTGCATTCGTAGTACACCCTTTTCACATAAAAGCATTTTAATCCACAACTTCAAAGAGTGTAGGTACTTACCTCGCAGACCCTTGAAAAATCTTCACTCAGCTTCGCTATAAGATATAATCGTGTCTATTGTGAATTCAATGATAAATCCTCCCAAAATGATATCGATCTAGAAATCAACAGCTCTTGAGATCCTGTTATTGACCTACTTGAGTCGTTCTATCAATACAAGATTCCACTCCTTAGGTTCATCTCCCTTAAAACAAGTCTTATGCTCAGTCAAATTTGATACCCACTCATACAGTTCAATGTGAAATAAACCAAAGAATATTTTTTACTTCCCTTTGAAGATATACTTCTACAAACAACTATCAGTTGACAATCGTGGATTTATTTTTTCCTAAACTGCAAATTCTTGCTATTTTTGTTCAGCCCACTCTTGGATTTCCTTCTTCGACAGACACCAAAACATATCCCTCAAACTGATCTCCATCTCGACAATGGAACCATTTGTTGGCTTAAGGGGCTTGGACCTAGGTTCAAAGTGTATTGCGCACCAACAAAACTCCTAGCCACTAGCCCTTTCGGCAATGACCTGCAAGAAGATGACAGTCTCACGCGAAGCAATCATGGGAGGTTGCAGAGCCAAGTTTCTGTAGGCAGAGGGATATGCGCTCTGTGGCTCCCATGTGTTTACTTGTGTCTTAGACCTATCTACAATTTTTCATGCATAAATAACTTTGGGCTAATGATTTAATTCACAGATCTTCACTTTTCACATACACATATAAGAAAATAGTATAACATGTATTCTTTTGCCTAATTTAGTAAAAAACATGCATAAAAATATGTATAAACACAGATAATAAGCACAAATACATAAAAATTTTCTAAAACTTCTTCTTCTTTATTAAGACACGTCTTCAATACATACAACTTCTTTGACTTGCGCACCCAGCTGTAGGTGGTCTGCGCACTCAGTTGTAGACTCTTCAAGGCCTCCACGCACTTAGCTATGAAGCCTTCTCCTAAAGACCAAAATAAAGACTAAATATAGAAGATATCAAAGACTCATTTATGACTTATCTACTATATTACTATCCTCGATGAGGTATTACATCTCCTTATATATATTTCATTACTACAAAACCATGGTCCACATACCATGGATCCATCAAAATAATGAACTAACACCCAATACCTGTTACAAAATGAGGGGATTTTACCTGCCCCAAATCCCTTAAAAATCACATGGTAAATATAACTTCGTGGATTCTACGTGCTCTGCTCCTCAAAATATGAAGCCTTTGACCAACACTGGACCAAGTTGGGTTGCACCCAACACATAATAAAAAAATCACATGCATATATCACGCATCCATAATATAGCAAGGAAATCATACATGCAACCTGTTACCTGCCAAATAATCTAGTTGTAGCCTCTAATCCAAGTGCTCCCTTATGCTTTCCTTGTATCCTTTTCCTTCATTCTCTAAATCCAAGTGAAAGCTAAAGTTGTCCAAGCATTCTCCAAGAATTCTCTAAGTGTGTAAGAGTATGAGAGAGTAAGAGAATAGAAGAGAAATCCAAAGCTAAACTAATAGAAAGATCAACCAAACTATCAAACGCTAGCAACTAATCCTCAGAAGCCTTTTTATCATTGATACCTCTATTTTATTTATTTTCCTTCAATTTTCCTTCAATTTTCTTAGCATGCAAATATTTGTCTCTTCACCTTTCGTTTCTCCTATTTTCCTTTATTTCATAAATAAATGCCAATTATACCCCTTTTCCTTTGCCAATGCCTTTGCCAATTTCCTTAGCCATAAATAAATTGAAAGTGACACCCACTAGGATGTTTTTCCCACCATTCAACTTAGAATATGTGTCCCATGACCTTGGTCTTATATACTTTTACACAGAAATTCAACTAGGGGTTGTTACAAACCCCGCCCCCCTAGGGGAACATCGTCTTCGGTGTTCTATGACACCTATTACCAAAAAACCATTAAAAATAAAACATACTACCCATGGAGCTTTATAACACAACTCGTTACAATATTTACAATGACCACCCCTGAAAACATGACAATCATACCGTTTATTTGAGCTTTAAAACACAATTCATTATGGTATTTACAATAACAATGACATATATTCTCATGTACATTTACTTCACCTAGAAAATAAACATATTGTTCACAGATATTTATAAATCATGCTCGATACAATAATATGCACATATACATATTCACATTTTTTCTAACCAACAAATAAAAGGATATAGTGCCTACATCTGCAACAAGGAAATTCAGAGGCTCACACCTCCACCCTCAAAAGAAATACCAGGATTCATCTCCTTCCCAAGAAGCCTGGAATACACTGCCAAAGAAAAACCTGCATCCAACATACAATACTATGATCCTCTAAGTGAATAGTTACTAACTCATTGTTTCAGGGCTCACTTCCAATGTGATTTTGATTCCATCTGGAAATGCTAATGACTAAAAAAAATCCATTCCCTAGCCTTCCCTTCTTTGTTAATAGTCCCTTGGGAAATTCGATCACCCACTTCCGTTCAGTCACACACGTTCCAAGTTCTGCTGACATCCCCTTCTCTGCTACACAGTCCATCGGGCAATCCATCCCTTGACAAGGTTTCCTCGCATTGGAAGGTCCAAAAACCAAGGCATATCCCTACCTCAGAACCATCATACTGGTCATAGCATGCTCATGAAAACCAATGGGTACTACTGGGTACCAGTGTCCCACAATGACCTTGCTCCTGAATAATTTACCAACATATGTTGCATGTTCCAGTTCCTTTCATTGTTGCTGCTAATTCTTGCAGTTAGTTTCAACCACCCAAACTGGGCATTTCCATGCTTTCCTGTACCAAGCACATAATTTCCATTAGATTCAAAATAAATTTAAATAAATTCAAATCATACCTCATTGGTAGCTCGTCAATAAGGTACACCTGCAATTTTGTTTACTTCCTATCACAACAAGTCAAACTAGCTCTTTGATCAAATCATCATGTATAAACTTATCTCATCGAGTTAGCTCAAAACTCAATTGTTATAAATGAAAATCATAGATCACATGTAACCATCATAAATCAAAGTCATAGTTCACATGTGTAATTAAAACTGAAATAAAATATTGATACTTATCTTTCAATTAGTTCTTTTCATTGCACATAGACACTGAATCAGTTTCCACACCCGACAAACACCCAATGCCTTCTCTTCAGACACATACATATACAAACAGTGTACATCACATGCACACACCCACACATGGCGTACAATACAACATATACACCTACACCTGATGTACAACACCACAAAATACATACACTTACACCCGGTGTACAACACCACACAATACATACACCTACACCTGGTGTACAACAAAATACATATAGTTACATAGAGTATGACACAACAAATACACATGTCATTATAAGACAACTACACAATACACATAACACAATACAACATGTGCACAACACAAAATGTACAAAGTGAACACAATACCACATGTAGACAACACCACATGTACAACGTGTACTCAACACCACATGTACAATGTGTACTCAACACCACATATACACAACACCACCTGCACAATGTGTACTCGATGACACATGTACATGACACCACCTGCACAATGTGTACACAACACCACATGTACTCAACACTACCTGCACAACGTGTACACAACACCACTTGTACACAACTTCACCTGCACAACGTGTACACAACACCACATGCAAGCAACACCACATGTACAACATGCACATGAAACAATATGTACATAGCACCGCATATACAACATGTACACAACACCATATGTACACATCACCACTTATACAATGTAAGAGCCCCTACTTGATTTTCTATGTAAATAAATAAAAAATAATAGCCAAGGTAACAGGACACATATTCCAAGTTGAATGTTGAGAAAAACATAGTGATGAGGATCAATGTTGATTAATAAATGGCTATGGAAATTGGAAAAGTAGCTGGCAAAGGAAAAGAGGCATTAATTGACATTTTATTTATGAACATAAAGGAAAATAAGAGAAGAGGAAGGTGAAAGGTCACAAAATTGCATGTGAGGAAAAATGAAAAAAATGAAGAAAATAGAGGCCTCAATGATAAAAGGGCTTCTGAGGATCAGTTCATAGCTTTCGACAGTTATATGATGGGGCTCTCTCTCTATTCTCTCTCTCTCTCTGTCATACTCTTGAACACTTAGAGAAACATTGGAGCATTGTTGGAGCTTGCTTGGAGCACTCTACTTTTCATTGGATTTGGAGGAAGAAGGAAAAGAAAAGTGGGAATGTGCAAGGGAACAAGTGTGTAAGGTCCCATCTTACCAACCATCAGTGTTATAAAGAAATATTGAACACTAAGACTCAAAATGCAATATTTTTTTTTGCAAGGCATAAAAGTTAATGCAAGACCATCTTTCCTCATTGGTACCACTTACACTACACACTAAATTATACTAACTAACCTGTTGTAATTTTAATCTTCTCATCAAGGCTATAAGGATAATGGTTCATCAAGATCCAAAACTTACAACCATAATAATTTCCTCTAAAGCTCAAAAATCACACTTAAAAGAGAGAGTCTTTAGTGAGATGAATAAATATTAAACTTTACAAACCATAATTTCCAACAAGCTAATTGCTAATTCTGTTGCAATTAAATGTGTTCCGTAGAGACTAATTTGATTTTATTCTAAATAAAATTCTTATTAATTCTTTTCTTAAAAGTAGAATTCAAATTTTATAGTAGTGGTATCCAATACTTATGATTAATATGTAAGCTAACATTAAAACAATTCACTTACCCAAATTTGACTTCATCAGCGTGAATTTTATCTCAATAGAATTATCACGCATATTCATTGAGACATTTCCATAAACACCTTGGTTACAAATCCTAATTTCACTTAGACATTTTTACAGACAATTCATAAATGTAATTAGCTACAACCATTGAGGCATTAAGCCAATCAATTTGCAAGCATGCAATGTACAACCATTGAGGCATTTTAACAAATAGTTTGCAAGCATGAAATCTACAACTATTGAGGCATTTTAACAAATAGTTTGCAAGCATGCAATGAACAACCATTGGGGAATTTTTTCAAACATTTGACAACCATAATCCCTTAAGTAAATTTCACAACAATTAGCTAACATGAATCTAAGATTATATAACCTCATTTTTCATTGTCTCACAAGAATGCCAGTAATTCTTGAATTGAACTTAACACATAAGTAAAACTACCAACCATATTCATTGATGCATTTCTACAAACACTTTAGGAACATGAATGACTACAAGCATTTGTGATTTTTTAAATAGATTGTGTTTGTGTAGGCTACAACCAATGGAGAATTTTGACAAACAGTTAGTGGTCGTGAAATAAATTACCATAAATATGTTTAAACTATTAGAGTATCAACCATTGATACATTAAAACAAAAATTTCAAAGTGCATGAACCATATTAATGTCATCAATATAAAGCACCAGGTAAATCCAAGATGGAAAAAATTCTGCAAAACCAAACAAAAAACAATCCATAGAAGCCATCAACAAATTTGCAAAATTGAGCAGATTAGAGAATCAAAGTCTGAAAACCTATTTTTTGGAATCAAAGTGGGGGTTAGATGGTCATATGGCCCAGATATCCCCCAATGTTGAGCTAAATCACGGTAAAAATGCTAAGGGATGTGATCCTTCAAAACAACAAAAGATGGATCCCTACTATCTCATTTACAACTTTTGTCAAACACTTAGTATGAAAACTTATCCACAATTGTACATGGAGAAAGAAAACCCAAATTTATGCTAATATGATATTTTCATCAAACTCATGGAAGCCTGAATGCTTCAGCCATTAAGACCTTCTGTCAATTACTTTGCAACAAAACTATACAAAAAGAAAACTTACATAAAATAAACTACAATTATTGTGAAATTTCTTCAAACATTTGGTGTGCAACATTTTATATACATCTAAGTTTCAACCAAAAACCTAATTCACAGTAAGAAAAAACCATGCTATCAAACATAGAATAATGAATTTAGATAATAGATATGACCTTCTATGGAAAAAAAATCATTATAAGCTGAACTTTAAAACTTTGGCAACACATTCTTTTTTTAATCCCCTGCATGTACATTATGAACTATTGTTGTCATTCATTATTTGTTAGCTCAGAAATAACTCTCTAAATATATCATAAACATTCAAAGTAGAAATTCCTAACAAATTGAAATTTCTACAACACATTAAACCTAAGTCACCTGACACGGGGATTCGGGATTCGACGGATACGGGGTTTCGAGTGTCGGATACGGACACGTTGACCCCCCAGAATAGGACACGTTCGGATACGTTATATATATATATATATATATATATGTATATGTATATGTATATGTATATGTATATGTATATGTATATGTATATGTATATGTATATGTATATGTATATGTATATATATGTATATGTATGTATGTATATATTAAAATTAGATGTTTATTACACAAATTCTCATTCATGATACAAATTCATCTAGATGTAAGTTTTACAAACTAAATTATGCATACAAAATTACAAATACAATTGTGACATAAATGATAAATGATAAATTATAAATTTATAATACATATTCAATTCATCAATGATCCAATAGGAGAAAGACAGGATAGTAATATAAAGATATTGCAGTTTTCTCATTAAGTCATCAAAATCAAAATGTGTTACTGTTTATATAGGTAGTGTAATTCCAATGGAAAATACAAATAGAAAATACAAAACAACTACAACTACAAGTCTACAAGTATACAAGCCTCAAAAGTAAGTAGCTCATGACTCATGAGTCATCAATCCTCAAAGTCATCATCAAAATCGACATCACTATCCTCATCATCATGTCACCACTTCTCTCCTCTGTTGAATCCTCCTCCTCTGTATCCAAAGTCATCTCTGCATCTGTTGGGTTGAAGGATGACCCCTCTCTAGTATCACCATCATCAAATCTGATAGGATCTAACACTTACCTGTTGCTTGAATCTCCTTGAAAATTCTCCCACACCCTTTGCTCCTTACTCCCAAACACCCACAACAAATCCACATCAAACTAGACAAGTGAATGTGCAAATAGAATGGGGAAACATGCCTTTATAACATCACACAGGTTCTTGATTTCTGGATTCTTGTCTGAAAATCAGGACATGTTCTAGATTCGAAGTGTCCTGATCAAGACGCATTCCAGATTCGAAGTGCCTCGATCAGACACAACGTGTCCCGATTTTTGGACACAAATCCGTCCAAATCATGTCCGATTCGCCGGATTAGGGACATGTAGGGCCTGGGGGACAAATCTAGTTTCATAGCTTTAAACTAATAATAAACTAAAATTTCAAGAATATTTATGAATATACCTTATAATATATATATACAACTCCAAAATATGAGAGTATTCCCCAGCTCCACTATCCTTACCAACTCATTGTGAACCATCAGATTTTCTTCCCAACCATATCTAGGAAGAACTTCTCCCCTTGGAACCCCTGAGATGTAAAAGCTCACAAGCATACCAAAATGCAGCAGTAGAGATATATACAAGGCAAACTAAGGAAGATAAATTTCACTTCCTCTAAACACCACTCATGTTCAACTCCACTAGGTAGAGCTCCATAGTAATTTAGTTTAGAAATTTTAGATTCATCTCGAAAACATTTGGCTACTCTCTTGGTCTCTCCCTCTCACAATCCTCTTCAAGTCTCTCTAACTCTTGGTATTATAATGCACCTCTTTCTTCCCCCCACAAGTGAGAAGACATGAAACACATATATAGGAGGAGTAACAAATTCTTGTCATAAAGGAGGAGAAATATGCATGCCTTGAGGAAAAGTAACATATTCCATTTATAGGAGTGTAACTCATGCCATTAAGGAGATGTATGCATGCTTTAGTTAAGGGAAGTGTAACATATGCATTAAAGAAAGTGTAAGAGGAATATTTTATGCATGTTTTTAATCACTGTAATAGGAATATTCCATTTCTTTGATGAGTGAATAAGAGAGTGTGTAATCTATCATTAAGAGAGAGAGAGTTACATAGATCCATAAGAATCATCAAAGAAGGAGGTGTGAAGTGATTGAGGTGATGAAGGTGACTTGTAATTCCCTTTTAATAATAATATCATAGTCTCATAAAAGATAATAATGATAATGATAATAATATTAAATAATATTGATGATTAAGTCAAGATTTAGCTATCAATATTGATTAATGATAATTTAAGTGATTTTCCTTCAACTACACTTGATTACCAATTTATGCAAGGTGATTTAATATTTTTGGAAATCCATGCTTGAGATGCTAGACATGACTTTCTTTTTTTAGAAAATCGCTCTAGGATTGTTAGAAATTAGGTTTTATTAAGGAAATGCATCCCTAGGCTGCCCATGAATGATATTTTTATTTCGGAGAATAGGGATTACGCACCCTTATTGCACGCATCTATCTGTCTTAGTAGATTAAGGACTTCGTGCCTTGATCTACTCCATGAATCCAAGATTGCACACCTTTATCTTTTAAATATGCAGGACTCTGCACCCTAATATTTTTATTATAGATCCAAGACTCCATGTCTTTATATTTCATGGATTTAGGATTATGTGCCCTAATTTTCATGGCTTCTCATCTTGTCTGCTTTGAAACTCCATGCTTCACCTTAAGGTACTAATTGTGAGCTCATACTCATCTCATGGTTTGTTGGTAAGGTCTTGTTCCAAGACCTACACACCTCACAATCTCATAGATCAAAGAAATAAAATGAATTTCATAATTAACTTATTTAAATTTTACCAAGAATTGTGCATGAATTCCATAGTCATTTTGGTTTTGTAGAAATGACTTCTGCAATCATTTATAATTTGAGCATCTTTATTGGCAAATAACTAGGTACCCTACCACATCATGCTTAGTACAAGATTAATCATACATAATAATTAACCATATGTTCCAAATAACCATGATCATCCATGGATCTATGTGTCTGAAACTTGGATCATCATCCATGTCATACACCTATCTTAAAACTAGAATACCAAAACAAAAAACATTGATAATATGCACTTAACCAAAATCAATCTTATACACACAACCATAGATATTATCATAAGCACACAACGACTAGGTTACCCAAACTAGGTCTATAACATATAAGCATATACATAAGTCTGACATGCATAATCTTAAATCACTGCATCAAAATTTCCCTCTCTAAGTGTCACAAAACTGACCTTGCCACAGTGGGACATTAAAAGGTGGATTATTCACTACAATTGGATTGATTTGTAGGTAACAAGTTGCATGTGTGATTTTATTTTTTGATTATGGATGCATGGTATATGCATGTTATTATCTGGTTATGATTTGTCATTGGCATGGATGATTGGCTAGATTGAAAATGGTTTTTCCTAGCCTTTCCATTTCCTAGATAGCCATGGTGTCATGGGTTCTTCCATTGATTTGCTTTCTAATTGGTGCTTGTAATTTCTTATGGTTGTGTGTTGGAACAAATGCTCTGGAGCCCTTGGTGGGATGAATTACTAGTCCTGGAGCTAGGTTGGACAAACGCTTTGGCACTCTAGAAGGTTGTGGGTTGAGTTACTAGTTCCTAGAGCCCGTGATAACTTGGGTAGAGACTGATCTGTTTGGTGTTAGTGATGTCTGACCGGGAGGTGGAATCAATGGTTGAGGGTTGACGTGGCTTGGGTTTTGGATGCCTCAGTTTGGTTTTGTTTGGTTTATTCCATTAGACCCCACATTAATTCTTGTAATATGGCACGGGGGTGATTGGCTGAAAGAGAGATTTGGTTTAGCCCAATATATGGTTGGGTGATATGTGGAAGTCCCATAATCGATATTTTCCTGTGTTAATAAGAGTTATTCTTCTATTTTGATTCAAGCATATTTATTGGCAATGTGTTGGTGATATTATGGGTGAGTTTCCATGGTTTATATGCTAGTTATTTTCTAGTTATATGTCGTTCATATGATGTGTATCTTCTATGGATATTGTCATGAATAGTTTAGCTATTTGTGAGTGATGAATGTATGGGATAATCAATGGTGTTGTATCTATGTGGAGAGGGCATAGGGCCTTCTCGATGATTCTCAGATGAACCTAAAAATTTTATGATCAGATATGAATTTATGGCATGTAGCCCACTTGTTTGAAAGATGTTTGATGAAATACCTATCATGTTCTAGGAAGTATAGGTCAAGTTTTGCCTTAAAAATTGTATGTATAGCATTTTTTTCATGTCATTATTGATTCTGAGAAGTTACATGAAGTTCTAGGCAGTGGACTAGAGGCTAACCTGGAATCTAGGCTCAGATCTTGGGACCACATGCTCCTAATTGAAAAATTTGGGTTGCAACCACATCGATGTAGGCTTTTGCATGAGGCTGGAGGCTTCAAACTGCATGGAGGGCTTGCTATGGGAGCAGTTGGGAACCCAAGTAAGAGAAAAGGGTGTCCAACTCAGGTTTTGGCCACCTGGGGTGGTTAGTCTCTGAGTGATATGTAGTCCATGTAGAATGTTATGAGATGTTTGTTTATCTTTTATGGTTGGCCCCACTTCCTTAATGGAACCTAGGAGGTCAAGTCATGTCATAGTAGATCCTCCTCTCATGTTTACCTCAGCAGGCTGGTGAAAATGGGTAAATGTGGGAGGGATGGTTACACACAACATGTACACAACACCATATGTACACAACACAACATATACAACATGTACACAACACCATGCATACAAAACACTGCATATGCAACATGTACACAACGCCAAATGTACGCAACACTGCATACACAACATGTACACAACACCACATTTGCAACATTCACACAACATCATATGTACACAACATCGCATATACAACATGCACACAACACTATATGTACACATCACCGCATATGCAACATGTGCACACACCATATGTACATAGCACTCCATATTCAACATGTACACAACACCATACGTACACAACACCGCATGTACTGCAACATGCACACAACACCATATGTACACAACACCACATATATAACATTCACACAACACTATATGTACATCCTGAGACCACACTATCTCTAACAAGCAACCTTTCTTCTAGTGTCTTTCTACTATCCATGCTTGTCCCATAGTGCCATAGGTCACACTACTTTCATTCGAATGATGTTTCCTTCAGTGTTACCTTCCATAAAATAAACATATCCATAGTCGTAAGCAAATAATATAAAATCATATCCACATGATAATAAACTCGTAGATCTGTGAGGGCTACTCTTCCCACTTGATTCCTCATAAACCCGAAGCTTATTCATGCCATTCACCTACATAAGAAATCATTCCTCCACAAGCATGATCCCTGAAAATCCTAGAAGAAAATGACATACATGCATACATATATACATATATAGACATCATCATAATCATAATCACAACACAATTACTAGATATCATAAGGTCAAAGTTAAGAGAACTCCCTTTATTCATGCACAACATGCACAACATTGAGGCCAATAGTTCTTAACATAGCCAAGGCATCTGATGCCTCAAATCCATTTAATTTTCCTTTCCCATTACCTTTCTCATGAATTCTCTGCCACCGTCCATTACCCCAATGGACCCAACAAATCTAACTAGTTGTCATATTCTTGCCTTCAATTTCCCTTATACATGCACCAAGCTTTTAAGATCTTACATTACATGTTGGGTTTCATTCATATCTTCCTGAGCTCCATTAAATTTCTTCTTTCCCAACTAATTCCTAAGACTCTCAAAACATAAATTGAAAGAACAAAAAATCAAACAAGAAGGAAACCATGAAAACTAATACCAATATGACACCACAAAAAAAATGGCATGGTCATGCACCAAACATAAGTAAAACTACAAACTAAGCACAAACAAATCACAAAGCACCAAAAGCACAAAACTTTCAACATACACCATGAATCAATCCCTATGGGTTCCCAATGCTTCCCAAGGGAAAGCTCAACTCGAGTATTCTTCAAGATTTCATGGCAGTCTCTTTTTCCATGCAATCCCCTGTATCATACTGCCATAAACACATAATTTTCAGTGCGGATAAATAAAACTAACAATATATTGGTCACCTTACCTTGTTGAACCCAACACATTTTCTTTTAACTGAACACATACATATATCATCTCTCAAGGGACTGCAATTTATTGACGAGACCAACCATAAATAGAAACCAATTGTTATACCTGTCAAATACATGTTCATAAATATACAACATATCCACATAACATCAGACAAAATCAAAGTTAAAAAGACTTCTTGTATTCATGCAAAGCACTCATTCATTTGGAATTGTGGTTTCCAAACATAACCAAATTAATTCTCACCCAATTCATTTATTTTACCCTTTTTCTTGCTATAATTGAGTCTTATTATGTGTTATCTCATCACCCAGCTATTAGTTATATAAACAAATCAACTGTTACCTTGTTATGCTAATAACAATCATGTTGCCCTGTAGTTGTTCACACATGCCAAACACATGTTCCAAAGATCAATACATCGTGTCTATTACTTTGAATTCAACCTTTACGAAGACTAACATCCATGTCTTAATCAATTCATAGTCATTAATCATACTAATATAATTAGCACCCACTTGCACTCAAGTGCATATTAGTGGTCTCAACACATATTGTGTTAGTACAACCATCTTAAAAAAAATATCATTCCTTCATGCAATCTTATAGACACATACTCATATCATGCAATTAACCAAACATTCAAACAACCTGTAAACATACCTCCTTATTGTCCATTGTCTATACTAAAGTAGTAGGAAGAAGATACTATAATGGTCTGATCTCCAATGTCCAACAATGGAAATGAGATGTCCAAAGCTCTACTAAATTTAACCATACTTGCCAAAACTTGATTTTCATTTCTCATACATTTTGTACTTGAAAACATACTACATAATCATGGCACTTTTCCATTTCGTATATTTCACATCAGGCTTGTAAGGGGAGTCATGTGAGTTGTATTCCACTACTATGCTCTTTATCCCTGACCTTCTATTTCCTGTAAACATAACATGTTAGATGAACCCAATAGATGACATAATTAAACACATACCGTAGTGTATATCAGGGGAAGCTATCACATCTGCACAAGTCAGTCTAGATTAGTACGACACAATATCACAAGTATATCGACTCATACCTGAATACCATAACCATAACCATTTGCACAGGATAATCCAGATTAGAACGATACATATAATGTCAAGATCTTAGTTGCAATGATCATAATCATAATGTAAATGACCACAATTGATATAAAAACAAGTTACTATCATTCATGACTATCTGACGCACGTGCATATGACTGCACTGAACAACTAATACCATGCATGTACCCACAACAACAATAGAATGACAAGAATGTATATAACCATAGTGCATATGACAACCATTAACCAACATACTTGTATTCCAAACATACAAACATGTAAGAAAATCTACTCTTACTCAAGGTCCAGTGATGAAACCTCATTCTGATAATCTACATCTCCTGCTCCATCTCGATCAACATATCAGTCTCATAACATACGCAACAATTTCGGGATGACACAAAATGCATAATGAACACCACGATGCATGACTGATCTACTGTGCATGCATAACCATATACATTTAGCTGGATGGGATAAATGGGCTAACCATAACCACATCCAGTCCAAGTGTTTGAACCATGCTCTGTTACCACCCTGTGGTATCATATATTACCCAAAGAGAACAAAAACCTACTCTAATAGCACCTTGTAACACCCCCTCCCACATTTACCAAATTTCAACAACCTGCAAGGGTAAACATGAGACTAAGAGTTACTATGGCATGACCCGACCTCCAAGATTCAATTATAGAAGTGGGGTCGACAATTGACAACTCACATACATTCCTCAAGGCATATAAGACACTCAGGAACCAAAGAACCACCCAAGTGACCAAACCATGATATGAGGATTCTTTTTAGTGACCTAGACTCCCAACCGCACCCTTCAAACTGGATTCATGTGTTTGAAAGCCTCCAATCACACCCAAAAGCCTTGCTCCATGTGGTTGTCACCTAAATTGCTTAGTTCAGTGCATACAGTCCTGAGATCTGAGCCACAATTCTAGGCCAACCTCCAAACCCTTGCCCAGAACTGCTTGATATTTCTCAAAATGATAAATAACATATGGAAGATGCTAAACATACAAAACTTTTCCTAACCAAGCCTAACCATGAAAGTCATTTCATCAAACATATAGCGAACATGTAAGCTATAAATCATGAAGCCATATCTGATCACAAGAGTCTAAAACCTATCTGAGAATCAACAAGAAGGTCTAATCTCCTCTCATAATAGTTGCAATAATAATTTTTATTCCATGAATGCATCAACCATTCATACATTCATCAAAACATGTCAAGAGCCATAAGTAATATGCATCACATAACCAACATGTAAGTAACAAATAAAAAACATAGAAACCATAAAAACAGAGCCATAATATCATCAATATAATCACTACAAATATACATGAGTAACAATAGAAGAATAACTCTTATTAACATATGAAAATACCAACCAATTGAGGGACTTCCATGTACCACCAAAGCATATATTTTGCTAAACAAAATCTCTCTTTTAGCCAATCACCCCTACGCCATATTCTAAGCATGAATGCAAGATCTCATGGAATAAACCAAACCAAAACAAAACTAGGGCTTCCAGAGGCCAAACCACCTCAACCCTCAACCACAGTGATTCCACCTCCATGGTCAAATGTCACTAACACCATCCAGATCAGTCCCTACCTAAGATGTCCAGGGCTCCAAGAACTAGTAACTCAACTGTCTAAGGCTCCAAAGCATTTGTCCAATCCATATCTAAGACTAGTAACTCAACCGAAGTTGTTCTAGGGCTTCCAGAGCATTTGTTCCAACCATAAGGAATTATGAGAACCAACCAAAAACAATTAAGTGGAAAAACCCACAATACCATGGCTATCCAGGAAATGGCAAGGAAATTCTAAAACCACTCTCAATCTAGGAAAATATCCATGCCAATGACAACACAAAACTAGAAAATCACAAGCATATACCATGCATCCATAAACCAACAAGGAAATCATACATGCATTATGTTACCTTCCAAGCAATCCAGTTGTAGCCGCTGATTCAATTATTCCCTTGCACTTTCCTACTTTCCTTTGCCTTATTTCTCCAAATCCAAGTGAATGTTAAAGTTCTCCAAGCATGCTCCAAAAATTCTCTAAGTGTGCAAGAGTATGAGAGAATGAGAGAATATAAGAGAGATCCAAAGCTAAACTGACAAAAGTCTCAACCAAATTGTCAAAAGCTAGCAAGTGATCCTCAAAAGCCTTTTTATTGTTGATGTCTTTATTTTCTTCATTTTCCTTCGTTTTTCCTTCAATTTCCTTAACATGAAAATTTGTGTCTCTTCACCTTCCTTTTCTCCTATTTTACTTTATTTCATAAATAAATGCCAATTATGTCACTTTGCTTTTGCCAATGCTTTTACCAATTTCCTTAGCCATAAATAAATCAAAAGTAACACCCACTCGGATGTTTTTCCCACCATTCAACTTAAAATACATGTCCCATGACCTTATTATTATATATTTTTACATGGAAATTCAACCAGAGGTTGTTACAAATATGCTTCTGGTGGGAAATCAAATTCTAGGGCTCCCACAGGGGATCAATCACATGAATTGATTAAGACATTACCATTTAAAATGTCTTCAATGCATCAGTTGAGGGTATTAACATGGTTTTGCATAAGGGAACTTATAATTTAATTTCAAGCTCTATGTATTTATTTATTTTTACTCTAATTTAACTATATTTAATCTAAGAAATAGAAGCTACTCTGTAGTCTTTGTTCAAATGTGCGATTTGGTTCATACCTTTCAAAATTCAATAATTAAACTAAGTAGCAGGGAGTGCTAGCTATGTTGAATTTTCACATATACTCA
Organism: Pinus tabuliformis; assembly: GCA_031772625.1. Classification (NCBI taxonomy): domain Eukaryota; kingdom Viridiplantae; phylum Streptophyta; class Pinopsida; order Pinales; family Pinaceae; genus Pinus; species Pinus tabuliformis. Next base: position 990,150,622 of record CM062819.1, read on the forward strand.
TGAATTCACAGAAAGATGAAAAGAAAAAAAATATTTCAAGTACGAACAATGTTATTATTACATGTGGAATTGTTATGGCAAGATTGTCCATCGGAAAACTATTTAGCTCCTCTCAAATTTTTCAGCAATTTTCATGGGGTGGGAGACTTTCCAAGCCAAGGGACTTGAGGAGCGGTCAAACAATATCCCCAAAATCTACACACACACACACACACACACACACACACACACACATATATGGCTTTTAAACTCACCCAACGATGTTCATTTCATGGTATTTAAACCAAACAATCCACATATGATTCCCGATGCGAGTCGGGCTGGAACCTTTCCCTTTCCATGAATGTGGCGTCTCCCGAATCCAACTATGGTTGGGAGAGACACACATGAACCGGAAGGATCCGTCTAACATCTAGTGGAATAGTCCATAGAGGATGTGAGCTCGTTACAACCAACAAACGAGAAAAGTCTGTTTAATATCCCGTGGAGTAGTCCACAATGATGGAAAAACAATAACAACCATTACAACACATTCTCAATAAGATAAGTATGAAAACAACCTAAATAGTTCAAATATATTAGCACATGTGAAAGAAAACATGAAGTATAAACATCCACATAATAGTCTTACAAACATTCATAATCCATGCATGAAGAACAAGATGGCCTGGAAGGCTTCTGTTATTAAGTAAAATTTCCAAGACACATGTATACAATGAACATCACTAACTCTAGTAGTGGAGCGATGGAGGTACTCCTTGCTCCCCAAAAGAACTAGCTTATCTCTCTAATGTTTTGTGGGAGGAGCCAAGGTGAAAAAGTACTTTTCTCATACAATGAGAAAGTATATATAACCAAGGGGTGATGCTTCCCCTTCCTTGTGACTCTTTCACTACCCTCATAATTGTTTGACTTCCTATGACTTTTCAACTTACATGAATCTTTATATTCCATGTGTGTCCTTTGGACTTCCATTTTACAATACATTTTGAATACCATTTACATGATCCACAATGATGATGTGGCATATGAAAACTCATGACATGACATGACACTGCTGACATGGACTGCTTGATGATGTGGCAGTGTTAAGCCACTATTGCTACTATGTGTTGAGTGTCTTCTTGAGAATTCTCTTCTTTTCACCTCCATATGACTTGGTGATAAGGAATCTTCAATGATCTTAAGTATTGAGTTGTTATCGCAAACTAATGTTCCTTTTCTTTCTTGTGATTGATCAACTTGCTTGTTCAACTACAAGAGTATCTTTCAACATGTTTCCCTCCTTCATCCATTTATTCATCATCTTGTCATATCATGGTAAGGTACATGTATCTACAATTCACTCATGAAGAGATGACATTAGTCCAAAAACCCCCTAATCTAAGATGTTGCATTTTAATCCATTGAAAAAGTTGGAACCAGGTGATAGGTCGAGAAAGAGGGCTCAGTGGCTACGCAGTTAAACAGTTCAAGTAGCCAGGGGTGAGGCTTGGGCCCTGAGAATACACAATGAATGGTTTAGGCTGGACTGGGGGAGAAAATTCCACAATTCTGGGAGCAGTGAGACAGGTTGAGGGGGTGGACACTGAGAGGACATACTGGGAAATTCCAGGAGACAAGGTAGGTTGGGAAATTGCACAACTGCACAGTTCAGAGGCTCAAAGAATGATATTGAGGCTTTTGATTGTGCAATGCGTAGTTAGGGCCAAGTTGAGAGAAAGGGTTGCACAATTTCAGAGGCCAAGTGAGGAGCTTAAGCCCAGAAACTGTGCAGTGCAGCAGTCCTAGGAGACACGAACTATGCATTACACAGTTCCAAGGGTCAAGGTCACAGTTAGAGGACAGAAACCACACAGTGGATAGTTTAGGGAGGTCGATTCAAGCTATTTTCTTTTTTGGGAAGACTTCTCAGAAATGGCTAAGTGTAAGAGCAGATAGACTAATGTGAACAATGATAAGACTGTTGGAAATGATACTGAGAGGGGGGGGTGAATCAGTATTATCTAATTCTTTTAATGAACCTTCCTTATTTGATCTTTGAATTATATTTTCATGTCAGTACCATAAAATAATGTGCATGAACAAAGAAAACAGATAGTCACACCAAAGAACACAAGATGTAAGGTGGAAACCCAATGTGGGTGAAAACCACCTGTTGCAATATGTCTCTATCTTCTTTCAAATTAGAAACTTCTTTTACAATGGTTTTGTACTGGTGCAGTCCTTTACCAGTACACAGGCTGCAACCTGCAGAGAGCTACAACTATCTCTCGCTTTCCAGTCTCTCCTGGAAGGGAGCTACAACCCCCTACTTCTTTTCTTACAAGGACCACTTTTCATAAATTTTCAAACTGGATCCATAAGCATCAATTGATCATCAAGTATGAGAGAATCACCCAATCAACTGTAGTAACTAGATCAACAGTAATAGGACCAAACCCAGAACACAACAATGATAAACAAAGATTTTAAGAGAAGGAAGCACCCTGCTCCACTGCTAGCCTGCTTCCGGACTCACCCTGCTCAACTGCTAGCCTGCTTCCCGGACTCACCCTGCTCAACTGCTAGCCTGCGTCCCGGACGCATCCTGCTCAACTGCTAGCCTGCGTCCCTCGCTCTGAGTCTATTGAACTGCCTGCGTCCCGACGCACCTGAACCCTTCTGCGCCTGCGTCCCGACGCACCTGAACCCTTCTGCGCCTGCGTCCCGACGCACCTGAACCCTTCTGCGCCTGCGTCCCGACGCACCTGAACCCTTACTGCACCTGCGTCCCTCCGGGCATAGATGATTTCAAGACTTCAGAAGTAACCCAGACAGTCAGATCTATAGATCTGAACATGCGCCGAAGAGATCTCGGTCCATCAGTAGATTCGCCTTGTTTAGATCTAGACCAGATCTAGCCCTCATAAGATATTCAACCAAAACCATGCTTAAACCAAATGATCTCCTTTGCTTTATATAGGCAAGCTCCTCCTCAAATCATGGAACAATACCACGAGCCGACACCATAATAACACAATACCGTCGGCTAGATACCAAGAGTAAAACACAAGAAACCCCCACGTGAGCTTTTCTCTGCCTTGAAATGTGTGCACTGGGTGGACGCACCTCCTGAATGGCTGGCCTGCGTCTCTGGACGCGGTCCCTGCAAGGTGTACCTGCGGGTACGCACCTTCTGAACTAATATCCTGCGTCCTTCTAATTTTTCCATAAAATGAGAGCCTTGTCATGGGAGTTGCCATCAAGTACAACATCTGTAACATATAGCCATACCAGAGAACATAATGCCAACAAAGACTTCGATTGTGATCTCACACTTAAAACACTTGACAACACAACAACATAGATCACCTAGGACACATGAACAATGCATTTCCATCTGTGTAATAACTTTATGACAAGTTACGACAGGTGGACACTTAAGATACACTTTGCGATGATCGTGACGACACTTGTGCGACAATGCTTAAAACTTTGCGAATGAGTGGGATAGATGTTTACACATTTAGAAAAATTCATATACACAAAGATAGACCCTTGAAACCACAAGAACAAGCTTCTACGCATTGTGTGACAACTAATGATGAGAAAAGACGACAGTTTACCCAACTTGCAAAGGGGAGAAAAATACTTCAAGAAAGTACATGGAATGAGTTTCGGTGTTTGCAAAAACAATGTACAAGACCAAGGAAGGCTCCAAAATTGAGTGTAAGCTAAAATTTTGGAGGGTATTGTAACAGATACAACACTTGGCGACACACTCGTAGAATTCCATCTTCTCTGCCTCGGTTAACTTATTTTATATAGGGTCTTGGTTCTTTAGGGAGTATTGATTCATCGTGCAGATTACTTTGGTCTCCTCACTTACCCCATTAATAGACATGGTCCCCTTTATGCCTTCTCATTTGAACATAACATAAGATTCAATGATATTACAATGTTTGAGTTGAGAAGGGTAGTGTAGCTTGTGAATTTAATATTCTTAGAGTAATTTTTCATTTCGAGTGTTGCTCCGCTTCCAGCAGGCTTAGAAAGCACCCCGATGGAGTCACACAGGAACACTAACATTGCTCCACTTCCAGCGAGCCTGGATAATACCTTGACATATTTTCTTTCTTCACCTCTCTACACAGGAAGTCTTTCTCTTATTTCACCTTTATTTATTTATTTTAAAGAAGATTGTGCATCGACACTTATTCATTTTTGGGCATAAGAGGGATCCCGACTTATTGAGAGAATAAGAGGTTGTTCCTTCAGAGAAGCATATAAAGACCTCTGATTTAGGTTTTCTTGTTTATATTTTTCCCCTTCTCCTCTTCTATTGATTGGATAAGCATGAAAACATTGAAACACAAAAACTTATTGTAGGAATAAGGCTTCCTGAATAGGCATAGGTTCATGGTTGGACCAAAACTATCCTTACAGATGGATCATATTTTCCATTAGAACCTCATCAACCAAAAGGTTTAACCAACACAAGGAAGATAGACAAGAGACTAGACAAATGTTTTTTTTTCTATGTAAAACTAATCTATTAATAAAAACATAATTTACAGTGAGGCACCGGCCTCTACGGGATTAGGTCAACCATATGACCATTTTAAACAACAATTCTTGAAGTCTAGATTGCCCCAGATGGGGAAACCAGTCCAAGAACAAGATAAAATTTGATTCGTTCTGCCCATGTAGGGGCCACAGTTCCAGAAATCAAAATTTACTAACAAAAAGACTGTAAAATTCAGAAAGGTCTGCCAAAATTGACCACTGTAGAATTCAAAAACACTAGCCAGTATTAACCATTGTAAAACTGAAAAAACAAAACTCAGATCCCGAACAGGACACGTGACCTGTAGCATGCAGCTGCAAGGTGTCTTAGGATGGCAACTTTTCTTCCACGATCGGACACCAGCCATAATCTTCAAAGTCAGTTTCCGCTACCTGTCTGCCACCTGCAGTGTCCTGAGGCTCATGGTCTTCCACCTCTATACCTTTGTCTTTGTAGGTGGCATTGCCTCCTGGATTCTTCTATTTTTTGCTGGACAGATGGTCCATTTCTATCGGTGGGTGGCTAGAGCTTGGCTCCCCCTCGATATTGACAATCGAAGGAGAGGCTTGGTGCATCTCTTGGCTGTGTTCCGAAACTACGCATGAGCCAGGGACTTCCCGAAAGTCCACCGTGATGGTGGTGATGATTACCGGTTGGTCCATGGATAAGAGAAACCTGAATTGAGCCTGCTGGGATGTAGCAGAGGAATCCGATGCTGGGTGGTTCCACCGGCGCACCGAGCCTCACGGGAGCCAGCTTGACCTCGGCCGCTACGAGTATCTAGATATCTCCCCTGGAAGCGGGAAGAGGAAGGGCTGGGATGCAGGGAGGCTAAAGGGGAAGTAGAAGCAGATGGAGGCGAAGACGGGAGCCGAGTGGCATTACCACAACTGCCACCTCACCTACTTCGCATGCGATGGCGTTGCCGCATGATTCTCTGGGTTTGAAGCTGCAACGAGGAATGAGTCGGAGGAGCAGGGAGTGGTGTAAGAACAGCTGAGGGAAAATTGAGTTGAATAGGTGAAGTCAAGTCTGAGCCAGAGATAGGGGTTGAGACCTCAATTTGCAGGGCGCAATGGAGGGACTGAGAGAAGTGTAGACAATTGCCTAGGTCGACACGGCATAGGAGTCTGCAATGTCTACCCATAGTGGTGTGAAGGCTAGGCTCTACGATTGTAGGTGGCAAGCGCAGCTCAGAGGTCGAATGGAAAATTGCAGAGGGTATGGCTCCATGGTTATGTTATTACAAGGGATGTCTTGATCCTCCCAATGTGATGATGGTGCTGGCCGAGGGATAGTGGTCTGCATTAAATTCCCACAAGGGAAAGAATAGGTTACCATGTGGGTCTGCCACCTGCATGTTCGGTGGCACGCTTGACTTAAATTCTCATCTACCATCCGCATCCAGGGAGAGGTTAGACAAATGTTGAAGTGTCACAAGATTCTTTTTAGTTCGGCCACACACATACCAAGAAGCCACAACATGTTCATGCACATTACTTATTCACATGACAGAAAACAAATAAAAATTCAAACAAACAAGAAATAAAAGACTATGTACACAGTGTAGGGCACAACCCCAGGTCATCATTGAAAGTAAAGTTTTATGTCTTGGCCATTGATAGGGAGAGAGTCAATCTTCTCTTCAAGTGATTGAAGACAATAAGTGTGATGGCCAAGCTTTTCGTGGACTGTGAATGGCCCAATCCATAAGGATTGAAACTTAGTGTGTTTGCCTTTGTCCTCGTGGGATTTATCCCACTTCAAGAATAAGTCACCACATTGAAGTTGTTCTTCCCTGTAGAATTCTTATCAAGCCACCTCTTGATGTGGTTCTGATGAAGTGAAAATATTTCTTTTGCTTTCAACCTTTCTTCCTGTAATTTGTGAAGGGTGTCCATCCTATGGTGCACTAATAAACATGGCTTGCCTTAGTATTCTTACGAAATTTGGAGAGCAGGAAAGTAGTTGTTGGGTGGGAGGATAAAAAAAAATCTGTATACCAAGAAGTAAGGGGAGGTGTTCAAAGAGGGCTTTTCCATGACTCGGTTAGCCCATAAAGCATTTACCAAAGCAAAGTGCCAATTTTTTTGCTTAGAGAATATTGTCTTTTTTATAATACATATGAGTTTCTTATTTGTAGATTCAGAAAGACCATTCCCTTGTGGATAATAATTAGCTGAATGTTTCAATACAATACCATTTTCCAATGCAAAATCGTAAAGTCTTAGCAATGAAAAGTATGTTGCATTATCGAAAACAAGTGAAGTAGGAATGTTGAACCTGGAAATGATGTTCTGCTGAAGGAAATTTATGACTTCCTGATCATTCACCTATTTGAGTGGAACTACTTCTATCCACTGCGTAAAGTAGTCTATGGCAATGATAATATAGCAGTGATGCTTTGATGAATGAAGAAACATTTCTCCAATAACATCCAAGTCCTATTGTTTAAAAGGTTCTTCCACTGCAATATGTTGCAATGGGACAGCTGACTTCTTGTTTCTTCTGACACACCTCTGATAGACCGAACACTTGTGAGCATAATCATGAGCATCCTTGAATAATGTAGGCCAATAAAGGTTGGCCTGCATGAATTTATGTGCTATTTTGTTACCCACAAAATGTCCCCTGGCTGGTTCGTCATGGAGATCACACAGTACTTTCTCTGAATCATGTGCTTCCAAACACTTGAGCAATACTCCATTATGGTGCTTTCTAAAAAGCACCCCATGCACCAACTGGTAAGATAATGCTTTGAGTCTAAGTGCCCTCTTTTGTTGTGCGGATAGATGGGGGGGCACAATGCCATGCTCAAGGTATTGACGCACATCTGTATACCAAGAGTTTATGAAAGTAGTAAGGGAAGCTCACTCAACATTCAACATTTTGATTTCTTGCTCCCATCCCGACGGATCTTCTTCTTCCTTTGCATCCATTTCTTCTGCTGCTAGTTGACATAGACCGTGGCCCTTGATTGTGTGAACTAGTTTGAACTCTAAGTCATATTCTTGTAGACCAGTCATCTAGTTCGCTCTTCTCTCACCCATCTCTTATTGGAAAAACAATGATCTCGCTACTCAGTGCAGAACAAAGATAATACCATGATTTTCCAAGAGATAGGGCCGAAAGTGCTTTACTGCCTTGTATACTGCATAAGCCTGCTGGTCAATGGTGGGATAATTGAGTTTGGTTCCTTAAAGACTAATTCTCATGAAAGATATAGGCCGATCATTGTTATGATCATCATTTTGTGTGAGCACATCGGCAAGAGAAGTGTCAAAAGCAAAGATGTAGAGCAAATAATCCTTGCTAAAATCTAGGTTGTATAGTGTAGGTGCCTCTGTGATAGCTTGCTTGATACGGGAAAATGTGTCATTTCCCCTTTTGTCCCATTCGTATACTACATCCTTTTTTATCATATACTGTATTGGTTTAACAACCTGAGTATAATCGGAGATGAACTCTCGAAAGCAATTGATTTTTCCCAGAAAGGACTGCATAACTTTCTTATTTACCAAGAAGGGAATCTGCATAATTTATTTGAACCTATTTAGGTCCACTTTAATCCCAATTTTTGAATTGATATGGCCAAATAGGTTATCCTCGAACACTGGAAAGATACTCTTTTTGGGATTGAGAGATATCCCGTATTTACGACATCGGTCAAAAAATTTCTTCAAATGGCGTATGTGATCGAATCTCTGTTTGGAGAATAACGTGACATCATCAAGATAGACCAACACAGTTTATTCAATTAGTCCTTAGAATGCAATGTCCATGGCGTGCTGGAATGTCGCACTAGCATTAATCAACCCAAATAACATCCGCTTAATGCGAACGTGCCCCACTTTGTGCATAAAGTTGTTTTAAGTCTATCAAGCTCTGAGACTAAAACCTGGTTGTATCTTGAATATCCATCCAATAGATAAAACATTTCTGACCTCGATATTATTTGCAATATATTTTCCATAGACGACACGAGGTAGTTATCTTTTTCCAAGGCGCGGTTTAGATTTCAAAAATCAATATATAAGAGGATTTCTCCACACTTCTTTCTTACCGGGATGAAGTTTGATACCCAGGTGGAGTGTCACACTTTGTGTATGATATGAGTATCCAACAACTTCCTTAACTCCTTTTGAATGAGAGGATCAAGTGTTGAATGTACCTTCTTTATCTTTGGTTGAAATGGCTTGGCCCCTTCTTTGATCATAATCACATGCTGGATAATTTGTGTGTCATAAGTTTTAATTTCATCATATGTCCACACGAATACATCTCGGTACTACTTGAACAAGTGGATAAAGGATTTCATTCCTGTGGTGTATAGCAAGTACCAATATTGACAAACTTTATATCATTTTTCATTCCCAAATTCATATATTCATGCAACATTGTGGAACTATGGGTTTTATCATTGATAGGTCCCCAGAAGCGGTTCTGCAGATCATACAACTTTTCTTGTATAGTGTAGGCATGAGATTTCCTTTGCTTGAGCTAACTGCATCCTTCAATGCCCTTACGTGCTCATCTTCATCAATTGCTATATCTTTGAAAACATCAACGTTCGCCATGAAGTGCAGTATTTGTTGGTCATAGAAAACAAGAAAATTAGTAATATTATCAAGGATGGATAGTTTATAAAGAATTTCTATGTAAAATGTGTCCCTTAATAGTGAGAACCTAGGAACATCATTTTCCAATGCATCCGCAGCTGTGTTATGCATTCTAGGACCAAAAATAATGTTAAAAGCTTGGAATTGCGAAATTGAACGCCATACCTCTTATTGATAACTGTTGAGATGAGGTGACACACAGTGTATAGTACCACATACCTGTCACACAACAAATTCTGAGTCACCTAGTGCTTTTATAATTGAATGTTGAGGTCAATGGCTCTTTTCAAGCCCAAGATGAGTGCCTCGTATTATGCAGTGTTGTTCGTCCACCGAATTTCCAAGTGGCTAGAGATCATATTTTTTCTCTGTAGTGGGTCTATTAAAATGCAACCAGATCCAGATCCCTCCTGTGTTTTGGAACCATCAAAATACGGAGTCCACATATCATATGTACAAGGATTGCGAACTACACTAGTACTAATATCACTTTTACTACTAAATGTACAAATATCATTTTGATCAGTTGGACTTGGAAGGAGCTCCAACTATGTATATGGTGGGACTAGGGATGGCTACCCAAGATAACACCCCAGTTGAGTTTCCAGGAAGCAATTTCCGAAGATAAGTCCTACGAAATCCATTGGTCCATTATTTCAATTGAAGGGAGTAACAATATGTTTCATGTGTCTCTATAAGTTCACTTGGATCTGATTATTTCTACCCTTGTGCGAAAGCCATAAATGTTACCAGTCCGTAGCAAAGTACCCTTATAGATTTCTAGACGAATATTTTCTCAACAATACTACATATACTTCTGGAATGTCCAAAATCACTATATTGATACATTGGTGGACTCGCTCATCAGATGATAAACAGATAATCACATCTTTGAGTTCATCAACTACGTTGACAAGAGTCCTGTCCAGCTAAATGGTTTGTGCATTTCTTTTGTCCCATTTTGCATTTATTTTCTTGGCGACAGATAATGGCATTATGTTTACCGATGCACCAGAATCAACCAAGCAATTGTGTACATTGAAATTGAATATTTCAAAAGTTAACAGAAATGGAGGGAAAAGTGTGTTTGCATCCATTTTAAAGTGTTAAGCATTAATTCGAGGGAACTAGAGGACATACCAGATCCATTTTGTGAATAAGCATCATTACCTATGGTGGCCTGCCCATGTGTGCATAAGAGGATGTTTCGCTGGCTCGTGATCTTTGTTAGTTTTAACATTAAGATATTCACGCAAGCCTTCTTCATGTCTTTAATTATGTTGTAATCCAAAGTGGGATAAATTGCCAAAGTGTCTGGGGATGTGACTTGGTTTGTGACTTCGGGATTGGTGGTCTTACTCTTACTACTTACGGAAGCACTTTTCTTTGTAGTTGTGTTCCCAAACTTGCTCTAAGTATTTTGTGTTGAGCTAACAAGTGGACTGATCTTTATTAACAATTTTTCTTTGAATTTTTACTTCATCAACCTTGGTTCAGCAGCTATCCCTTGCCTTATAAAATTGTACCGGTTGGTCTGCTTCTGGGTTGGACCATCACTCATAGGTTGTTTTTCGGCCATGCTCTTTTGGGATGTGAGTATGCAATTAAACATGTTTACTGCATGCCCCAAACTTGGATTCTCTTCGATAGTAAAAATTTATTGCTTTTCTTCTACAGGCTCGGTCTTCTCATCAGCAAGTACCACATCAACAAGATGCGTAGCAAGAACGTTCATGGTATGATTCCATTATGGGCATGTTTTCTTGGAATGATATTCTTGATGATACGAACAATATTGGTCCATGCCCATGATTTCAATATTAAGTAAAACGTTTGAGCTTTTCGCAAACTTGGTCGGTTGGTTGCTGTTGCTGCCAAAATTTGTAGTCCTTCTGAATAGGTTGAACTTGGGAGGCTTCCTACTCACGGTTGTCTCACTTGAACTTTGCTTCAGCTCTACCATCTCATTTGATAGAGTGTTGGTGGTATGGGTCAATCTCTCAAGATCAAAATTTTCTTTCTCTTTGGCCTTGTTTGTGGAGGCCTGAGACCTTTCAACTGTGTCTTTGGAGTCTTTTGTTGGTTCATCATATATAATGACTCCAATCGCGCCCACATACTTTTCAACCGTGATTTCGACTTCATAATTTTATGTTAAATTATGTTTCGTTGTTCTCTTTAGAAACTACATAATGCAGACTGACAAGGCAGAAGTGTAATAATCGATAGTGATGGAGTCACGAGGTTTATTGTTTGTTGGGAACTTGTTCAGAATATGGTTAAACCTCTTATTGAAATCTTTCCCTTTTTCCTTGTGCACCATTTTGAGATTCCCCAGCTCTTTCAACAACATGGAATGGGTCTTGTCATCGGTGAATTTCTCAAGGAAAATTTTCTTAAACCCCCTCTAGTTCTGGATGGAATTTGGAGGAAGGCTGTGATACCATACAGCTGCTCTACCAGCTAAGGTACACAAAAAAGTTCTACATGCAACGTCATCATAGCGTACCTCAAGTGTTTGCAGATGTAGGTATAAGTTGTATAAATGATCCTCCACCTTTACTGTTTGTCAGGGTCGTACTTTGTTAGGAGCTTTTCTAGATGCCTTGGAATCTTGTGTAACACACTCGGTAGTGCAAGTGGGCTTTGAGATATCCAATCCAGGTCTTGGTCTTCCATTTATTTGTTGTTTTCTTCCCTTTCTTCTTCAAAATATGACTAGTCTTCTTGTTCTTCTTCTTCTCTTCCCAACCCACGGAAAGTATCATCCAAGAGAACTATGTTGTCACCATAACCACTATTGAAGGTTGGAGGTTGTTATGATCTTTTTGTGTTTTCTTTAGAGTATTCTAACCCTTCAAGGGTGGCGAGAACCAACTCTTCAACTGTTGAGACCACTATCCCTGTGGGGGTGGTTTGGTTCTTCATTGGAAAATATGGAAGAGTTTATATTCTAGGTATCAATCAAATAGTTCTCGCAAACTTTTAGGTGATGGGGCGGATGGCCCGAATCGAATCATAAGAGACTTCATAAGGTTGCACAGTTCTAGGATGAGAAGAATTACCAACTTCAGGAATGTGTACAAGGTATTTGCTAGGAATGTTACTGCCTTGACCAGAGGAAGTAAGATTGGGTTTGGTGGGGTTATCAACCATAAAAATCTGATTGCCCTCCTTCCAGCGCTAGAAATGTTGATAGTGTTATACTTGCCAACATTCAAGGGATATCCTCGATATGAATTCCCAGTTAGACCTCACATCGTTTGGTGTAGGAGTCTCATCCAGTATAAAGGCCTAGTTGCCAAGTTCTTAAAGATTTTCCTCGACTTTAACTGTCAGCAAGAGAGAGGGATGGAATGTTTCCTTCAAAAATAAAGAAGGTGTGCCTGGTGAGTGTTCAGTTGTAAATGTGTCAAATTTCTTCTATTGCGGAGAGGGATGGAAAGTGAGCCTCTAAGAGAGAGGTAGTAGTACCACCCAAGAAGAGACAAACATGAACCAGAAGGATCCGTCTAACATCCAACAAAATAGTCCACAGAGGATGACATGACAATCGTTATAACCAAAAGATGAACAAAGTATATCTAATATCCTGTGAAGTAGTCCACAAATATGGGACAACAATAACAACCATTACAACACATTCTCAATAAGATAAGTACTAAAACAACTAAAATAGTTCAACTATCTTAGCACATGTGAAAGAAAACATGAAGTACAAACATCCGTAGAATAGTCTTACAAACATTCATAATCCATGCATGAAGAATGTGTTGGCCTTGAAGGATTTTGTTATTAAGTAAAAGTTCCAAGACACATGTATACAATGAACATCACTAGCTCCAGTAGTGGAGCGTTGGAGCCACTCAGGGCCCCCAAAAATATATAGCTTATCTCTCTAATGCTTTGTGGGAGGAGCCAAGGTGAAAAAGTCCTTTGCTCATACAATGAGGGAGTATATATAACCAAGGGGTGATGCTTCCCCTTCCTTGTGACTCTTTGACTACCCTCATGATTGTTTGACTTCCTATGACTTTTCAACTTACATGACTCTTTATATTCCATGTGTGTCCTTTGGACTTCCACTTTATAATAAATTTTGAATACCATTTACATGATCCACAATGACGATGTGGCATATGACAACTCATGAAATGACATGACACTACTGACATGCATTGCTTGATGATGTGGTAGTGTAAAGCCACTGTTGCTGCTATGTGTTGAGTGTCTGCTTGAAATTATCTTCTTTTCGCCTTTGTATGACTTGGTGATAAGGAATCTTCAATAATCTTAAGTCTTGAGTTGTGATCACAAACTGATGTCCCTTTTCTTTCTTGTGATTGATCAACTTTCATGTTTAACTACAAGAGTGTATTTCATCATGTTTCCCTCCTTCATCCCTTTCTTCATCATCTTGTCATAGCATGGAAGGGTACCTGTATCTGAAATTCACTCATGACAAAACGACATCCATCCGAAAGCGCCCTAGTCTAAGATCGTGCATTCTGATCCATTGATTGAGTCAAAACCAGGTGACAGGTCAAGAGATAGGGCTTAGTGATTGCGTAGTTGTGTAGCTCAAGTAGCTAGGGGTGAGGCTTGAGTCTTGAGACTGTGCAATGCACAGTTCAGGCTGGATTGAGGGAGAAAACTAGGCAATTATTGGAGCCAGTGAGACAAGATAAAGGGGTGGGCACTCAGAGGGCATATTATGCAGTTCCTGGAGACAAGGGATGCCTAGAAATTGTGCAACTGCACAGTTCAGTGGCTCAGAGAATTAGCTTTAGGCTTGTGATTGCGTAGTGCACAGTTAGGGTGAGGCTGAGAGAAAGGATTGCGCAATTCTGTAGGCCAAGGCCAGAGCTTTGTTCATAGATTTGTTCCTCCAACTTCTAACTAGTTGTCAGGCCACAATGCAAGGTGAATTTTGAAATATCTTTGCTTGAGATCACTAGATATTTCAGTAGGGTGGACTTCGGATCTTCGCATCTATGCAAGATTCATTAGCGCTTGAATCCAGGAAAGGGAAAAAAATTGATTTCTATTTGAATTTTGGGTAAAAATAATTTTTACAGTCTATTTGTGCATATCTACATTTTCAAATTTTACACAGCCACAATGCTCTACATTTGACATTTAACTATAACTTTCAACTACATTATGGAATAAAAGGTGCTTTTGGTGGGACATCAAGTTCCAGGGCTCCAACGGGGGATCAATCACATTATTTGACTAACACATTACCATTTAAAATATCATCAATGCATCAATTGAGGCCATTAACATGGATTTGCATAAGGGCACTTATAATTTAATTTCAAGTTGTATGTCTTTATTGTTTTTTTACTCTAATTTAACTATATTTAAACTAAGCAAGAGTAGCTACTCTGTAACCCTTGTTCAAATGTGTGAGACGGTTCATACCTTTCAAAATTCAATAATTAAACTAAGCAGCAGGGAACACTAGATATGCTGCCTTTTTTCTTAATACTATTGCAAGACTATTTTATTTTGACGCATTTCTTAGAACCTCCACTACTTGCATTGAATTCTAGCGCAAGTTTCTTAGATTTATGAAGTGCATAAACTTTGAAAGAGAAATTTTACTGTGAAATTATTTATTTTTTAGTATTTTAATAAATAAATAAAATCTATTAGTGAAAGAAGCAACATGAGAAGATAAGTTATTGCACTGAGAGGTGCATTCTATAGCCCAGTATGAAAGTGGTGTGATTCTGTATAAAATATTCTCTAAATTAAAATAGGAAGTTGGCTATAATAAAAAATAATAATAAATATACAAATTTACTTTGTTTTAATTATTTCATTATGCACTCTTGGTTACTTGTATGAAGGAGTTGTAAAGATTCATATGAAGTAGCATATATATATATATATATATATATATCTTTTAAGTGTTAAAAATATATAGATATTTAAATTATTTGAATATATATATATATGTATGTATGTATGTATGTATGTATGTATGTATAATAAAATATTTCAATCACGAAAGATAAAAGTAAAAAAACACAATTATTTGGTAAAAGAATAATAAAAAGAGATGTGTAATTCATTCAAATTCTTATTATAAAATTAATATGTGGCATTTAAAATAATAAAAAAGTAATGTAGCTTATAGGTTATGTAATATATAAAACAATTCAATGTCAACTATGTATATATTATATATAGTTAAAAAAATATGTACATAGTATATAAAATAATTGAAAAAAAAATCTTTATCATTAAAACATTTCAAATAATCTCTTTTTCTTGCTAAGGCAAGAGTGTTTATTTCTCATTCGATGGCTTAAAAAATTACAAAACTATATTACAAGTCCCAGCCAAAGTCAACGGGAGCAGCCGGAGACCACCAAACCTCAAAAATCAGGGTTCAGTTCCACAAAAAGCCTACAAATTGACCAAACCCACGGACATGAAAGGAAAATAAACCCAAATCAAGGGTTCTATCGGGTCCGTTCAGGGGGATAAATCCCATGCAACTTTGACATCCGAAACCTAGGAGCCACCACGATGAACACGAAAAGCACGGAGGATAACTCCTCCAACTAGCTCGATGAACTAAGGTCGTAGATCTTCACCCACCGAATCTGATGGATGAGGAGAATATTGGGTGGAGAAGAAGCTTGAGGATAACCCGCCCGATATAGGTGGTTTTCTCTCTCTGCCCATTGCCACGTGGTGATTGATGAATGGCATCGGAGGCAAACCATGAAAAACCACTTGGGGTCTTGGAAGCGCCCGATAAACCACGAAACCGCTTGACCTTTGATTCCTTTGAGAACGGAAACCACTCTTGCTCTGCATCCTGCCATCCAATAGAAAGCTTCCATCACGCCGATTCTGAGAACTAAAGCTAGATGAACCCTAGTCTCCATCCACTTCATTGTCCAATTGCTGCTTCTCCCTCATACTGTGATAATGCTCATTGTCTGCGCACGCCAGACTGTGGCATTCCTCTCGCAAATTCCCTGTGGGTGTAAGTTCCCACTTGTAAATACTGTGATCATTCTTATAGAGCACCCCTTCATTTTCCAGCCTGTCCGCTAATCTGTTGGCATTTTTGCGCACATGTACAAAACTTAGAGTTCTCAGGATTCTTAGATGCGATTGAATACGACGATATACCTGCAAAAGTCTCCAGTGGTTCGAGATTTTCTCTGGAGCAGAGCCATTTGCTATTTTTTTTATAGAATTGATTGTTAATTCAAAATCAACTTCTATTATGGAGTTCGTCATGTTGAGATCTCTCAGAATCTCTAAGCACTATTCTATGGCCATTAGTTCCGCCATGTTGTTGGTAGCATTCCCTAAATGACTGTGGAAGATGACTATTATATTCCCCTTGTCATCTTGTATAGCACCTCCATACCCCGCATCCCCCGGGTTTCCTTTCGAGGCTCTGTCTGTATTGAATTTCAAGTATCCAGGGGGGGAGGGTTGCCAATAGTCCTGCCTCATTGTAGCGTGTGTTGCAATCCAGATTGTGCCCTGGGGGACCAACTTCTGAAGGCCCAAAAGAAGAAGAATGCGAGCCTCCTGTTGAGATGGAGGATTCTCAAGAGGTTGCTTCTGAATGGTATTAATAGTTTCTTTGAGTTGCCTTAGGAGTTGAGTTATTATGTTTTGGGGTGGGCTGGATTCATCCTCGAAAATTCTGTTGTTGCGTTCTTTCCAGACATTCCAGATTAGAAAGCCTAGAATCAATGTCCACGCTATGTTGACAGTCTCATTCTCAGAAAGCTTTTTCCTCCAATTCTTTAAGGTTTTGGAGATGTCGTTTTCGTCTCTATCAGTTTGTCTGAAGATAGAGGCAACCCGATTCCATAAGGTTGTAGTGAAGGTACAAAGGCTGAGAAGGTGATCCCTCATTTCTTCCTGGATACAACATAACTGGGATCTGGATGGTCCCACAAAACCTTTCTTTCTAATATTTTCCCAAGTCAGAATCTTTTTGTGATGTACCATCCACATGAAGAGCTTGATTTTCATCCAATGAGGGTGCTTCCATAGGCCCTTCCAAATTTTATTCGAGTTTGTAAAATTGTAACCAATGACAATTTCTTTGGCTTCTTTGAGGTTGAAGTTTCCCTCACTGCTTCTTCCCCATCTAAATTGATCTGTGAATGTCAAGATCAAAATTTTCCTCTTTTCCAGGATTGTAGCAAGAGCTTCTACCTGGGTCTTCAGAGGAGACTCTTCACTATAAACTGGTACTTTCCATGTTCTCCATTTATCACTGTTCCTTGCCTTATCCCAAAAGTCATTGACCTTTTTTAGTCCTTTGTTGACAGCTTCCTCTTTGAGAATATCTAGTCCTTATCGACTTAAGTTGGGTTCCTGCTGCCAATTATCCTCCCAAAACCAGGCAAGGTTCCCATTTCCAATCTCCCAAAACCTATGTTTCTGAACTAAAGCTCTGTTCTCCCAAGCATTATTCCAAATATGGGAGCCCCGGATATTTCCTGTCATTCTGATTAAGTCCCATTCTTGCTAGTCCTTTGCATATTTCTGTTTCCAGAGCGTGGTGCATGGGTTTCTTGATTCCTTCAGCCATCTCCACCAAAGCTTGGCCCCCAAATTTTTTTTGAGAGTTTCCAGGTCATGGAGACCTAGACCCCCATGAGGTTTGGGCATGCAAAGTTTGTGCTAGGCTACCAGAGCCCATTTCTTTATTTCCTCACCTTTTCCCCAAAGAAAATCTCTTTGCATGTTCCTAATTTATTAGGCTACTCCTCTAGAGACAGGAAGAGCCGAAAACATATATATTGGAATAGATTGCAGGACCACCTTTGTGAGAACGAGCTTGCCAACTAGATTTAAAGATCTACTTGTCCATTTGCAGATTTTGTCCTTCAGTTTATTGGTCAAAGGCTCTCAAACTTCCTTGCTCTGAGGTTTGTCAGTGAGAGGTATTCCCAGATATTTGGAGGGGAGATGGTCTCTCTGAAAGTCGAGAATTCTGGAGAGGTTTCTCTGAATGGAAATATTTGTATTGAAAAAAAAACTTTAGATTTTGAGAGACTTACCTCTATAGCAGATGCCAAAGCAAAATCTTGCAAAATTTGTTTCTAAGCTTTGACTTCTTTGAACGTTGGTGTACCCTATAACATGGTGTCATCTACAAATTGCTGATGAGTCAGCGAGTCTCCCTCCTAGGTGAGCTTGAGACCCTGGATTGTGGCCTTCCTTTTGGCAGAAGTGATCGCTTTTCCTAATCCTTCCATCATAAGAATAAAGAGAAAGGGAGAAAGTAGATCTCCTTGCCTAAGACCTCTTGAGGGCCGAAAGGATTTGGAAGGAGAGCCATTGAGAAGGATAGAAATCTAGCAGATGTTACCAAATCCATGACCCATCTTATCCAATTCTGGTCAAAGCCATATGCTATTAGAACTTCTTTGATGTATAACTAGCTTAGTTTGTCATAAGCTTTCGCTAGGTCTAGTTGAATGATCATCTCCGCTTGCTTATTATTCTTGAGAGAGTGCACTATTTCATGAGCTTGAATGATATTATTGAGTATTTACCTTCCTTCCATATATCTAGTCTGCTCCTCCGATACAAGAGTTGGTAGAAGGGGCTTGAGTCTATTTGCAATAACTTTGGAGATGATTTTGTATATTACATTATAGAGGGCTATGGGTCTGAATTGATCTGGAGTCATTGCTTTATCATGTTTAGGAATGAGGGCTATGAAGGAGGTATTTAGCTCTTTTAGGATTGTTTTTGAAATTCTTGAGTCCTCTACCACCTCCAGAATGTCCTGTTTGACTATTTCCCAGCTTGCCTTGAAGAAGTCAACATTGAAACCATCCGGTCCAGGAGCTTTCCCATTGTGCATCTCATTTATTACTTCTTTTATCTCTTCTTCTGTCACTGGTCTGTTGAGATTATAATTATCTTCCCTGGTCACCAGTTTTGGAATATGCTGCATAAATTTTTTAATAGCTAGCGATATGTTTAAGATAGGCTCCTCGGCTATATTTTTAAAATGTTGTACCAGAATGGATTCCATATCTTTGTGTGTGTTGAGCTCTCTCCCCACTGGATCTATGAGCTTTGTGATTTGATTATGAGCCGGATGTTCCATAGTTGATTTGTGAAAAAACCTTGTATTTCTTTCTCCTCCTTTAAGCCATTGCACTCTTGATTTCTGCTACCAGAAGATTTCTTCCTGTTGACATCTGGTGTCCCATTCCTGTTGGAGAAAGTCAGCTTGCAATTTCCTATCCTCAGTGAAGCCTTCCTTGATAAGAATTTGGTTGATTTTCTGAAGCTTTTGTTCCACTTCTCTTTTGGCTTTAAAAATATTTCCAAACTCACTTTTGTTCCAATCTTTGAGTTTGACCTTAATGTGCTTGAGTCTCTGTTGCAGAATGAACATTTTCGTGCCTTGAACAGGTAAATCTTCCTTCCACCACTTATCAATGTTGGAGATGAAGTTAGGATGAGTGAGCCAAACATTTTCGAACCTGAAAGGTCTGTTCCTTGGAGTGCCAATAAAAGAAGCTTCTAGCTGAATCAGCCAGTGGTCCGACCCTCCAAAAGGAAGGATAAAAGCACTCAAGTTAGGCCCAGAGAGGAAGAGGTTCTCCGAGATGAGGAATCTATCTAGTTTTGAGGCAACTTGGGAAGCTCCTCCCCTTTTATTGTTCCATGTGAAGGTTCCATTTGCTGTTTCTAAGTCCACTAGCCTCAAGTTGATGAGGAAGTTCTAGAAGGCAATAGAGTCTTTTCCCAATACTCTAGTTCCTCCTTTTTTTTCTGTAAGAGATTTGATCATGTTGAAATCTCCACCCAGAATCCAGGGTATTGCTGGGTGTCTCTCCCTAAGCTCCTCAAGTGAGGTGAGAAGCTTGAGTTTATCTTCAGAATTTTGAGGACCATAGAAATTTGTAACCATATAGATTTCCTTGTCACCCAAAGGTTGGATAACCATTGAAAGATAGTTCCTAGATGCTTCCGCATCCAAAATGCCAAATTTCTGAGGATTCCAAAGAGTAAGAATCCCTCCTGCTGTGTTATTGGCTTTAACTTCTAGGTACTCATATTTACTGAGCCATTTGTTATGTATCTTTTGGACTTTATCTATTGAACATTTTGTTTCCTGTATGAACACCATATCTGGGTTTTCTTCTTTTAATCTGTTGCTGAGATTCCTCTATTTCCTTTAGCTTCCTAGACCCCTGATATTCCAGGTTGTGAG
This sequence comes from Pinus tabuliformis, assembly GCA_031772625.1. Classification (NCBI taxonomy): domain Eukaryota; kingdom Viridiplantae; phylum Streptophyta; class Pinopsida; order Pinales; family Pinaceae; genus Pinus; species Pinus tabuliformis. The sequence continues at coordinate 990,171,026 of CM062819.1, forward strand.
CTTCATAATGATGGGTTTTTGAATGAGTAATTGGTGAGATCTTTCATCTTAGCTGAGTTGATCATGAGCTTTCCACACTCTATTAGTAGCTCATTTTGTGTCTTTCTTCCTCTCTTTCTGCCTAGGTTTTTGGCCGAGTGTCTTGATATTTCCTCCATTGATTTGACCCCTCCATGGTTCTAGCTTTCATGGCTTCTTTTGATTCCTGAGGCTTTTGTCTAAGATCTCCAGAGGAAAAGTTGTTGTACTCTATCAAACTCCTCTTGTGGTAGGGTATCTATCCCTTTATTGGTTCCCTGGTTTAAGAATTTCTCTAGATCAAGATTCTCCCTCTCAAGAATCTCATGTAGTTCTTGGTCCTCTATCCCAACTTCACTAGGCATCATCTCTTGGTCCCTGCTTAGTTCCATGTTGTTTGGTATGGTTTCCTGTTGTTCGTTGTTTTCCTGTATTATTTCCACGTTGTCCTCCATTTCCTTCTCTATGGTGTGGTTGTCCAGAGTAACAACCTTTTCAATGTTCCCCCTTCTTCTTCTAAAATTTCAAAACTGTTGCGACTTGCTAGTTTGTTTTCACTTTGTTTTTTCTGGTACTTTCTTCCTCCTCCTTTCCCTTTGCCTCCCAACTTGATGAATCTTTCAGTATCTTTACCTGTGTTGGTCCTTGGATTATCCTCCCTCTTGTTTTGTGGGCAGTCTCTAAAAAGGTGTCCATGTTCATGACATTTTCGACATCTAAAAGGGACATGTTCATAGTCCACCGCCTGTACCCATTCCTCATCATAAACTTCTATGACAATTTCATCCTGGAGTGCTCTCGATAGATCCATTTCCACACATATTCGTGTGAGGGATGTATATTTTCCTCGTAGAGTTGCCTCTAAGATTTTTAGAAAATGTCCTAATTTATTTCCTATAGCTTTCAAGGATTCAGGCAGCCAATAATCTAGAGGTAGGGAGTAAAGTCTTATCCATACCGGGACCGATGTGAATGTTTCTCGCTCTGAGACAAATTTCATTACCTAGGGTTTCATATATAGTCCTGCAGCAGCATAGAAATAGGGTCCTCCTTCGAAAACTCTGTCTTTGTCCTCTAGGCTATTGAAAACCACTGTGAAGAAACCCTTGGATCCTAGATGCAGAGTTATGTCTCCCTTTGGTTTCTAGTTGTTTCTTATCCATATGTACAGATTCTTCTCTGTGGGCCATATACCCATAAACTTGCATATAATAGCATAAGTCGCCATGTGATCTCTGTGCTCCTGCAGTGCAGGATCATTCAGAACCACTCGGGGTTTGATGGCAGTCTTGGGCTTATAGGGTCCTGTTGCCGATTTGTACACATTTTTCTGACTGTTGTCCTCTGGTCTCTCCTCCCTTCTGACCGCCTTGTGAGTTTCTTCCTGTTCATTAGCTTTGCTGCTTTCCGGTTCTTTTGAGTCTATTTTTTTTCCGACCTCCAAGTGTTTCCTGAATCCATTCAAACATGTTTCCCTGCTTCTATTCGATACAACGTTGTTGTAGGAGGGAGTTCCTGGCCCCTCCATTGTTATCAACTTGCTCCTCCTGTTGCTCCCTGCTCTAAACCCTAGCTCCGTATTGCATGCCCAAAACATTTCAAATAATCTCCCTATTTTATATTTTATGTTTTTTTCTGTATTTTTTGGATATATTTTTTGTCAATTTTGTATAAAATCTAATAAAGATTTGTTGGAATTGAAAGTTTAAGCTATGTAAATTATACAATCCAAGTATCCAAGGGGATTTTCAAGGCATTAAATGCATTTATACATTCACAAACACACAAATATATATATATATATATATATATATATATATATAGAGAGAGAGAGAGAGAGAGAGAGAGAGAGAGAGAGAGAGAGATTCAAAACCAATTACAAAGACAACATTTTTTCAAGTTTTGTAATATAACAATGGTACATTTTTGTACTATAACATTTTTTCGTTAAAACATTTCAAATAATCTCACTATTTTATGTTTTTTAGATATTTTTTTGTCAATTTTGTCTAAAATCTAGCAAACATTTGTTGGAATTATAAGTTTAAGCTATGTAAATTTCACAATCCAAATTTCCAAAAGAATTTTCAAAACATTAAATACATTTATGCTATGTAAATTTCACAATCCAAATTTCCAAAGAAATTTTCAAAACATTAAATACATTTATGCATTCATATATATAACATTTTTCAAACTTTACAGTGTAACATTGGTTTTCACCTCGAAACATTTGATCTCTCACTATAAACTAAATTGAATCTATACTAATATTTAATATAATAATTGAAGTTTCATTTCACATAAAGCCAAATTTAAAATTCATTACGTTGATAAGGTTATATATTTCAACTCAGAGTGGATGTGGACTGATGTGGACTTACGGAATTTTATTTTATTTTTAAATCAATAGACAATATTTCAATATTTCTACATCTGATAAAGACTTGAACGATTATGATTTCACTCACCCATTGCATGTTGTGCTTTTGATGAATATTTAATTAATAAATTTGAAATGACAGTCCATGCATTTCATTCCACACAACCGTCATTTACTCGTCCTTATGCAGAGAGCGTTGTCTCAACACAACATGTAACGCCCTGCGTTCTTGGGCACGGGCGCGCGCTCCCTCCATCGCAGGAAATCGACTAAGTATGACCGCCATCGTGTGTGAACACGCATGTAGTGGAGAGTTTGCAAAGTTTATATGCGATGGGCGAACAGCACCCACACTTGGACGAGCCGACATGGGAGGCGAACGAAGTATGGGCGCTTATGTTAATATTTAGGAGGTCGGCAGACGATGGAATTGCGACCTCGCTCTCATATATATTGGAGAGGATTGCGATTCATTTGGACATCGCTCAACATCAGTCTTCGCTCTTCATCGCACAAGGTGTGCGCACTTGAGTGAAGGCGCAGGTTGGCGTTACCGCAGCTCGGGTATGAGCCCGCCGAGTCGGGCATAGGTGCCAAGCGTACACGGTAGAGTGGAGTGGTGCGCATGGGCGCCCACCGCACAGAAGTCGCATTGGGTTTGGGTTGTGGCTTGGGTAAGGGTTGTGCACGGGTGCGCCCGCCCGCCCAACGCCGAATTGTGTGAACTTGTAATATTGTATTATTGTATTCTTGGTGGAGTCTTGGCAGACCGTCGTGCGCTCTTGCACGGGCGGACGCCCTCCTGTTTATTGAACGCCGGTTGAGCGCGGCTCCCGGTCATGTAAAATTCCACATATATAATAAAATATCGTTTATTATTATTATTGCCGAGTTGTATTATTATTCTTATATTGTTAATGGATTCCGCACATTAATAATATGTAATTCATGTTTATTATGAATTGTTAAGGCGTAGTTCGTAAAGTTAATTAACGACGGAACAAGTTATTAACTTAGGCGGTGCCGCACCCGGCCAATTTAAGGAAAAAAGAATTGGGGGCGTGAGAGGTGGTATCAGAGCAAGGTTTGCTCGTGAAGGTTTGAAGCGGATACACAACTTGACAGTTGGTATGAGAGCTCGGTTTGGAGCTGGTGAGCAGGGTTGCTCGTGACGAAGTGCAGGTGTGGGTACACTTGGAAACTTGACAGTTGATATTTGAGCAAGGTTGCTCGTGACAGTGGAAGTAGGTACTTGCAAGTGAAGGAAGCTAGTTTCACATACAAGTGGAACAAGGGTCGGTTCATGGTTGCAGGGAACTTGGTGAAGCTGGTAAAGGTTGGAACCAGGTATCATAGAGTTGGGCAGGCGGTACTACGTGCTGGTCATACGATTTGGGCACTTGTCAGGTAGGCAAGTGGGACTGCGTGTGGGCAGGTATACACGGTTTGGGCGTCTGTGGACCAAACAAAGTACGAACCGGGGAAGACAAAGTACAAGGCATGGCAAGTTTGGGAGAAGGTGAAGGGAAGCTCTTGCTTACCTTATACAGGTTGAAGAGGTTGAAGGAAGAGAATCCCTGGATCCGAGATAAGCTTGAAGTCTTGGAAAAGAATGTTGAAGGAGAGCTTCTTCAACTTGGTTGGACAATGGAGCAAGGTGAAGTTGCAGATTGTGCTATCAAGGAAGAGGAAGTGATGATGATTGAAGATGTTGCAGACATGACCATGATGGAGGATGAACTTGAGATTGATCAAGTTGAACCAAGATCGTGCAGTTTGCCAGCATGGATGGATGAGGATACTCATATGGAGGAACCTCATGACAATGATGATGAAGTAAGTATTGATACTTGTGTTTCATTTGAGCATTTGGTGGGTGGACCGTATGCAGGGAAGGGCAAAGCCAGTTTGCCGATGCTAGGGAACATCTTACCATGGATGTTCATGTTGAGATCCTATATGGAGAGGCAAGGATTGTTGATTGTTGCAGGACTTTTTGGGGTTGTTTGTGACCTTATGGTAGAAGGTACAAAGGCCCGTGACAAGGGAGGCACCTGATGATCTTTGTGGATGATTGGGTCATGCTTTAGCCACTTTGGCTAAGTGCCCGGCATGGCTCATGGACAGGTTGAGGAGGGCACACATTTGATGATGCTTGGGTGGACTTCTCATGGTCGAGACCAAGAGATAGTCTTGGTGGTACCTCAGGTAGAGGAGCTATGATGGAAGGGACTCATGATGATGATGATATGGTTGGGTGACCGACTTCACTAAACCGAAGATTGTAAACTTGGATGAGGATGGCCGATGGTTGTGATGAGTCTACTTGGTTGGACTACATGGGCAACTTAGGCATGGACATCAAGTGGAGACATGAAGCATGGCAGTCTTATGCAGGGACATTATGTGGAGCACTTGTAGAGGTGTCACTTATGGGCATCCAATGAGGAGTGCCAAAGCAGGGATGTTGTGCAGATGGGTTTGCTAGTGTGACATGGAGACTATTACTTATGAGCCTATGGAGAGGTTGTGCACTCTTGTACAACAAGACCATGGACTTGGATGGAGTTATGAGCAGACTATGGAGCATTCCTACTACATGAAGAGTTGAGGCATCTTGCAGAGACCTTTAGGCCGAGACTTGTATGCTTGCTGGATGTTGGTTGGGGATGACTTATGGAGCTCATGATGACATGAGATTGTTGTGACTTTTAGGGACTTCATACATGGTGGACTTAGAGGATCTGATGCATTGAGGAGCTGAGGTCAAGAGACTTTGATGCAGTATAGGATGCATACTTTCAAAGTACATGTATGGGCATGGCTTGGAAGAGTGACTTGATGTGGAGGATCGATATGAGACACTTTGAAGTGATGGAGTTACGATTATGATGATGCCTTGGTGGCTACACTTGGGGCATGAGTTGAGCCGAGACTCAACTACCTTTTGACACATGGGAGCTGATTGATCTATGATCATGGGCAGCACATGGATAGATGAGGCAGGTGTATACTTGTTTCTATGGAGACTTGAGGGTTGACACATTGCAAATGTGATGGAGGTAGCTTCATGGACTTGAATGTGGCATACCGAGAGTTGGGGTTTGATGAGATGGTCTCTTCATATGGAGGAGGCACACATATGGATGATGTTGGAGTAGATGTGGCTGACTTCGTGTAGCACATTGACACCAAACATCATGGATGGCATGTTGCAGTTGAGATGAGGACTACTTCATGGACCTGAGCATGGTTTACTTATATGGATGGATTCTTGATCGAGTTCAGGATGTGACAGGGTGCTTTGAGGAACGACTGATGGTGGCATGAGGATGTGCATTCTCATGGTTTGGGCGTGACAGTTGGATTAGCTACCCAACTAGTTCAGACATGGGGGTTAACAGTGTGCAGAGATATGTTAGCATTATGTTGGAGTATCATGGCAGCAGTTCACATGAGGACGACACATGATGAGGTCGACACGATATGTTGCAGTGGGCATGTAGCTTGAGATGGAGGGACCAGCCTTCCACAATGGAGCAGCATGTGGAGATTGTGACATGGTGGTTGATCATCATGGATTGAGATGTTCCGATATATGACATATTGTTGAGATGAGATGCTGGCACATGGTTGAGATGTGTTAGCACTTGTTGACATATCATGGGCAGTTTTGCACATGGTGGTGATGACATGATGGAGTTTGACACATTGTTGCGGTGGACATGTAGCTTGAGTTGGAGGGATCAACCTTCCGTGGTGGAGAGCAGCATGAGGAGATTGTGACAGGGTGATCGATGATCATGGACTTCTGATATATGACATACATTGGTATGGTGATCTTGGTGACAGATGGTTGCCAAGACGAGACATGGTGGAGACGGTGGTTCTACATATGTTGCGATGATGATTGCAGTATGTGGAGGAGTTGACATCATGGGCATTGATGATCTTGGTGGATGGCTACCGAGATGGTATGTTGTCGAGGACGACAACGATTTCCAGTGGGGGAGAATGTAACGCCCTGCGTTCTTGGGCACGGGCGCGCGCTCCCTCCATCACAGGAAATCGACTAAGTATGACCGCCATCGTGTGTGAACGCGCATGTAGTGGAGAGTTTGCGAAGTTTATATGCGATGGGCGAACAACACCCACACTTGGACGAGCCGACATGGGAGGCGAACGAAGTATGGGCACTTATGTAATATTTAGGAGGTCGGCCGACGATGGAGTTGCGACCTCGCTCTCATATATATTGGAGAGGATTGCGATTCATTTGGACATCGCTCAACATCAGTCTTCGCTCTTCATCGCACAAGGTGTGCGCACTTGAATGAAGGCGCAGGTTGGCGTTACCGCAGCTCAGGTATGAGCCCGCCGAGTCGGGCATAGGTGCCAAGCGTACACGGTAGAGTGGAGTGGTGCGCATGGGCGCCCACTGCACAGAAGTCGCATTGGGTTTGGGTTGTGGCTTGGGCAAGGGTCGTGCACGGGTGCGCCCGCCCGCCCAACGCCGAATTGTGCGAACTTGTAATATTGTATTATTGTATTCTTGGTGGAGTCTTGGCAGACTGTCGTGCGCTCTTGCACGGGCGGGCGCCCTCCTGTTTATTGAACGCCGGTTGAGCGCGGCTCCTGGTCATGTAAAATTCCGCATATATAATAAAATATCGTTTATTATTATTATTGCCGAGTTGTATTATTATTCGTATATTGTTAATGGATTCCGCACATTAATAATATGTAATTCATGTTTATTATGAATTGTTAAGGCGTAGTTCGTAAAGTTAATTAACGACGAAACAAGTTATTAACTTAGGCGGTACCGCACCCGGCCAATTTAAGGAAAAAAGAATTGGGGGCGTGACACAACACGTAGAGTGGACTCTCACCTGCCCAAGGTGGCCACGTTACAAATTAGTGGTCCAAACATTAATCCATTAAAATTGGTGATTACATCGCTGGCCAACGAAGTGAAGTTCTGGACATTAACCCTCGTCCAGCCATGTATTTCTCATGGGACTCTGCATTGGCTTTGGTTATTTGGATTACTGTCAGATTCTTTACTCGGCAGAAAGGGAGTGATGAGCTTGGCTTGTGTCGACAACACCATCCCCGGTTCCCAACTTTAATGTCACATCATTTTTGGGTTTATTTGATACTCCAGAGATCGACGGGCATAAATAGCGGTGATGTAGGGCTATCATGGACATAGGTAAAGGCCTTAAAACCGTTTCAATGTAGAGAAAAGCAAAAGGGTTAAATGTTGTGGGGAACTGAAATAATAATTAAAATGACATTTCAAAATTTGTGGACTCATTAAAAGAAAACAATTAAAGTTAGTTTATTCAGATTTTGGTAAAGGCAATTATTAATTCTTTAAATTGTGAGGTAATTATAATTACTTTTCATTCTTTCCACAACACATTAATATTAAAAAATTGCAATTTTATTTTTTATTTATTTATTATAAAGATAAGATCAATGAAGAAAATTGTGACTCCCACGGAAATCTGCATTTCAATCTTTGTAACGTCACCACCCAAAAAAAATCCCTATCAAAAAGGAACTAATTACTCATTCAAATTCGGATGTAACAATTATTTCAATTGATTGTCTATCACTTCTGAGCATATATTATGTTTATAATATTTTTATTTTACTTTATACTAGCATTTGCACCCAATGTTGCAAAGAAGACGCCGTAAGGCATAGCGTGTGGAAGAATATTGAAATGTGAATAGGCTTTTGCGGGCTTTTTTGAAAGAAAGGGTCGATGATTTCGAGTTTTAATTTGAGGAAGCCATGCCAAAAACCATTGAAATGGAATGCAAGTAGCCATAAATATGCATTGAACTTGTTTAGAGACCTTTGTTTGTAGTTGGTAAAAATTGTGGAGTTAAAGGTGAAGATAAATGAATGAATCCATGTGAACAACAACCGGGCAACCATATTGATTTGGAAAGGGCTATTTAAGAAATCAATATTCAAATGGGAAATTAAATTAATATGCAAACAACAACAGGGAAGCCATATTGATTTGGAAAGGGCTAGTTAAGAAATCATTATTCAAATGGGAAATTAAATTAATATGAAGATATATTGAAAACATGTATTATATTCGTTAAAATCAATTGACTTTGTCAACAAAATATGTTAAAACCCATTGACAATGAATTGGTTGTGAGGACATAAACTATCAAAATGGTATTGATCTTGAAACATCCCTTCTTAAGTTTGAAATGGAAAACAGAAATAGTTGTGAAGACATAAACTATGAAAATGGTATTTGATGTTGAAACATCATTTTTTAAGTGTGAAATGGAAAATACAAATAGTGTATTGTAACATCCTTTTTAAAGTTTGAAATGGAAAATACAAATAGTGTATTGTAACATCCTTTTTAAAGTTTGAAATGGAAAACACAAATAGTTGTGAGGAAACAAACCATGAAAACGGTATTTGATCTTGAAACATCCTTTTTCAAGTTTGAAATGGAAAATACAAACAGTGAATTGTAACAAAAGAGGTTCGAAACATCCTTTTTCAAGTTTGAAATGGAAAATACAAACAGTGAATTGTAACAAAAGAGGTTCGAGAAGGAATATAATAGTCTAAAGAACACTGTGCTTGTCATTCCATATTTGAAGTTGTATGAAAAAATGGTGGAGGTAGCGAAGACCTGAAGAAGCAGTAATGGACCTGCAAAATGTTATTTAGTTAAAATTAGCAATATGTAAATCAGTTGCGGAAATTTACTAGTAATACTTTGCAGGTGAGCTGTGTTAAAATGAATCTGGAATGAATGGAAATGAAGTTACCTTTGCTATGGGGATTTATATATTGTTAGTGGAAGATGCATGGTGAATAACGACATATTGAACACAATTGGAGGTTAATGCGTAGCTGGAGATGCAGTTTTTTTGCTTGCCAGGCGACTTGTAGTTGTGCAAGTATGTTATTCCTGAGTCCATGTGGCCTATTGCAAAAGAAAGAAAATGTTAGAATGAGATGTACAGATAATATAAAGACATTCAAATATTTGCTTATTTACTAATATTGATTAAAGTTGGTTGTTGTTGAAAGATATGAAAAGTATGTTATGAAATAAAATGAGGTAAATAAATGGAGGAAACCTTTTGGTGAAGTCAAAGTATGGGTTGGAGCAGATTATCTGGGGGCGGCATTGAACGGAGAATTTCTTTGACGTGTTTTCTGCGAGCAATGTTTTTGTTGTCCTTCATTTTACTGTAATGATCGAAACTGAATGCAGGGTTAATCCGAAGATCTTGTAGAGAAGGCACTCTTGAAATAGTTGTGAATGTGAGACCTTGACGTTCTGTTTTTCCAATGTCAATTGTTTCTTTTGGAAGTGTCATACCTTGAGATTTATGTATGGTTAAAGCCCAAGCCATCTTCAGTGGAATTTGTGTACGACCATTTATTTTTACTGCTGGAATAGGCAAGTGAGTGGGGTTTCTTTCATCCCAAGGAGGCCCAATGTATTTGGGGAAATCTACGACAACAAATGTTGGAATTTGGGGTGGTGCAGTTGAATCTTTGTAAAAGATGGTTACAATTTTTCCGAGGGAACCATTAACAAGTCGGGCTGAAACCCAAAGGTTGGAAGTCAACATAACTTTTTCGCCATTGCATAGTAATACAATTCGCTCAAGTTGCTCGTCTTCAGAGGAAATATTGGAATATGTGTTGTCATCTTCAACAATGGACCGTGCGATAGGAGTGTTTATAGATTTCTTCATTTGCTTATTATGGACCATTGTTTGAGCATTTGTTGGAAATAGATGCATGGAATCATGGAATGAACATATTTCTTCTTCTGATAAAAAGGAATCTATGCGCGACATGAGTATGTTGTAGTCGTCGATTGTTGGATGTGCATCTCTAATGTTCTGGAGAATGTTCCTGAAAGTAACCTGTGCGATGTCGTCGCCTTGTTGACGAAATATTGTGTCTAATGTGATGACTGTGTTGAAGGTGTTCCATAGTGTGCTTCTGTGGCTCGTCCCTGCATATAGAGGTATGTCTTTGACGGGTGGTAGCTGACCGAGATCACCAACCAATATTATGGAACAGCCACCGAAAGGAGTGTTTCTTTGGTGGGGAAATGCCTCGCGAAGACGTTCATCAATATGGCGGAGAAGCTTTGGCCCAATGAAGCTCATTTCATCGATTAGTATGTATCTTATATGCCTGAGTTCTTCTTGGAATTTTGCAAGAGCATTACCTTCTAAGGGCATAAGATCCTTTATAGGAAGGTGCAAAGCAGAATGGATTGTCGATGCTTGTATGTTGAAGGCAGCAACCCCTGTAGGGGCAAGGAGCATGATCGGCGAAGGTTCCAGGCTTGCAAGGCGTATGAGCATATCTTTGATGCAATTAATAAGGAGGGATTTTCCCGTACCAACAGTGCCTTGTATTATCATTCTGAGAGCGGGTAAATAATCCTTCCTAGCAAAATGATTAGAAATAATATTTAGAGCTTTTCTTTGCATTGGAGACAATGTAGTAAGGGTCGGCAGGATATGTTGATTTGTTTGAAGAATGCGGTGGATGGAGCGGCTATTCTCAATGAATTGTATTGCACTATTTTGTAGATCGAATGGGATAGTGGTATGATTCCAGTTATGGGTGTCATCAAAGCCACGAAGACCAAGCATGTCAAGGTCATTTATGAGAAGCTCATTTGTAGGGTATAATTGGGAAAGTAATTCCCATTCATTTATTTCCATGGTGTCTGTTGGATTGGTTTCATGTATAGTTGAGGTATCATTTGTGGCAGATTCAATATCAGATAGTGTGCGGTGTTGATGCCAAGGATTGTAGAATGGACGAAATGTTTGCCAATTTGCGATGAATTCTGCAGTGTCAAATTTCCTTTGTCAAAATATCTCTATCGGTGATAATGACCTTGACAAGGACCATTTCTAGACGTGTTGTTCAGTCACCTGCTACAGAGGAAGTAAATCAGTTCAATTTGTGGGAGAAAGACAATTTATTGATTGTTGAAATGTGCAATTCAAAGCCTGTACTTGATGTGAATTCCAACCAGCTTGTGATGTTGAAGAACAATAGTCTATTAATTGCAGTCGTGGCAAGAATTATAAGTCATTGGTATTTGATGTGTGCACACAATTAACTTAGTGATAGTAAGCACTTTGAGGGGGTTGGAATGGGAAGGCGAACATAACTCTCCTCTATTGTCTCAAAATTGCAAATAGAATCATTGGTATTAGACAATTAAATAAACAAAAAAAATTCCCAGCTAAACAGAGATGCCACTTTTACAATGATCAAGGCTTATAGTACAAGACTATGCCCAAACTGTACTTTTTTTATTCAATGAGAAGTAAGCTCCTGGAATTAGTTAAAATGAATGTTGGTGAATCACCAATGGATGACTAATCTAAAGGTGTGCAAAACGATATCAAGAGAAGGAAGGATCTGATTTCTTTTATCTAGAAGTTCCAGCTCATCTGAATACTATGCCCTCTTTCCCATTTCATGGGAGCAAGAAGTTAAAGTTTCCTCCATATAATTATGCAATCCCAACCATCACTTTGGGAGTAATTATTGTATACTCTCTTTTGTTGGTTTTTACAATATAAATGAGCAGTGATGGATTGCGAAAAAAAAGAACCGTTCAGTGAAAATTTTGACATGTTGTGAACCGATAAGGCGGAAGTCGTTGATCCAATAGAAAGATAATGGAACCCTTCAATGAAAATTTGACGTATTCTAAACCTATCAGGCGGAACTTTCTAAAATTGTTACATGGTAATATAGGAAATCATTCATTGCGTTCAATTCTGTACCATTCTCGCATCCCTTGATCTTAAATAGTGCTACCTGCCCTTCCAACTTTGCACACTACCCATTCCAAGGGATGGCTTAGTGATGTTGCGCTCTAACTTGACCCAAATTTCCAGGTCATCATCTGTTTCCAGGTCAATGAATTCCTAAGATGAAGAAACTGTCATTGTCGTGCAGTTGGCAGAGCTGTGGAACGTCTCAAGAACAACATTTATTGTAACGAACTCGTTTCTTTCTCTACAATCCATTCCGGCGCTTTCGCCCGCCTCAGCAGCAGGCGAAGCCACCTCTGCTGGTTTCTTCAGCCCCACATAAAGCAGAGATTGTCTACGTGAAGGACACGAGGGTTTGGAAATGAGCCATGCGCCTATACAATCCGCGTGGAAAGTGTGGCGGCATTCTGGTAATACTCGCACACTTTCTCCTTCCATGAATTCTGCCAAGCAAATAGGGCAATCCAGGGTTCCCAGTGGGGAGCTTGTACTGTAAACCGATGCTGGAAGTGCTTTTAGATGCATTTTCTTGATACCAGCTTCACCTCTTTCGACACTGGCTTCAAGGGATGGCTCGGACACCACTTGCCAAAGTCTACTACGGCGTAGAACGACGGCTACCCCCAACGTGCATAGGATGGAGAAGAGCAAGGCCGCTAGGGTCATGGCTAAGCCTGAGTCGAAACCTGCATTGGTTGCCGATGAAAACTGCGTCAATTCGTCTGGCTTCTCCATTAAGGGGACGATAGGAGGCAATGATTGCAATGTTCTCCGATTTTGGGACAATCTCCTTGCATGAACAAACTATGCAGGGGCAGCGCCACTGTGCATATTGCTAAAATTGAGCTTGATCACACCAAAATTGGAAATGGATACAGTTACTTCACAAACCTTGAATTCTCCGGCAACCCAGTGAGTCAGTTTGCTTGCACGAACAAAAATAAAGCCAGGAGAAATGTAGCAGAAGTCACACAGCATAGAAAATGAAGCAAGATACAATGCTTCTATCCCAAAGAAACACTGACCGCTAAGAATTTTGCAACGCTGGCTATACGCGGCCCTCAGGCAGGAAGAAAGACACGAAACCAAGAAGAAAGACACGTTTCATCACTGCGAAGACACGTTTCGGTTCAGTGAATGCGAAGAGTTTCGGTTCAGTCACTGCGAAGAGTCTCATCGCCACGAGGCCTGCGTTTCATGGCCCATTGCCAGATCTTCCCTCTCTGTCTTCCAGCTGGTGGAAAAAAACAGATTAAATCATTTTATGGAAAAAAACACATTAAATCGATGGCAGAAAACATCCCAATCGTCTAACACATAGAATCAATGGCTCAGAATAGCACACGTCACATTTTAGGGATGTTTTTCTCAGAGGGAACGCCTTACGGCGTAAAAAATTAATAGAAATTCTGGTTACAGCTATCAATTAAATTAATTAACTTATCAGAATTCAAATTTGATAAGCTGGAATGATAAAAATTCCAATGAAAAGTTTTTAATTTGGAACTTAATTGATCAGAATTCAAATTGGATAAGCTGGAAAGATAAAAATTTGAATGAAAGGTTTTAAAATTCGAATGAAAGGTTTTTAATTTGGAACTTAATTTATCAGAATTCAAATTGGATAAGCTGGAATGATAAAAATTCGAATGAAAGGTTTTTAATTTGAAAAAAAATAGATAGTACACATTCATTCCAATGAAAGGTTCTTAATTTGGAACTTAATTTATCATAATTCAAATTGGATAAGCTGGAATGATAAAAATTCCAATGAAAGGTTTTTAATTTGGAAAAAAATCGATAGTACACATTTTAAATAGTGGGATATATAAATGTGTTTAATTAATTTTTTTCCATTCATTTTAAATTTTGCATAATTTCTAATAATTTTAAATAATATAATAGTTTTAAATATATAATTAAAAAAAAAAAACCATACTTCCTTTTTCTTCTCAAAAGTCTTTGCTTTTCAAAACTTAAACCTAATCAGATTATTTAGTTTCAAAATTTCATTTTCTAAAATTTTTATCTAATAAATAAATACATATTTTAAACATATTTAGAAAATAAATCTTAACCCACTTCACAAATTCTCTTTTTCTCTATTTTTTTAGCTTTTCAATCTTCTAAAACAATAATAAAATTGAAAAATAAAAAATTTCTCATTTTATAATTTTTTCTATCCTTTTTTTGGATGCTCCCAGTTATCGTTATATGTTCAAGCATCAAAAAATTGATTCAAACACTTTGGGAATGAGGTTTCTTGAAAAAAAAATCCAGATTCCACCCAGAAATTCACCCAATTCCAGTGAGAAATTTACCATCCAAGCAACCCATTCCCAATAGAATAGTCTAAGGAAGCAAAACATTTTCTTGGAAAACAATAAAAATTCAGACAAAATTGTGATAAAATCAAATGAGAATTTTCGAATTTTCAAATTACAAATGTCAAACTTCTTAATTTAAGATGCCAAAAACTTTTAATGGCGATAAATCCATTTCCAAAATAAAAATAATAATTCAAACCATAATCAGATTTCTTTAAAAAACAATCTTCACATTCCACAAACTGGCTCATTGTATTGCATTTCCAATTCCAGACAACACCATCAACATTCGAAGGGGATCAGAAGATAGTACTTCAGGAAAATCATGGGAGAAAAGCTGAAGAAAACAATAAAATCTTACCCAAAATTTTTGGAAAAAAGGATAGAAAGAAACATAAAATTTGAGGAGTACAGATTTCAAACAGTAGTTTATATTGAAAGAATCTTAATC
The DNA here is from genome assembly GCA_031772625.1 of Pinus tabuliformis. Lineage (NCBI taxonomy): Eukaryota > Viridiplantae > Streptophyta > Pinopsida > Pinales > Pinaceae > Pinus > Pinus tabuliformis. The sequence continues at coordinate 990,186,032 of CM062819.1, forward strand.
TTGTCGATCAAACTTCGTGGAGGCTTTTTTTTTCCCACGTGAGAAGTGATACAGAATATAAATATCCTGACAGTTTAATCCAGAAAATTCTCTCAGCATAAAATCTGAGCAAAGAAAACAGAATGGAAAATTGCAAATTTTTTGTTAAACAATTTAATAAGACTCACTAGCAAAAGGGCCTTGATATCGGCATCCGTAAGCTTCCCTCCTTCACCATCTGCATCATTTCTAAGATTCCAAAGCACACTCAGAAAATCGGCCCTGTCTCCTCCATTACACGACGAAGTCTCGTGCTCCTTTATCATCCTGCTGAAGAACTCATCGAACCTGTTGTGCAGTTTTTTCATCTTTCGCTGCAATCCCTGCAGATCCATCCAAACCAAAGACGGCACTAAGTCGCCAATAATAAACCTCCCGGCCAATTCCATTTGCTCCACCACCATTTCCCTGAATTCACCCGCGGTCGACCCCTGTGAGTCGAACACGCGCCTGCTCAACATAATCTGCCCGAGAACGTTGGCAGTGCAGATGTTGAGCAGCTCCCCGAGGTTAACAGTCTTTCCTTGCCGCTCATGGTCCAGAATCGACTTCAGCAGCATCCCGACCTCCGCCTGCCGCACCGGCTGCAGGTCGTCCAGGGCCTTGCTGGCAAAGAGATGAACAAACTATGCAGGGGCAGCGCCACTGTGCATATTGCTAAAATTGAGCTTGATCACACCAAAATTGGAAATGGATACAGTTACTTCACAAACCTTGAATTCTCCGGCAACCCAGTGAGTTAGTTTGCTTGCACGAACAAAAATAAAGCCAGGAGAAATGTAGCAGAAGTCACACAGCATAGAAAATGAAGCAAGATACAATGCTTCTATCCCAAAGAAACACTGACCGCTAAGAATTTTGCAACGCTGGCTATACGCGGCCCTCAGGCAGGAAGAAAGACACGAAACCAAGAAGAAAGACACGTTTCATCACTCCGAAGACACGTTTCGGTTCAGTGAATGCGAAGAGTTTCGGTTCAGTCACTGCGAAGAGTCTCATCGCAACGAGGCCTGCATTTTATGGCCCATTGCCAGATCTTCCCTCTCTGTCTTCCAGCTGGTGGAAAAAAACAGATTAAATCATTTTATGGAAAAAAACAGATTAAATCGACGGCAGAAAACATCCCAATCGTCTAACACATAGAATCAATGGCTCAGAATCGCACACGTCACATTTTAGGGATGTCTTTCTCAGAGGGAACGCCTTACGGCGTAATTATGTTTCGATTACCAATCTTGAGGTCCCTCGTTTTCTGTTGTTTCATATTAAATATAGTCATGGTTATTACATTTAATAGTGCATATAAATATTTGTTGATGGGTGATAGCGCTTTTGTCTCTTTCGGAGAGAACTTCTAGAGGATTTGAAAAAAACCGATAAGGTGTGCGATATTATATTGTAAGGTTTATATAGTTGACATATGAATGTGTACTTTCTATGGTTCAAGGTCGTAGCGTTTATAGCGTTTATATATTACCTTGTCACTTAGCACATTATTAAACCTTAAATCTTGTTGTTAAGTCTTCGATGGTTTTGAACTTATTAGCGATCTTTTTCTATAGAGTTCCACAACATCCCCGGTCTTGGCACAATTGAGTTGTTAGCAGATATTTCATTCGTTTCACTAGGGTTTTGATTTAACAGCCCAAATGGATAGGGTTTGTTTGGGGTAACTACCCCCCACTCCAGTGTGCTTGCCTCAATCATTTGTGACTTTGTGAGGTACCAGTTGAGCTCTATGACATGTGCACAAACCCTAGTCCCCAAAGGGCTCCTAGATGAGTTTCCATGGTGGTCAAAGATGCACTAGTACGAGTAAGTTTTTATGTTACCTTGCTAGTTCTCGTCATATGATTTAATGGGATTTTGAGAAAGAGTTTAATCAATAATAATCCCGTTTAAAATTTTTCTAATCTTTGGAGTTGGAAGTTTGGGGTATTACTAAGCCAATCGTTTGGAACCAACAAGTCTTCTTGGCCTCTCCCTTCTACACAGGTATAACGACAGCATCTCTCTATAATTTGTCTCTATTCCAAGTTTTTCTACTTTTAATTACAAATTCTATTTTGTGTGTTAATGGTTATGCTTTGTTCCTCTTTTAGCATGGCCTTGGTTTCCACTTGATCTCTACAAGGTTACAGGTAATGACGACTCTTTTCTTCTAAATTTTTTTATAGACTACTGTATTATTCAAAAGGTTTCTAATGTCTCCTCATTTCGGTTCAACTCTTGTAGGTTGGGTTTTCACCTTCGTAATTGGCACTCGGTCAAAAGCATGATTCCGGTTTACGGTTTCAATTTTGCTTCTTCCTCCAAGTTCTTATCACACTTGTCTATTTGCTTACAGGTCTTTTGGTTCATATGCATGAGGGTTTAATACCCATTGTGCATCTTTAGGCATACTTTTGTTCACGAGAATGACCTTCCAGCCTTTGCGTATTTTCAAGGTTTTGATTTGGAAGAAATGAGTTTCTTATTGTCACACGACTAGCTTTTCTTGTTACAAAACCCTCTAGGTTTTTGCAAATATTATGCTCTATAAGTATTTTAGTGAGAGTTTTTTTTTTTTTTTAGCTGTGGTTCATGGACATCCTGGTCATCGGGTGGCCGCTACGTCCATGGAAGTAGAAATTTTGAATAATTTAACACATATTCAACAGAGATTATCTTGATCATGTACTATTGCGGAATACATACACAATACATAATCTCCTCTACGTTGATCATCAATATAGCAGCATCAATAACAATAAAACATCAAGAGCATTCACACATTAACACAGTATGTAACCTGGGGAAAGCATCTCGCTAAAAACCCCAACTCTCTGTATATTAATGATTGAGACCATGTAACATTACAAAGTACAATGCTTATCACAAGAAATCCAGTACCAGCTCCACCTGTTACACACAATACAGCTAAGATCTGATCTCCAAATCTATTCCACTGCTTGCCTACCTCCATTGCTCAATACCTGCTCAAGAATGAATGAGAATGGTTTACCAAACTCGTATTTCACCTCCAAAGAATCACTCACACTATGTTAGACGTGAGCAAAGGCTATAATACTGGGCAAATACATGAGCAAACTCATTGGCATACTCAATCCCTTGATTGTGCAAGATCTGATGCACAACTATAGTCACAACTGATAGTAATCTGATTCTCTAACACCTGTCCATGTTGAACTGAACATGTACTGACATGCAACTAAGTTAACTGATGTATTCTATAGTTGTATTATGAGTTAATAATTAGTTTAACAACTCATCATTAGTCTATTTGCAGTTAGACTAACTACAACTAGTTTAACCAGGTCAAACTGAACACAACTCCATCAACTCCACAATCAACTCCACCAAACTCAACTGATTGAGTTCTAACTGAAGTCATGCATGCAACAACTCAACTGACTCATAAGAAAAGCTTACTTCCTTCTGACAGCTGCATGGACCACATCTGTAGCTCAAACTAAAGTGCTCCAAGAGAATAAGATCAAGTTTATAGTCCAAATATTATTATGAGACAATAATATTTGACTTTTCTATTTTGGACAACCAGTCTAAAAATAGACTTTGATCACTCCCGCTGTGATCACTCCTGCTGTGGTCACTCCTACTATGATCACTCCTGCTGTGGTAACTCCTGCTGTGATCATCCCTGCTGTGGTCACTCTTGCTGTGATCATCCCTGCTGAGATCCAAAAATAGAACTTGTGCCATAATTTGCCTGCGGGCCCACTTAGTGAAGGCGACTCTTTTCACTAAGCTCCATCATCTTGTTGCAATCTCAACAAAATCTACGCTGATCGACCCCGAAGGGAATCAAGCTCCTTGGCTAATAACTAGGCCTAACCCTAAGGGCTTCGGAGAGAATGGACCCTGTCACCTCCCGATCGGCGAGGCACTGATTTGACCAGTTGAGCTAACCCTTGAGGCTATATTTAAGTGAGAGTTATGTAAAGTATGTGTGTCATTTTTAATATGAAATTCTTCTATTGAACTCGTATACTATTTCAGATTTATATTCATGCTATGCATCATGAAATAGATTTTTCACTTGGACATTGAGCCATTATAGGGTTTGAGTAGCATAAGTTTAAATTTTTGGAATTTGCCAAGTTCAATGTACTTTCATGGACTTCTGTTTTTCTATTTACAGGTTTTATTAAATATCCCACTTATTAGGGTTTTTATGTGTGGTTGTTGGCTTAAGGGGGTCTAGACCCAGGTTCAGAGTTAGTTGCGCCAACTAACAAAACCATTCACTGTTGGCCCTTTCGGAAACAACCCGCGTAGGGAAAGCTGCAATCTCACCCAAAGTAGTATTGGGGGATGACAGAACTAGGTTTCTGCATCAAGAGGTCTACGTGATGGGTTTCTATTACTTCTAGGGCTTTATCCCAACCTTCACGAATCTTATCCCTTGAAATGCGGAAATTAAGATAACTTATAGATAACAACTTCTAACTCTGCACAAATTGCTTTAAACATCCATATCATCAAGTAAACTAACAGATCTACTACTTTCGTGCATTAATTAAGTGTTTCTTAAGATAATTATAGAAAATAGAGCGAATACACAGAAAATGCATAAGAAAACAGAAAGTCACAGATACACAGAGATGGCTCCAAAATAGTCTTTATTATGATCAATCATTCTATTACATACTCTTTCTTACCTGCACACACAGTTGCAAGGCCCCGCGCACTCAGCTGCGGACTTACCAAAGTCTCCACGAACACAGCTACAGGAGCCTTCCCCTTCACCTATGTACAGAAAACAGACCCTTCTACCTTAGATTACTTTCCCATGCATAGATCTTCAATCATTAACTGACCTCCTATGACTCGCTATGAGTTCTTTATATAGCGTCTTTCATTACAATACCATGGTTCGTGAACCATTGGTGGGTCACAAAACATCTTACTTCTAACATAATAAGGGGCTTTGACCTTCCTAAATCCCCTTTGGCTTCTACGACCTTCGCACTCTACTTCCTCAAAATGTGGAGACTTTAGAGAGATAACAGAAATGATTACAAAATGGACCCCAGGGGACCCTGTCCCAATAGGCCCCCAACACAAATTCGTTACTTGTCCTCGAGTCACTCTTTTGGTGGCGCATTGATCTTTGCCTACAGCTCACCGAATTCAATATTTAAAACTTGCAAGTCTGTTGCCCCTTGCATAGTGGCCTAACAGGCTTCTTCAACCAATTTCTCAGTGGTTGGGTCTTCAACTGCAAGGCCCATTGTTCTCTGTGTTTGTTGCATGGCCTTTATCTTTCTCTGAACTGACAACGTCAACTGACTGGCCTCATTCGCCCAAGGTTGCGTCCTTGAAGATATGATTTCTTCTTTGCAACACAACTCATCAATTTCGCTCTGGATGAGCTTGTCCTCCTACAATCAGGTGAACCTTTGCACTGGTGCTAAGGTTTGCACTGTCGACCTGATTTCATCAAATCCTCTCTTCTTCTCTCTGATGTCCGCTTCAATCTTCTATAGAGTTGGATCCTCCTACAACAAGGTCCATAATTCCATGGCCTATTCAAATAACTGAGTGCAGTCCTTGATTGCAACTTCCAAGGTGGTCATCTCTTCTTTTATAGAAGCTTCGCGTTGCTCTCTGACTTTTGGAAGGGTAGTGCGATGCAACTTAAGTTCTAGCTCCGAGATTTGCAGTTGCAGCTCAAACCTAACTCTGCTGATTTCTACCTATGACTCCCTCACCGCAGTAGCTAGCTTCTTAATCTTCATTGTAGGGGCTGCTTCTGCCTCAATCTAGAGCTTGGGGAGCTCCCTATAGCCTATGTAATAGAAGCCTCCAGTTGTTGACTTCGTGTCGTGACCTCCTCCTTTTCCTTGAGGGCGTGCACCTTTTCCTCAAATATCTACTAATTATTTTTTTTTACCTCATTGATGATCAACAGTCCGCGTTCTTCCTGGACTGATAGCTCGCCTGATACCCCTTGGTGCAGCTCGTGCAGAGTCTAAATAGGAAGCATGATTAGGTTCAGACTCAAGTCCTTCATATGTAGTAGGTGTGCCCTACCTTCTATTGAGTTGATACATAGGGACCCCTCTGGAAATTACACTTTGCGAAGATCTAGTGTGATTTCTTCTTCCAGGGCTGACCCGCTCACTTGTTTCTAGCTCGCCTGTCCCACGCTCATTTGAATAAGACCAGTTTGGACCTGTAATTCCCACAATCCCTGTTGTACCTTGCTTAGTGTTTGTTGGTACTACGCTTCAAAGTGGCTCATAAGATTCATTGTTGCATCGCAGACCACATCCCCAATTTCATCCAAGTCCTCCTCTATGAGGACCAAAGTCGTTGCACTCACTAATTTATCTGATTTTTTCTTCTTGCGCAGTCCCGTCGAACTCCTTTTCTGCCTCTTATTAATGATGAAGGGGGACTCCAAGCCTGCGCCCCCTTTCTCTTCTCCCTCTATTGCTTCCTCCATGTTCGTGCACTCATTTTCTGACTCGTTGAGGTCAATGGTGGCCTGCGATGAAGTCTTTTCCTTTATTGTTGCTTTTTCCTTGGCAATCGCTTCTTTCTTCTTTGCAGCAACTTATTTCTGCTGCTCGACATTTTCTCTTGCCACAACCTTTTCTAAAGAAGAAGCCTTCTGTGCTTCCTTCTTCTTATCTGCTACTTTTGTTATTGTTGTCTGTGTTGTTTCACCTCCAACAAACTTACTCATTCCTACGCCGATATCAGAGGGCGTCAGCTAGTCACTTGGCCACTTACTGACAACCCCTATAATATCATCTTCGGTGACTAAATATGGAAACTTGTACCATATTCCCTAAGCATATTTCTTCGCGCGAATGTGCAGATTATGGAAATCTGCAGTAAAATTTACACATTGGCATACTTCTCGTGCAAACTTGGTGATAACCTTGTCTGCTAGTTAATTACCATCCTTAGCTCTGACTCGAACAAGACCTAAAATATTTTCTTCTCCATCACTCGTGTGGGGTCTTTGATAGCCCATAACGAAGCAAACTTCGTGGCCTCAAGTAGTTCTGAGTCCTATTGAGGGAATTGAATTTCTTTAGGCATCCTCCAAGTCACCAATGTGATCAATAACAACAACCATGTGTAGTGGAACGACTTTCCATCATCATGGGCCTCTCTGCAATCCTCCAAAAATTCATGGCATAAGTATTGAGCCTAATTATATTGGACTCCTTTGGCGCACTGCACAGCCAAAGAGATGACTGGCGTCGACACTTCATCGGTGCGACACTTCCTCATGATCTTACCAACCAAGATCTGTGCAGCAAACTGCACCATGCCATCTGATATGGACTGAATGGAGTACCCATGCGACTTCTTGACCATAACAAAATCACTCTTCATTTGGTCTGCCAACTTCTTCTCCTGTGACTTTCCTACGAAAGCCTCCGCAGGGTCCACTCCTTGGTATGGCAGCAACGTTATTCGGTGGATCAACATGTCAATGATCGGGATGGGCCCTCCCAACCAGAGGCACCCATCGTGCACCAGTGTTAATAATTGGCGCACAAAAATTGTATTAATAGTGGTGCGACTGAAGTGCAGCACCCACAACATATTTAGGAGCCCTGTGCCCCCAACTCCAGCCACCCATTTCATCGGGTCAAGTCATGTTACGTTCACCTCTTCATAGTAGACCTTCTTTAGGTACATACTCGATGCCAACTGTAGAAACCTCTTGTGGTCCCCCATGTCCCAATCCTCCATTTTCAAGTTTGGTATATGGGCTAGCAACGGGCCCTCAAACAACACATTCTCTGGCAGCAAAGGTGTGAAGACCATAAACTTCGTAGAATTTGGGTCTTTGGGCACTTTAGCCGTGGCTTTTCTTGGTGGAATATATGGCAGTAATCGAGTTATTGACTCAACCTCTTCTACGTCAATTTCCTCTATGCCTCCATGCAGTTATTCCTCATCCAGGTCTAGGGGCTCCATCGGTTGTTTGGACCTATCCATCTTTCCCTTTCGACAGATTTGAATCAGGCTTTTCCGCAGTGATTGTCGCATTGGTGCTTGTTGGGGCTTATGTTGCTTCTTATCTCCCGTTGTGGAAGCATATGGCTTAGGCCTTGGCGACCTAGGCACGGTAGTAGGCAACCCTGTAGGTACAAGTTGGGCCACCTCTGCTGTAGTCTTAGGTTGCGTTGGAGTCATTCTCTCAAGGATTATCAGGTAAGTTTGTGAATTCTGGTTGTGAAAGAATGCTCTCCCAATCCTTATCAGACATACAACACTGTTCTAGACACAATTGAAAGCGCAACAACTTAAGGAAAATTATCAAGGAACAAAGTGTTCGAATGTGGAGCAGGATGCCATATTTATAGCTCAATTTGAATTCAAATTTGTTCGTTCCCTCCAATTCCCTGTCATTAATGTGATTTTGGCAACATATTTCTAAAGATATGCATATTAAATGCCCCCCCCCCACATTCCTTTTAACAGAAAAAACACCATCCAATCAATATAGTGCTTCCAATGATCACTTTTTGGCCTGACTGCACAGGACCCACAATCATGGTGTATCTCTTTCATTGAAGCTCTCCTTTGCGCCTTTCCTTGATATGTCGTGCAACCCCATCACTTCGTCCAACCTTTCTTTTGGTAGTGTAGTTTATAGTCCCGCATTCCCTTGCAACTGCCTGGAACACTAAGACTATCCCGCATCCATATAGTCATTGTGCAGGGGCAGGATCACCCCTATACATCTTTAATCGACTCCCATTGAATTTTCATGGAAATAATTCCCCATTCAGCTTTGTGATTTGTTTTGCGCCTCCATCCATAATCTCTTTAATAATATATGGCCCCAACCAATGCGTTTGGAACTTCCCCAGGAAACTTTGTAAACTTACTTTCATATAGCAGTACCAAATTGTCGTTCTTAAAGGTGTGATGTTTGATATGGCAATCATGCCATGCCTTTTCACGATCCTTTTGTACTTGCTGATGAAAAAACGCCGAGAAGCGATCTTCCTCCAACTCAACGAGCTGCACGATTCGTTCTTCCATTGTATCCCGATCGACCATTTCTGTAACCGCAGAAATCTGCAAATTAGGCACTATGTATTCCATTGATATTACCGCTTCTTGTCCATAAACCAATCTGAACAACGTTTGTCCAGCCAACTTCTTGTAGGTAGTTCTATATGCCCATAGAACAATGGGTATGTGCGCATCCTAGTCATTTTGCTTCACATTGCAAATCTTTGTTAAGGCATTCTCCATAATTTTTTTTAAGGCTTCTACAATGTCGTTCACTTGAGGATGATACAACGTACTCTTTTGGTTATGCATCTAGAATTCTTTGAGCAGAGAAGCAATTGTTTCATTTAAGAAGTGCGTACCTCTATCGCTCATCAAGATCTTAGGGCAGCCAAACTGAGACAAAATATACTTGAAGATGAACTTTGCAGCTTTGGCCGCACTACAATCCTTCACGTGTTGTACCTCAGCCCACCTGGTCAAACATTTGGTTGTTGTAATGATATATGTGGTTCGAGTCTTCTTTCCTAGTGGTTGAATGGGCCCCAAAAAGCGTATCACCCATTTATCAAACGCCTACAATGACACTTGCGGATCCAAAGGCAACTCATCCCTTTGTGAAGGTCTCCTCATTCTCTCACCAACATCACATGCCCTACAGTAAACCTTGGAATCCTTATGCACAGTCGGTCACCATAATCCTGCAAGTAATATCTTCTATGCAATTTCTCTTCCTACATAATTTCCTCTTGCAAATCCTCCATGTGATTTAGTGAGGATACTTTGTTGTTCATACTCCAGGACATACCTCTGCAATATTTCATTAAATCCCATTTTATATAGATGTCTGGTGATAACAAAGAAATTGGCAGCTCGGACCACAAACTCTTTCTTCTGCTATGTCGAATACCCCTCAAGAGTTGTACACGTAGACAAGAATTAGATTATGTCTACGAAATGGTTGTCAGCAATGCACATAACAAATAGTTGCACATCAGGTAATCCCTCCTCCCAATTTGTAGGTTCTTCACCATTCTCAATCCGCAAAAGGTGATCTGGTCCAGCATTCAGTGACCCTGGCTTCACAATTTCCTCAAAGTCATATTCATGAAAGATTGAAAACCATCGATAGATTTCCCGCCCCAACACAGGCTTGTTTACTAGGTACTTCAAAGCAAAATGGTTTGTGTACATCGTGAAGTGCGCGCCCAACAAATAGTGCCTGAATTTCTGCAGCACATACACCATGGCTAGTTTTTCGCACTAAGTGGCAGAATAATTCTTTTCCGCCTTCGATAAATTTTGATATCACCTTCACCTGGTTGGGTTACCACAACTCCTAGTGCTATGCAAGATGCATCTACATGTACATGAAACTCCTTATTCCAGTTGGGGAACACTAAAATGGGTGTGATGATCATTTTCTCCTTTAAAATATCCAAACTCTTCTAGCAGTCATCGTCCAAACAAAATGTTACATCCTTTTTCAGCAATCTTTCCATGGGCACAGTGATCTGCACATACACCTTGATAAATTTCCTGTAGTACCCTGTGTGGCCCAACATCGTGCGCAGTTGTTTGACATTCTTCGGAGGTTCCAGATTAATAATTACTACAATTTTGGCAGGGTCTACCATCAACCCCTGCTTATAGACTACATGACCCAACAGAATCCCATATGGTACACAAAATATACATTTCTTCAAATTGAGGGAAATCTGATACCTTCGACAAGTGTCCAACATGAGGTACAGATTGGCAACATGTCTTTTTACTAACCCAAACATCGTCCAATCATCGAAGTAAACCTCCAAAAACTTGTGAATAAACTCCTTGAAGGCTGCAACTACCACCCTAGAGAATATTGCAGGGGCATTCTTAAGTTCGAAAGGCATAACTGTATACTAAAAATAACCCCATTCAGCAGCAAAGGTAGTCTTATTTCTATCCTCCGGCACGATCTTGATCTAATGGTACCCTGAGAATCCATCAATAAACGAATAAGCCTCCTAACCTCCAACATCTTCCAGTACTTCATTTGTGAATGGCGTAGGAAATGGATCATTGAGACAAGCATCATTCAACTTCCTCAAATCTACTCAATCTGAATTTCACCCTGCATTTTCTTTTCCTAAACCACCATGGGACTAACCCAGTCCGATTCTTCGACAGGTTCAATAATGTCGACTGCAAGTATCTTATTTAATTCTTCATGCACCTTTTCTTTATATTTAGGATTCAACTAGTAGGGGTGCTACTTCACTGGCTTCGCATCTAGCTTTAAAGTGATCTTTATGACACCCAGATCCCCTACTATCCCCTTAAGATCAGAAAACTTGGTGGGAAACAAGTCCTGATACTCTCGTAGTAGCTCCACAACTTTGTCCACTATATCTTCATCCCAATAGTTGCCTATGTTTGTAAACTTCGACTGCACTTGCGATCCAATATTCACCTGCTTGGTCTTCAGGGGCTGTGAAATATCAGGAACTTCCGCCTTGGGCCCCGCAACTTCGGTTTGTCCTTCCGACTCAGGAATATTGATGTTCCTAAGATCTTCTTCACCTTCCTCGGTGGTCACATTGTAGCATTCGAGCGCATGGCGCAGCTGTGTACTCCAATCTAGTTGTACCCATGTAACAGGTTCTTCAGGAATTTTGAATATTGCAGCTTTGATCTCCTGTAATGCCTCATCAATGCATTCAAATCCATCTTCAAAGCTAAAATTTAATAGAAAACTTTCTTTCAAAACATCCCATTTTTTGGTTCCATGTCACAGCTCCATTTCTTGGTAGTAGTTCATTAGAATCGTATCCCAATTATGGCAGAATATATGAACCCATTATGGCTACGGTTCTTCACCCCATGCTTTCGTCCATTGAGGCGGATGCTCGCACAGATAATCCTTCCCTTTGTATTTCTATGTAGTTCAGGTATTGGCATACCCAAATCATAGCTTCATCATCTGTCGATATTCCTTCTAGTCTGTAAAGTTGTTCTTATGTGTACCCCACCATCTGGCAAGCATAGCTCTCAGCGCGAGGTCTAACGCCTGGAATTGATGTTCCTTCGGTACATCCCTTTCAAATTTATCTAGAAATAAATTGACATCTTCTAAACCATCATAATGCGGTAAGTTTCGTACCTCAGTGGATATACATTAGAGTGACTTTGTAAGCCTGTTGCATCGCAACGATGATACCTCATGCAACCTGTTTTGCCGATGTTCGAGCTCCTCATATGAATCTGAATTGCATGAGTTTTCCTTCTCCCACATAATCTACCCATATACCATAAGGTTGATCCAATCTTCATCCCACGCTATCACCTTATAGATCTTCACAATATCATCGTCCTCCTCATAATCATGAATTGGTTCAGTATATCGCGCACCCTTGGAAAGATCCAATGACACAATAACCCTTAGTTCTTTCTTTTCAAATGTCATACTGCGCTTCTTCAGGTTGATGATTGCATTCATATCAAATGCCCTATCAATTCCAAGCAGCGCTTGGTATGGGTTACTATCGTCTGCTATTTTGATTACTTTAAAATCAGCTATGACATGTGCCCCTTCAATATCCACAATCACTCCATGTAGGAACCCCATAGGAATAATCTTCTACTGATTCGCCATCCTTTGCTAGATCAGGGACCACTATAGTGTTGGTCTTCCCATTCTTTCCCAAGTTTTCTTTGGCATAACATTTGCATCAGACCCCAAGTCAAGGATTATCGACAACGGAACCATTTGTTGGCTTAAGGGGGTCTGGACCCAAGTTCAGAGTTAGCTACGCCAACCAACAAAACCCTTCACTATTGGCCCTTTCGGAAACAACCAGCGTAGCGCAAGCTACAGTCTCACCCAAAGCAGTATTGGGGGATGGCAGAACCAGGTTTCTGCATCCATAGGTCTATGTGATGGGTTTTTGTTACTTCTAGGGATTTATCCTGACCTTCACGAATCCTATCCCTTGAAATGCGGAAATTAAGATAACTTACAGAAAACAACTTCTAACTCTTCACCAACTGCTTTAAACATCCATATCAGCAAGTAAACTAACATATCTAATACTTTCGCACATTAGTTAACTGTTTCTTAAGATAATTACAAAAAACAGAGCGAATACACAGAAAAATGCATAAGTAAACAAAAAGTCACAGATACACAAATATGGCTTCAAAATAGTCTTTATTATGATAAATCCTTCTGTTACAGAATTTTTCTTCTTTGCACACACAGTTGTAGGGCCCTGCACACTCAACTATGGACTTACCAAGGTCTCTGCGCACACAGCTGCAGGCGCCTTCTCCTTTACCTAAGTACAAAAAAAGAACCCTTCTACCTAAAATTACTTGCCCATACATAGATCTTCAATCATTAACTAACCTCCTATGACTTGCTAAGACTTATTTATATAGCTTCTTTCATTACAATACCATGGTTCACGAACCATGGGCAGGTCACAAAACATCTTACTTCTAACATACTAAGCGGATTTGACCTTCCTAAATCCCCTTTGACTTCTACGACCTTTGCGCTTCGCTTCCTCAAAATGTGGAGACTTTACAGAGATAACAAAAATGATTACAAAATGGACCCCAGGGGACCCTATCCCAACAGTGGTATCTATTTTATTCTCATGTTATTCTTCAAAGGTTTGATTACAGATATGTAGTATGATTTGGTTAATGTACAAAATGTTTATTTTTGACGATATTTTGATTTTCATTATGGCCAATTGCATTGAAGTTTTGTAATCACTTACAATTGTCCTCTTATTTTATCAAGGTAAATGTAGACCTATCATATGTACTCTTATAGTATTAATATACAATTATTTTCTCTTAATGCATACTTATAGTTTAGAGTAACTTCTTCTTGGAGTTATAATGTTTCTTGGTTTGGAGTAACCTAGTCCGATTCTTCGACAGGTTCAATAATCTCAGTTGCAAGTATCTTATTTAATTCTTCGTGCACCTTTTCTTTATATTTAGGATTCAAATAGTAGGGGTGTTGCTTCACTGGCTTCACATCTAGCTTTAAAGTGATCTTTATGACACCCAGATCCCTACTATCCCCTTAAGATTAGAAAACTTGGTGGGAAACAAGTCCTGATACTCTTGTAGTAGCTCCACAACTTTGTCCACTGTATCTTCATCCCAATAGTTGCCTATGTTTGTAAACTTCGACTGCACTTGCGATCCAATATTCACCTGCTTGGTCTTCAGGGGCTGTGAAATATCAGGAACTTCCGCCTTGGGCCCCGCAACTTCATGTTGTCCTTCCGACTCAGGAATATTGATGTTCCTAATATCTTCTTCACCTTCCTCGGTGGTCACATTGTAGCATTCGATCGCATGGCGCCTGTGTACTCCAATCTAGTTGTACCCATGTAACAGGTTCTTCAGGAATTTTGAATATTGCGGCTTTGATCTCCTGTAATGCCTCATCAATGCATTCAAATCCATCTTCAAAGCTAAAATTTAATAGAAAACTTTCTTTCAAAACATCCCATTTTTTGGTTCCATGTCGCAGCTCCGTTTCTTGGTAGTAGTTCATTAGAATCGTATCCCAATTGTGGCAGAATATATGAATCCATTCTGGCTACGGTTCTTCAGCCCATGCTTTCGTCCATTGAGGCAGATGCTCACACAGATAATCCTTCCTTTTGTATTTCTATGTAATTCAGGTATTGGCATACCCAAATCATAGCTTCATCATCTGTCGATATTCATTCTAGTCTGTAAAGTTGTTGTTATGTGTACCCCATCATCTGGCAAGCATAGCTCTCAACGTGAGGTCTAACGCCTGGAACTAATGTTCCTCTGGTACATCCCTTTCAAATTTATCTAGAAATAAATTGACATCTTCTAAACCATCATAATGTGGTAAGTTTCGTACCTTAGTGGATATACATTAGAGTGACTTTGTAAGCCTGTTGCATCGCAACGATGATACCTCATGCAATCTATTTTGCCAATGTTCGAGCTCCTCATCTAAATCTGAATTGCATGAGTTTTCCTTCTCCCACGTAATCCACCCATGCACCATAAGGTTGATCCAATCTTCATCCCACACTATCAGCTTATAGATCTTCTCAATATCATCGTCCTCCTCATAATCACGGATTGGTACAGTATATCGTGCACCCTTGGCAGGATCTAATGACACAATAACCCTTAGTTCTTTCTTTTCAAATTTCATACTACGCTTCTTCAGGTTGATGATTGCATTCATATCAAATTCCCTATCAATTCCAAGCAGCGCTTGGTATGGGTTACTATCGTCTGCTATTTCGATTACTTTAAAATCAGTTATGGCACGTGCCCCTTCAATATGCACAATCACTCCATGTAGGAACCCCATAGGAATAATCTTCTACTAATTCGCCATCCTTAGCTGGATCAGGGACCACTATAGTGTTGGTCTTCCCATTCTTTCCCAAGTTTTCTTTGGCATAACATTTGCATCAGACCCCAAGTCAAGGATTATCGACAACGGAACCATTTGTTGGCTTAAGGGGGTCTGGACCCAAGTTCAGAGTTAGTTGCGCCAACCAACAAAACCCTTCACTGTTGGCCCTTTCGGAAACAACCAGCGTAGCGCAAGCTATAGTCTCACCCGAAGCAGTATTGGGGGATGGAAAAACCAGGTTTCTGCATCCATAGGTCTATGTGATGGGTTTTTTTTACTTCTAGGGATTTATCCCGACCTTCACGAATCCTATCCCTTGAAATGTGGAAATTAAGATAACTTACAGAAAACAACTTCTAACTCTTCACCAATTGCTTTAAACATCCATATCAACAATTAAACTAACATATCTAATACTTTCTCACATTAGTTAACTGTTTCTTAAGATAATTACAAAAAACAGAGCAAATACACAGAAAATGCATAAGTAAACAAAAATTCACAGATACACAAATATGGCTCCAAAATACTCTTTATTATGATAAATCCTTTTGTTACAGAATCTTTCTTCTCTGCACACACAGTTGTAGGGCTCTGCACACTCAACTGTGGACTTACCAAGGTCTCTGCGCACATAGCTATAAGCGCCTTCTCCTTCACCTAAGTACAAAAGACGAACCCTTCTACTTTAAATTACTTACCCATACATAGATCTTCAATCATTAACTGACCTCCTATGACTTGCTAAGACTTATTTATATAGCTTCTTTCATTACAATACCATGGTTCACGAACCATGGGCAGGTCACAAAACATCTTACTTCTAACATAGTAAGCGGATTTGACCTTCATAAATCCCCTTTGACTTCTACGATCTTCGCGCTTCGCTTCCTCAAAATGTGGAGACTTTACAGAGATAACAAAAATGATTACAAAATGGACCCCAGGGGACCCTATCCCAACAGTGGTATCTATTTTATTCTCATGTTATTCTTCAAAGGTTTGATTACAGATATGTAGTATGATTTAATTAATGTACAAAATGTTTATTTTCGATGATATTTTGATTTTCATTATGGCCAATTGCATTGAAGTTTTGTAATCACTTACAATTGTCCTCTTATTTTATCAAGGTCCATGTAGACCTATCATATGTACTCTTATAGTATTAATATACAATTATTTTCTCTTAATGCATAGTTATAGTTCAAAGTAACTTCTTCTTGGAGTTATAATGTTTCTTGGTTTGGAGTAACTTGTATAGGCTTGTGAATGAAGTTTGTATTCCCTCTCTAGTTTGTTGGCTTTTCGAGTTATAATTGTTTCCTGGGTTGTTGGGTACTACCTGACTTGGCTTGGATAACTAATCTAAACTTTGAATATTAATAACAACTCCTTCAACCCTGTACATATTATATAATACTAACCTTTTATTAGTTATTTTGAATCCACAACCATCATTATTATCAATTCATGGATTGGATACAATGAATCATTACAATTCATTGTCCTTGGTATCATGTACAAAGATTTATAACAATATACCATTTATTTTGGAGTAATTTGTTTCAGTCATAACAAGCCCTTTACTTATTAGTTTTTGTACAATAAATCTTTATAAACCATACTCTTCATGTTTCAACAATTAGGACAAACCATTTTCATTGTACAACAACTCATACTACTGTAATTACAAAAAGTTGTTCTTGCTTCTAGAAATTAACCAAACAAAACATTCATATCTTAATTATCTATTTTTAGGTTTAGGCTACCAGGAAATTCACAGAGGAATAAGATTACTCCTCCCAACCAACGAGAACGGTATTGACTACTAGTATCCCCTTGAGCCAATTTCCACTTCCAGAACAGTGTTTGACGAGGACCTTACGAGGTCCACCTAGAACTTGTCTAATCACATCAGGTCATGTCTAGGATTTCATAGACTCCATAGGTATGAATAGGGATTCCACTGGCCAACCAACTCAATAATTACCTTACTGGAAATGTCCTTCCTTCCCTCAACAACGCCCTGTCTAAGGTATTAATTCTTTCGATCTCTCCTCTTGGTTGCCTCAGGTTTTCCTCATACCTTGTTGGATTCTTTTCCCAATTGAGATGATTTTATCTCTAAGTAGAGGAGTAATTGTCTCTTAACTGTCTAGTAAGTGAAACTCTCATTTAGTGTATTTTCCTTCTGTAATTTCCATGGCTTTCCATGACCAATATATTAATGAAATTTAAAATTAACTTAAACATTTGAGTTTATGAGTAGGCATTCCGCATGACCCACAGTCTGCCAAGTCATTGCAGTAAAAAAAAAAGTAAATTAAAATATTTACAAACTACTGAGGGGTATTACATCTTCCCCACCTTAAGCGAAACACCATCCTCGATGTTTTTCTTGCCCCTTTAGAATAGGTTGGGATATGCTTCACACATGAAACTTTGTCCCCCCCAGGTGGTCTCTTCTAGGCTAAAGTGTCTCCATTACACTTTAACCTAGGTGATAACTTGCTTTCGTAACATTATTTCTCTCTAATCGAGAATACATAGAGGCTTGACTAGGAATTCTCCATCTGGTTCAACCTACATTCACAGTGATGAGAGGTGTCATTAGTTTATATCAATATTTAATCAAAATACATATACAAAAAAAAAATAACTTCATATTTTACCTGCACATATTGCCATTTAATGATATGTTTAGGATCATATATGTACTTCTTTAATATAGAAATATGAAATATGTTATGTATACGTATATGTATATGACCAGGTAACACCAATTGATAAGCCACTGACCCAATTCTAGCTAATATTTAGAAAGGGCCACAAAATTGGGGAGCCAATTTTTCACAACTTCCCCATCTCAAAGTGATTTTATTTGGTTTGACCCTCACATACACATGATCTCCTGTTGGAAATAATACTGAGAGGCGGGGGGGTGAATCAGTATTATCAAATTCTTTTCAATATATCTTTCTTATTTATACTTTGAATTATTCTTCAGATATTGATCGTTACTTTGTATGACAGTACCATAAAATAATGAGCATAAACAAGAAAAATAGATAGTCACACCAAAGAACACCAGATATAAGCTGGAAACCCAATGTGGGTGAAAACCACCTGCTGCAATATGTCTCTATCTTCTTTCAATTAGAAACTCCTTTTACAATGATTTTGTACTGGTGCAGTCCTTTACCAGTACGCAGGCTGCAACCTGCAGAGAGCTACAACTCTCTCTCGTTTTCCAGTCTCTCCTGGAAGGGAGCTACAACCCCCTACTTCTTTAACTTCTTTAAGGACCACGTTTCATTAATTTTCAGACTGGATCCAAGAACATCAAATAAACATCAAGTACATGTGAATCAACCAATCTCCTTATACAATCAATCCAATGAGCCACCCAAACTTCTCAGAATGCTGTAAACAGAAAACCAATCACCAGTAACCTAAACCCAGAACACAGCAGCAAATAGAAAACAGGCAGCCAACAAATATTTCAAAACAGGTCCGCAACTTCACCAATATAATCCTGCGGATACCCGCACTTCACCTTCAGCTACGCTGCGTATACACGCACTTCGCCTTCTTCTGTACTGCGTACCCCGCACTGTGCCTTCAGCTGCACTGCGTATACCCGCACTGCGCCTTCTTCTGTATTGCGTACCACGCACTGTGCCTTCAACTGCGCTGCGTATACCCGCACTGCGCCTTCTTCTGTGCTGCATACCCCCACACTCACGCTGTAGATCGCCTGCGAACCTCTGATTAGGGCCAAATTAACAGTCCTCCAATGTACCACAGACAGTCAGATCCACAGATTTGATCATGCGCCCCAGAGATCACGACTTAGCAATAGGTTCGCCTTTAAATTTTACCTTGATTTAGATCTAGCTTTTAAAACTGATAACCCAAAATTCAGATCTTAAGATATTTAAATTTCAAAGATATCTCAGCCAAGTGATCTCCTTCCCTATTTATAGTCAAGCCCTTATTCACACCATGGGACAAAACCATCGATAACCAATACAAGGGATCCAAACCGGGGCTAAATTAGATCCTATACCACGGGCCAAAACCATAGGATCATGAACGACAGGCTAAATACCACGGGCCAAACATAAGAAACCCCACGAGAGCGCACTTCTCTGCCTTGAAGTGAGTGAACTGGGGGACCGCACTTTTTGAACGGGTAACCTGCGGGTATGACCGCACTTCATGAATGACGAACCTGCGGGTCCGCACCTTTTGAACCATTCACCTACGAACCTCGTAATTTTCATCATTTTGAGAGCTTGAACAGAGTTTTGCCACTTGAGTGAGTTGCCATCAAGTACAACACCTGTACCATAGAGCCAAACCAGAATCATAATGCCAACAATCTCCCCCTTTGGACTTGATGGCAACCTCAAGATCCTCAACGTCATTCTCCCCCTTTGACATCAAGGGCAAAGGGTTATGCTCCCCCTAAGAACATGCTCCCCCTGACTATAAAACAGATCTGCAAAGGAAAACGATAATCCATCAAACACCATAAATGACCATGAAAGAGATGGAGACATATTGCAGCAATATTCCTTCTGTACTTCCTCCATAATGCCAACAATGCATTACATGCTCCCCCTGAACCTGTGCCATTCGATCTTCGACCAATCCGCAACTCAGCAAATGTACGCATATATCCCAGATGAACCTTCCGTACAACCAACAATCAGAAGAGAGTCAACAACAAGATGATGCATCAACAACCCCCAGCTTTTGCCTGAGGTATTCAAAGGTCTCCCTGGGCAATGGTTTGGTGAGTATATCAGCAACTTGTGCCTTAGAAGGAACATACTCCAACTTGACCTTTTGTTCAAGCACTTGTTCCAGGAGAAAGTGATACTTGATTGGTATGTGCTTGGTCTTTGAATGCATGACTGGGTTCTTTGAAATGTTGATTGCACTTGTATTATCACATAAGATGGAGATAGGTGGTGTACAAGTGATTTGAAAATCCTGCAAGGTCTGCATCATCCAAAGGAGTTGAGTGCAGCAAGATGCAGCAGCCACATATTCCGCTTCAGCTGTAGACAAAGCAATTGAACTCTGTTTCTTGCTGAACCAAGAGATTAATCTGGAACCCATCAAGAATGCACCACCACTTATGCTCTTCCTATCATCCACGCTTCCGGCCCAATCTGCATCTGTATAAGCATGAAGTGTGAGATTTGTATCTCTAGGATACCATAAGCCATAGTTTTGAGTCCCTTGAAGATATTTGAAAATTCTCTTCACTGCCTGAAGATGAGTTTCCTTTGGATTTGCCTGAAATCTTCCAACTATCCCCACTACATGCATGATGTCTGGTCGGGTACCTGTCAAATAAAGTAGACTTCCAATCATAGATATGTAGGTTGGTTGATGCACTGCTGCTGATTCATCATTTGCACTGAGGTTACATCCTGTGACCATGGGTGTACATACTGGTTTTGCATCTTCCATACCATATTTCTTCAAAATCTGCTTGAGATACTTGGTTTGAGACAAGAAGATCCCTCCTTCATTTTGTTGGATTTGCAATCCAAGAAAATATGTCAGTTCTCCAAGCAAAGACATTTCGAATTCTTTCTGCATCACCAAGGCAAAGTTTTGACTCATAGCTTCTTCATTGCTGCCAAAGATAATATCATCTACATACTCAACAAGTATTAGCCATTTGTCATTTTCAATTTTTATATAAAGATTGCTATCTGCTGATCCTTTTGAAAAACCTTGTTGATGAAGATATTTGTCCAAACGATAGTACCAAGCCCTTGGAGCTTGTTTAAGACCATAGAGAGCCTTTTTCAGTCTGCATACAAGATTTGGATCATTTCCAAGAATGAAACCATCTGGCTGCTCAATGCATACTTATTCTTCTAAGTCTCCATTCAGAAAGGTTGATTTCACGTCCATTTGAAATACTTTGAACTTTTGAAAGCTTGAGAGAGCAAGGAACATTCGGATGGCCTCAAGTCTTGCAACAGGAGCAAAAGTTTCTTCAAAATCTATTCCTTCTTGCTGGGCATACCCTTTACAAACAAGTCTGGCCTTATTTCTAATTACTTCCCCATTTTCATTCAACTTATTCTTGAAGATCCATTTTGTCCCTATGACATTCTTATCCTTTGGTCTAGGAACCAACTCCCAAGTGTAATTCTTTTCGATCTGCTCAAGTTCTTCATCCATTGCTTTGACCCAACATTCATCTTTGCATGCCTCTCTTACATTTTGTGGTTCAGTGGAGGAGAGTAATGCCAAATAGCTTGAAGCTTCTGCAATTGTTCTTCTTGTTTGTACACCTGCTTCTTTTTGCCCCAAAATCTGAGATTCTGGATGATTCTTCTGAACGTACCTTGATGGAGTCTTCTCTTATATCCTTATCTGTTCCTCTGGTGCTCCTTGAGGTTCTTCTTCTTCATCATTTTGTCTTTGAGGGTAGTCTTCATTTTCTTCGATATTTTCATGATTTACTTGCTTAGGAATGTATCCTTTTTCATCAACCACTACATCAATGTTGTCAACAATTCTTCCAAGTCTTTTATTGTAGCACTTATATGCTTTGTTGTGTGGAGAATAACCAAGAAGAATGCCTTCATCTGCTTTAGGTTCAAGTTTTCCAAGTTGCTCATCAGTATTCTTAATATAGCATTTGCTCCCAAAAATTTTGAAATGCTTTACCGAAGGAGTCTCACCATACCAGAGCTCATGAGGAGTTTGAGTGCTGTTCACTCGGACATTTGTTTTGTTGAGAATAACAACCGCAGAATATGCAGCTTCACCCCAGAAAGTTGCAGGAGTTCCAGACTCATCAAGCATAGCACGAGCCATTTGTTGGACAGTTCTGTTCATCCTTTCCACCACTCCATTTTGCTGAGGAGTTCTAGCTGTAGAGAATTCCCTTCTTATCCCATGTTCTTCACAAAAATCAAAAAATTCATTTGAGGTAAACTCCCCACCTCTGTCGGACCTGAGGCACTTAATTTTGTAACCTGATTCATTTTCAACCAAGGCTTTGAAGGATTTGAATTTTTCGAATGCTTCGTCTTTGTGCTTCAAAAGTCCTAACCAAACAAACCTGGAGAAATCATCAATGAATAATATCAAGTATTCTTGTCGTTGAGGTGACCTTGTCCTGAAAGGACCACATACATCTGTATGGACTAGTTCAAGAGGCCTGCTGGCTAATCCTTCCTTCTCTGGGAAGTTGGTTCTGGTTTGCTTACCAAACTGACATGATTTGCATATGGTGTTGTCTGGAATTTTGATATCTGGAAGACCACGAACTGCTTGATATTTGCATGCCTTCCTTATTTGTGAAAAGCTTAGATGCTCCAACCTCCGGTGCCATAACCAATGTTCATCATCCTTGCTCAAATAGCATTGTTGTTGTCCTTCTTCAAATATGTATAGATTATTTGGAGTTCTTCTACCTTTGATCATTGTTTTCCCTGTATCAAGATCACGAACACTACATCCATTTGATTGAAATATTACCTCGGTTCCTTGATCGCACATCTGACTAACACTCAGAAGGTTATGCTTCAAGCCATCAACATACAAAACATTTCCAGCTTTGACCTTTTCTTTCAACTGAGCTGTGCCTTTTCCTTTTATAGCTGCAAGAGTATCATTTGCAAAAGAAACTTTCTTTCCCTTTTCTAAAGCAGAATATGATTCAAGTTTTTCTTTATCACCTGTCATATGCTTCGAACATCCACTGTCGATGTACCATAGATTTTCCTGTCCCTCTGCATAAAATGCTATCCCACATCTTTCCGATTCTGGTTCCTTTATTCTCCATGTTCTGGAGTTTGAGGCTTGTTCTTTTGTTTGCTAAAACCTGCTCCTGCATTCAGAATCTTCATGACTGAAGTTATTACAAATAGAAAATTCAATTTCATTTTCAAGAGCTGAAACGTTGTTATAGGTCCTTTTTGTAATCCCAGTCATATTTCTTTGTTTTTGAGCTTCTCTAGTCATGATTGTTTTATATGCAACACATTGAGCTGCTTTGTGACCAAAATTATGGCAAGAGAAACATTGGCCATTGAAGAAACTTCTGCGGTTATCAAATCTACCGACAAAATGATTGTAATTTCTATTGTCATCCATTCTTGAAGCAAATTGAGAAGATTTTACCTGTGGCTGGTTGTAGCTTTTGTTCACCCTTAAGACGGATTGCCCCTGGTTTACCTGGTAGTCTTTGTTTCTTCTTGATGTAATTCGTCCCTGCTTTACCTGGTGATCTCCATTGTGCTTTTGCTCATTCCTTCTTGCTGCATCAAGATAACTCTTTGAGGTGGATGCTTGAGATGTTTCTCCATTATACCCCAGACCTGTCTTGTTTAGCGGAGAACGCTGTACATTGATGATCTCATCCAGAGTTTCAGATCCTTTGAAAAACTTAAGATTAATAGCCTTTGTTTTCTCAATTTCTTTTCTAAGGCCAACAATTTCACATTCTAACTTTTCAAGAAATTTTTCTTTTTCATCAATTTGAAATTGTAGAGTATCAATGATCACATTCTTTTCTTCTATACATGTCTTGAGTCTAGAAATCTCTTCATAAAAGCTATCCACATCTATAGCATCCATGTAATCATCATCTTCAAAAGCCATTAAAAGTTTATAGTCATTACCTCGTTCATCTTCATCACTATTTGATAGACCATCATTGTCTTCATGAGTGTAGTAGCTTTTCTTATTTGCATTATGTTTCTTGTTCCATATAATAGGTTCCTTTCCCTTGTCGATCTTATCCTTATGAGGACATTTGGCAGCATAGTGACCTACTCTTCCACAAGCAAAGCATTTGAAGGGTAACTTACCTCTGAACTGTCCAGCACCCTATTGAAGATTTCTGACAAAATTTGATTCTTCTTCTTCTTCTGACCCATGTCCTGATTCATAGTACTCTCCTTTGCCTGAAGCCTTGAAGGCAGCTTCTCTCCTGTCAGATGGACCTCCTTTCCTCATTTCATAATAAGTTAGAATTCCATGCAGTTGTGACATTTTAAGATGTTGTAGATTCTCCTTTTCTTCTATAGCAGAAACTTTAGATTCAAACCTAGGTGACAAAGATCTTAGAACTTTTTCAACCACAACAGCCTCTTTTATTTCTTCAACCAAATTTTTCATACAATTAACAATCTCATCCACACGAAGAAAATAGTTAGCCACACTTTCATCATTATACATCTTGAGATTTTCATATTGAATCCTGAGGGTTTGAAGTTTTGCACGTTTTACCTGATCATCTCCTTCATAGCTCAGAACAATCTTGTCCCATATTTCTTTTGCGGATTTATACTGCATAACTTTCACAAATTCTGATTGAGATAGACATCCTAGAAGAGTATTGACTGCCTTTGCATTTGTTTCATATTTCTTCTTCTCAGCTGGATCTGTAGGAGTAGCTGATGGAAAAGTATACCCTGTTTCTATGATGTTCCAGACTTCTGTACCCAAGGATTGAAGATAGGCAGTAACTCTTACCTGCCAATACACAAAGTTTGTCCCATCAAAAATTGGTGGCCTGATTGATGCTTCCCTCTCGTAGTTGCTCATGATGAAAGATCTTCCTTCAAGCGATCAAGCTCCTTCAGAAGGACCCACTCTGATACCAATTGTTGGAAATAATACTGAGAGGGGGGGGGTGAATCAGTATTATCAAATTCTTTTCAATATATCTTTCTTATTTATACTTTGAATTATTCTTCAAATATTGATCGTTACTTTGTATGACAGTACCATGAAATAATGAGCATAAACAAGAAAAACATATAGTCACACCAAAGAACACCAGATATAAGCTGGAAACCCAATGTGGGTGAAAACCACCTGCTGCAATATGTCTCTATCTTCTTTCAATTAGAAACTCCTTTTACAATGATTTTGTACTGGTGCAGTCCTTTGCCAATACGCAGGCTGCAACCTACAGAGAGCTACAACTCTCTCTCATTTTCCAGTCTCTCCTGGAAGAGAGCTACAACCCCCTACTTCTTTAACTTCTTTAAGGACCACGTTTCATTAATTTTCAGACTGGATCCAAGAACATCAAATAAACATCAAGTACATGTGAATCAATCAATCTCCTTATACAATCAATCCAATGAGCCACCCAAACTTCTCAGAATGTTGTAAACAGAAAACCAATCACCAGTAACCTAAACCCAGAACACAACAGCAAATAGAAAACAGGCAGCCAACAAATATTTCAAAACAGGTCCACAACTTCACTGATATAATCCTGCAGATACCCGCACTTCACCTTCAGCTACACTGCGTATACACGCACTTCGCCTTCTTCTATATTGTGTACCCCGCACTGTGCCTTCAGCTGCGCTGGGTATACCCGCACTGTGCCTTCTTCTGTACTACGTACCACGCACTGTGCCTTCAACTGCGCTGCGTATACCCGCACTGCACCTTCTTTTGTGTTGCGTACCCCCGCACTCACGCTGTAGATCACCTGTGAACCTCTGATTAGGGCCAAATTAACAGTCCTCCAATGTACCACAGACAGTCAGATCCACAGATCTGATCATGCACCCAAGAGATCACGACTTAGCAATAGGTTCGCCTTTAAATTTTACCTTGATTTAGATCTAGCTTTTAAAACTGATAACCCAAAATTCAGATCTTAAAATATTCAAATTTCAAAGATATCTCAGCCAAGTGATCTCCTTCCCTATTTATAGTCAAGCCCTTATTCACACCATGGGACAAAACCATCGATAACCAATACAAGGGATCCAAACCGGGGCTAAATTAGATTCTATACCACGGGCCAAAACCATAGGATCATGAACGACGGGCTAAATACCACGGGCCAAACATAAGAAACCCCACGAGAGCGCACTTATCTGCCTTGAAGTGAGTGAACTGGGGGACCGAACTTTCTGAACGAGTAACCTGCGGGTATGACCACACTTCATGAACGACGAACCTGCGGGTCCGCACCTTTTGAACCATTCACCTGTGAACCTCGTAATTTTCATCATTTTGAGAGCGTGAACAGAGTTTTGACACTTGAGTGAGTTGCCATCAAGTACAACACCTATACCATAGAGCCAAACCACAATCATAATGCCAACATCTCCCACCTAAAATTTTCTATAGGATCTCCTTCTAATTGCATAAATCTTTTGTCGATCCTAAGTAACCTGCAAATTCAATCGTAATTTTCTTCCATTGTGTTCCATTTCTAATAACATGTCGTTCCCATGAAATTAGGGTATTTTCAGGGTTTTGATTTGGAAGAAATGAGTTTCTTATTATCGCACGATTCGTTTTTCTTATTACAAAACCCTTTAGGTTTTTGCAAATACTATGGTTTATAAACCTCTCAGCGAGAGTTAATGTACACTATGTGTATCATTTTTAATATGAAATTATTCTATTGAACTTCTATACTATTTCATATGTATATGCATGTTATGTATCGGGAAATAGATTTTACATTTGGACACTGAGCCATTATAGGGTTTGAGTAGCATAATTTTAAATTTCTAGAATTCGCCGAGTTCAATTACTTTCATGGACTTCCATTTTTCTATTTGTCAGTTTTATTAAACATCCCTCTTGTTAGAGTTTTATTTGTCGGTTTTATTAAACATCCCTCTTGGTATCTATTTTATTCTCATGTTATTCTTCAAAGGTTTGATTACGACTTTGTAATATGATTTGGTTAATGTACACAAATTTTCTTTTCAACGATATTTGCATTTCTAGTCTGGCCAATTGCATTGAAGTTTTGTAATCACTTACATTTTTCCTCTTATTTTATCAAGGTCTATGCAAACATATCTTATGTACTAGTATAGTATTAATCTACAGTTATTTTCTCTTGATATAAAGTTATAGTTCATAATAGCTTCTTCTTGGGGTTATAACGTTTCATGGTCTGGAATAACTTGTACAGGCTTGTGAATCAAGTTTGTCTTCCCCGTGTACAGCCTGCCAAGTCATTGCAGTACAAAAACGTAGATTAAAATATTTATAAACTACTTAGGGGTATTACAATCTCCTTGTACTAAAATGTAGGTAGGTTATAATCATAGACTTTCCAATGTAATAATCCTCCAGTTTTAATTGTATAGTACTACATGTAAGTTTTGATTCTATAGTAATACATGTAAGTTTTGATTGTAAAGCTTTGCGGTAGTTAAATTATAATTATAGACACCAATGTAATAATCATCATGTTTTGATTTTACAATGTTGCATATAAGTGTTTAAAGCTACGTGGTTTTGCAATTTTCATTATATGAACAATGAATTTGAATTTACATTTTATGCTTTTGTGATAGTTAAAATTCTATTATTATTTTTAAATATTTCAAATAAATTTATATATACTTTTAATATTATATATATATATATATATATATATATATATATATATAAATATATATAATTGTTTTTTTTTCTTTTTAATGGAATATAATAGATAATGTCACTATAACATTAATTTTTATTTATCAATAAAATATTATCATATTTTCAATTTTAATTTTATATGATACTATTATATTTTTATAGTACACTTTTATTTTCATTTTATTAGACAAGTAAATAAAAATTATTAATATTTTTAAAATTCAAATTGATAATATATAGAGAGAATCATATCATATATACATGTAAAAATCAAGTAAATAAAAATTATTAATATTTTTTAAATTCAAATTGATTATATATAGAGAATATAGCATATCATATATACATGTAAAAATCAAGTATATGGTAAACTACCAACTCATAAACAACCACATAAATAAATTAATTATCAAATCTTATAGAAATTTAAAAATTAAGTATAATTTAAAAATTAAAATTTAAACAAGATATGTATTTATAATAACTAGATAATTAAAATAACTATATAAATTAATAAAAAATATTAAAATAGATACATAAATTATAACTACATAAACTAATGAAAATGTTTAACAATTAAAAAAATTTAAATAACCACACCACTAAAAAAAATCAGTATTTCATCACTTCAAAATTAAAAATAACTAAACATCAACTATCATAATATTATATTATATTGTATTGTATTATATAAATTAATTAATTGGAGAATTATTTATGATTTATTTTAAAGAGAAATTAAGAAAGGAAATAATATAACTTTGTAATAACCATACCATAAAAAAATTAGTATTTCATCACTTCGAAACTAAAAATAACTAAACCATATATATATATATATATATAAATTAGTTATGCTTTTTTTTAATGAAAGACAGAAATTTGTATTAAAAAAAACTAGATTGAAAAACTAAAACCTTTACATATTCCAATCTTCTTTGAGGGTTTGATATTGAGCACAAAGGCTCAGTCTAAACCCTCAAATGAACTCCCCATGACACAAATACTTCAACCCCTTTCCAACTAAATATTTAAAAAAAACCCAAAATATAAACACATTTACATTCCATTTTTAATTTAATTTAGTTTGACTTCTTGGTTTTATTGGAGAAAAACTATTTTCTTTCTTCCCAACTTGAATCCAACCCGCATTTTCTACAAATTATGGTGGATCATTGTTTCTGCAACTGCACGTTATTTTCCTTGAAATCTTCCTCATTCGCTTGATCTGCACAAGAAATTTCCTTTTCAACAAGATTCCTTGTGATTTCTGGAGATAATCTGTTTTCCACGAGCATTTGTCATTTTTCTTCTAATGCTACATTCGGGGGATGTTTACTGGCAACCAGAGGATCCACACTATTAAGCAAATTTTCTTGCTTATTTTATGTTGTCGTTGTTGTATTTTCTTTGACTAAATGTACTTCCTTCTTGTCTTTTGATTCTTTCTTGCCCTAAAGCTCTTGTTCTCTAAATACATTATAATGGTCACATTGTGCACCTTCCCACCATTTGCGCCTTCGGGTTTTTTTCAATGTTTGGTATTCTGAGGATTCTTGGGGCAATTTTAATTACATGGTTTGTTTCATAGCATGTGCTACATCGAAATGATATATTCTCATAGTCAAGATTTTGGACCCAAACATAGTTCGGAGCCACCAAATTAATTTTCGTGGGAAAACCCTTGCTGAAATCCATCTGCACACAAATCCGAGCATAAGTAATCTTGAGAAAAATTTATGTTTCAGAGAAACTTTGATAGAATTTTCCCAATGTGTGCCCAATGGAGGAAAGGGATATTTGATTCCAAAAATCCAAGGGAAGAATCGTAATCTTAGCCAAACCGGGGTTGAAGAAAGTGATGTCATTACTGGATCGAAAGTGGGAGACCATGGATGCATGCAGAGGCCAACACTCCCCCAAAACCACGACCCAAATTCACAGATAGCCCTCTTGTCTTCAATCTCTTCAAAAACCACAATGAAGAAACCATGTTCCATAGGATTTTATTTATTAGAGTTTTTAAATGAAACACAGAAATTTGTATTAAAAAAAATTGGATTTCAAAACTAAAACCTTTACATATTCCAATCTTCTTTGAGGGTTTGATATTGAGCACAAAGTCTTAGTCTAAATCCTCAAATGAATTGCCCATGACACAAATACTTCAACCCCTTTCCAACTAAATATTAAAAAAAAAAACCCAAAATATAAACACATTTACATTCCATTTTTAATTTGATTTAGTTTGACTTCTTGGTTTTCTTGGAGAAATTTTTTTCCTTTCTTCCCAACTTGAATCCAACCCACATTTTCTACAAATTATGGTGGATCATTCTTTCTGCAACTGCACTGCATTTTCCTTGAAATCTTCCTCATTCACCTGATTTGCACAAGAAATTTCCTTTTCAACAAGATTCCTTGTGATTTATGGAGATAATTTGTTTTCCACAAGCATTTGTCATTTTTCTTCTAATGCTACATTCGGGGGATCTTTACTGGCAACCAGAGGATCCACACTATTAAGCAAATTTTCTTGCTTAGTTAATGTTTTCTTTATTGTAGTTTCTTTGACTAAATGTACTTCCTTTGTCTTTTGATTCTTTCTTGCCCTAAAGCTCTTGTTCTATAAATACATTATAATGGTCACATTGTGCACCTTCCCACCATTTGCGCCTTCGGGTTTTTTTTCGATGTTTGGTATTCTGAGGATTCCAGGGGAAATTTTAATTACATGGTTTTTTTCATAGCATACGCTACATCGAAATGATATATTCTCATAGTCAATATTTTGGACCCAAACATAGTTCGGAGCCACCAAATTAATCTTCGTGGGAAAACCCTTGCTGAACTCCATCTGCACACAAATCCGAGCATAAGTAATCTTGAAAAAAAATTATGTTTCAGAGCAACTATGATAGAATTTTCCCAATGTGTTCCCAATGGAGGAAAGGGATAGTTGATTCCAAAAATGGAATGGAAGAATCGTTAATCTTAGCCAAACCAGGGCTGAAGAAATTGATGTCATTACTAGATCAAAAGTGGGAGACAACGATGCATGCAGAGGCCAACACTCCCCCAAAACCACAGCCCAAATTCACAGATAGCCCTCTTGTCTTCAATATTTTCAAAAACCATAGTAAAGAAACCATGTTCCATACGATAAATATTTAGCTCGTCTATCAAAAGGGGCTTCCATGTCTCAGAGATCCATTTATGTAGATCGACCAGCCGCGGCTAGAACCCATTAAACCTGCAAACCAAATCATTCTCTGAAAAATATTTTTCACAATCCAAAGCTTCCTCATCTACAGGAACATTAAGGGAATAAATTTCTTGCACCACCGAAAGACCAAATCCAAACTTCAACATAGAATTGTACGAAACCGAAGAAGAGCTAGCTTGACCAACAACCATACTTGCAAAAGAAAAATATTTATTTTCCAGATCACACGAATTCACCATTGAATGCTATGCAGAAAATACATGCAAACAGAGCAAAGATTCAGTAGCTAGGGTGAAACCCTAGCCGCCTTAAGGATTTCACCCTAAATGTCGCAAGGGTTTCCAGAGCTCCTTCCATCATTAGTTATGCTTTATTTTTAAAGAGAAATTAATAAAGGAAATAATATAAATTTATAATATTATATGTATATATGGTTTTATATTAGGATTTTATTTATTGGAGTTTTTAATATTAGAACCTTCCATCATTAGTTATGATTTATTTTTAAAGAGAAATTAATAAAGGAAATAATATAAATTTATAATATTATATGTATATATGGTTTCATATTAGGATTTTATTTATTAGAGTTTTTAATATTAGATTTCAAATATAAGGTTTAATAATAATAATAATAATAAAGTATGATATTCATACATTAATATCATTACAAATATTTATACTACATTAATAATATTAATGATATTATTTTATTAAAAATATTAAAAATATTATTTTATTAATAACATTTTAAACTTAATAATATTGTTTAAATTTTAATAATTTATAATAATATAATAATCACTATAGATTAATACATTGAGCTATAAATTTACACGTTAATAATATATTAATCTAAGCATTAATACATCATAATCATGATCGATTTGGACAAAGATAGTCAACATGAAGATCATGTTCAACCATGATAAATGATACACAGTATGTTTAACATGCTTATAATTAACCATAGACACATATCCAAAGTCAACATGATGACATAGTCAAACACGTTTAACCTTTGCATTCAATGTATAAATAATGAACCATGGTCAACCTTAATCAACTATATTTTTGCTATGTTCAATGATAGTCAACCTTGTTCATTAATAGTCATCCTTAGTCAAACTTGGCAAACCATATATTTAACATGGGTTCCTATAGTTAATCATGGTAAACAAGCCTATAGTCAACCATAAACATTATGCTTGACATAACTAGAGTCAACATGATGATATAGTCAAACCATGGAAACCGATAGTCAATGTTTAAAATCATTTAATAATATTTATATTAATATGGTTCAAAACACATTGGTTTACTAATGTGGTTAACTATTCTCAACTATGTTTAACTATGTTTTACAATCAACACTCTTCAATGTCAATCAAACATAATTACCTATTATTATTATTATTATTATTATTATTATTAGTAATAGTCAAACATAGTCAACTACATTAGTTAAACAAACTCAACCTTTATAGTCATTTTTTAAATTTTTGATAATGATTCAACTTGGTAAACCCTATGTTTACCATATTTAACAATAGTCAACCTTGTTCACTCATAATCATCCCCATCTAATGTAACTAACCACATTCAATTATAGTCAACCATGGTTCACCAAAGTTAAACATTGTCAACCTTAGTCATCTAAAGTCATCCTTGGTGAGTCACATTCAAGATTTAAAAATGTTTAATAATAATAAATTATTATTAATAAGATTGATGAATAATAATAATAATAATTTTGTTTGACAATCAACACTCCTCAACTTTATTCAAATGTAATTTTCTATCATTATTATTGATTAATATTAATATTCAATTATAGTCAACCACATTAGACAACATAGCCAAACAAAGTCAACCTTGATAGTCATTGTTTAAATAGTTGATCATGATCAAACTTGGTCAACCCTATGTTTACCATATTTAGTATTGGGTTTTAACATTAAGGTTTTAGTATTAGGTTTTAATAGTCAAACGTGTTGTGATGTCAGAATGGTATATAAATTTATCCAATGCCACATTATGACAAATATTTTTCCAATGTGACAATCATTGTTGCAATGTTATGTTACATTGCAATTTACTCAATGTCGCATTGTGACATTTCAAAATTAGTCAACGATATTCACTAATTTTGTTGAATATGTTTGACTATGTTTAACTATGTTTGATAGTCAACACTCCTCATCTTTATTCAAACATAATCACCTGCCATTATTATTGATTAAAATTAATAATCAAACATGGTCAACTACATTAGTGAACATAGTCAAACAAAGTCAATATTGATAGTCATTGTTTAAATAGTTGACCATGATGGTATTATAATATTAGGTTTAATATTGGGTTAGCCCTAAGGGTTAGCTCAACTCGTCGAGTACCTATTGCTAAAGAACCTTACCATTGGGAGGTCACAAGGTCAATTCTCCTCGACGCCTTCGGGGTTAGGCTCTTATCAGCAAGGAAAATTTTAAGGATGGAAGTTTATCTTAAAGTTTGGCAACCTTGGCGAATCTTAATAGTCCCTAATATCCAAATTTTAAAATGTTTGATGATAATTTTGTAAAAAAATTAGATTTATAATAATTTTATATTAGACAATATATAATATTGGCAATTTTTAAGTTAAAATATTTTTATACTATAAAATTTGGGCGAATTCATTTTTTTAAAATGAAAATTGACGAATCTTTTTTTTGGAAAAAGCATGGAATATTAGCCCACCTACGAATATTAACCCCTAAAATTTTCCCTGCTTATTAGTTTGGCTAGCTAGATGTGATCCCTTTGGGTGGATATATCCAAATTTTCCTCAAAACAAGCCTTGAGAGTTAGCTTAATTGGTCGAGTTATCGTCACTAAAGCACCTCGCTAATGGGAGGTCACGGGGTCAATTCTCCTCGATGCCCTAGAAGTTAAGATCTACTAATATTGGGTTTAATATTTTGATACTACATTAGGGTTTAATATTAAGGTTTATAGTATGTTAGGGTTTACTATTGTGACATTGGAATGGTACATAAATATATTCATCGTCACATTGTGACAACCATTGTTAGAATGTGACAATCAATCTGAAAATGATTGTCACAATGTTAGTATTAGGGTTATAATATTGAGTTTAATGTTAGGGTTTATAATATTCGTTTTATAATGTTAGGATTTATAATATTTTGTTTAACATTAGATTTTAATATTGTGACTTTTGAATGGTACATAAATCTATCCAATGTCGCATTATGACAAACATTATTACAATGTGACAATCAATCTAACAACCATTGTTGCAACGTTACATTACATTACACTTTTTTAAATGTCACATTGTAAAACAACAATAGGGTTTAATATTGTGATGTTGGAATGGTATAAAAATCTATCTAACATCACATTGTGACAAACATTGTTGCAATGTGACAATGAATATGATAATCATTAGCATAATGTTACAGTACATTGCAATTTATTCAATGTCACATTACAACATTAGAAAATTAGGGTTTATACTATTGGGTTTAATATAAAGCTTCTAATATTGGGTTTATAATATTAGGGTTCATAATATTGGGTTTAATATAAAGATTTTATATTGGGTTCACAATGTTGGGTTTAATATTAGGGTTTATAATATTAATCTTAGGGTTTATTATATTATGTTTTATAATATAGAGAATAGCCTTTCGGATTAATCACATTGTAAGGATTGGGTCGACGTTTCAAACCAACTAATGTGGTTCATCCTGAGGATGAACCACATTAGTTGGTTCGAAACGTCGACCCAATCCTTACAATGTGATTAATCCGAAAGACTATTCTCTACATCATGGATCTCAAAAGTCTTAGATCTAACATATGTTTTATAATGTTAGGGTTTAATACTATGATGTTGGAATGTTACTGATGAGCCCCAATTTTTGGTACAATTTGGGCTCATATTGGCCTACTTACCTTGCTCAACCATTCATATTTTACCACTTATGCATTCATTTCTTAGTATATTCGTGTTGTTTGTAGGAAGAAGGGTAGGCATTATATCTATGTGACTAATACATGATGATTTCAGGTTCTTGGCATTAAAGAGAGCAAAAGACCACGCAAAAGGAGACAAGGAGACAACAAAGGTGACATTGCGGGTTCATAGGGAGGCTGTCCACAGTCTTGATGACCCTCCTCGTGATTTTCACCTTAACTCCGAGCCCTAACAGCTCTCCCCACCGAGCTTAAAGACAGCCAACACGTTCTACAGGATCAGCAGTTTTACAGCAGTTTGACTTTCAGTTGGACAGCCAAGCTCCACGAATGGAGGAAGCCAGCTTGATCTTCATTTTGTATAAATATGAAGGCCGTAGCCTTTGTTAGGAGCTTTTTGAACTTTTGGACTGATATTGTAATTTTGGAGCATAGCTCGGTGTTTGTTTTTGTAAGCCAGTTTTGGCATGACATTAGACTTTTGATTATGAATAAAGGCAAGCAGATTTGGATCTAATTCTGAGCTTTTAAGGGAGCTATAGCTCTCAGGTTAGGGCCCAACCTGAGAGCAATAGATCTCCTCTTCTTGTAGTGTTATTTACCTTTCTTTCCAGCACTTTGTTTACTTGTTTTGATATGCATTTCAAGAACACAGTTTGCTGATTTGATTTCTTTAATAGGATTGAGTAGGATTGGTTTATGATTAAATTACTTTCAGCTGTTTAGATTCGGACAGGAGGTTTGTAATCCATTGGAGCTCCAAGAAAAGGTTGTTAGAGATCACTGCCATCTTTGTTTAGGGATTGGGGTGCAGTCTATACCAACCACCAAAAAAACGCAGTCTTTTCTACTTTCATGCAAGCTGCAACACAGTCGGTTTAATCGTGGATCCTTCCATGCACTTTCACTCTTGAGCCATACCTCGTCATTGCAATTCCATGCACGACTTTTCTTCATGATTTACATCACTGTTTATTGATTTAATAGCACAAGTAGCACTGGTTAATGAATTCTCGTTTTTGGTGCAAGACATAAGTCATTTGTTTTATTTACACTGCTCCATATCATTCTACTTCCTTCTTCTTCTTCTTCACCTCTCCTCAAGCCACCTACTCGACCTCTGTTCAGCTCGTTTACCTTCCAACTCATCCATTTCCACGTAGCTTCATCTTTTTGACCTTTCGTTGCTGCCATCCTTCTATCCACCAATCAACTCCGTGCACTCTCTCTCCATCTTATTCCTCTGCCCCTGAGCCATCACAAGTTCCATCTCCACCTTACCTATCCACCCAAGCCGTTCCATCACTTCACCATCACCCAAAACTTCCACTTACAGCACATCCTGTAGAAGTTAGCAGACTTCCTGTAGAATTCTTTAGTTTCCTGTAGGATCCCCTGCAGACATTCTGTAGAAGCCTGCAAACTTGGTTGCCGAGCATCTGAACGTTGTAGACTTCTGGGGACTGATGCTAGGGACCCTCTGGGACCTCTCCCAACCATCCTGACCTTTCCCAAGCTTTCTCTCCCTTCGTACCACCTCTGCGCAGCCAAACCCTAATAAGAAACAAAGTCATAATCACTCCATCCACTTAAGCAAAAATACAAAAACAATGTTCTTTTTCATAGAAGTAGTTTGAGTTCATGCATTTCACATCGTTATAGGTAATGGCATCCTTTTCAGACATTTGCACTTTCACTATTGCATCATAGAGGTCAAACTAGTCAAATTAGGGTTTACTAGGGTTTCCATGGTTTGGTTGGCTTTCAGTTCATTTTTGCAAAATAGATTAATTTCCTTGAGATAGCCTTCGTCCATCATTTAGAAAGCTTCTTCTGAGAGCATATAGAAGTTGGCTTGAGCCCTAGCGGACTTGTGCCAGCTGACCAAGTGACAGCTGCGACAAGAGCTAGTACTTGTGCATACAGCACCGTCGCTTCCAAGTTTGTACGAACTACCAGGTTGATAAAATTAGAGATAGGGAGCCCCAGGAGTTGTAGCATTATTGCTACAATACTGGAGCCCACCATCTTTTTGGCGCCGTTGCCGGGGAAGCGTCAGAGTATTAGTAATTGTTGCTTTTCTTCTATTTTCTTACTCTTGCCTTCTGCTAAGTAGTTTATTTCATTTCCATTCTGCAAAAGTAGCATAGACATTTCCTGCTTTCATAGATTAGCATTTCTTGGTTTCATAGATTAGCATTTCCTGCTTTCATAGATTAGCATTTCATTTCTGCAAGCGTAGACTAGCATTTCCATTCCTGCAATTTCATTTGAGCAAAGTAGATTAGTTCCTTCCTGCTTTCAGTTTAATTCTGCATCTTTATAGTTAGCTGTAGATCAATCTGTTTCAGTTTTGCAGGTACAAAAGAAAAAAAGCAAAAACAATCAAAAAAGAAAGTCTTTTCCATTTCATGCCTCGTAAGAACCAAGATAAATCAGGCAAATTCCTACCCAACACCCCCACCACATCACTGAGTCACCCTTCTCTCTTCTCTAGTGACAGTGACCCAGAAGAACCTATAGGTGAACATCCCGAGATATACAAAGATCCTATAGTAGAAGAAGAGTTAGAGACCACTCCACCTGAAGCTATGGCTGAAAATAGAAGAGAAGATGAGAGAATAGAAGGTGCCTTCCCCATCCGAGAGACCAATGGAGAGATGAAAATGAAGAACATTAGCCCCTCCGCCTTACCTCACTTCCATGGACTGACTACTGAAGATCCTGATACCTTCCTGTTTGAGTTTGCTGTCCTTTGTAGAACCTATGACTATACTGAAGATGAGCAAAAGCTGAAACTCTTCCCTTCAACTCTTAAGGATGCAGCATTACGCTGGTTCATGGGCTTACCTGGGAATAGTATCACCACTTGGGCTCAGATGCAGCAAGCTTTCAATACCAAGTACAGGGATTATTGTAGGTCTAAGGAAACCAAGGGAGAAATCTTTCGAATGACCATGGGAAATGATGAGTCCTTAGAGGATTATGAGGAGAGGTTCCAACTAAGCTATAAGCGGGCCAGGTGCACACTTGACCCTGAATCCCTCAAGTTGGTCCTGCTCCGAGGAGTCCCTGAAGACCTCTTAGATACCCTTCACATGTTAGCTGGGGGGGACATTTACCAACTGCCTTATGAGGACATCAAGACTGTGTTTAGAAACCACTCCAGGGCAGCTCGGAAACGAGGTAGGGGAAACCTCCTCTCAACTAGTGTCCCTTTCTCCAAACATGAGCTTGAAAATCAATTAGAAAATCTCAAGAGTGAGGTGAGACAGACCATTGCCATGCAGCTGGACACATTCAGAATCCAGCAGAAGAAAGAAGAAGCTGAGAGAGCCTTGGCTGTCTTCTGCCCTAGGTGCACAAGGAGACACCCTAAGAACGAATGCCCATTGCATTCGGTTGAAGTATGTTTCGTTTGTGAGGAGGACCATCCCACAAATCAGTGTCCAACCTTACCTGGGTTTAAAGCCATGTACCAAGGGACAGAAGCTCCCACTGAACCTCTCTATTACCTCAACCAAAGGAGGCCACAAGGATCTAGACCTTATCAGCAGGGAATGCAAGGGGCACCTCAAGCTTATTACAGCCCCAACCAATCGACTCCTATGCCTTCCTGGGGTCCTCCTGCTCATCCTTCCTGGTCCATGCCTCCTCCATGGTCTTATCCACCTCAGTACCCTACTCAACCTACTTCTCATTCATATCATGCCCAGCCACAGCCTCAGTGGAATGCACCTCGGTTGGGGTGGAGGCCCAAGTACAACACTCCTCCCGCCATTTTGCCTCCACCACCGGTTCAACCTCAGCCATTACCTCCTGCTCCTCCAAGGCAACCTCAAATTCCTGCTCAACCGAACCCGAACCCCAACAATAGACAGGCCCAGCAGGTATACACTGGGGAAACCTCATGCCCTACCTATGCTGTGGAGATCCAGGAGATCAACCTTCGATCTGGAAAGACTCTACCAGATCGCCAACCTCCTCCCCCAGAGGATGAGGAAGATAAACAGGAAAGTGAACCAAAGGCTATTCCACCCTTTCCTAAGAGACTAACAGCCACCACACAACCCAACCCAGAGGAGGATGAGCTTATGGGTGAGCTCAAGCAGTTGTGTGTAAAAATACCACTTCTCCAAGCCATCAAGGATGTGCCAATATACAACAAATTGGTTAAGGAAAAGTGTTTCAAACACCCAGGCAGGCGGAAGAAAGATGCTTCAACCATCAATGTCATAGGACAACTATCTGACCTTATGTTAGGACAAGTCATCTGCCCAAAGTACCTAGATCCTGGAAGTCCTGTAGTAGATGTCCACATCAATGGCACCATCATACCTCACACCTTGATTGATCTGGGGGCTGCCATTAATGTGATGACCAGGGACACCATGCTCAAACTCAATCTTCAGGGTTCCTTGAGGAAGACCTCGACAGTACTGCAATTAGCAGATCGCTCCACTGTGACTCCCGAAGGGATTGTGGAGGATGTCTTGGTCTCTATCGACTCTTGGGACTATCCTGCAGATTTCTTGGTTCTGCAACCCAAGGCAAAGCTTACTGGATATCCTCTCATTTTGGGAAGGCCTTGGTTAGCCACTGCAGATGCTTACATAAGTTGTCGTGCAGGAAATATGACCATCAAAAATGGTCCTATGTCCAAACAGCTAGTCCTATACCCTCCTGCCCAACCCTCCTTAGAGCATGACTTACCACTCTGGTTAGAAGAAGGAGAGGAAGACGAGGTGTACTCAGCACCTCTGTGCACCTTAGAGACCACTAGAAGAGACCCCCCAACTGAGGATGACTTGATTGAGACCTTGATCCGGAATCCACCTTCCAGTACACTATCCTTAGAGAAATTGGTGGAGGATGCCCAAGCTAGCACTTTAGTGGATCGTTGTACAACCAACCCTGTCACTCCCAGAGTCAATAATGTGGAGTTCGGCCCTGAGAGAACGTTGAAGATCAGCTCCTCCCTATCTCCTTCCCAGGAAAAGGAGCTGTGTAGCCTGTTGGCCAGTCACCTAGATGCTTTTGCTTGGAGCTATAAGGAGATGAAAGGAGTCCATCCTTCGGTTTGTACCCATCACATATACATCAAAGAGGATTGTAAGCCGGTTAGGCAACCCCAGAGGAGAATGAATCCAGCCCTTAAGGACATTGTCAAGGAAGAATTGCAAAAACTGTTGGATGCCGGATTCATCTACCCCATCTCAGATAGTGAATGGGTGTCCCCTCTGGTGTTGGTTCCCAAGAAAAATGGGAAATGGAGAATCTGTGTGGACTACTGGGAATTGAACAAAGCTACCAAGAAAGACCATTTCCCTCTACCTTTCATAGATCAAGTGTTGGATGGACTGGCAGGAAAGAAGTTCTTCTCTTTCCTGGATGGGTTTAGCGGGTACAACCAAATCCAAATCAGCCCAGAAGACCAAGATAAGACCACCTTCACTTGTCCTTGGGGCACCTTTGCCTACCGAGTCCTTCCCTTTGGGCTATGCAATGCTCCTGCTACCTTCCAGAGAGTTGTTTTGAGCATCTTCTCGGAGCTGGTCCATGATGTAGTGGAAATCTATATGGATGACTTTACTCCTTATGGGGCCAACTTCCAGGAAGCATTGTCCAATCTAGGAAAAGTCCTAACCAAATGCATTGAGATGAACTTGTCCCTTAGTCCTGAAAAATGTGAATTCCTAATGACTGAAGGGACCGTGCTAGGCCATACCATTTCTTGCCAAGGGTTGCAGGTGGATCCTAACAAAATTGCTCTCATCAAGAAGGTTCCACCCCCTCAAAAGGTAAGGGTTGTTCGGAGTTTCTTGGGATTAGGAGGATACTACTGGAGATTCATTAAAGATTTCAGCAAGCTAGCCTCGCCATTGTTTGGCCTGTTGGCAAAAGATGTGGAGTTTAAATGGACTGACGATTGTCAGAGGGCTTTAAATGAATTGAAGGACAAGTTGGTGTCAGCCCCAATCCTGAGAGGTCCAAACTGGGCCCTACCTTTCCACATCCACACTGATGCCTCGAACAAAGCCATAGGTGCAGCTTTAGGACAGGTTGAGCAAAAACTTCCATATGCCATTTACTTTGTTAGCAAAAACTTGTCCAAAGCTGAGCTGAATTACACTGTAACCGAGAAAGAATTCTTGGCTGTGGTCCATGCACTGAACAAGTTCCGACATTATATTACTGGCTATCAAACCTTTGTACATACAGACCATGTTGCAATTAGATATTTAATGAATAAACCAGATGTGAATGCTCGTATTATTAGATGGTTACTTTTATTGCAGCAGTTTGATTTGACCATTGTTGACAAACCAGGTAGAGAAAATGTTGTTGCTGACTTTTTATCTAGATTGGATTTGTCTGCAGATGAGGATGGAACGGTGGATGACCAGATGCCCGATGAACATCTGTTTGCTATTTCAGTACTCTCTCCATGGTTTGCTGATATAGCAAACTACCTTGTTTCAGCACAGTTCCCTCCG
The DNA here is from genome assembly GCA_031772625.1 of Pinus tabuliformis. Lineage (NCBI taxonomy): Eukaryota > Viridiplantae > Streptophyta > Pinopsida > Pinales > Pinaceae > Pinus > Pinus tabuliformis. The sequence continues at coordinate 990,227,622 of CM062819.1, forward strand.
CACCTATCTTCCAGAGAGAAGAGCAGAATCATCAGAAAAAGTGCCTCATTTACTTGGATCGGGGGCAATCTGTTCAAGCTTGGCCCCGATCAAATCTTAAGGCGTTGTGTAAGGGAGGAGGAAGTCTTTGATATCCTCCTCGCTTGTCATGATGGGCCTTGTGGAGGACATTTTGCAGCAAAGAGAACTGCCTTCAAGATCCTGCAGGCAGGCTACTATTGGCCCACACTTCATCAAGATGTCAGAAGATATGTCAGCCAGTGTGACCAATGCCAAAGAATGGGGAAACCGACCCAAAAGGATGAGATGCCTCTCCAACCTCAGGTGACTCTTGAGCCATTTGAGAAGTGGGGTATGGACTTTGTGGGCCCAATCAACCCTCCTTCGAGGCAAAGGTCTTACATCATTGTCTGTACTGACTACCTGACAAAGTGGGCAGAGACCAAAGCAATCAAAGCAGCAACAGAAGAAAAGGTGGCCGAGTTCCTAAGAGAAAACATCTTCTATAAGTTTGGCTATCCAAGAGAGCTGGTCACTGATCAAGGGAGCCAGTTCACCTCCAACCTGGTTGAAGATCTACTAGCTCATCACAAGATCAAGCATAGGACTTCCACCCCCTATCACCCTCAAGCAAATGGGCAGGTGGAAGTCACCAATAGAGCATTAGAAGGGATCTTGACTAAGGTGGTGAGCAACAGCAGAAAGGACTGGGCAGATCGCCTGGTTGAAGCCACATGGGCTTACAACACCACTTGGAAGACCACCACCGGCTTCACACCTTATGAGCTAGTCTATGGGAAGAAAGCTTTGCTGTCCATTGAGTTTGAATACAACACTTTGAGGATGGCAGCTCAACTGGACCTAGATCTCAGCCATGCACAACAAGAAAGGCTATTGCAGCTGAATGGCCTAGATGAGCACCGAATGCAGGCCCTCCTTCACTCAGAAGTGGTTCAACTTCAGAGAAAGGTGTGGCATGACCAACATCTCCATGACAAGCAATTTCAGCCGGGAGATTGGGCTTTGTTGTATGACTCCAGATACAAAGATTTCAAGGGGAAGCTGAGAACCAGATGGCTAGGGCCATATTCAGTGGAAAAATGTCATGACAATGGATCTGTGCTTATTAGGACCATTGATGAGGAAGCCATCCCCATGCTTGTCAATGGGCATCGATTGAAGATCTACAGGAAGCCTCCCTCAAGACAAGAGTTCATCAAAACTATGGAGAAGGCAGTGTTGGTCATAGAGAAGGGTTCTGCCTCTACTTTGTGCATACCCTGAAGAATCTAAAAAAAAAAAGAAAAAATAATAATAAAGATCCTTGGGTGAAAACCTTTCTGAGGTGCCCAAGGCAGGTGGTAGGGGTGAAAACCTCATTGAGGCGCCCCTATTGTCTTTTCAAAAAAAAAAAAAAAAAAACAGAGGTTGGAAAAAGATCCTTGAGTGAAAACCTCTTTGAGGCGCTCAAGGCAGATGGCAAGGGTGAAAACCTCAATGAGGCGCCCCTGTTATCTTTCAAAAAAAAAAAAAAGAGAAAAAAAACAAAAGAAAAACAAGGTCAGCAGATTCATTATGTAAAATTGCATGCAGGTGTTCTATGGAGGAGAGGAAGCCTCTCAACTCAAAGCCAAGGGTCCTCATCATGCAGCCAGGACACCTCACCAGCACCTCCTCCAAGAATCCTCATTTTCTCTAAGGTATGTGTAATTTTATTACAGCTTGAGTCTTCTACAGGAAGACGCAGATTTTCTACAGGAAAATGCAGAGTTTCTACAGGAAAATGCAGAGTTTCTACAGGAAGATGCAGATCTTCTACAGGAAGGTGCAGACTCTCTACAGGAATGCATCCTTTCTACAGGAAGTGCTGTATTTCTACAGGAAGCTTCCTGTAGAAGCTCAGAACGGGCCAGAATTCATTTCATGAGGCGATCTAACGGCTAAGGATCGGTTTGGACGCATGCATGCCACTGTTGTCAACCATGCACATTGTTGTTATCTTGCTCCACCATCCTTGTCGACATGCAACAAAGTACCTGCACCAGCAAAGCAGATCGATGAGTCTCGAGAAAAAAGCAACTTGTAAATGGAAAAAGCGCTAGAGATCTCACACCATATTCATCACAGTCAGCCCGAAGCTCCGAGAGCATGATCGTGAGGCCATCCATCGTCGTGCAGCATGCACCCAAGGAGGAAGAACTGTTCCAAGACATCCCGCGGGAGTCCTGTAACAGTTAAGCCTGCTGGAGTGGATACCATTCACCGCGCAGGCCATATGAAGTGAAACGTGGGCGCATGCAACTGAAGCATCCCATCCATCGACGGCAGCTCATGAACATGGACCTCCGGGCCTGTGTAAGTCCGCCAGCAGCAGGTAAATCGACTCATCAGCGTCCAAAGAGCCGAAACATTGTGTGCAGCCACGCAGGTAAGTGTCTCGACCCTTCCTTCCATCAGATTGCATGAATGTTACTTTGATTGATTGCTTAAGTGTAAAGGTGAATGGGTTGAGCGGCAGTATGGTCAGTTGGCCGGCCACGTCGGCCAGTTAATGGTCTAGTTGGATGTATGGGTGGCGGCCGTGACAAAAAGAATGGGCAGCACGCACGTGAGAGAAATCCCGTCGAGAAAACGAGTTCAACAGAAGAGGCGGCGGCAGATCCGCGGGAATTGATGCGGCAGCAAGTGAACGCACAGTTGAATGATGGGGTGACGTCACCCAACGGTCCGGCGGGGACAGCTCACCCCCGCGCCACGGATTCCGCCGAATTCAAAATCTAATCGGCTAGATTGCATTCATGCATTTATCACCCACCGGTTTGAACTCGAGCGGCTATCCTGATCCTTCTGCAGTGTGATACGCCGAGCCTTTGGCTATCAGAGCGATTGAGAAGCACGCCCAAGGCGCAGACCGACTGCAATCTCTCCCGAAAACCGTGCGCTGCATTCTACAGGAACGCTGTCATTCTACAGGAACGCTACATTCTACAGGAACGCTGTCATCCTACAGGAACGCAGTTTTCTACAGCAAAGCAGGTGCCTCACGTAAAAAGGTGGCCAATTAAAGAGGTAACCCTGAAATCTTCATGCAACTAGTTATTAAAGGTGGCAAGATTGTCGTCCACAGTCCGGTCATAGAAAAACAGTGAAATTGTTGTCTGCTGTGCCTATACTGTCATTCTACAGGATGTCGAGTAATTAAACTGTGTGAGTTCCTCAGGGATAAGTTTTGTGGGTTATGTGCATGACATTCTACGCTCTGTCTCAGTAAACCAAAATCCCATCCACAATCACCACCTCTGGTTAAGAAACTTGTTCTATCATGCCGGGTGGGTTTATAAGACGAGAACCCACTGATTCAACCAAATTAAGGGAAAACCACGAAGTGGTAGAGCTCTTCACACGGGTTCAATGGATATCTTTTTGTGACAAATTGCAGGGGTACGATGATGAAGTGGCAGAAGAATTTTTGCAGGCTCTAAAGCCGAAATCCAAGACACTGGCCACAGTGAATTTCAGAGGTCTAAGCCTCAAGCTCACCCCACAGTATATCAGTCGGATTACTGAACTTCCGATGGGTTTGCCATGGGATAAGGAAGAAAGAAAGTTGAGCCAGCAAGCCAAGAAAGAATTCTTTCCACCTGAGGAGGAATTCTCAGAGGACAAAAATGGGGTGCGAAGAACTAGCTTGCTGCCACCATGGAATGAAGTCAGCTTGCAAATCATGAAATATATAACTTGTGAAGGCCGTTTTAGCATCGTGTATGCATATCACTTTCGGTTGCTCACTGAATTGAGGCACCGGATTGATCTTCCTGTAGAACAAAAACTGAGCATTCCTTATTTCCTGTTGCAGTCTCTAATTGAGTGTGCCACAAAGCTAAAAGAGGGCATACCAGATCAGATAGCCCACCATGGGTTGATCAAGCTTCTTGTGGAGGATGCGCTGCATTCATATAAGGTTCCCCTCTCATGGGAATCATTCCGGAATTTGACAAGAGATGGAGACATTAAAATGTTGATTGAAGAAACGGGTTCCTCCAGCAGTGAGGAACAAGAAGCAGTGGCTGAGGGAAAGAGAGAAAAAGGCCAGAAGACCCCGACCACAGTGCAGAAGAAAGAACAAAAGAAGAAGCATGAGGAAAAGGATGACAAAGAAAAAGGTGGCACACCCATCTTGTCAGCAAGAGAAAAGAGGTTGAAGAGCAGAACGGACAAAGCTGAGGTGGTCCACATCAGCCCAAGTACCTCATCAGCACCTGCAACCAAAGAAAAAAGCAAAACCCATGCGGCTAAGCAAGAAAAGGTGGTGACACCCGTGTCTACAGGAAAGCAGAAACAGGCTTCTACAGGAAGCCCGAAATTGGCAAAAGGGGCTTCTACAGGAAGCCCGAAAATCATTGAGAAACAGGCTTCTACAGGAAGCCCGAGAGTGGCTAAAACCGGGTCTTCTACAGGAAGCCCAAAATTGGTAAAGAAAGGATCTTCTGCAGAAGGCCCGGAAGTGGGCAAAGCAGGGTCTTCTACAGGAAGCCCGAAATCTGAAAAGAAGGGGCCCTCTACAAGGAGCACTGAGAAAGCAAAACGCAAGGAAGAGAAGGCTGGGATTCCCGAAAAGGAGGCAGCAGCTGCGCTGTCCGCCCTCAGTACACCTCCAAAGCCGAAGGAGAAGAAAGAGAGGGAGATCCCTCTACCTTTTGAAGCCAGGAGAAGTAAGAGAATCAACACGGGCAAGCCACAGCCTCCACCCAGCAGCCAAACAATTTCAGGGGGTGTCCCTACTCCACCCAGTAAAAGATCCCCCTCTAAAACATCGGCCACCCCCGAGAAGGGAAGCCCAAAAATAACTTCCTGGACACGAAGGATAGGCCAATCGGCTTCCGAAGCCCGGCTCAAGGAAACGGAAAAGGGGGAGGAAGCGCCACCATCGTCACCGCCAGGGGCAGAAAAGGCGGGGCCACCAAGTACAGGAAAGGAGGAGCATGCTCCGGGCTCTAGTTCTCGGCCAAGGACGAGGAGCCGGAGCAAAGTTGCTCAAGGATGAGCAAATAGTTTAGCTGGGGGGTGATGATGAGCCCCAATTTTTGGTACACGTTGGGCTCATATTGGCCTACTTACCTTGCTCAACCATTCATATTTTACCACTTATGCATTCATTTCTTAGTATATTCGTGTTGTTTGTAGGAAGAAGGGCAGGCATTATATCTATGTGACTAATACATGATGATTTCAGGTTCTTGGCATTAAAGAGAGCAAAAGACCACGCAAAAGGAGACAAGGAGACAGCAAAGGTGACATTGCGGGTTCATAGGGAGGTTGTCCACAGTCTTGATGACCCTCCTCGTGATTTTCACCTTAACTCTGAGCCCTAACAGCTCTCCCCACCGAGCTTAAAGACAGCCAACACGTTCTACAGGATCAGCAGTTTTACAGCAGTTTGACTTTCAGTTGGACAGCCAAGCTCCACGAATGGAGGAAGCCAGCTTGATCTTCATTTTGTATAAATATGAAGGCCGTAGCCTTTGTTAGGAACTTTTTGAACTTTTGGACTGATATTGTAATTTTGGAGCATAGCTCGGTGTTTGTTTGTAAGCCAGTTTTGGCATGACATTAGACTTTTGATTATGAATAAAGGCAAGCAGATTTGGATCTAATTCTGAGCTTTTAAGGGAGCTATAGCTCTCAGGTTAGGGCCCAACCTGAGAGCAATAGATCTCCTCTTCTTGTAGTGTTATTTACCTTTCTTTCCAACACTTTGTTTACTTGTTTTGATATGCATTTCAAGAACACAGTTTGCTGATTTGATTTCTTTAATAGGATTGAGTAGGATTGGTTTATGATTAAATTACTTTCAGCTGTTTAGATTCGGATAGGAGGTTTGTAATCCACTGGAGCTCCAAGAAAAGGTTGTTAGAGATCACTGCCATCTCTGTTTAGGGATTGGGGTGCAGTCTATACCAACCACCAAAAAAATGCAGTCTTTTCTACTTTCATGCAAGCTGCAACACAGTCGGTTTAATCGTGGATCCTTCCATGCACTTTCGCTCTTGAGCCATACCTCGTCATTGCAATTCCATGCACGACTTTTCTTCATGATTTACATCATTGTTTATTGATTTAATAGCACAGGTAGCACTGGTTAATGAATTCTCGTTTTTGGTGCAAGACATAAGTCATTTGTTTTATTTACATTGCTCCATATCATTCTACTTCCTTCTTCTTCTTCTTCACCTCTCCTCAAGCCACCTACTCGACCTCTGTTCTGCTCGTTTACCTTCCAACTCATCCATTGCCACGTAGCTTCATCTTTTTGACCTTTCGTTGCTGCCATCCTTCTATCCACCAATCAACTCCGTGCACTCTCTCTCCATCTTATTCCTCTGCCCCTGAGCCATCACAAGTTCCATCTCCACCTTACCTATCCACCCAATCCATTCCATCACTTCACCATCACCCAAAACTTCCACTTACAGCACATCCTGTAGAAGTTAGCAGACTTCCTGTAGAATTCCTTAGTTTCCTGTAGGATCCCTTGCAGACATCCTGTAGAAGCCTGCAAACTTGGTTGCCGAGCATCTGAACGTTGTAGACTTCTGGGGACTGATGCTAGGGACCCTCTGGGACCTCTCCCAACCATCCTGACCTTTCCCAAGCTTTCTCTCCCTTCGCACCACCTCTGCACAGCCAAACCCTAATAAGAAACAAAGTCATAATCACTCCATCCACTTAAGCAAAAATATAAAAACAATGTTCTTTTTCATAGAAGTAGTTTGAGTTCATGCATTTCACATCGTTAGAGGTAATGGCATCCTTTTTAGACATTTTCACTTTCACTATTGCATCATAGAGGTCAAACTAGTCAAATTAGGGTTTACTAGGGTTTCCATGCTTTGGTTGGCTTTCAGTTCATTTTTGCAAAATAGATTAATTTCCTTGAGATAGCCTTCGTCCATCATTTAGAAAGCTTCTTCTGAGAGCATATAGAAGTTGGCTTGAGCCCTAGCAGACTTGTGCCAGCTGACCAAGTGACAGCTGCGACAAGAGCTAGTACTTGTGCATACAGCATCGTCGCTTCCAAGTTTGTACGAACTATCGGGTTGATAAAATTAGAGATAGGGAGCCCCAGGAGTTGTAGCATTATTGCTACAATACTGGAGCCCACCAGTTACCAAAATCTATCCAACGTCACATTGTGGCAAACATTCTCTTAATACAACAATAAATCTGACAATCATTGTCATAATGTTATATTACATTGCAAATTATTGAACATCACACTATTACATTCTAAAACTGGAGTTTAATATTAGGATTTTAAAACTGAGGTTTATAATATTAGGGATTTTTTGATATTGGGGTTATAATATTCAGGTTTAATATTGGGTTTATAATAACAATATTAGGGTTTATAATATTAATTTTAGGGTTTAATATTAATCATAGGGTTCCTAATATTATATTTGAGTTTAGTATTAATCCCTTGGGTTTATAATATTAATCTCTTGAGTTTATAGTATCAATAATGTCTTATGTTTATGATATTAATATTAGTGTTTATAATCATAGGTCTTATAATATTAATCCTAGGGTTTTTAATCCCTTTGACTTATTATATTAATCCTGGGGTTTAATATTAATCTTAGGGTTCAATATTAATCCCTTGGGTTTATAATATTAATAATCCCATGGTTCTATTAATCACTTGGTTTTATAATATAAATCACTTAGGATATAATATTAATTTCTTCAGTTATAGTATTTATCCCTTAGGTTTATAATAGGGCTTACTAATTCCTTGGGTTTATAATATTTATCCCTTGGATTTATAATATTTATTCCAAGGATTTTTAATATTAATCCCTTGCGTTTATAATAATAATAATCCCTTGGTTTTATTAATCTCTTGGGTTTATAATATTTATCGTCTGGGTTTATTAATTCCTTGTGTTTATAATATTAATCCCTTGGGTTTATAATATTAATAACCCCTTAGGTTTATTAATCCCAAGGGTTTATAATATTAATCCCTTGTGTTTATAATATTTATCGCTTGGGTTTTAATATTAATCTGTTGGGTTTATAATATTAATCCGTTGGGTTTATAATATTAATCCCAAGGGTTTATAATATTAATAATCCCTTGGGTTTATAGTCCTCTTGGGGTCGCTCAATTGGAAATGGCCATGGAAATGAAGTCTCATCGAACTAGAAGTCTTAGGTTCAAATCTTTTGGTATCCCCCCAATTAGGGTGAATAGTTGGACATGATGAAGATGTAGTCCTACCAAGCTTACAAAAAAAAATAATACCTTGGGTTTATTAATCCCTTGTGTTTGTAATATCAGTATTCCCTTGGGCTTATAACATTAATCTTAGGTTTTATAATATTTATATTAGGGTTTATTATATTGGTTTTATAATGTTCCAGTTTTATATTGGGGTTTAATACTGTGACATTGGAATGGTACAAAAAGCTATCCAATGTTGCGTTGTGACAAACATTGTCTTAATCTGACAATCATTGTCGCAATGTTACATTACATTGCAGTTTATTAAACATCACATTGTTACACATGAGGGTTTATAATATTGATTTTAGGGTTTGTAATCATAGGATTTATAATAGTAATCCCTTATATGTATAATAATACATTATGATTTATAATCTTAGGGTTTATAATATTAATCCTATGGTTTAATATTAATCCCTTTGGTCTAATATTAATCCTTTGGGTTTATAATATTTATAATCCCTAGGGTTTATAATATTAATAATCCCTAGGGCTTATAATATTAGTAATCTCTTTGCTTTATTAATCCCATGAGTTTGTAATATTAATCCCTAGGGTTTATAATATTAGTAATCTCTTGGCTTTATTAATCCCATGAGTTTGTAATATTAATCTTAGGGGTTTATAATATTAATCCATTGGATTTGTAATATCAATAATTCCTTGGGTTTATGGTGCGAAAACTTTTGGAGGAGGACGTTTTGAATTTCGCTTGGAATTAATTTTTTTTACTGAGAGAAACCATGCTCATGGCTGGACTGCGATTACCCTAGCCACGCTCTCCCTTCCCTTCGAGCGGTTCCTTGCCACAATGGATATTGGAGGTGGCTCTGAGGCACCTCCTTCCTCGCCTCCTGAAGTCGAAGCATTTAGGAAGTTAATAGCAGCAGCTGGAAAAAGAACGATCTTCGGATCACAGCAGAAGTTTGTGAAAAAATTGGATAATATCCCCATAGTGGAATTTCCAGTGGAAGAAACTTGCAAATCAGCATTGAACCTAGCCGAAAGGGGTCTTATTGGCCAGTTCACAGGGCTGTGCCCATCCTCGAAAGCAGTAGAAGAATGGGTAAAACGAAACTGGATCCCACTGGTCTCAGAAGGAATTAACAGTCACTTTATCGGCAAAGGGTTCTTCATCTTTGTGTTCGACAATGCGGAAGACAAAAGTCTGATCTTCAGGAACGGGCCATATTTTATGGGCCCCCAAGGGCTTTATTTGAATAAATGGTCACTAGATTTCGATCCGGCTCAGGATGTGCCCACAGCAGTTCCAGTGTGGGTGCGCCTTCCTCATCTCCCTCTTCATTGCTGGAACCAGAAATCACTGCAGTATATAGGCAATGCCCTAGGCAAATACATAGACTAAGCGGTGAGAAAAGACCAATACTCTTGTGCCTGAATCTATGTTGAAGTTGACTTGGAAGTCAGTTTACCTGAAGCCATCAAACTCTCGATTGCAGATTGGACCCAGATCCAAGAGCTTGACTACGAACAACTTCCCTTCAAATGCCAACACTATCATGAGTACGGGCATTTCGCAAGGTACTGCAAGAAGAAGAGCGAGGAGATAGTAGATAAAGACAAAGGAGAATAATAGAATCAAGTTAAAAAACTAGCACACAACAAGCAGAATAATAAATCCAAAGGCAAAGAGACGGGGAAAATATCCGAGCAAGATAGTGGAAACCCTCAAACCTCAGGGAGCATGGAACCAAACAACAACAAGGAAGATAAAAACTCCTTCGAACCTCTCAACACCCCTCCAGAACCACCAGAAGAAGATCGGGAAGGAATCATCCAGACAAACGAATTTGCCTCTCTGGTCTCAGGTAACGTGGAAATTCTCCTCTCAAGTTTGGTTCTAGGTAACAATTCCTCTCCGTCATATGCAGACGTTATAAAAAAAGAAAAAGACCATAGATAATTCTGGCTCATCGGAGGATGAGACCTTCAAGAGGCCCTCAAAGAGAACCAGAAGGAGGACACACAAGGAAACTAGAGAAGAAGAAGCAGAAAGACAAAAAACCCTAGGGACCCAAGCCACCATCGAGATGACTCTCGGGAGAAGTACCAGAACTAGACCTCTGAAGCGAGGAGGACCCATTCCTACAAGCAGCAAGTAATGCAACTAGTCTCTTAGAACTGCAAGGGATTGGGGAATCCTTCAAAGGCAGAAGTTATTAAAGACTTATTGAAAATGGAACCCATAGACATTCTCATGCTCCAAGAGACAAAAATAGAAGGGGAGCTCCTTCTAAACATATGCAGCACAAAATGGAAATTTGACAATGGGAAGGCAGTAAGCGCTAGAGGCTCGGCTGGAGGAATAGGCACCTTTTGTTCTAGAAAAATCTTCTCGTTAGAAAGATTCTATGAGACACAGCATTGGATTTTCACCAAGGTTTGATATACCTCAAGCAATCTCACCTTAGCTCTCTTTACCTTGTATGTTCTTGTACACTATGCTGAAAAGAGAGAGTGTTGGAAGTCACTCTCAAACTTTTTAGAACTTCATAATCCAAAGAAAATTTCCATAGGAGGAGATTTGAATATTATTATGGATCCCAAAGAGAAGAGAGGAGGTTCCTACTCCAGGGATCCTATGCTCTACATAGTGGAAAACCTCATGATTCAATGGGATCTGGTAGATTTCAAGCCAGTAAAAGGAGAATATACTTGGAACAACAACAGAACAGGGGAGAATCCTATCTCAGCCAGGCTGGATAAATTTCTCATCCACAGTTCAATCATGATGGATAGAAGAATCATCTTCTCCAAGATTCTTCCTAAATTAACCTCGGACCACAAGCCAATACTTCTCTGTTTGAAAGAAGAAGAGGACTTAGGCCAACTTCCTTTTCGATTTATCCCTCTCTAGGCTGAAAGAGAAGGGTTCTTTGAAACAGTTCAAACAGCTTGGAAAAAAGAAGTAACAGGCTCCCCAAGCTTTGTGTGGGAGAAAAAGTTAAAAAATGCAAAGTATGCCTTGAAAGATTGGATAAAGAAGGCTTTAAAAACTCCTACCAGTCAGAGGAAAGAAGTTGTCCAACAACTGGCTGAAATTCAATTTGATTTGGAAAAGATTGAAATCACCTCATTGGACATTGACAAAGAAAAATATGCTCAAAGGAATACCTACAGCTACTTCAGAAGAGAAGAAGAATATTGGCGAATCAAGTCTTGAAACTTATGGTTAAAAGCTAGAGACAGAAACACTGCATACTTCCACAGACAGTATATGGCTCGCCTTTCTCGAAACCACATAGCTGAAATTTCCACTTCTAAAGGGCAGGTGTGCAAAGGCTTTGAACAGATAAAGGAAGCAGCTGAGAATCATTTTAAGACTCCTCTCGATGCTGAAAGGGATGGGCGTGAAGAGGACATAAATGAGTTCCTCACTCATATCCCGAATCTAGTTAACGCAGATGATAATAATATGTTGTTTAATCCCATATCGGAAGAGGAAATCTCTAGAATAGTATGGTTCATGGAGCCCGACAAAGCTCCTGGGCCAAATGGCTTTTCAATTCATTTTTACATACTATGCTGGGAGATAATTAAATCAGACCTTCTGAGAATGATTCATGGATTCCTGAGGAAAGCTAAGGTCAGAGGTGGAACCAATTCCACCTTCCTTGCCTTAATTCCCAAGGAAGTGAACCCTGGGTCTTTTGAAAGATATAGGCCGATCTCGCTATGCAATGCCTCTTACAAAATTCTGGCTAAACTCCTGGCGAACAGAATCAGATCTCTGCTGCAAAAATTAATTTCTCCAGCACAAGGGGGGTTCATGAAAGGAAGGCACATCCTGGAAAATTTAATCCAATTCTAAGAAGCTTTGCATTCCAGCGATTCCCGAAAAGAACAAGGTATGCTAATCAAACTGGACATGTCTAATGCTTGTGACAGAGTTAATCGTTCATTTTTGTACAGGGTTCTTTTATCCTTTGGTTTTAGTCAGGAGTTCATTAAACTCATCAAAGCCTACATAGAAAAGACCTGGATCACGCCTTTGGTAAATGGAAGGCCTGCCAACTACTTCCTATCCACCAGGGGATTGAGGGAAGGCTTCCCTCTTTCCCCCTTCCTCTATATTCTGATGGAAGAATCCTTGAGTAGAAAGCTGTCTTTTGAAAAACAAGCTGGTAGCATTTTCGGGATTCGAATAGAAAGAGGAATTGAACCCGTGAACCATGCTCTATTTGCAGATGACTCCTTAATTCTTAGAGGAGCTTCTATGAGAATAGCAAATTATTTTAAATTAATTCTCCAAAAATTCTGTAGCATCTCGGGAGCCCTTATAAGTGAGAGGAAAAGCATTGTGTATGAATGGAATACAGATCAACACACAATTGAGAAAATTGCAAACCATTTAGGCTTTGCTGGGCACGATTCCTGGGAAAAAATAAAATACTTAGGCCTTCCACTAATGCTGGGTTCCAACAGAAATCAATTGTGGGAGGAAGTAATAGAAAAATTCAAGAACAAAATTGCTATCTGGGGAGGTTTTTGGCTCACCAAAGGAGGCAAGCTCACTTTCATCAAATCTATTCTTTCAGAGCTGCCCACTTTCCAGGCTTCTCTAATGTTAGCTCCCAGAGTAATCTCTGATCAGATTTCAAGGGTCATTCATGATTTCCTGTGGAATGGAGGTCGTGGAAACAATAATCGATTTCATTTAATAAATTGGGACATTCTGAAGCGACCTCTCATGGAAGGTGGATTGCAAATCAGAGACCCCACGCATGCCATTCTAGCAATGGGATGCAATTTATTATGGCAAATCCACGTGGAGCCTAGCCATCTGGTCAGCCAATTAATCAAACTTAAATATCTCAATAATCAATCGTTGAGGAAATTTACGGTGGAGAAAAATCCAAAAGGATCTTTGGCTTGGAAGTTATGTAGTAGAGGCATTGAATTTTTCAGATCCTACCTGTATCGGATTCCTGGCAATGGTAAAAACACAATGCTATGGAGGGACAACATTATGGACCATCCTCCTCTTGTAGAAGTTAATGAAATCTTTGAGCTAAGAGCATGGTTACAGGCGAAAGGAATCAGGAAAATAAAAGACATCTTGGAATGGGACAACCATGGGAGCTGGCAGCGATGGAAATTTCCTAGAACTCCAAAACACTTACAAATGCAGTTGGAAATTCTTTTTGAATCAATCTATGATTTTGCACCGATTCAAAAGGAAGAAGAAGATTCCTGGGGCTGGGACAAGACCAGGGTCTATTCGGCAGCTCAAGGCTACATTTAGATGCAAACTAGGAAGGAATCTACTCACCAAGAATCATTTTGGAAGCAGGTTTGGGATAGCTTCAACATCCCCAAAATTAATTTCTTCTTCTGGACTTTGATGCATAAAAAAATTCTGTCCGGAGAAAACTTGTGCAAAAGGAATATAGTAGGTCCCCACCGCTATGTGTTATGCAAATGCGCAAAGGAAACTTCTGATCATTTATTTATAGAGTGCGAGTTCGTGAAGGAGGTTTGGTCCCTTTTCCTGCATGGGTTGAATGTTATCCCTCCATCTCAGGTCTCGTTTGTCTCAATGTTTACCACTTGGAAAGACAATTATCCTCATAGCATCACTAGTAAGTCTCTTTGGCTTCGAGTGTGGATTGTTGTCCCAAAATATGTCTGCTGGAAGCTTTGGCTCACCAGGAATGATATCATTTTCAATAATACATATTGGTCTTCAGCAATGGTGGCTGCCCGAGCAAAGGGTCTACTCTTAGAAACTTTGAAGAAATTCCCCGTCAAAGATGACAGTTCCCTTCTAATTGAAGAAAGTACGTGCTTGGATGCTTATTCCAGTAGTGTCAGAATCAAAGAAAATCCTCGCCCAATTCAAAAGGAAAGATGGTAAATTTGAGATTCGAAGGACAAATTTCAACATTGGTGGAGATCCCAGGGCAAGTGCACAATCTTCTTTGATGGCGCTTCAAAAGGAAACCCAAGAAATTCAGGTGCGGGCGGGGTGATTTTTTCCTCGAATGGGAACAAAATAGATAGTTTTAGCTAGGGGCTTGGTCAGAGACCAACAACCAAGCATAAATTCTCGGCTTATTGGAAGCTTGTCAAATGGCGAGAGAAGAAATTCAAGAGAAATCTTAGTCTTTGGAGACTTGGAAGTGCTGATAAAAGCACTCATTAGCGAGAAAAAGCTAAAGGATCCGGTGCTAAACAAGCTGCTAACTAGACTAAAGAGAATTCTGAGAGAAATTCCCTTGGTTCAATTTTACCATATTCTCAGGGGTTTAAACAAGGAAGCAGACAAACTGGCAAATATAGGATGTACGTTGCAAATTGGGATGATAAATATAAGTGCTGATTTCCTGATCAAGGCAATAATCCCCTGAGTGGGAAGGATGTGCTTCTGAACTTCTGAAGAATGTATTTTGGTTGATTGGCGCAACCCAACCTATTTCTCTCTAATAAAACATAACCATTTTAGTTTTAAAAAAAATAATTCCTTGGGTTTATAATATTTTTTCGTGGAAAAATCATAACTTTCTATTAATTATAAAAAGTTACATACATAGATGCACATAGTGGATTCCTTAACTGTCCCAAATGGAACCACTCAAGAAGTTGGTTCCCATATAATCAAAACCAAAGAACAAAAGAATAAACAAAACAAAAAATAAAATTGGGCCTAAGAAAATAAACTTAGTCACCATTTTCTCCCTTTCTTCTTTTCTACTTTTCGCCATCCTCCTTGATTAGGAGTAGTTGTAACAATAATTAGTCGATTCTCCTTTTTCTTTCTCAAATGTTCCTTATCTAAGTCAGAGCTCTCAGATGTATAAGGATGTTTGAAACCTCCTATCTCCTTCTCCTTCGACATTTCTTGGCATGTGTGTCCTTCTCTTGGATTTTGTGAGGTTGATACCAATGTTCCTTCTTGGTTAAAATATTCATTCACTGAAGATGTATGTGGATTTAGATTGTCCTTGGTAGTGGGTGGTCCAAATTCCTCCTCTTCCTCTTTATCTTGAGGTTCTGATGATGGGAATTGCCATCCCTTGGGATTTTTGACTGGTTTCTTTTGCTTCCTGGGGTCTTTCGTTTCCAAAGGACATGTGGATTGTAGATTTCTAGTTTGAAGACATATAAAACACCTAAAAGTTGTGTTCTCATAATCTAAGAACTGGGTCCAACACTCATTGTTGTGTGTCCATAGGATATAGTCAGGTAGTCCTTTACTAAGGTCTACCTCAACACATATCCTGGCAAAAGTATAAATTTCTTCTTCAATTCTTTGTGTATCCATCTTGATGTATCTCCCCAACATGTTACCAATTCCTTCCAAAACTTTTGGATGCAATAAATGAAGGGGTAAGTTATGCAGTCTTACCTAGATTGGTATTTTGGAGACTGTCATTGAATTATAATTAAACTATGGGAACCATGAGATGATAAATAGTCCCACATTTCCCAAAAACCATGGACCCTCATGTAAAACTTGATCTCTGATCTCTGATGATTCGAACTTTACTATAATGAAGCCCTTGGAGCATAAGTGAATCTCGCAGTTTATCGTCCAAGTCATAAACATCCATTGAAAAAGATCCACAGGTTTTGGCCAGAAACCATTGAACCTGCAAATGATTGCTTGGGATTGACAGGTTGTAAAAATATTATTGATTTCAGCTAGATCTAATTCCATTACCAGATTTTTATTCATCTTTTCCACAAGATAGGGCCCATGAATATTAAGGGTTTGTTGAGTTTTACCTGAAGTTGCAGCCTTCCCTTTGAGGGCATCTTTGAATGAAGTGGATCTGTTGGATTTTCCAAACGAGATTGGGCCCTTGCAAGAAGAAGAAGATCCAGGTGGGAAGTTCTCTCCTGGGGCACGACCTTGCAATCTTAAATTCGGTATAATGGTATAGTTCCTTTGAATACCATAGTCTTTCAAATGGATCCCATCTTGCAATACTTTTCCTGAAAAAATTAGACTTTGTAATGAAGCAAGAATACCTATGATATTTTTGGTGCTCTGCTTCAGATCTGTTACTAGATCCATTCCTTGAACCCTTTGCAAGATCGATTTTCTAGTAAGGGTTTTGATAAAAACCTAAAACAAACCCTCCAAATATGTATTTGAACACTGTGATATCCCTTCTATTTAACTCTCATTTGGATCTGGAGAAAAATGATAGATCTGGGTACTCCACCAAATAAGATGATTTTTTTCCCTTATGCATGTAGGTGTCCAACCTGGATCCACCATAGATATGAGAGAAAGTTGCAAAAGGTTGTCACGACATCCCTCGCTGTCCAAAATTGTTGCCCAATACTAGATCCCCATCAAAATCTTCACATTGTCGAAGCCCACCAAATGCAAGAGAGTGTACTACAACATGCACCCATGTCCAACGCTCCACACTAACCGATCCTGGTTAAACAAATAATGAATCTTAGGATTATACTTCATGACCTCATCATACAATATATGACCCATTGGGGTGCAACCCATAGGCAACCCAGGGTTCCCAGAATTGGCCTTCTCGATAGCATCGATGGCCAGAAAATGGAATTGATCGATTTCTCCACCAGCCCAGTGTTGGTGGCCTCCAGGGTCTCAACCGTAGTATCCTTGATGAACTTTGGGGCCGACGATCTCAGGCACCTATGGGAAGAGCAGACAAC
Source organism: Pinus tabuliformis (assembly GCA_031772625.1). Classification (NCBI taxonomy): domain Eukaryota; kingdom Viridiplantae; phylum Streptophyta; class Pinopsida; order Pinales; family Pinaceae; genus Pinus; species Pinus tabuliformis. The sequence continues at coordinate 990,244,579 of CM062819.1, forward strand.
CTTACCATGTGACCGAAGCTTCAATCATGTGAATTTACTGAAGCCAGAGCCCACTAGCGAGGCACGGGAGCTTAGGCACTTAGACCATGGGGGTCTATTCACTGTGGTGGCAGTGACACAGCCTGCGGAAGCCTATGAAGCAGTGAAGGAAGAGGTCATGGCGCATGCAATCTAATCCTTTCTATTCCAATGGGTGGTTTTCTTGGTTTATAATATTAATCCTTGAGTTTATAATATTAATATTTCATTCGATTTATTAATCCCTTGGACTTATAATATTAATAATCACTTGGTCTTATTAATCCTATGGGTTTATAATATTAGCAATCCCTTGGGTTTATAATATCAATAATCCCTTGGGTTTATTAATCCCTTTAGTTTATAATATTAATCTAAAGAGTTCATAATATTAATTCCTTAGGTTTTTAATATTAATTCGTTGGGTTTATAATATCAATCCCTTGAGTTTATAAAATTAATCCCCCTGGTTTATGATATTATCGATAATATCAATAATATTATCATATTATTATAATATAAAAATATCTATTATATATTATTATCTTAATTTTTATAATTATTATCATAACTATAAAATAATGATAAAAATATTTTATAATATAATAATTATTTTTATAATAATATTATTATAACTATATATTTATTAATATTAATATTAATATTAAATCCATACTATTAATGCATATCCACGTATATCAACAACATTCACTAATGTGGTTGTGTATGTGATTGATATACGCCTATTAATGTATATCAATCACATTTATTAATATAGTTGCATTAATATCTACTAGTGCAGTCATATAAATAAAATAGGTCATAAACACAAATAGACATCAAAACACTTGCTTCATGACACATATCACATTACTTAAATTAAAAAAAAAAAAATATAGAAATTAACTAAATTATAATTTTATTTTAAATTATTGTTATTATTATTAATTATAAAAAAAATTAATATAACATTTAAATACATATACATTTAAATGATTTAGTTCAATTTATATTCAACAAAATTGAGAATTAAAAAATTGGTTAAAGCCCCACCAAGTTGCAATGCAATTCACCTCCATCAACTGAGTACTCTTCGCACTTGAAGTCGTGTACTCCTCACACTCGCAGTTGTATGGATGATGGGTGCAACATTGCAACAACTTTTCAATAGCCTCAATTTGTTCACAACAATGAGTATCTCCCTATGGGCACTTAATTGTTTCCAGTTTTGAGTGTAGCAACATTGTACTCTAACTCTTCCACAAGTTCCTCAAAAAAGTACCACTTACAGCTATGAAATGCCATCATCAACCAAACAAAACTCAACCCCAGTAACAAAAAACTGTACTTCATCAGAAGCACAACCCCAACAAAAAAATTGTACTTCATAAGAAGCACAACCCCAACAACAGAAAATTGTACTTCAAATAATTCACCACTAGCAACCTCTATATAATCAACTTTTCAATCTCAACACCATCTTATTTTCGAACAACACCTCCGTCTACCTGCGCTATAAGAGAAAAACAATCTCAGCAACGTCGAGTACCATCGGTTTAGCCAGCAAAATAATTAAAGATTTCATTAAAATGATTGTTCAAAGGTAGAGACAAGGTACACAACATAGAAAGTATCAGGCAACAATTAACTGGTAAGTTAGATAGCACGGCAGGGAAGCCGAATAGATGTAAACTTGGCAAGTCAAATGAGTAAGTTAGGGATAGAAAATTAGGTTATGGTTTGCTATTTGTTATGTATTTTTTTAGTTTTAATTTTTTTTTTATAATTTTTTAAACTTAAAAGATTATTAAACAAAATTAATGGGATACATTCCCCGCTTTTGGGATTTGTGCTAAATGGCGATTAAATGCCCTTGATTAAGTGTTCACAAGAGGCATTATTAATGGGATACATTCCGCGCTTTTGGGGTTTGTGCTAAATGGCGATTAAATGCCCTTGATTAAATGTTCACAAGAGGCATTATTAACAATTCCTAGTAGACACAATATTATATTCAATCAACTTTCTATACTTTGCAAACAACTCCGAGATAAATAAAATAGAACAGTACACCTAAACCCAACCAACTCCAGTCGTGCTCCAGTCCCAATTGCACATGATTTGTCCATTTGTTTTCTAAAGATAGGTTGAAAAAATAACCACGCCATTGTCCACAGAATCTTGTAACTTCATTTATTAGTTGAGTGAAATGCGTTGCAAAATATTTTGGGAAACGAGATATGCCTTACAACACCTCTGATGATATATATGCATGCATAGTAGATAGTCAGGAAAGCGTACTTATTCATCTTTGTCCATCCCTTGTGGCAATAGATATTCCATTACATCTTGCCATATCCTTTCCCTCTCAAATGAAGTTTGCTATTCTGAAGTATTAATAATAATTCTTAGGTAAGAAAGGTGAAGGTTTCACTGATGTAGAATTGTAAGGATTTTTTTTAATATAACTTTAAATTTGGTAATTTCAAGTAGTTAGGTAGGCTCAACTGGAATATAATTGTAAAGATTTTTTTTTGATAAAATCTATATCTACATATATATATTGTTAATTTTCAGCAATAAGGTAGTTGGAAGGGTGTATCGACTTTGTCATTTTAAGTTAATGTTTTGAGTCTTAAATATGACTCATCATCATGGCATGATTGTCAATAGAAGGAAGTTTAAGATAGATGAATAAATAGGAAAGCAAAAAAAAGCGAGAGAGAAAAAAAAAATGAATTGATGAGGCAACAAATAGGAAAAGGAAAGGTTAAAAATAATAAAAAATCATGAGAATAAAGAAGAGAAAAAAACCCTAAAAGAAAAATAAGGTAGTCGATGAGAGTAGGATTTTTTTTGCGATCAAAATCATATTTTTTTTAGAAATTAAATATTAAAAAACCAATTATTTAAATATTCAAAGTGGCATACATGATCTACCTCCTCGACATCTCCAATTAACGACAACCCGTCACAGTGTCTAACCATAACACAATTCCCATTATAGAAATATGTTCAACATAGTTTTCAGTGACTTCAATGATACAACATAAAAGTGAAAAAAGTGTCTAACCATAACACAATTCCAATTATAGAAATATGTTCAACATAGTTTTGAGTGACTTCAATGATACAACATAAAAGTGAAAAAATTCACTCTCATGTCTGTGGAGATTCTTCCCAATAAATTTTGATCGTAAAAATTTAGTTTAAATTTTGGGAAAACAACATTTAAATGTTAAAAAAATGATAACTTGTTTTAAATCATAATTTAATCTAATTCATAAAAAACATTCTATTTAATTCTATTTGCAGTAAAAGTTTACTAGGAAAAAATTAATCTTAAAAGAGTTTGAGTTTTTATTAAACTAGAAAAAGAAATTAATTTATTAACTTATCCGATAGAGTACATCTATTATGGATTCTATGAATGCACATATATAATCTTATGGATTTCGAATGTATATTGAAATACTTGGGGTTTTTTTTATAGATGGTGACTTAAAACACATGTAAATGTTGTTGCATTTCCCATGTATAGAGGAGAGTCTAATTAATCTCTTACTTTATTAAGGTATGATTGACCACATTAATCTTAGTGGTTGTTACTTATCATCATCATCATAAATAATTTATAGTAATTAAGGTTTCAATCCCAAAATAAGACACCTCTTATAAACAAATTATCCTCTCTCTCACTAATATGAAAAAAATTGTAATAAGCAGTTTCTAAAACACAATAATAGTTATTAGAAAAACCAACACATCAATTTTAGAATGAAAAATAAAACCACCCTAACATAGAGCATTTATATTAATGACAACCTTGAGGAATATAAAGAAACATGACTTGACTCTAAGTGAATTAACCAACTATCTGCTATTAATCCAGATCCTTGTTGCAAATGGTATGTTAGCGCGCTTCCATCCAAACAAACTGCACTCACCAAAGAACTTATTAGTTTTTGTTCTAGAAATTAACCTAAAAATTCTACATACACTTCATGTACCATCTCCTTTAGCTATTGCATTCTTCAACATAGTGATATTGAAAGAAGCCAATGGATTGGATAAATCAATATGTAATGACTCTATGGTTCCCACAGATCCATTAATTACCAAAAGAATAAATGTACATTCTATAGATGCAATATGGATATTTGTAGTCCCTCCAACAACCATTTTAGATAGCCAATAATGCCATTAATTACCAAAAGAGTAAATGTACATTTTATAGATGCGATATGAATATTTGTAGTCCCTCCAACAACCATTTTAGATAGCCAATAATGCCCAAGTAAACTTATAGAAACCAATTCAAAATAATTAGTGTGAAGTTTAGCAATTGTTGTCATGCATTGAGTCATATATATAACCACAAGATAATTCTTGATGAACTCTAGTATAAAATTTGAAGCCACAATTTATAAAAACTAAGCACCAAATCTCATTCATAAAATATTAGTGAATCTCCACATTTCCTAATTGGTGATGAATGACAAATCTCCCTATCTGAAAAAATTGTCTAATATCAAATATTGTGGATAAAATATAACATAATGACCTATTAATGTGGTACAAATCAAACTTAGTTTATAATTTTCTTATGAATGAATGCACAAATCCAAAAGTGAACGACTTACTTAATGAAATGACTTAAATGTACACTTTATGTCAGTTGTGATTCTTGTGCTTGCTTTTAAAGCTAGCAAAGCGACACAACTACTTAAAAATAATAACAGTCGCCCTTAAAAAATTTAAAAATACCTGCCACACAATAAAGAGAATTGTGAGTTGAATTTCTTGTAAACTGTGACATTGCAAATAAAAATGGTTGGTTTTTCAATAGGTATGTATAAAATTAAACCAAAAAAAAACAAAACTTAGAAGTTAAAGGAAATTTTAAATGGTTAACAGGAGTGAATAACATTTGAAATATGGCATGCCTAAGAACATGTGTGTTGACTTCCATGGCCAAATCTTGTAAAATGTCGGCTTGTAAAGACAAGAAAATTCAAAGTTTTTGTCAATCCAAACAAAAGAGAAGGGAAAATTTAAATGGCTAACAGAAGTGAATAGCATTTGACGTGCAATATGCCTAATAACATGCATGCCGACTTCCATTTCCAAACCTTGTAGAATGTCAGCTTGCAAACACAAGAAAATTCAAAGTTTCCATCAACCCAAACAAAAGAGTTTTCGAATTTGAGTATGATTAAGGGAAATTTATCTGAAAAATAAAAAGATGATGATAATTTCTTGGATTAACAGATGGTCTGCCAGTAACTAAAAGGTTGCAAAGATTGTGGTATAGTTTTGTGCAGGCGAAAACAATTTTTCCAGATGTGAATGGCCCCAAATTCTCAACTTTATGAGACTCGGTGAAAGTGTTATAAAAATATGAGAGATGGTGTTAAGGCTGCAATAAGACATCAAAATTTATGTCTAATCAAGTGTTTATAAATTAATTTTTTTTAATTATAATAAAAGACACTTTATTTATATTTAAATTTGAATATTAAATTTTATATAAAAATACAAAGCTAAACTAATAACAATCAGCGGGTTGGGTTGCTAGAGTAGCTTAGGCACATACTAATAACACATAAATGTTTAAATAGTTGTCAAACATTTATTAACCATTTAATTTATATTGCTATGCTAATAATACATAAATGTTCAAAATTAAAACCTATTATTATACTCTCTTGTCATGAGTAAGAAACATTCATGGTCATATCAATAAACGAAATTAATTTATGGTCGTTGGCCATTAGTGATTACTATGCATGATTAACATGATTCAGGTTCCTTTTGACACGTTGTACATCGTGATCATCTTCCTATCCAGTTTGTGCATTAGCTATTTCCATGAGAACAACATTTCAGTGTTCAACCCTTGCAAGTGGCAACCTGTTTCAATTTTCAATCCTTTCAAATCACGGATTGGATCTCAATGTATTGATATTATTAGTATTTACAAATATGAAGAGTGATGTTATATTTCCACTCTACAAAGTCGGTAATGACGGGCCATATCCTGTGTTGGATGCTATGTCAATGTTTCATTATAAGAGTTTGATTTGGTACCGCAAATCGCTACCTTGATTTTGGGAGTTAGACTTGAGCTAGATTATGTTCATGTGATGGTGATATGCTAATAATTAAAAATACATCCTTATGGTGATGATATGTATATTGTATTTTATGTAATGTTGTAAAATCTATTGCCTAATTATACATATAGTTTGGTAGCACATATTATTAGTCTCCGTCAAGGAAGAACTCTAACAACTAATCTGTAGTTTCACTACTATTAGTTTAACTTTGACTTATGCAAAACCTAATGTTAAATTTTAGAAATAAATAATGTATTTTTTATTATAACTTTAATCTGTAAACACTTGATTGGACAAAAAAATTGATATCTTATATCAGCGTTAACACCATCTATCTGAGTCTCACATATAAACTTTGCTAACTCTGAGAAGTTGGAAGTGTTCACAGCCAACGTATTACAACTCCATATAGATAATTATATGCATGCTTGTTTATGAGCTTATCATGACTTGAATCAATGTCATTTCATTATCTTGTTTATTGTAGGTATGAAACAGATGGTTGCATACCATTTCCATTCTCTAAGCTTATGATGACCTCAATCAATGTCATTTTCTTTTCTTCACTCCTTTGTCGGTTGTGTGTTTCTTCTTCTGGTGGAGGACATCTTCGAAAGACATGGTTGTGAGAAACATGCAGATTTGAAGCCTCCCAAACATACTCTGAGCACCAATCAGGAATACAACTTCACATGTAACGTGTGACCAAGGGAATCATTCATACATAGGTTTTTCATTTCATAGTGTTACCAAGAATTAACAATAAATACTACACATATGGATATATTGTTGTGTTTGTAAGCAACAGAGTGAAGTATTTGGAGATAGAATTTGGTCAATTAACTTCATCAATTTCATTTATATCTTGTTGTGTGACCTATGCAAATGTTTACTTGATTCGATTACTGTGAAATTGTTTTGTAGTGAAATGAAGCACTCCACTTGATTAATACCAATTAAGGTTGAATGGGTGGAACTCACTCTTCTGATGCAAATAATTCTTTCATGGGCCTACAATATTGGTTTTCAAGTACTGAAAAAGTCTATGCAACTTAACTCTCTACCATTTGAGGTCGATTATGAGAAACAGGTAAGAAACTTTTCAATTCTTCCTTTAAATTTTGGTGGAATGTTGTTGATTAATGCTTAAGTTATTATTCATTTTCATTTTTTATGTGGATTACAGGGCATCTCCTCATTATTTTCCATTACCATTTAAGATGCATACATGAAAGCCAATGAGTTATTTTTGCATATGATCATCCAAAGATGGTATGCTTTGCTCTATTCATCCTGGTCTGAGAAACCAACAAAATTTCCTATGGTTGTTAGTGTTGGGATAGGGATAAAATTGGAACCAACCCATAGGAATTGTTTAGTGCAAAATAAAACTGGAATGAATCCATAAACAAAAATGCTGCGTGTAATGAGGATTGATCTGTGTGCATCGTACTAGTAGAACTCAGAATTGCTAATCATATTTATTTTACATATTAGTGTTTCTATTGTCTACCGAGGTAGAACTCAGTTTCTAGAACTATTTTTATATAACAGTGTTGTTATTGGAAATTGATGGTCGATAAAGGAGAGTTCATTTCATAGAAAAACCATGGAAATTGCGAAGGATATGAGAACAACTTTAGATTAAACGCAGGACCATGAATATGTAAAGCTTGGATGAATCATTAGCTAAGTTAAATACCTAATAAAAAAATGTATTAACTACAAAGCCCTTCATGTGTAACCAAACAAAATGATTGTTGCATTTTACTACTGTGTGATGTAACCCCCTTCTGCATGAAAATTTTATTTATGTATTATTAATTATCATTTTTTTAATGAGCAAATAGAAATGTGAATGATTGGAGCAGAATACATAGCATATTTTTATACGATAAAATTATTTTTATATTATTAATTAACATGCTTTTTAATATATAAATGGAAGTGACCCCCAATTGGGGTCCAAAAGGTACGATGCAATAAAGGAAGGAGAGGTGGGACATAGGACATGGGGGGCGAGGGGAGATCAGTCACCCAGCTAGCTTGGAGGATAGAGGGAGAAGAGGACAGCATGAGGCCTTGGAGGATAGAGGGAGAAGAGGACAACATGAGGCCATGAGAGCAGGTAAAGGGTAGTGAGGCAGCAGGCATTACAGGGCAGAAACAAATGTGGTTGAGACCGAGGGGAGAGAAAAAGGTCAGGTGTTAAGTGCGGTAGAGGGCAGGCAATGGCAGTTGGCAAGTGGCAATGTGGACGGAGCAAGCTCACGGTAGGAGCAGCCGACGGTAAGAGAGGAGTAATGAAGGGAAATAATGGAGATCAAATGAAGGAATTTTGAGAAGCATCCCCTCTTCTGTTGGGGTGGCAATACACAGGGGAGGGCAGCAATCACAGTCGGGAGGAGAAGCAGAGAAACCCCGTGGGCACTAGGTAACTGGGTTCTTCAAATTTCAATGGGAAACCACCGAAATGATGAGGAGGTCAAAAGCCTCCATTTCTCTGAGGAGGGAGGGGGAATCCGGGCGTTAATGGGGGCTATTATAGTTCTCCAGGCTGGGAGCGATTGGAAAAGCTCGTGCCAGAGAAGCCCCACTCGGGAGGGGGGAAGCCTATGTTTACTCTGTTTAAATTGATGTTGACTTACAAGGATATTTCCCTGGTTTCTGTTTTAGGTAACATAACAAGCAGAGTGCAGAGAATTTCGGAGTCTCGGAACTCAACCCGTGCTCCAGCCAGGGACAGGTGCACCGTTAAGGAAAGGAGGAAGTAAGCTGGAAGGAGGTTAGGATGGCAAAGGAAGGTAACCAGTCAAGCAAGAGAGGAAACAGAGGAATGGGCAAGACAGAAAAAAGATGAAAAGATTGGAAGCGACTTCCAGCAGAGGACCGAGTAAAAGAGGAAGGAAAACTCGAAAGGAGAATATGCAAAACCTGATCAATGCGTACATCATAGGAACACCGCTAGAGTTGAAAGCAATAATATCCGAATGGGAGAGAGAGTGTTATAGACATTTTTGTGCCCTACAACCCCAAGCATGAAATGTCCATAAACCAAGGGCTCCTAAGTCCCTAAAAGTGTTGTTCTAACCCCTAAAGGAACAAGGTCAACAGATTACAACTTCTCCCAGAAGTTCTCCATGAAAAACTGCTCAGAATTGGTCAAAACAGGATCATTGCAGTTACTCCACTGGCTAAGTGCGTTGCATCTCACCTAAATACACGTGAGGGTGCGTTGCATTTCAAAAGTCCCTTCTGTGGGGTGCGATGGCCGAGAAATGACAAATGGTAGTGTCATTCCGCGAGGTGGAGAGACAATGGAAGCTTCCAGAATCTTCTCCTGTGACACTTGCCTCACTGAATTTGACCAAGGATGAGTAAGAGGCCTTCAGTCTCCAAGTGGAAGCAAGAACTATCAGAGAGAAGACACTGATAAAATCACAAGCTGACTCATCCCCCTTACAGATATCTATATATGGATCCCTCATCCCAGAGATCCAGAGGCTGGAATTTTGCATATTGTAAGGAATTGCTATTGGTTTCTAGAGACAAACATCAGATTGTTGGGTGATCTAAGCTTTGTTCGAGGTGAAGAGGGGCTTCTTTGCTGGGAGGTTGATGCTGGGTCGGAACAACTGGTTGTAACTCCCCCTGGATCTTTTCTTGTTTATCAATAAAAACTATTTGAGTTTTCCTCCATGATTTTGTATCATTGATGCTTGTTACATTTGTATGGTCAATTTACATTTGATCCTAGATTTTTTATGAATATAGATCCATGTCTTTGTATAGTGTTGTGCTTCTATGATCTTACAGGTACTTTGTGAAGCTGGGCGTGCAAGGGAGCAGGTAGCTGAGGACTATCAAAGAAGAGAGGGATCGAATCGAAGGATTAGCGAAAGACAGAGGTTGGTATTTCTGTTCCTCTCTATCTATAATTCATAAAGGCAAAACAAAAATAGTTTTTCTCTGTTTGTTTCTAAGGCAGCTGTCACACCTTAGTGGGATAGAGCAATTCTATATAGACACTTTTCCCTGTAACAAAATGGCGACTCCGCTGGGGACTAATTAGTTTGTTTGTTTATCATTCTTTGTTGTTTGTTTCATAAACTTACAAGTAGCATTCGAACTACATTTTCCATAACAAATTCAAAGTAGATAACTGCTGCTTCAATCCATCCACTGGATCTGTTTATGATTTAAACAACTGATTCACAAACTATCTGATTGCCCTTGTGATAGCTCTTAGATCCTCCTTAGATCTACCCCTGATTGTTGCATTACTGATTGCTTTTTACTCGGCCAAAAACCAAGAACTGAACTGCAAACTGTGACCCGGAACCCGAACAGAGTCTCGTTTCTGGCCCAACGCAGGTACTGTTCAGAGATTCTGAATTTCAGCACACTTCCCGAGTGGACAACCTGCGCTGCATTTCAGATTCTCTGTGTTACAGGTGCACTGATCAGACTAGCTCTGTGCAACTGTGGCTTCTGTGCTTCATTCTTTCCAGTTCTATTCCTGAATTTTGCTGCCTGTGATCAGTATATGTCTGTTTGAAACTCCTTTTCCTTGTTGTTATTCCGCCTCCTTTGTACAAAAGAACTGTAGATGTTTTTGTGTGTTTGTTGAGTCATTTACAGTTCTCCTTTGCAAAAGTAGCATAGTCGTACTGTCGTCCTTTGATTTGAATCTGTCGCAAGTGTCGATTTCAATCGTAGGAAAGAGTTTTATTGTTGTTGATGGTCGATTATCCTGTTACTATTGCTTTTGGTCTGAATTTGTAATTTTCTAGTGTCAAGAACAAGTATTCATTTCAAAATCGTAAGGTGTTGTAATCGTCTCCATTTTTTGATTTCGAAAAGAAACTTGTTTATGTTTGTCGCTTGAAAAGAAATTCAGATTTGTGCATCAACTTTCTTTTTAGCATCCATATACTAAGAAAGTCGAAAAACAAATACATGCATGTGCATTTGCATATAGACAGTCTGTTTGGCTTGATTTAGGAAAGTGCATTTACAGTGTGCTCTTTGCTCTTTGTGAAAAGGTTCTGTCTTTCTTTTCCCTAGTAGCTAGGATTTTCATTGCACAAAAGAGATAAAAAGCTTGTTTATCATCTTTAGATTGCATTTTAGGAATTACATCTACATCTCGTGGTGAACTCGAAAGGCAAACTTCATAAGCAAGATCAACTTAAAATAAATTCAATGAATCTAACAACGCTTTGGAACTTAACGCACAACATTTAGAGGTCTAGGCTAGAGACGTATTCCGGCGTCGTAAAGCCTGGTAACTGTTGTTCTCACTGATGGTTGGGTGATTCCTCCACTTTGAGACGATAAGTGCCAGTACGGACTTGTGCTCCCACGTACCGTAGAGTATATTTTGGGAGACCCCTATAGGCTTAAATCCTTTATCCATAGGAAGTCGTGTCTGTCGCCCTATCGATCGCAATGCACTGAACACAGCATTCGGGAAGATTGACTGCCGTACCGTAAAAGGTATTCTGCAGTTTTGCGATTGGTTTGGTACTCCCTCTACCTAGACTTCTAGAGCAGTCTCGTTCGTTCCTTTTCAGACTCCTTAATGGAAAAGGTCCATCTGAGCACTTGTCACTTCAGGCTCATTAAAAATCGAAGGAGACTAGAGTCATCTTTTGTTTTTTCTCGACTCTTAAAAACTGAAAAAACAAGTTGTGTCAAAGCATCTAAAATTCATTTATTTCGGAAACATACTTCCCCTTTATTTTAGTTGATCGAGTAATCCGCAATCGTGGAAGAAAGTCAATTGAAACCCCCTCATTCGCGGAGGCTTACGAGTCAACCATCTTTGTCTCCGGAATCGAAGCCAGTACGGACAAAGCAAACTCATTTAACCGGTTCCAAATCTCCTATTAAAGTTAGAACAAGTGTTCCAACGACATCAGAGACTCTGGTTACTCCAAACATTTCTGGAATCCCTGCCTCTACAGAAGAAGTTCAGCAGCCACAGAAGGACAATGATATTGATCCTAGTCTGAGAGTAAACACTTGTGTTACCGAACTAGTTCCATCTACAACCGGTTCGGAGAGTCTTGCTCTTCAAACATCTGTCGCTGCCGATTTCACACCTTCTTCGGCACCAAAAATATTCTACGGACCTGACGGTCTTCCCCTTCCACCTGGTCTGATTGCCATAGAGGAAATTGTAGAAGATCCTCAAATAAGTACTCCAACGCAATTTGGAGTCGGGGTCACTCTATATCCTTCTTCATCAGAAGTTAGTCTACCACCAGCGGAAGCTCCTGTAGAATCGCTAGGTAATCTTTTGGATAGACTACAAATGTCTGAACAACCGTCAATATCTAGGACTGTGTCGTCTGACACAGCGATGGCAGAACTCCCTGCTATCACTCTGACAATGTTTGCCGGTATATCATCTGTCCCAACTAGCTCTCAACCGCTAGAAGGAGTCCACTCAGGGGCTATGTCAACAGTATGGTCTGTTCCTGTTTGTTCATCCGGAATAATATTCAAAAACTCTTATGTTGAGTCTCAACAAGTTGATCCATTTGGAGGTCAATTTGGGCAGTCCGGCCCCCAAGGGCAAACAATTCCCTTGAGTTCTGGATTACCACCGTATGGGGGGCAGTATACCCTTTCATTATCTCCTCCGGGAGGATATCCATACGGGAGTTCACAACCACATTCCGGTTATACTGGAATTACGTCAAGCGGTTGGGTACCTATACTACCTCAACAACAAAGAGTTGTATACTCGATGCAACAATGCTTACCTATGTCAAATATCCCAACTACGCTAGCTATTATGACAGTGTCGCAAGTCCAAGCGATGCCTGTTGTATGCCAACCTCAAGTTTCTCAGGTTGTAATGCAACAATCCCTTGACCCTGCGACTCAACCACAATCGCCGACTGGTGGAATGACACAGGTTCAGACGGGTACAATTACCCCTCATCTTGGTCAAACTGTTAGTATCGGTCAACAGCACATGGCTTCACAACCATGGCTAGTACAATACCAACAACCGCAATTCCAGCAAGTATACCAAGGTTCTGAGCAACAAATCTTTGCTAATAGTGGATAGCCGTACATTCAAAACGGTCAAAATCAACCATTTTACAATGGTCATGCCCACCAACCTTACCAAACATACCAGCATCAAATGCATTATGCCGGTATGCAAAGACCAACTACTCAGGCAATCCCATCTTATCCTGGGTATGCTTCACCTAACCTGAATTAGCAGTTACCCTTTGTGGCAACTTTAGAGTTACCTGATTTAAATTGGTTAACAAACGATCCAATCGCTTATGCCCCTTGGTGGCCAGTGATTCTGCATAAACTTCCATCAGATATTCCTAAATTTAATGGAAATCCGGGTGAAGATCCATCGAATCACGTGATTACCTTTCATCTATGGTGTTCATCAAACACCCTAAATGATGATACGATAAGACTTCGCCTCTTTCAGAGGACGTTAATAGGTCCGGCGGCAAAATGGTACATCGAATTGCCTAGAGCTTCGTTCGACAACTTCAGTACCTTAGCCACAACCTTTTTAACCCATTTTCAGTTGCCAATAAGGTACGAAATGGGAATAGAAATTCTTACCAAATTCAAGCAGACAACGGCCAATCACATATCTGATCATATACATGAGTGGCGACGTCGTCGTAGGATGGTAAAAACGTATGTCCCCGATTAGCTCTTAGCTGAATGGTTTATCAAGTCATTACTGCCTTCCATCACGAAAGATGTGGAAAAGGGGGGAGTCGTAACAGAAGAGCAAGTTATCGCTCGTGCACAATATCTAGACTTGATTTACACTCAGTCTGGCACGCTCTACGATAAAATACCTGACGCCCCTAGACCGGAATTCTCAATTCCTCCTCCTCCTAAATCGAACAATGACTCTCATGCCGGTGATGGCGTGATTGGCACAACAGACACGAAATCGACAAAGGCTACATCCAAAAAGGCCCGTAAGATTTCAAGTCAAAATGCAAAAGATGAACTTCTTGCTTCGGAAGTAAATGTCGTATCGACAGATAAAGGCAAAGAAACCAAACAACCAGGGAGAAAGAAGAAAGGCAAAGGGAAGAAGAAGAAACAGGAGGAATCATCACCTGAAAAATCTTCTTCAAACCCTCCTGGAGATAGGAAACCAAAAAATCCATGCCTTATATGCGATGAGGACCATTGGACTGAAAATTGTCCACACAGAGCTGAGGTTAAAAAATTCTTCAAGAATTCGAAAACCTCCGCAGTGTTAACTGATCCGTTTCCAAATCCAGGAACTAATCTGGTTGAAAGTGAAAATGCTTCCCCGTCTCAAGTGCTGATGTTGTCGGTTTCAAAACAGCAAAACGATGCTTTGATATCGACAAGGAACAAAGATTATGGGAATCCACAGCTGTCAAACGACAAGGATAAAGATCAACCTAGTAGTTCGACAACAACTTCGACAGAAGTTACGCCACCCATCATTCCTGAATTGACAATAAAACCACCAAAGGGAGTAGTACACAAGTCGACGTTTAATCCCCGCGCTAGAGTGGCACAGCATTATAATATAGTGGAAGATTTGGCACAATCGCCATCCGCTATGTCGACTCTTGAAGTACTATAGAATTGCCCATCCCAAAGGCAGGCTTTATTATCAGCCATTGGTGGGATAGACCCAAAGGATTCCAATCTTGTATCCTTTGACCATAAAGGATACGATCCTCAATTACCAACTCAACTAGCTTTCCTTGTTCAAGTGAAAGCCCTCAACAAAACTGTTCATCAAACAATTATTGATGAGGTCATCTACATGCATTATGTCGATGAGTTGCTGGAAAACTTTAGGATCTCCAACCTTGTCGCGATCTTCGACGACATTAAAAGCATTCGACGGAAGAACATATACCCCATATGGTATTCTAAGTAACTTGAAAGTTGAACTAGGAGGGAAAACGGTAGAAATAGATGTTGAAGTAGTCGATGGAAATCTTGATTACAACATCCTACTAGGAAGGCCATGGATATATGCTATGGCGGTTGTTGTGTCGACCTATTTTAGGAAGATTGCATTTCCCTTTCAAGGAGGGATTACAATCGTCAATCAACAAAACTTCCTCCCCAATGGTTCTCAAGTTACAGGAAGCATTCCCATGATCCATGGAAGCCCCCATTTGCTTCAAAATATCGGAGTAGGCCTATTAAAAGATCTTATACTAATGGGAACTTTCGCCCTTCCACCTCCAATCAACCTGGCAGAAGTAGCGTCGATAGGAACCTGCAACATGATATCTTCTAAAAAGATCTCAGAAAATGATATCGACATGGATCATGCAATGGTTTTGCCCCCAAGTCCAACCGAAATATTGTAGCAATCAATGTTCCTAGCATGGGAGGCAAACCCAAATCAACGCTCATCAAGCGTTTGGATAGATAGGTCTAAAGAATATGGTACCCCTTTAGATCCTTGGTCGCGAGTGCATGTCACCGACGAAGGAATTGTCCAATCAATGGTAATTGAAGGGGCACCATGGAATGATTCCCACCATCGTTCCCTTCTCCCAGATTGTGGAGAAGATACTCAAGATGACCTTTATCATCCTTCAGTCTTTGATTTCCTATCAAATACTGTAAACACGGTGGATTCCGAGCGAAACATGTCCAACATTGAAGAGACTATAGCCATAAATATCTTGACCAAAACAGATGTTGTAGAGAATATTTATGTTGGCAAATGTTTTTCTCCATCAGAACTGGAAATATATAACGCTCTTTTTCACGAATTCAGAGATTTCTTTGCCTGGTTATACAGTGAAATGCCAGGCATTGACTTGAGTATCGTTGAACACGAAATTAAGATGTATCCAGATGTCAAACCAGTACGACAACGGCTAAGGCAGGTGCACCCCAAGAAAGCCGCTGCCATTAAGGCAGAAGTTGAAAAACTTCTCCATGCTGGTTTCATCTACCCGATTCCTCTAACCGATTGGGTATCGAATATTGTCCCTGTTATGAAAAAACAAGGAACAATTAAAGTGTGCGTCGATTATAGGGATGTAAATCAAGCTTATCCAAAAGACAACTACCCTACACCCTTCATTGACCAGATAATTGATGAATGCGCCGAATACGAAATCTTTTCATTCATGGATGGATTCTCCGGGTATAATCAAATAAATATCCGCCCACAAGACCAGTCAAAGACTGCATTTATTTGTCTGTGGGCACATTCGCGTATCGAAAATTACCCTTTGGTTTAAAGAACGTAGGGGCGACGTTTCAGAGGGCAATGAATTATGCCTTCCATGAAATCAAAAACATCATTCAACCGTACCTCAATGACCTTCCGGCTCATTCGCGAAAGCGGACTGATCATCCGCAACATTTAAGAGCGATATTTCTACGTTGCCGACACTACAAGATACGACTCAATCCACACAAATGTGTATTTTGCGTCAGTTCTGGTCGTTTACTTGGCTTTGTAGTCTCCAAGGACGGGATTTGTCTCGACCCATGTAAGGTCCAGGCAATCATAAATTTGCCTCCACCTTCGAATTTGCTTCATATTCCGAAACTCCAAGGGAAAGCAAACTTTCTGAGGAGGTTCATTCCAAATTACGTCGAACTTGCTAAAGGTTATACACGTCTTTTGAAAAAGGAAGTACCCTTTGTCTGGGATCAGGTTGCGCAAGCTTCCTTTGATGCTTTAAAAGAATCCCTAATGAAAGCATCATTAATGTACGCTCCTGATTATCAAAAAGATTTTAACCTATATCTCGCTGCAGCAGATACGACCATCACAATGGTTTTAGTTCAAGAAGTCGATGGAATTGAACATCCTATATATTATTTAAGTAAAAAATTAAATGATACAGAAAGCAAATATTCTTACGTTGAAAATATAGCACTCGCAGCTGTTCAAGCGATACAGAGATTTCGACACTATGTCCTCTTTCGGAAAACTACCATTCTGTCAGATTGCAACCCCATGACTTATATATTGTCGCGACAGTTGCTGGGGGGCAAATATTCAAAATGGATAGCAATCCTACAAGAGTTTGATCTGGAATTTGTAAAATCCAAGTCAAAGAAAGCTCTAGTTTTCGCAGAATTATTGTGCGATCTCCCATCGCCGTCCAACGATGAAACATCCGAAGAAACAATCATGGATGAAAATTTGTTTCTGATATCTACAAGCAATGAGTGGTATGGGGATATAATCATTTATCTCCAAACCCAAAAATATAGGCCAAACACCTCCCACTCCGAACAAAAACGTATTCGATACCAAGCAAAAGACTACATGATCGTCGGTGATACACTTTACCATCGTGGTATCGATACAGTTCTGAGAAGGTGCCTCACCCATGAGGAGGCCGAAAAAGTCATGAATGATTGTCATTCAGGCGCGTGTGGGGGGCATCAATCTGGATATGCTACAGCACAAAAAATCTTACGAGCAGGATACTTCTGGCCAACAATGTTCAAATATTGCATAACCGCAGTCAAAAGATGCCATGCTTATCAAATTTTCGATAGCAAAACCAGAAGACCACCCGCACCTCTGTAGCCAATAGTTGCTATTGGGCCATTCGCCAAATGGGGCATCGATTTCATGACATGCAACCCCACCTCGACCGGGGGACATGGGTATATCATAGTCGCAGTTGACTATTTTACCAAATGGGCCAAGGCGATGCCGACATTAGATAATACTGGTGAAATAGCTGCCCTCTTCTTTTTCAATCATGTAGTCGCCAGATTCTGTGTGCCGCAGGCTATAGTCACAGATCATGGATCACATTTTCGCAATCACATGATGGTCAAATTAGCTGCCAAAATAGGGTTGTCTCACGACAGCTCCACTCCATATTACCCGAAAGCCAACGAAAAAGTTGAAGCAATCAACAAGGTCCTGAAATGCATGCTACAAAGGATGATTGGAGTTCACAAAAGAAGATGGCACCTAATCCTGTACTTAGCTTTGTGGGCTTACTAAACATCGGTAAGGAATGCAACCGGGTTCGCACCTTTCCAACTGGTATATGGTCCGGAAGCAGTCTTACCAATCCAGTGTGAAATCTCGTCTCTTAAACTCGCAATTGATCTCCTCCCCAGAACTTTAGAAGAAGAAGGTCGTTTCTTGGAATTAATCCAATTGGATGAAACCCGTCGTGATGCCACTTTGGCTAACGAATCCCATAAGAAGCGAGTCAAGGCACAATTCGACAAAAATGTCAAACCCCGTGTCTTCTCAGAAGGTGACTTGGTCTTACTTTACGACCAAGAATCCGACAAATTGGGAGCAGGTAAATTTAAGTCTTTATGGATGGGACCCTATATTGTTAAACGAGTGTTAGCAAAAGGAGCCTACGAGTTAATGGATTATGACAGAATTCCACTGGCGCAACCTCGTAATGGGTTGTACCTCAAGCATTACTATGCGTAATGGTAACCTGTATGCTTTTGTTATTTTTTTGTTTTCGCTAAAGTGTTTATTTTGGTCAAGTAATCCACTTTTTACATTTGTTGCAGATGTCAAACCTATTGGAGTCATGTGTTGGATATGCCAACGGAGCGAGTCGTAGTTCGCGGAACCTATCTTCTGCAGCCTGGGCTATTTTTGATCCAAGCGGCGAGTTAGTAAGTTTTAGAGGGGTATGTATTGGTCGATCAACAAATAACATCGCTGAATATAGCGCGTTGATAGAACTTCTCTCTGATGCCATCACACATGGTATACGCCGACTAATTGTCAGGCTAGACTCACAACTCGTAATACTACAACTCACTGGTATCTATTCCGTCCGAAACCCAGCTATTTATCGCATGTTCCTAAGGGTTAAGATTTTGGAAAGACAATTTGATTTTATTCAATATCAACACATTTCCAGAAACTTAAACACATTAACGGACTCATTAGCAAATTATGTGTTAGATAGACATTTACAACATTTATAAAAAGAAACATACCATCAATGTTTACATTTGGATCATGTAACTTAACCAAAATAAAACTCCGAAAATCAAAAATATATATAACTGTTTATGGTTTACACATAATGTTCTGTAACCAAGACAAAATCGGTCAAATGACCAAAAAACTCAAAATGCTAGGGGGCACCCTAGTCTAATGATGCTCGTGATAGCAAGTCACAACCTGTGCGATCATGCGTAAGAGACGAGTCCATCGTCTAGGCACACTAGTAGTATGCCGCTGTAACCTCAAAGGTAGCTCGTCAGTCCTCACATCTGGAATACCAAGAGTGAGGCCCTCAACCTGCTCCTGTAATGCTGTGAGAGTCTCGGCCACGTTGAGGTCACGAAGGATAGCCCTTCCGACGGCCTCTCCTGCTGGGGCAGCAACTGGTACTCTTAGGCGAACTGCTGGACGAACAAGACCAACATCTGCATGTACACATGAGTTTGATTAAAGTCTTGATAGAATAAAGCACAAGGACATTATAAACAAAAAACGATAAACAGGAATATGGTCAAAAATTTTACCAATGGCACCCCACTGTTCGCCATCCGGCAGTACCAAATCTGGATCACCCCGGAAGTCCATGCCAGCGTATGGATACTCGGAATAAACCATCTCCTGACGATCAAACCACCTGAAGAAGGTATCAGAAAATGAAATCTGAGACTGGCCAGCATGCCTAGACATATGGTCAACCCATCTCTGCATACGTGGTTCAGTAGGAGAAGGTAAATCGAGTGCAATGTACTGCGGTTGCATCAGTGGTATCTTCTCCAAGGCAAAGGCGGTCAAAATAGAACCATGCCCAAAGTTCTTCAACCTCCCGCTCTTCATCTTGGTTAAATGTTCTTTCATCACAAGAAGTATTGCGTCGCACCAGTTGAACACCTTCGGTTGGAGGCATTCCAAGGCATACTGCATATAAGATCGGTTGGCTACATGAAGAGCCGCACCACCGGCCATCCTACCAAAAGTAAACAGAATAGTCCTAAGGGACTTGTCAGTGACATCACAGATGATGATCTTGCCGTCTTTACTCGGTTGAGATCCTTCTCTGCAAGACCGGCGAACATAATCTCTCATCGAGTCACCTCCTCGAGCTGAACCTGACAAAGAGATGGGGGCACCCCGCCTCGACAAGCCAGTCAAGAAATAGATGTCTACTACAGTCAAGGGGATAGATTTGCCCCTGATCTGGAAAACCTGGTTGGTAGGATCCCAAGCATCGAGCAAATATTGCAGTAAGTTGATCTGTTGTCTCATGCTAGAAATGCAGAAAACATTCAGCAAGCCACAGTTCCGCAATGCGTTTACTGTAACTGGATCATGTAGGGCAAGCATGTCCTCTTCTTCATGCTCACATTCTCGCCATGTAATGGTCATCTTACTCCAAAGATCTCTGAAAAACAAACAAGAGAAGAGTTAGATCCTGATTTTGGTAAGAAACAGGCAAAATTTCCATAAAAAATTGTGCACATAATTCCTTCTCTGCGCCCGTCGCACCTGCAGTAGTACTCTGGGTGCGTTGCATGTCAGATGGCCTTTAGATTGGCCAACATTTAACGCACCTTTCGATACACAGAGGGTGCACTGAAAGCAGAACGAGTTTTTCAAACCCCAGGGGCTCAGAAAAGCTAGGAATCAAGCTCAAAATACAAAATGGAAACCATGAAATGAAAGAGCTCAGGTTTAGCTCCTACCTGGTCCAGACGGCGCTGAGAATCGTCCACAGAATCTCCCAAAATCAGCTGATGAAAATCAAGGGGGAAAAGCACCTCCAAAGCTCCAACAAACCAAAGTTCAAATGAAATGGTAAAATGAGAGGTAAAAACACTTTTTCATTACTTTTTACGTAGTTCAAAGTAAAATATTAGTGTTTTAACTCGTTTTCAAGCATATATTGTTCATTTCTGACTAGTTTGATGAAGCAGTTGAAAATACAGTACTATCTTTGAAAAGAAACAGAGCTATCTATGGTAAAATAAAAAAGGGACCATTTAATCGAGCAGTTTTAGCACATAGTTCAAGCTCGTTAAAAAATAAACATAAGACATGAGCAAATGTTTCCACCCGTGTTTAAGCTCGTTAAAAAATGAACTATTCCCCGGTAAATAACCATCGTGAATGTAGTACTTCAGCCATTAAAGCCTTGGTCGTGTTTGCACCGTCACCTCCACTTTTTCATTGGCCGATCATTCACCTCCATTTGATTGTTTACCCATTTTGAGGAACAGCTGCGAAGAGTGATTTCACTAGCCATCCTTGTGACACTGCCGTGATTGGAAAATTCCAAACCTTACCTGGAATCAACTGCTACCCGTTTTATCACTCGTTCCTCAAAAGACGAGTCTCCTTTAAGCTCTTTTCAACTGACTCGTAAAATATGAAAAGATTGTCGAGCCATTGGCCTCTCCAGCTCGTTAAAGGGATAGGAAGTGCTATCCCTCCTCTAGATTTTAATCTTTTTGGACCTGAGGGATTATTACACAAAAAGATCGAGCGCTTGTTTTGTTCGGCTCGTTAAAAGTATCGAAAATTCATCCCTTCTGTATTGTTTTATACTTTTTCGGACTTAAGGGATTAGATGACGAAAAAGGAATTTTGGAGTTACCTTTATGTTCCTTTTCAGACTCTCTAAAATTGAAAAGGACCGAGTTATCTTTGTCGTTAAACTCGTTAAAAAGATTAATAGCGACAAACTTGTCTATAGACGAGAACGAGTTTCACTATCGCTAGGCTCGTTAAAACATAGCAATGGGTTTGCCCGAAGGGCAAATTATAGAACAAGCATATGTTATCCTCCTCAAGCTTGACAAAAATAAAGAGGTACTGGTCAACAATGACTGGGGAAAATTGGGAAGAAAACTCAAAGAAACTTTATTGGTAGCAAATCGCTCTTGAACATGACACTTCCACTCCGTGTCCGAGTCGGGTTGGGTTGTTTCATTCACCAGTCACATCACCATGGTCACGCCATACCATTCGCATTTGGGGTTAATGCTACCAATCCATCACATCAGTGTCGCAGATATGTTCAAGAGAATTCATTCAGAGAATTCACCTGCGTCCCACCCACTACCATACATTATACTCCATTCTTTCATGACCGCCACCCTGAACCTTATATCACCAGATCGTTTTCACCTCCATTAAAATCATTTGCTCCGTTCCGTGTCATTGATGTGGGATTCATTAAGGCCCTCCTGTGACGGATCACTTCTTGTTGACATCAACTCATTATCCAAGAATTTGATCTAGGAACACCCCATTCAGTACTTTGAAGCTTGCATGCCTCAATGGCAAGTTTCTCACTTTCGGCGACAGGTTTACATCAATGGCCTTCGACCGAAAGATTTTGCGTGGTGTTCAACGCCAAGTCCTTTATTCACACCATGTGAATTATACTGCAGTACCTTGAGGGTCATTATCATTATCGGTGATTCCTCTCACGCTTGTTAACAGTTTACATCATTGACTAGTAATCAAGCGATGTCTTTCCATGTTCGATGTCAGAACATTTCTCACATGGATCGACTTGTACTTCGAGTGAAGATCGGACGAGATTGAAGACCCCGGATCTAGTTTCATCCATCTGGGCTGCGATATATATTCAGGGAAATAAAGACATTAAATGTACATCATTGCTGCACAAATAATCATCCACTCAAAAGGATGATGGCTCTATCAGAATCATCAGTCTACACTCAGACGATTGTCTGTCCTATGTACATAAAAATGAATTTATAAAGCTGAGCATGGGAATGCCCTCCTCAGCTAGATCACGAAAATAGTATGAAGATAATGTATTGTATTGTATCTTATTACAGGTCTCCTCCCAGCATTGAAAGAACTTCGGATCCTCATAATAAAGCATTTCACCCGACACCAAAAGGTTAACGGCCTCATACTTTAGGGGGCAACTGTTATAGACATTTTTGTGCCCTACAACCCCAAGCATGAAATGTCCATAAACCAAGGGCTCCTAAGTCCCTAAAAGTGTTGTTCTAACCCCTAAAGGAACAAGGTCAACAGATTACAACTTCTCCCAGAAGTTCTCCATGAAAAACTGCTCAGAATTGGTCAAAACAGGATCATTGCAGCTGCTCCACTGGATAAGTGCGTTGCATCTCACCTAAATACACTGTGAGGGTGTGTTGCATTTCAAAATTCCCTTCTGTGGGGTGTGATGGGCGAGAAATGACAAATGGCAGTGTCATTCCGCGAGGTGGAGAGACAATGGAAGCTTCCAGAATCTTCTCCTATGACACTTGCCTCACTGAATTCGACCAAGGATGAGTAAGAGGCCTTCAGTCTCCAAGTGGAAGCAAGAACTATCAGAGAGAAGACACTAATCAAATCACAAGCTGACTCATCCCCCTTATAGATATCTATATATGGATCCCTCATCCCAGAGATCCAGAGGCTGGAATTTTGCATATTGTAAGGAATTGCTGTTGGTTTCTAGAGACAAACATCAGATTGTTGGGTGATCTAAGCTTTGTTTGAGGTGAAGAGGGGCTTCTTTGCTGGGAGGTTGATGCTGGGTCGGAACAACTGGTTGTAACTCCTCTTGGATCTTTTCTTGTTTATCAATAAAAACTATTTGAGTTTTCCTCCATGCTTTTGTATCATTGGTGCTTGTTACATTTGTATGGTCAATTCACATCTGATCCTATATTGTTTATGAATATAGATCCATGTCTTTGTATAATGCTGTGCTTCTGTGATCTTACAGGTACTTTGTGAAGCTGGGTGTGCAAGGGAGCAGGTAGCTGAGGACTATCAAAGAAGAGAGGGATCAAATTGAAGGATTAGCGCAAGACAGAGGTTGGTCTTTATGTTCCTCTCTATCTATAATTCATAAAGGAAAAACAAAAGTAGTTTTTCTCTGTTTGTTTCTAAGGCAGCTGTCACACCTTAGTGGGATAGAGCAGTTCTATATAGACACTTTTCCCTGTAACAGAGAGCTAAACGACAACATAGCAAATTAAGAGATCGAGGCAGAGGAATGGCAAACAATGGTTAAAGACCCTGGGAATACCAAAGGACACTAAATGTTGTTCTGCCAAACATTTCAATAGTACTGGGTCATGGACAACATCCTGGCCCATGCAATGACAACCTATAAGGAAAGAGAGGAACTGGAGGATGCTAGACCAACTGAGCCAAGCATGAAGGATCTACAAAGGGAGATCCAATATTTCCAAATGCAACTGTACCGCAACGACCTCACAGTTAACAGGATTGAACAGAGCCTTCAGGATATGAAGAGAAGTGAAATCCCAGGTTCCAGCATGAAATCCCTAGCCCCGGTGGACTCATCAAATGAATGAAGCAGGTCTTTAAGTAGAATTTTGTTTATATGACAGTTAGCATTTACTGTTTTAATATGAATTATATAGTAGATAAAGTTGCCAATGTAGCTTGGATGGTAAGGAAAACTCTTTTTAAATTTTGGACAACGTTCGATGCAGACAAGTGGCCAACAAACCTGGTTTCCTGCGGGCAGGTTGAGGCCACCTGCAATTTTTGTTAAAGATATACTTATTTTCATGAAATATCAATAGAAAAAGGAACTACCAAGCTTACACAAAAAATATATAAATGGAATTGTTAAAGTCATTGGAGAAGGAAATGTAGCCCATGGAGATTATTTCTTTATTAGGGAAATGGAAATGTTGAACTAATTAAAGAGAGAAATGAAGAATAAAGAAAAGTATTTGTTTGTATTATTTTAATTAAAATAATTAGATATTAAAAATAAATAAATAAAAATTAGATAATAATTATATGAATGAAATTTTATTTTATTTTATTATTAATATTGTAAAAATATATTATTAAAGAAATTAGCAAAGTTTTATTTAAGTTTGGATTTATTAAGTGTCAAGAGGGATCAAAATTTTTGAGGTGTAAATAATTTTTCAAATTTTGCAGTCACGTGCATCTCAAGATATTTGAATCCTCTCCTCACTTGATAAATCTAATCCAAGCTTAAGATAGATATACACAAGTTATAAACATTTTTATTTTTATTTTTTTTAACAAAATATATTTATATAATGAATAGTAAAGAACCTTTCTATTTAAATGATTTTTTTTCTTCATAATATGATCTAATATTTACATATCTAAATTATTAATCTCTTCCAAAAACAAGACTCTAACAATAGATTTACACTTTGGTTGTTATTAATTTAACTTTGATTTATGCAAACCCTAATGCTAAACTTTACAAATAAATAACACAATTTTTATTATATATATATATATATATATATTTTAAACTCATATGCTCTGTAAAACTTACTTCACTTACTTTACCTTATTTATAAGCCTATGGATTATTTTGTTCACTCACTTAAGTTTGTTTTATTTACATATAGAACTTTAAGTTTGTTTTATTTACATATAGAACTTTAAATTCTATATTTTATATGGTTCGATTTATGTGATCATTATTTTTCATTTAATTATTTAATTAAACATAATAATGGATTAGGTGATGTAAATAAGTGGAAATTTATATAAACAAGGGAGGCTGCGAAGCAACAAGTCCTTGCCCCTGACTGAAGAGAAAGTAGAAGCAATTGAAACAGAAGCAGTCCTTTCCGCGGATTGACACATCAACCTATTTGTTTCACGTAAGTGCTATATAGACCGGCTTAGTTACAGTATGGAGTACGTGGTAAATCAGAGTTAACGAGCAGCTTGGTTCAACTCCATAATATTATAAGTTGGCTATGTTCTAGGAGTAGAAGTGAACAAAGAGATCGAGTCGGTTCAGCAATGCTCGGAACTAGCGCAATGACATGCTCCTCTTTGCATTGAGTCCAACTTTATTCTGCAACGAAAGGGAAATATTGATTTCATTAATTTAGACTAAACCACAGCGAAATACTCCCACTCACAACAGACTTCGAAAAAATCATCATCAAAGCCGCAATTTTGACAACAGGTTACCAGAAAATAAAAGTGTTTCCGTTAAAGAACAAAAATTGAGGTCAGTTGATGTTTCCCACCCTTTTAGGAAGATCGAGCAATATATTGAGAGAATGCTCTAAATGATTTGATGCGAAAATTTTAAATACTAAAATGAAGACTGGCAAATGATTTGTTGGGAAAATTTTAACACTAAGATGAAGACTTGTAAATGTTTTTCTAGTTAAGTGTGCAGAAGGCTTTAACATTTCAATCTACTTTTACAGTTCAACATATTGTAAATGATTTTCTTGTTTAAGCGCTCAAAACGCTCGAAGCCTTAACGTCATTACTTATTCATCAGAGCGAAAGAGGTCAGAGGGCTTGGCTCTAAATTCCATACATTTTAACTGACTTTTACAGTTCAACAGTAGTGCTTTAAGCAATACATTTCATGTTACTTCTACAGTTCAACATGTTATAAATTATTTTCTGGTTTGAGCACTCAAAAATGCTCAAGGCCTTAACAACTGATTTTACTTCATTCATCTGAAATATCAAATATATCATGATAAATAGACAACTGTACAATAAATATTAGAACTGTTCGTGAAGATTATGACATATTATCTAATGGAAAAGTCAAGATAAGCTAATAGAATCTTAATTGAATGGTCAAGAGAGGCTAATGTAATCTTAAAAAAATGATTAGTCAGCAATCTATCAACCCTTGAATACATTTTTTGCTCCAAAGTTAAAATCCAATAAACAAAAAGATTATTTCAAAGCTTTCTTGAATCTTACAAATTCACCCCACACATTGCCAAAACTCACTGTACTATTGAAGTAAAAAACAAAAAAACTGGCTGGTGTTCCTAGAGATCATGAGGGATTGATCTCCACAGAATAGAAGGCATTTCTGGGTTGATAGAATAGAAGAACGTAAATATGAACATAAACAGAGCAGCATGAACAGAAACATAATAGCCTGAACAGAATAAAGCTTACAAGCAAGAACACAAATCGGTATTTATGAACAAGGGAAGAACAATAACATAACCTAGAAGAGAACTCAGAATAGCAAAAGAATAATACTCAGTCAAGAATTATTCAACTGAAGGTGAATAATTTAAGTTCGTAAAAGGCTTTAAGCCAACATGTTTTAAGTGAATACTTCACTCATCAGAGTGAAGGAGATTAGAGGACCTTAAAGCCCAAACAAATCATGCCGGAATAATGCATCGCTTACACTCTAAATTTTGAGACAACCACATAATCAAGGCCTCTTTTTAGCTTCTGCAAAATGGGAGAAATTGCACACCATCCACATAAAGCATTTTATATGTTTGGGAGAAAGTTCAGAAATTCATGAAATCATCATGCCCAGATTCTCTTCACAGCTATTTGAATAGCCACACACGGCTAGCATGATCCATCTACATCAATTTCAGACTTTAGGAGAATCTGGAAGCCTACCTAAAATTTCAACGAAACAGAAGGCATACAGTTTTGTGCCGTCAAGCAAAAAGTAAATCCACACTTCCCCTAAACTCTACAAGGACGCTGGTTCTTGCCACTAACACATTGAAGCCCTTTCTATATTCCATGACCAGAGTTTATAAAGAGAAGAGATACAATTCACACAAGTACCAAAACATTGATAAGTAGCTATAAAACTACAATAGCCCGTCAACATTATTAACAGAATTATATACAAAAATAATACCACTAGCTAAATAATACCATATTCACTTCAATACAATGTTATCCTTACTCCATCGCAAAAAATATTTCATGGTCTACATAAGGTACATCTGTTATAACAATTGAATTAGTTGGCAATGAGAAAAACAAAACATCAGTCAATAATACACGTTTCCTTTAAATTGACACTTTCAATGCATGTGCCCTGCTCGATCCACATGTAATACATGCGTGGTGCTCCATGTTCAGTGTTAAAAAACAATTAATCGAACAACTTTAATTTATTTAAATATTAAATAAATTTTTGGCCCATCCCGTGACCACTTGTCTACCCTACTATAACATCTGTCATGCATGTCAAATTATTTTAAAATAATCTACCAATTATGATATTAAGTTGCAGAAGTATAAGAAGCGATTGACCCTGTTCTAGCAAAATATTAAAGCTAAATAAGAAGGCACTTTCAGATTTATATTACCTCCTTTCTTTGGGGCCAGCCTACTTCATGAATGAATTGCAGTTGGACAGGCAGCACCAGTCCTTGGATCGTGCCACCAGAGGTTCATGCACTCACTGAGAACAGTTCGATGGAGCAGAATGGACAGCCGCTCCTTACTGTTGCAGGTGCAGAGTGTGCGAGTGGTATTGGTTTCTTCGACTCCATCCACGCCCTTAGCGTCGCTGCACAAGACCTCCAAGGTGAGACAAGCCTCGAGAGTACATCTGTACAGGTTAGTCTAGCTAAAAACATAGAGAAACAAGAGAAGAGAAGCTCTGGTACTGGTCTGGTCAATTCCTATCCCAGTACTGGACCCAGGGCCGACAATGCAAATTCTGAAACTACCCTGCCTGGTTCCTCTGCCATTTCTGATAAACCGATGGAAAAAGATGATGAAAATGTATGGCTGAGAGATAACGGCCAGGAACCTGATCATGCACAACAGCAAAAGTAGTCAGATACAGGACAGGGCCAAGACAAGGATTTCAGGGCTCAACTAGCTAGCGATGCCAAGACGAGGATTTCAGGGCTCAACCAGCCAGCGATGCAAAGTATTTTTCGTCTCCAATCCCTGAGAAATGAATTGAGCGAACGACTCCCAAGGAACAAACAGTCGAAAGCCCCTTACAGGATAAGGGCAGCGCTGATACTGTTTGATCTATTCCGATCCCAGTACTGAACCCAATGACTTGATCACAATAATGGAGCCACACAGGAATCCAATGACTTGATCACAACAATGGAGCCACGCAGGAATGACAAACATAAAGCCAATAATTCAAATTCTAAAACTGCCTCGACTGATTCGTCTCCAGCCCCTGAGAAAGAAATTGTGCGTACAACTCCAGAGGTTGAACAGACCATGGAAACCCCAACTGAAAAAGATCCCTAATTCATAACCATCAGAGAATCATTCTATGATGTTGAAGCTCCTAATAATATGCGGAGATCCGATGTAGGTCAAGAGGATGACTCTCACACAACAATGGAGCCACCCAGGAATGATGAACATAAAGGCAATAATGCAAATTCTGAAACTGCCTGATTCTTCTCCAATCTCTGAGAAAGAAATTGTGCAGATGACTCTAGAGGTTGAACAGACCATCGAAACCCCATTGAAGAAGATCCAAGAAGGTATGGTTGAATGTGGCCTCGATTTCTAGCTTACAACTTCTGAGAACAATTTTTGTTAGCTGGCCAGTCAGCTTGTTCTTCTATAGGAATTCAAGGCGGATGCGAAGACTACCATCATGATAACCAGTCTAGCTCCTTAGAACAACCAGATGTTGAGGTAATTATATTCTTTATTTCGAAACTACCTTCTGTACTTATTCTATTATGTTTCTAAACTAGCTTCAATCCAGCTACTACCAAAATAATAAACAAGAATGAGTATGTTTTCTTGTGGGATCACCGAGCGCAGGGCAGATTGAGATTTGATTTGGTAATCAAAGTTCCCTCGCGCGCTCAAGATTCTTTGTACTTCTTCTATTCTGGGACTGCAGATTGTAAGTTTGCACCTCACCAACTGGGACTGCAAAACTATAGAACAAATGCAAAAGTGCAGAACAAACGAGGCAATAATCCATTTTATTAACAGGATGAACTAGAAGGGGAACAGGGCCTATGTTCTAGCCACCGAGGTGTTACAAAATAACCAGATGGCAGTGTCAAATTCAATTACTTGAAGCCTGGGCAAGCTCCAGCTTCCCATGACCAAAGTTCCTAATTCAATTGATTCAATTGCCTGAAGCCTGGGCACCTGAAGAAGCCGCCCGAAGCTATCCACCTGAACACCTAAACAGGAACAGGAAAAGTGAACATGAATAGGAAAAGTGCAGGTGGAAGTTAGGTTAAACTGGAACTACAGGTGGCGATGGAACCATAGGTGGCAATGCATGGTGTGCAGGTGGAAGTTATAAGACAGAGTAATGCATGGTGTGCAGGTGGCAGAGCCAAGTTATATGGCATAGCCAATTACTCAAACAAGTATAACATATAACATAGCATTTAACACTAGAGACTAATGTTAGTATTAGTTTAGGCTGTGAACTTATACCATTAATACAACACTTTTAAAAAGCAAATAATATATGGTTCGTCTCTGTCGGCCTCGGGAAGAGGCCAAATAACATGGTGAAACCATATGCGATTAAAAACTTTGATTATAAGTGATGAGGAAAGCTAACAAGCAGCTCAATTAATGTTTAACATCGCGATATCGATTGCTATAGTCCTTGGCCATGGCCAGATGGCAGGGACTAATAAATTTAGTCAGGTAGATTATTGAATATGTCACTTAAAACTGTAATGATTTTCTGATATGATGATGCATAATATCTCTGGCTTATGCAAATGCACAAAGCTTCTACTAATCTTTATCTGGATTTTTTTAACTGCAGAAATGACGTCTCATCTTTATCTGGATGGACATTCAATTAAACATATATTTAATATTACCAACCACACGCTTTTGTATACATTCCATATATTTTTCATTCTCCAAATTATCGACATGATGGTTCTCCAGATTATCAACATGATGCGTCTTCCATGGGAATAACAAAGAAGGTTTCTTTGTAGGTTCCAACTGTCAGTGCTTGTAATTAGGTAAATGTTTGAAATTATTTTTGAATGGTGTTGCTAATTATTTTTAATATATTTCCTTCTTGGAAGAACTTCTAAAATTATAAATTGTTTTCATCCCGGGAGACGATCGTAATGGTGAAAGTAGATTAGAACAATAATATTCATCGTAATTTGATCACAATTAATATTCTTTGATCTATGCATTGTACCTACTGCAATAATTCTAGGCTTCTTGTTCTTCATGCTAGGTCATTCAAGTTTCCACCAATGTGTCATGAAGCCAATATTCAAACTATGAACCAAAAGGCTTGAAATGCAAGTACAAAGATTGATTTTTCAATCCATGATTAAGTTGGTTAGTTATATAATTTAAATATATAATCTTTATCTCTAATTCTAGTCATATTTTACTTCACACATCTTCAAATATATAACTTTTTACGAATAGCATGGATGTGCAAGCACACCACTTAAAACATTTGGGTGATTTTCATAGACTCGGTTCCTCTCATCCAATGCTTCTTAGGTATCCCTTTTAAAAGCATGGGTATTTAATCTTCATCTGGAATTTGTTAAAATGCCTACTTGGTTTATTAATTTGTTGTCGACTCAATGAAAGGATCCTTACAATTATAGTTTCCTACCAGAGTGATACACACCTCTTTAGGTTGCAGTTATTATGTTTAGCATGTCTTTAGTTGTGAATGTAATGGAATGTTCTAAGCATGAAATAAATCCAAGAATGAGAAAGACATGTAGTGAGAAAATGAATGAAAATATTTATATTAAGAACCCTCTTTTGTTACAATTGCAAAAGTGGATTCTACCAGGTCTTCTTGATATTATATGGATAAAAAATGAATAATTGCTTGTGTTTGGATTTGTTGTAGCTTTTCTTAGGGTATATGAAGACCAAGAATAAGCTATGTTATGAGTTCTCTTGACTGATTCCCATGTTCTTCATAGTGGTTTCATTCTCCCAGTTCGCTACTTGACTAGTGAAGGGTTTCATCAAACAAGTTTTTTATTTAATATATTAAAAAAATGGATCGCATATCTACAATCGCTCAACTCGGAAAGAGGTTTTCATTAGCTCTCCAAGAAGATAATTTTTGCCATTTTTTTCACAAAAGTGGACTTTACTTAATTTCCTTGATATTATACAAAGTAAAATGAATAACAATTTGTAGTTGGATTTATTGCAGAATTTCTCATAGAACGTCTGAAGTCGAAGATAACCTATGTTGTGAACTCTCTTGACTTATTTCCAAGTTCATCATAGTAGTTGCATTTATTATTAGGCTTTCATACATAGTTTTATATTTCCAATTCACTATGTTATCATTCAGAATTTTCTCTAGAAGTTATCAGAAGAAAGAAAATGACCGAGGTAACCACAAACCAACTTTTAAGCATAGGCTCTAGCCAACCTATGGCTCAGAGAGGGCTCTTTTTTTATGATTTAGCTTTGTTTGCTGGGATTTCAAGCTAGTTCTGAATGTTCAGGGGGGTCTTTTATTTGTATTAAAGATTGGATGGTGGAATCCTTAAAACAAATGGATAAAATGATGTCTTTAGACCGTTGGGCTATGGAGTCAACAGAAAGGCAGCAAAACTGGAATTAACTCACTAAAGGGAGTGTTCAAAGGGCAAGTTAGCAGAGTACAGTGCAGGTCTTTGGGCCAGATGGGTGAAATGGTCTTGACCAGGGTGAGAGAGCAATTAAGAATTCTCAGACCGGGATTAGGCAAATTAAGTAAGGTTGTATTGGGATATGGGTAATTTATATAGTTTTTATTAAAACTAAGGGTTGGGATATTTATTTTAGGGGTTTAATTAATATACGGGAAAAAGGTAATTATGAGGGATTTATATAATGAAATTAGAAATTAATATGAAATGAGTGGAGTGACTATTCCTTAAGCCTAAATGTAAAATATGCGCATTTCATTTCATGCATTTGATACTTAGAATAAAGTACTATTTGTGGGTTTTGAAATGAAATAGAATTTACATGGTGGTTTTTACTTTCCCTAGGCAAATGAATTTAACCATAGGAAAAAGGGTTTTATTAAGGAAATGAAGGGGGTATGTTTTTTATGAAGAGGTTTCTAGCACTTGTGTCCATAAGTCATTATGCCGAGGGTCCGGTCCCTCCAAAAGTCAGAGAAATGCTCTGAGCTTCTTTGACTTATAGGATTTAAAGTACTAGAACATAATTGTGGATAGGAAATTAGTAAGTAAAGGGGAAATATGAATGATGGGGAGTTAATCACATTAACTTGCAAACCTTTTCTTTTGCCTTCATAATTGATCATACATGTTGAAATATGTATGTAAGCATGGTGCATGTGTTTTGATCCAATCATCTTTGTATTTCAACAACCTTTCTTCTGCTTAACCATTCCTTACCCTAACATATTTTCTTCATTTATTTGGGTGCATTTAGCCTAGAAAACCCTTATTCTATCTTTTCTTTAATAAAACAACTAACTATTTCTAACCTTATATCATCCAAGGGCTCATATTAAGCTTATGAGCTCCTTTTATTTTCTCTACATATCTAACGATCTATCAAGATTAAACTGTTTGGTCATATTTTATTCTCTAAATATAAACATAAAATTCAAAGCATGATATAATCAAGATTAAACAGTTTTATTACCATGGATTGTGGCATGAATAACAAGCTGCAAACAATCATTATTATGCATAAAATTAAATAGTAGTAGCATTTAGACTTGCCCACTTTCATGGTCTCTTTTTGTTTTTTGGGGTTCATATATTTTCATTTTTTGACATTTTCTCATTCATTTTGTCCTTTTATTTTTCTTTTAAGACATACCCTCTTTACATTTTTTAATTTTTTAATATGGAAAACATTTGCAGAAAGCAAAGGTATGTACAATATTACAAGGCTTAACCTTAATCATTCCAAATTATGACTCCTATTGGTATAGGAATTTAACAGTGGCTCCACTTGGGGATGGCATTTTCTAGTGAAATGTCAAGAAATTTAAAGATCAATGGCCTTTGAATTGTTGTTGATGTTACCTTGCAAAGTGTTCCTCTATGCATCTGCATTATTGATACTTATGACAGTAAATATTTCAAAGCTTAGGGCCTTCTCTTCGGGCTTCAACCTCAAAAATCACCATCCAATCCAAACTAGACTTTTGAAAATAGAATATATACAAATGGGAAATGAAAATTAGTAACTAGGTTCAAAGTAGTGTTTTAGCATTTGACCATTCACTGGCCCACCTTCTGAATCTATACCATCAATTTCTTCTAGGAAGAAAGCATTATTTCATCTGTAAGCATAAATGACATAGGGACCTTTCCATAGGAAATCGAATTTCCCATGTTTACTTTTGTCTCCCCTTCTTGAATCCCACTTGAGCACCTTGTCTTCAAGGTAGAAATCTTCAGCCTTGGTTCTCTTATCAAAAATCTTTTTAACCCTTCCTGCACAACTTGAGACCTGATATAGACCTCTTCTCTGGTTTGTTGTATGAATGGTTTGATTGTTTCTTATTTGGATACTATTTGGTTCAACCTGCAATTCTTGAAGTATCTTCATTACTGGTACTCCCAAAGAGGATGGAAAGACAACTTTGAACCCATAAACGAGTTGATAGGGAGGAGTACTAATTGATTTCTTAGTAGTTAACCTATCTTCCCATAAGGCATTGACTAGCTTTTTATTCCAAGTTTTCTTATTGTCCTCTAGTAACTTCTTGATGATGTTTACCAGGATTTTGTTTGAGGATTCTGCCAGTCCATTTCCTTGAGGGTAATAGGCTGTAGAATGGCCCAAGGTGATATGATACTTATTGCAGAAATCTATCATTCTTTTGGATTTAAAGGCTGCTGCATTATCAGTAATGAGCTTAGTTGGACATCCAAATCTTGATAGAATATTGGTTTCAAGGAAGGTTATGATAACAGTGTCTGTGGCTTGCCTTGAAGGTATGACCTCTATCCATTTTGTGAAGTAGTTTGTGGCTGTGAGGATCCATTTGTGCTGGGCAGAGGAGGGTGGGTGAATTTCACCAATGAAGTCTAAACCCCATTGTTGAAAATGCATTTCAGCAGAGATTGGCTTGAGGGATAAAGGTAAAATCTTTTTCTTCCCCTCAAAAATTTGACATTTGTGGCAGGAGGTCACATATTTTTTGACATCAGCAAACAAGGTAGGCCAGTAGAAACCAGCTCTAAAGATTTTATCTGCAATGGTCTTCCAGTAAAGGTGTCCTCCATAGTCACTTGCATGAAACTCTTGCCAAACTTTGTCAGATTCATCTTTTAATAGGAAATTAAGAAGAATACATTCACGATATCTCCAAAACAGAGCATTGTCTAATATGCAAAATTTCAAGGATTTCATCTTCAAAAACTTGCTTTTAGTCCTAGATAATTCAGGAGGAGCTTGTAAGTTCAGTAAAACATAAATAATATCAGCATACTAAGGTGATTCAATAAAGGCCTGGCTGATTAGTGGAGTTGCCATCTCCTCTTCATTATTTATTGTTGTTTATATCCAAGGCCTGGCAGTTCGATTTAGCCATGAGATTGGCTAAACCTTGGCCCTTGATTAACTTAGTAGGTTTGATTTCTATATCATACTCTAAAATAGTAGAAATCCACTTTCCCCTCTTTCCATCAGGACCATCCTGAGTCAAGATGTCTTTGACTACTGAATTTGGAAAGTAGGCTACTATATGAGAATATAAGATGTATACCCTAAAGTCCTTAATGGTTTTGACTAAAGCCAATGCTTGTTTTTCCATTATATTGTATTTCAAGGGGGCATCTCTCAGGGCTTTGCTAAAGAAATCAATGGGTTGTTCATAGCCCTGGTCATTTTTCTACAATAGAACTGCAACTATTGTGTGCTCAGAATCAAAGGAAAACAAGATGAAATCTCTGTCAAATTTAGGATTGATTAACACAGGTGTTTTAGTTAAGGCCAGTTTAATGTTTTCAAAGGATTTTTTAGCCTCAACAGTGCATTTTATGGTGGAATATTTTTTCAGCATGTTGTTTAGTGATCTAATTAATTCTACCATATTAGATATAAATCTTCTAAGAAAATTAATTTTTCCTAAAAAAGTTTGTAACTCTCTAATGTTCCTAGGGTGTTGTATTTGTAAGATGGCTTTTATTCTTGCAGGGTCTATTATTATATCATCCTTTGAAATTATGTGACCTAATAACTTTCCTTCTTCTAACCCAAATTAATACTTTTTGGGGTTCAAGGAGATTCCAAATTTCTTGCATTTAATAAAAACTTGTCTTAGATGATCCAAATGTTGATTGTTAGATTTTGAAAATATGGTAATATCATCTAGATATATCACAAGGAAATCATGAATTTCTTTTGCAAAGGCTATATCCATAGCCCTCTGGAAAGTGGCCCCTGCATTCATTATTCCAAAAGGAATTTTCACATACATAAATGTGCCCCAAGGAGTAGTAAAGGCAGTTTTGGGTTGGTCATCTAGATGAACCACGATTTTATTGTAACCAAAAAACCTGTCCAATAATGAGATTCTGGTTGATCCAATTGCCCTCTATAAAAAGTGGTCCATTTTGGGTAGAGGGTAATTTTCTTTTAGTGATACTTTGTTGAGGTTTCTGAGATCCACACAGAGTCTGATCTCACCAGTTTTCTTTCTAGTTGGCACCAAGTTCGAAACCCAATCAGAAAATCTAGTTGGTGCAATTATTTTGGCATCATACATCCTCTGAATTTCTTTTTCAATTGCAGGTAATAAGACATGATTGATCCTTCTAAGTTTTTGTTTGAAAGGCTTTTGATTTTCTTTAATAGGAATTGTGTGCTGGATGATGTTGGTGTCATAGGATTTGAGGTCCTCATAACTCCAAGCAAAGACATCCTGAAATTCTTTCAACAACTCAATGTATTTTACTTTTTCAGTTGGAGGTAATGATTTTGAAAGTTTGATCAGTTTAGGATTTTCATTGGTGCCTATATTACATTCCTCTATATCAGACCTTAATGGTTCCATTTTAGGTTTCCTAGGAACATCATTTGAATCAAATAAATCTTCCAAAGGGGTTAATCCCTTTGGTAAGAAGTTATCCTTGAGATTAATTACTTCGATTTCTTCACTGATTATTTCATCAATCTCAATTTTCTCTAAGTTATCTACATCTGATTTAGTAAATTTAGTTGGGTTGACTCTATCTAGTTCATCACCTTCTATCTCATTTATTTCTATTTCATCCTTAGTGTTAGGATCTATGGATGTATCAATATCTATATTGTTATTTACAAACTCTTCTTCTGAAAGTAAAAAGTTATTTATCTGTTTGTCATTAGAAAATATTTGCCAATTCTTCAAATTATCTGGAATTGCAGGTCTATGCCTAACTTCAACAGTGTACTGATGGTTAGGTTGGAAGGGTAATTTGCAGGTGCTGGCAAACATTGCTAAACTATGAGCTTGCATATTGTGTTTTCTAGGGATTACTGCAAGCTTTGTTTCTAGGAAAGTGTTAAGTATTTCTACAATAGTTCCTCTATAACAACTTAACCTAGGGTCCTTTGTCATATATACAACATCAATCTGTTTTATAATTAGTTCAGAGTCTCCCATGACAAAAACTCTTTTAGCTCCTAGATTCCTAACTAACTTAAGACCTAAAATTAATGCTTCATACTCGGACATATTATTGGTACATTTAAAATTCAATCTATATGCATGGCCTTTTGAGTGATTATTTTCCAAATTATATATCCACACTCCTGCTCCTGCTCCTAACTTATTGATTGATCCATCAAATTCTAAATGCCATAATATCTCATGCTCATAATTTTCACTATCTGGTGCAACAAACTTTTCATCATTTATAGTGATTTGACCATCTTGTTCATTGAAAAGTTCTGTAATTTGGATAGTTTCATTTTGTGTAGAAACTGCAATTTCTTTTGGTTCTGTATTAGTACTGTCTAAAAAATTTTCTTGTGTTTGATCAACATTATACAGGATAAAAGAATCGATATTTGAGTGTATGGAGTAGATGGGAAAGTTTTGAGGCCGATCTTGGCTACTTACCATATATTCATTAAGATTTCTTGGTATAGTTTCTTAGGTTGTCCAAAAATAGAGATTGTTGCATATGACATATCTAGTTGTAAGGTTCCCTAAATTTTGGCTCTCCATGATCTAGATAACAGCATGCCATACTTTGGTGGGATGTCAGAAACTACAATATCCATAAGGACGCTTTTGGTAGGATATTGGACTAAGGTTACACACAGGTCTTTAATCAATCCTAGACATTGTACCTGACTGGAGTTAAATGAGAATAAGTCTTTGTAAGGCCTTGTAATGTCTAGGTTTAATTTCTCCATCACTCATTTGGGCATTAAGTTGTGAGAGGCCCCAGAATCCAACATTGCATTGTGTATAATTTTGTCATGGATACTAAGGCTAATGTAAAAAGGTGGAACTCCTCCTTCTAATGGTTTGCCATTAACATCTGGACCAAATATGAGTTTTGGTTGGTCATCAAAAAAGTTGACAGAATCTTCATTTTCAACAATGTTTAAGGTCTAGTTTATTTGTGATTTGTAAGTTTCATTCTTGATTAGTTCTGTTAGAGGAACTTAAATCTTTAGCTTTGCTATCTCTGCTCCCAGATTGAATGGCAAAGAGACTTTTTATGTTTGAAGGTTTTGAATTTTTGTAGTAGGGACTTGAGTAGGCTTATCTTCTTTTCCTTTATTGGGGATCTCCTTAGATAGATTTTCAAATCTGATGTTTTGAGCTTTGTCCACTGGTTCCTTAGGTGGAATTGAAGTGGATGGTGGATCAATAGAAGGTTGATAAGAGGTTATATCTACAATTGTGGGGCCAGAAGGATTTGGGATCTGCCTAGGGAGAATTTAGAGGATTTTTGAAACAGGGGTTTCTTTTATTTTCTTGGGTTGACTTTGCACTGTTTTCTTGGTTTGGTCAAGGACATCAGCATTCTTTTTGCTTCTTAGATTATACTATTTATGTACTTCAAAGATTTCATAATTATATCCTTGTTTGTAATCAAGTGATTCTCCAGACTGTATTTGTAATTGCTGCAGCATATGCAGTTCCTGGTCATCTTGGGTTAGGAAAACAATGACCTCATCATTTATTCCCATTAGGTTAATTTGTGTACCTTGTTTTGGATCTTCAGGATGGGATGTCTCTGCATAATTTTCTTGAAAAGGAGGCCTAATGTTCTGATCCTGTCCATTTTTCCCAATGTTTTGATTTTGGTTTTTTCTAAAATTCGGGTTTCTAACTGGAGGTGCTTGTTGGTTATCCCATTGGGGTTTACTTTGTATGTTCTCTATTCTATCCATTAGTCTTTCTATACTTTTGGCTAAACTATCTATTTTAATGTCAGATGGTGAAGTTTCATCTTTAGCAGTTCCTCCTTTTTCATTTCTGACTCTACCTCTTTTAGCTAACAAATTAGCTTCGACACTAACAACTACACTTTGAATTTCTTCTAATGTTAGGGGGTTTCTTTCCCTAAGTTGGTATGCCATATCTGTGTCAAAACCATCAGGGAACTTTATTAATGCTAAGTTAGGTGGGGGTCTAAGATTAAATGGGATGGTGTTATATATACTATTGAATCTAGTGTAGTAATCTTGAACAGTTTCATTAGGTCCTCTTCTAATATTCTCATATTCTAAAAGGATTTGTAGGGGATTCTTTTTCTTTTCCCATTTGTTTAAATATTGCTGGTGAAGCGCATCTAAACTATCAATACTATTAGTAGGAAATGCTCTAAACCATTTCCTAACATCACCAGCTAAAGTCTGGGCAAATGGTCTCATTTGAACATTATCTGTGTCAATCTCGTGCAACTCAAAGTAATATGTTATCTTGTTGACATGTTGTTGAGCAGTGTAATGTCCTGTGCCATCAAATTGAACAATTTTACTTTGGTAGTCTACTGGCATAGCACCAAGTTGGGCAGGTAAAACAAGAGGAGCATATCTATTTTCCATGGCTATAAGCTGGGAGGGGTTAAGATGTGGATGAAGAATGGATGAAGAACCAGGACTAGTAGGTGATGAATGGGTGATGATAGGTTGGTGAGGGAGTGTAGGTATAAATGGCGATGAAGAATGGACTTCAGAAGGTATTATTGATGAAGTTGAAGGGAACAATGGTGAACTCGAGGTAATGGATGATTGTTCAGAAAGCTCAGGGGCTGTGGCAATATTGATGAATGATTGTGGAGATTTAAGAATGTATTCATCAATGGATTTGTTGGCCTGTTGAACTTTAAGGTCTACAATAAAATTAGGATCTAGAACAGTTTCACTGAGTGAATTTTCGGATTTTGTTCTAAATAATGTCTGTTTAAATGGCACATAAAAGGGAAGTTCTTCTAAAAATAACCACTCATCAGGACATGAATTAGCTTTAACTAATGGTATTTGGTTAACTGAACTTTATTCTTTTTTGGATTTTCTTGAAATTAGGTTAGGATTATCAACTACTGGGGTAGGGTTTGGGTTTGGATTAGCCCTAGTAAAATGAGTTTTCCTGGAAGCCAGAATGTCAAACTTTTTTTATTGTTTTTGTGAGATTTTTTAAGATAACTTCTAACAAATGACTTTAAGAGGCTTAGAATGAAGATATAGAATTTTCTTAAAGATTTATTAGGACTGAGGATTCGATGTCCCCAGTGGATTTTCCACTATGTTATCACTCAGAATTTTCTCTAGAAGTTATCAGAAGAAAGAAAATGACCGAGGTAACCATAAACCAACTTTTAAGCATAGGCTCTAGCCAACCTATGGCTCAGAGAGGACTCTTTCTATATGGTTTAGCTTTGTTTGTTGGGATTTCAGGCTAGTTCTGAATGTTCAAGGGGTTTTTTGATTTGTATTGAATATTGGATGGTGGAATTCTTAAAACAGATGGATAGAATGATGTCTTTAGACCGTTGGGCTATGGAGTCAACAGAAGGGCAGCAGAACTGGAATTAACTCACTAAAGGGAGTGTTCAAAGGGCAAGCTAGCATAGTACAGTGCAGGTCTATGGGCTAGACGAGTGAAATGGTCTTGACCAAGGTGAGAGAGAAATTAAGAATTCTCAGACCAGGATTAGGCAAATTAAGTAAGATTGTATCGGGATATGGGTAATTTATATAGTTTTTATTAAAACTAAGGTTTGGGATATTTATTTTAGGGGTTTAATTAATATACGAGAAAAAGATAATTATGAGAGATTTATATAATAAAATTAGAAATTATTATGAAATGAACGGAGCGACTATTCCTTAAGCCTAAATGTAAAATATGCACATTTCATTTCGTGCATTTGATGCTTAGGATAAAGTACTCTTTGTGGGTTTTGGAATGAAATAGAATTTACATGGTGGTTTTTAATTTCCCTAGGCAAATGAATTTAACCATAGGAAAAGGGGTTTTATTAGGGAAATGAAGGGGGTATGTTTTTTATGAAGGGAATTCTAGCACTTGTGTCCATAAGTCATTAAGCTGAGGGTCCGGTCCCTCCAAAAGTTAGAGAAATGCTCTGAACCTCTATGACTTGTAGGATTTAAAGTACTATAACATAATTGTGGATATGAAATTAGTAAGTAAAGGGGAAATATGAATGATGGGGAGTTAATCACATTAACTTGAAAACCTTTGCTTTTGCCTTCATAATTGATCATACATGTTGAAATATGTATTTAAGCATGGTGCATGTATTTTGATCCAATCATCTTTATAGTTCAACAACCTTTCTTCTACTTACCCATTCCTTACCCTAACATTTTTTATTCATTTATTTGGGTGCATTTAGGCTAGCAAACCCTTATTTTATCTTTTCTTTAATAAAACAACTAACTATTTCTAACCTTATATCATCCAAGGGCTCAGATTAAGCTTATGAGCTCCTTTTATTTTCTCTACCTATCTAATGATCTGCCAAGATTAAACTGTTTGGTTAGATTTTATTCTCTAACTATAAACATAAAATTCAAAGCATGATATAATCAAGATTAAACAGTTTGATTGCCATGGATTGTGGCATGAATAACAAGCTACACACAATCATTATTATGCATAAAAGTAAATAGTAGTGGCATTTAGACTTGCTCACTTTCATGGTCTCTTTTTGTTTTTTGGGGTTCATATATTTTCATTTTTTGACATTTTCTCATTCTTTTTGTCCTTTGATTTTTCTTTTAGGACATACCCTCTTTAAATTTTTTAATTTTTTAATATGGAAAACATTTGAAGAAAGCAAAGGTATGTACAATATTACAAGGCTTAACCTTAGTCATTCCAAATTACGACTCCTATTAGTATAGGAACCTAACACACTACTTTACCAATGAAATAATTTCAACAAACCAAATTTTTTTTTAATCCTTAAAACTACATATTTCAAAAACAAAAAACCTACATTAACTAATGCTCAATTTATGCAAGTCCTTGTGTCTAAGTAATCAATCAATTTATCCACTTCACATATCAATTGTTTATTTCTTTCCAAAACAATACTATATGATTCAATTTGTCTATTGATCACTATTAATTTAACATTGAGCAATGTAGGTTATAATTGTTTATGCAAATTTTCTCAAAACATAATTTCTAAAGTTTAGCAGCAGGGACTACATTGTCCTGTGACACTTGTTTTAAGTTGTGAAATGAACTATTTAAATAGGTATGAAGGTGATAGGTATATTCATATGCTAATTTATGGCTAATTTGTTATAAGATTTGTTATTTAAGGATATATGTTAGAGTGCAGTGGAGTTATGTATGATCGAACTATGAAATAGATCACTCGAATAGGTACTAATGGTAGAAGGTGTATTTGTATGTTAGCTTGAAGAGGGGATGTGAAATCTCAATTTGATAGACCATGTATGAGAAAAATATGCTATAAAACAAAAGGATACAATAATTAATGAACTTTTTAATATGGACTTCAACAAAGTTATGGAGACCATGTTAATTTCCCCAAATCATGTTTAAGGTATCTACTTGGTAATTCAAAGAAACTTGACTTGGTCATAAAGTCAACTTATCATTGTGTATTTATGGGTTAATAGTGTATATAATTCATGATTTTGCCCATCAATGTAATGTGGGTTATTTAAAAGTATGAAAATTAGGAAACATAAATTTATTA
Source organism: Pinus tabuliformis (assembly GCA_031772625.1). Lineage (NCBI taxonomy): Eukaryota > Viridiplantae > Streptophyta > Pinopsida > Pinales > Pinaceae > Pinus > Pinus tabuliformis. Next base: position 990,287,601 of record CM062819.1, read on the forward strand.
TTTATAGCTTATTTTTCCATGAGGGATTTTAAAGTGAAATATGATGTTCATATACTTATTATGTGTTTTGTTATATATATATATATATATATATATATATATATATATATATATAGATATGAATTTTTTTAATTCTTTGTTAATTTTTAGTTATATATTTTATTCTAATAATTCCATATTTAAAATAATTTAATTATTAATTTATTGAATTTATATCAAGTTGAAGTTTGTTTGTTTAGTTTTTTTGACATCACATCAAGTTCAAGTTGATTTCTATATAGACTAGTATAGATTCATATTAACCATGGATATAACAAGGCTAAAAGGGATCATTTCTCTTATATATATATATATATATATTCAATGCAAATTCATTTGTGAATACATAACTGGATTCAACCCCTTGAAAGAAAAACTAACACTCAAAAGAAGGGCCAAAATGTAAAATAATGGTTTCAATTTCTTCATGTAATATATACAAAATATTATTATTATTATAAGTTTCCTGAGAAAATAAACGCATAATTTTATTCATTCAAGCGAAGAAAAAAGTTACATTTTGCACATGTTGAAACACATTCGAGCAATTAATGTTTCACAACTAATCAAAGAAATACAAGTACCAGGTAAGAAACCCTCGCCACAAAAAAGGCTAACAATAGCTCTAAAACCCCAGCTAAATGAAATCTCAGAAAAATCTAATATGGGGCACAAGCCATCCCGCAAGCTTCAAGAGAAAAGGCCATAACTAAGCCACAAAAAAACCAAAAAGAAAAGGGCATCAAATCCCATCAAAAACCCTTGGCAATTACCCAACAACCAAAGATGAAGAAGTCCTTTGCAAAAGACAAATAAAGCAATGGAAGGAAGAGCCATGACACACCCAAAATGTACCTTGGACTAGATGAAAGGCCACAACACATGTAGCTTGCAAAAGATCCACCAAAACCTATCAGCAAAAATCCTTGAGAAAAAGATGACAACAAAACCCTAGCAATAAAAATAAGAGGCACATAACCATGGGCTAAGCGGTAAGGGGACGCCCAACTCAATGCTCCCTCAACCCTTCCCACAAAGGGCCATAGATGAAGGCACGGATGAAGACCCCAAGCAGAAGCCCCGGATCAAACCACAAAACCCATTGAAAAAGCACACCCAACACACCATATATGAGCACCATGAACTAAAGAATCAATGTCATTAGGGAGAAACATTATGGAAAAATGGTGAAGGGAGGCATGAAATAGGGTCAAGGCAACTAGGGTTAACCTCCCTACACCGCTCCCTCAACTCCCATTATTATTATTATTATTATTTTAAACCATATGTAATTTTTTAACATTGAAATAGTTTAGTTAACAGGAATGTTGAGATATTTTATTTATAGAATACATTGTCCACATTAAAGCATTTCTTTTAACATATTTTTAAATACATTTCAATATTACTGAATAAAAGGGGCCAACAATACAAAAGTCTTCCATTAGTATGTGAACTACAAGAAAAATATTAATTCAATTCGGTTGCAAGAATTTAGTTAATTCCTTCAAAGATATAGTGGAAATAGGAGTTCGCCATTTTAAGTCTTTATTCTTAGAACCTCGGGGGTGTCCAATCCTTAGCATTCTTAATACCCTCAATTTGTTTCCTTGGACAATATCAAAAGATATGAATGAGAGTCTGGAGGAAAAAGTATCTGAATAAGAGTTATTGGGGGCTCTATCTATCATGAAAAAGTAGAAGAGCCCATGCCCTGACAGTGTTACTGTTGAGTTTTTCTTGGGCTTTTATGACCTTTTGAAGGAAGACATTCTCAAGGTGGCTAGAGAATCTCAGTGTATGGCATGAATGCATGGTTAATTAAATTAAACTTTCATTTGCCTTATTCCAAAAATGTAGGATGCTCTCTCATTTGATGATGTTTGCCCTATCTTATGCTATAATGTTATTTATGAATTGGCTATGAAAATTATCTCGATGATATTAAAACCTATCCTTAGCGGTATCATCTCTTAGGATCAACTTGGGTTTTTGAAAAATAGACAAATACATGATGCTATCGCTCAAGCTCAGGATCTCTTCACTCTGTAAAATATCATAATATTCCAACATTGGTGATGAAGATTGACCTATTAAAATCCTATGATAGGGTTAGTTAGATTTTTATTAAACTTTGCCTAACATATCTAGGCATGAGTCTTAAAAAAATGAATTGGATCATGGGATGTATATCATTGGTGAATTTTACAATTCTTATGAATGGGTGCCCTTCCAATTTTTTCAAGGCCATAGGAGGTGTCAAACAAAGATGTCCTATGTTTCCTCTTCTCTTCTTAATCATGGAAGAATATCTACGGAAGTTGATTCATGAGGCTATATCCTCTAGGGAGCTAAAAGGAATCCATATCTCTAACCAAGTGACTATATCACATCTCCTCTTCATTGATGACATCCTTATCTTGCTTGCTAGAACCTTTTCAAATATTGTATTCATAAAAATAATTCTCACTCACTTTGAATTAGTAACATGAATGCTAATAAATGAAAGAAAATCCTCTTTCTCTTCCAATAATTTACTTGGTCACATGAAAAACTTTCCCTCTTAGATTTTTTCCTTTCAATATATGGACTTGCATAAAGGTCATAAATATTTTGGTTTTTATCTTTAGTCAAATGCATACATGGTGGAAAATTGGCTTTGGATAATAAAAAAGGTTGAAGCTAGGATATTTGTTTGGGTTAATGGACTCCTTTTGAGAGGAGGTCGCCTAGTTTTGGTTAAATTAATCCCTGATATCATTCCTTTTTACTCGGCATCAATAGAGGCTATCCCCAAGAGCATCCTGCAGAGAATATGAAAGAACAACTTCATATTTTTGTGGGTTTACAATAGATCATCGAAGGGAATCCTAGTGGCAAAATGGACTTCGATAGAAAATCCCAAACTCTTAGGAGGATTGGGCCTGAAAATATAATGTTATTCAACCAATCACTTGCTGCAAAAATCTCGTGGTGGCTCTTAAACAACAACTCTCTTTGGAGTAGAAAAATGAAGAATAAATACTTTGGAGGCAAGGAAATTTATTGGATTAGGTATTCTTTGAAGTTTATCACAAATTCTTCTATATTATGGAAGGCATTGGAAAATTCCCTTCCTATTATCGGTGAATGGCTTGCATGGTATATTGAGAACAAGATAAATGCCAAAGTTGGTAATTTGTGGATTGGTGCAGGAGAAAATTATAAATTGTCATAAAATACCACTGCGTCTTTTCATGAGGTCAAATTTTATTGTTTGGCATATTCGAGGTCTCAACAATCTTAGGAATGGGGCATATGGGTTGGAAATTAGCCCTTGACTTAGGCCTTGTAAAAGAGGAAGCCCATAAATGGCACATATTTGTTTATTTTCTTGTTTTGACAATGATTAGTCTATCTGAGGAAGTTGAGGATTGCTTGATTTGGTCAAAAAATATGATTTTTAGAGCTTTCACGTCCAAATTAGGATACCGAGCACAGGTTGATTCTTCTTTCAATGGGGAAATTTGTTGGTAGTGGTTATTTATTTCAAAACATCAAGGTCCTTTAAAATGTAAGTTAGCCTTATGGCTTGCCCTTAATAAAAAATTTCTTACTTGGGATAGTGGGCAAAATAGGGTTGGATAAACCCTAGTACGTACCACCTTTGCAAATCAGAGGAGGAATCCATTAACCATTTATTTCTCGATTGTCCTTTTTTGTCTACCTATGGACTCTAGTAAAAAAATTTTTTTTTTCCTACAATTGGCTCTTGGGACAAACTCTCTTTATGTGACTATGTTCTTGATTAGGCTATGGATTGCTCTGTAAAGAAAAATATTGTTTTCCTTGATTCTTTCGTGCATTCAATTTGGTGGGCTAGAAACTCAACCATCTTCCATGAAAAAAATATTCTAGCTGAGGTGGTTTCATAGATTATAGAATCCACATGTAAAGCTTACAAACTTGTAACAAAAAGAAAAATTTTGAGAGTCATTAGGGGAATTTTGAGGTCTAAAATGGGCCTCCTAGGGAAATTATAAAATAATAGTGGAAATAAGAAAATAAGGTTTGATTACATCATCCAATTTTAGAGGGAGAAAAGAAAAAACTACTTTTTCAACTTATCTCCCTATGGGTTTACTCAAATTTTAAGTGGGAACACTCATTGGATGCAAAATTTGATTCTTCATCCGAGGAGTACCCATGCTGCATACTTTCAATGGACCCTGCTACACGATAAATGAGAAGTATATAAAAACGTGATTGTAATAACGTTTTTCCATGTATTTCTCATTTTTTGTGTAGCAGGGTCCATCAAAGGTACGCAACATGAGTAATCATTGAATGAGGAATTAAATTTTTCATCCAATGAGTACTCCCGCTCGAAATTTGAGTAAAATCTTAGGGAGATAAGTTGAAAATACAAGTTGAAAAAGTAGTTTTATTATTTTATTATTTTTTAATCTTTTTACCTTTTTACCCCAAAAATAGTGAATCATCCCCCATGGTTGACATCATCATCTTGAATCCTACTGGTTCTTATAAAGTTTATTTTGGTTGTACATTTTTCTTAGGAGGCCCATTTTAGACCTCAAAAGTTCTCTAATGCTCCATTAGTCCTACCATTAAATTAGAAATCCTATGGGGCTTTTTTGATGGTGCAAGCCATGGTCATCCCCTTATTTATGGGGTTAGAGCAGTCCTACTTACAAACAAACACCATTTCTTACATATAAGATATTCACTAGGTAGGGGATCTAACAACAATGCGGAGTTTACAGTGCTTTGGAGCCTAATAAATGTGGCAAACACTAAGAATAGCAAAAGGCTATAGATTTTTGGTGATTCAAAATTGGTGGTGGATTAGGTATGTGGCCATGTTGGTACCGACGCTCCTTCTCTAGAAAATATGTTATAGATTATTAAATTTGAAATGAGCTCCATGGAATGGTTCTCTTGCTATCACATCTACGTGGAATTCAATATGAGGAATATTGGTTGTCTAAGGAAGTGCTACAATGTCCTTTAGGACTGTTTTTATATCTATGAGTATGTGGATGGCCACAAGATTGTCATTATGTAATTTTAGTTCTAGTTTTATTTCAGTAAATGATAGAATATATGCACATATATATCACATAGTACTTTTTTTTCAAATTATACAAATTTATGCTCCATCTTTCTAAATAGATCAATTTTTTTCTTAAACTTTTCAAGATCTTCACCATGTATATTTTTTCTTTTATAGAAATATAAGTTTTTTTTCCTAGGATATATATATGTCCTAGGAAAAACACACACACACACTAACATATTGTAAATAAAAATAAAATTTTGTTTTTGTAATTGTTTCTAGAGGTGCATTTTGCAACTTAATATGAGGAAGATATATAATTACTTCCATACTCAACCTTAGGTTAACATGTGTCCCTTTTAAAATAAAAATAGAATATTATTTAAATAAAAAATAATATTTGTTATAATAAAAAATAAAAATGAATATGCATGTTTGATTAATTTTAATTAAAAGCATTATAAAACTTCAATAACCACACTCCCATTGGTATCACTTTGTTCATTGTTGATATGACAATGTAGCAAGAAGGAGATGTGGTAAAAATATTTTATTCTTATTCTCAGCCATAGATAAAACATTTTGATATTTATGTGAAATAACATAATTTTATATTAACGTTAAAGAGATAGCTAATTACGTGTAAAAAAATCTTATACTTTCACTTTTGAATGTGAAGAAGATGTATAATTAAAAAAAAAAGACAATGCTAACCATTCTAAAATATTTAAATGCACAAAGCAAAAAAGTAATTAAAAGCGAAAAAAAATTCAATAAAACTAATATATCACATTTACAAAATAATAATAATAATAATAATAAATTTGGTGTAGGTAATAAATAAAATATTTTAGAATAAGATTAAATAATATTGATATGTATTTAAAAATATATTTATAATGAATAATGAGGTTCATAAATAAAATATTTCCATGTCAATTATTATGTATATATTATATATGGGTTTAAAGAAAAAATTATGCATATATTATATAAAGAAATTTAAAAAAAAAATTATGGTTAAAATGTTTGAAGTATTCTCCTTATTCTACATTTTTTTTTTTTTTTTTTTTTCAGTCAATTTTGTCTTAAATTTAACAAATATTTGTTGGATTTATAAGTTTAAGTTGTATAGATTACACAATCCTTCAAAATTGATTTTAACAAAGATTTCTTGGATTTATAAGTTTAAGTTGTATAGTTTACCCAATTCCTTCAACATTGATCCATCTTAACAACTATCTGGAAGAGCGATGAAATAGGTGCAATCCTTTTTTTCAAAATTTTCACTATAAAATAAGTTTTCAACTCAAAAGATTTGATCCTTGATGCTTGCTAGATCCATAGTCAAGATGGATCTATACTGGTATCTAGAATATAACGTTCGTTGTGAATAATTCTTTGTTAGTCGAAATTGATATATATGTGTGTGTGTGTATTATTATAATTTATTATTTTAACTATAGTGCATTGGTAATATGTTGGAGTAACTTGAAATCTTTTGATTGTCATTATAATATCAAGAGTATATCCAACAACCATTAAGCATATATCAATAATTTTTTACTTAGCCAAAATTGAAATATAAATAAACTAATAACTTATGATTTAACAAGAATCAAAATATCTAATAAACAAAAACACTTACTCTTCAACCTTATAACAATATGTCAAACATATCCCTTCAAATTAAAACTAAAAAATAAAAAAACAAATTATATTCCCAACACTAAAACAACTCTATACATTTAAAAATAAATAAATAAATAGTGAACTCCGGCTCCGACTCTACATTAAAGAATTAAATGAACATCGATAACTTGTACTCCGAGTCTACGTAACGATAAATATTCAAAAGAAAGAAAGCATATTTTGAAACGATAGGACGTCCTCGAGTGTTTATGTAGAGAGGCCAATGTGAACCCATGTCACCCAAAATTCGTATGATGCCATATATCGCTAACTAGAAAGTCTGCTGTAATAAAAAATAATAATGAATATATAGTTGGTTAGGTTAAATTGTTCACTAAGTTTTATTTACTTGATAATAAAATATTTCAATATTTATATGAGTTAATATAATTTTATATTAAATTTAAAGAAAATTTAAGAGTTTCTTGACAAAGGGGTCATCAGACCTAGCACATCTCCTCATGGGTTTCCTATATTTATGGTTCCAAATAAATATGGTACATGGTGCATGTGTGTGGATTTCTGATATTTGAACAAGATCATGATAAAGAATCGTTATTCTCTTCCTCACATGGATGATTTTCTAGATTAGTTAAAGGATGTTGTTTACTTTATTGAGTTAGATTTGAGAAGCGGTTATCATTAGATAAGGATTGTTGAAGATGATATTTGGAAAAATGCTTTCAAGACAAAGCAAGGTTTACTTGAATGGTTAGTTATGTTGTTTGGGCTTTGCAATGCACCTGTCACATTCATGGGAGTTATGAATGATGTGTTGCGACCATTCCTTGATAATTTTGTCATAGTCTACTTAGATGATATTCCGATTTTCAGTAAGACTCATGAAGAGCATGTCAAGCTGTGAAATAGGTACTGGATGTCTTGGAAAAGGAAAGGTTGTATTTGAACATGTCTAAATGTGAATTTGGGAAAACCTCTTTGTCTTATTTGGGTCATTTCTAGGAGGGGTGATTTGAATATTGATCCCTCAAAAGTTGATGTCATTGTGAATTGGCATGAACCCAACAATGTAACATAAGTTAGGATCATTTTTGGAACAACCTAATATTGGAGAAAATTTATCTCTAACTTCTCATTCATTGCAGAACCATTACATGCTTTGAAAAATGTGAATCAGGTCTTTCAGTGGGGAGGAAAGCAATAGAAAGGCTTCGACACTTTGAAAGAGAAAATCAGTACAACACCAATTCTAGCACTTCTATATCTTAAGCATCCATTTGAAATTTAAACCAATGCAAGTGAATATGCTATGGGAGCATTTTTGATGCAACATGGTAAGCCAATATGTTATAAATCTGAAACCTTTACCAATGTAGTAATTAACTATCCAACTTATGATAAAGAGTTGTATGCTTTGGAACAAAGCATGAAGAAATGGAAGCATTATTTGATGGGTAAAGAAATTATTATTCATACTGACCATCAACCTCTACAATATTTATAATCACAAACCAAGCTACAACAAGCTAGAAATTTCATGTGGGTGGGATTCCTACAGAAATTTCATTTGGTAATCAGGTATCAGAAAGGTATATACAACAAAGTCCAAAATATGTTATCAACACCTATTGTTAATGCATATGTTATTCGTAAGCATATCTTAATAATGCATGAAAGTTACATTGAACGATATGCTTAAGATGAATATTTTAAAGATGTTTATGCAACTTTGAGTCAAGGAAATCATGTTAAAGAGTTGGATTATCATGTTCATAACAAGTTGTTGAATCATCTTGGCAACTTATGTTTTCCATAGGGTGAAAGAATCAATGTCATAAGGGAAGCCCACACTTCTCTTATTGTTGGCCACTTTCATGTAAGAAAAATAGTTGCTCAAATTCCAAGGTATTGTTATTGGCCCCACATGAATGAAACTATTTCAAGATATGTGAAAATATGTTCCATGTGTGCTACTAGCAAGACAAACAATAGAAAATTGGTTTTGTACACTCCACTTCCTATTTGTTCTCTTCCTTGGGAAAGTATTTCTACGGATTTTTTTGGGGGACTATCAATGTTTAGGAAAGGTAATGATTATCTATATGTTGTTGTGGATCGTTTTAGCAAAATGTGTGTATTTATGCCATGTAAGAAACAAGTTACCGCTGAACAGACTGCAAATATGTTCTTCCAAAATGTATGGGTTCACTTTGGGTTACCTGCTTCTATTTTTTCTAATCAAGATTCTTGATTTGTTGGGAAGTTTTGGTTAATTTTATGGGAACTCATGGACACAAAGTTGAATAAAAACACCACATTTAATCCACAAACCGACAACCAGACAGAAGTAGTGAACATAAGGGTAGTGCATCTCCTTCAAGGATATTGTGGTAAGCATCATAAACTTTTGGATGAGCATTTGCATTACATCCAGCATCCCTACAATCGTGCCAAGCATTCATTTACGCAAGTATCTCCATTTGAAGCTTGTTTGGGTTATTTTCCAAAATATCCTTTGGATTTCATCTTTGGTAAAAATATTGCAGTAGGTGGACATACTGATGTGGACAAAGCCAATCATTTCATTGAACAAATTCAGCTAGTGCATCAAAGGGTACAAGAACAACTAGAGAAAAGAAAATCCAAGTACAAAGCAAGACATGATAAGTATCGATTTCGTCATGATTTCCAATTGGGAGATTAATTTTAGTTGTACATCAGAAAGGAAAGACTGCAAGGTGAAGGTAAAAAGCTCAAGCCAATCAGATATGGTCCTTTCAAAATTTGGAGAATATTGGTAACAGTGATTTCCGATTAGATTTTCCACCTTACATGCAAATTTATTCTATTTTGAATGTGGAAAACTCGAGATTAGATGTGCCTCCAATGATTAATGATCAAGAAGAGAATGTTTAGGTTCCATCTATAGAAGCAGTGCCAGAGTTGGTAATCTGTCGGTCGGTGTGGGAGAAAATTATAAATTGTCAAAAAACACAATTGCATCTTTTCATGAGGCCAAAATTCACTCTTTGGTATATGTGAGGTCTCATCAGTCTTAGGAATGGGGCATATTTGTTATGAAACCAACTCACAAAAAGATAGAAAAGAAAGATCAACGCCTTAGAAATGAACCTCTTCGAGGGGTCAACCTCCTTTGCATTACACAAATGAACAAATCTTGGATGATACAAATTAAAATACCTCCTTTCTATATGTAGGAGTCTAAGTGGTCCCAATATAATCAGATCCTACATAACAATAGTATTGTAGGTGCACAACAATAACAATAATGGGCTTCTATGGGGCACAATAATAACAACATGGGGACTACATGGGAACAACAATACCATAAGGGGGTTGCACTAATAACAATAAGGGGCTACACTAGTAGTATAGGGACCTAACATGCCCCTCTCCTTCAAAAAGTGTTGTCCTCAACGCTTGAGTAATTTTGGATGCTTCTGTATAAAATTTTCGTCCTCCCATTTTGAATCTTCAGCGGGTAAGTCCTTCCACTTAATGAGATACTCTTAAATTGATCAATTTCGTAGCTGTCGTGTTTTTGTTTCCATCGTTGCTTCAGGTTCAAATATGATTTTTCCTTCCTCATTAAGTTCCAACAATATTGTTTGAATTGGGACCTTGTCACCTATAACCTTCTTTAAGCATGAAACATGGAAAACTGGGGGCACTCGGGAAGATGCATGGAGCTCCAATTTGTATGCCATAGTACCAATCTTTGCAGCACTTTATAAGGACCATAGTACTTTGGTGATAATTTATTATCCTTCTTAGCTTGATTGAGGGACATTTGTTTGTATGGTTGTAGTCGTAAAAATACCTAGTCGCATATGTCAAAAATTCTTTCGCTGGGATGTTGATATGCTTGTTGTTTCATTCGATTCTGTGCCAAATTGAGGTTATCCTTTAAAAGTTGGAGAACTTGTTGTTGATGCTCGATGTGATCTTTCACTGCTTGAACCTTTTTCTTCTTGATATGTCCTTCTATCTTGAGAGTTTGAGGAGTGGTAATTCCTGCCAATGCATTACAAGATATGGTCAGATTCATTTCTTCTTTCTCTGGGGTTGGTTCCTAGTGAGTATCCTTTTCTTTTGAAGTTTCTTAATCCTTTTATTCCTAATATTTGACTGCTTCAACCTTCTTCTTCTTGATATGTCCTTCTATCTTGAGAGTTTGAGGAGTGGTAATTCCTGCCAATGCAGTACAAGATATGGTCAGATTCATTTCTTCTTTCTCTAGGGTTGGTTCCTGGTGTATATCCTCTTCTTTTGACGTTTCTTGATCCTTTTCTTCCTCCTCTTCACAATCTATGTAAAATAATTTCTTCTCAACACACTTGTAACCTTTAATGTATTTGCTATCACAATTGTAACAAAGCCCTTTTACTCTTTTTTCTTCCAATTGTTGTGATGTCAACCTTGTAGGTTGTGGAAGGCTAGGAGAAACAACACTTCCATCTTCATGTTGTGAGTGGTAGACTTCCTTGTTGCCATAATTTTTCTTTCCACTTTTCTTGCTAACCTGTATTCCTTCACCAATGAATCAGGTTCCCAAAGGTGAACCTCATGTTGGATGTTATCTTTTAAAGTCCTTATGAAGACATCGATCCTTTGCTTGTCTGGAATATCATATACCCTTATATTCAATTTTTGAAATTCCTCAATGTGCTTTGCCATTGAACCCTTTTTTTTGAGATTTATCAATTGTATAAACAAGGTGTTACTCTTTGTCTCCTCATAATGTGCTATCATTTCCTCTGTGAAAATAGACCAGGTGACAAGTGCTTTACGAGAACAAAGCCCTCTATACCATACAAAACGATTCGGTTCTAAATATAAAGATGAAATATGTACCTTTTGTAACAGTTTCACATCGTGTAGATCAAAATATTGCTCCATCTGTAGTATCCATGTTACCGAATCCTTGCCATCAAATTTCCTCATATCTCTTTTTCTTTCTTTTAGGAGCTTGATCTTGAAACGAATGTAAATATGTAGTTTCAAATCTCAAAATTCTGAAATTGTGACTAGTGGTAGCCCTCTGCATCCTCTTTCCAATGCCACCAGTCTGATCGAAATTGGATTCTCCAAGAAAGCGTTATTCCCAATCTCCCAAGATGACCTAATTATATACTTTTTTCAGTAGAGAAAACTTGTACGATGTACCACGTGTCATTGTTTCAACCTTAGGACCTGAAACCAATACACAGAAAACTAGAGTCCATCCTATTTTTGTAACTTCTTACAGAATTTAAATCCGATGCTCAGAGAGAAAATTATGATGATTTTCCCAAGGTCCCCTGTTTGGGATGTAATTCAAGAGTTTGCAAAAACCCTAAATGTCTTGGACCGTATCTTCGAAAATATAGTGAAAAAAGATCTGAAATTCGGGCCCAAGCTTCACCAAGATTTCGGCTCAAATGGGTTTTAATTTCAAATTCTGAACTTTCATAGAAGAAACATTATAGCGAACATTCCACGATGACCTGTTTGTGATGGAATTCTGGAGCTTGCAAAAACCCTAACTTCCTCAGATCATATACCCTAAAATATAGAGAGACAAGATCTGAAATTCGGACCGAAGGTTCATAAATATTTCAGCTCAAATGGGTTTGTTTTTAAGTGTTCGAAACTTCGTAGAGAAAAGGTTATAGCAAAAAGTCCATGATGACCTGTTTGGAGCAGCGAAACCCTAGAATCCAAAGCTCTGATACCAAATGTTATGAAACCAGCTAACAAAAAGATAGAAAAGAAAGATCAACGCATTATAAATTAGCCTCTTAGAGGGGGAAACCTCCTTTACATGACACAAATTAACAATTCTTGTATTATACAAATGAAAATACCTCCTTTTTATATATAGGAGTCTAAGTGGTCCCAATATAATCAAAGCCTACTTAATAATAATATTGCAGGGCCACAACAATAACAATAGTGGGCTTCTATGGGGCACAATAGTAACAACATGGGGACTACATGGGCACAACAATACCATAAGGGGTTTGCACTAATAACAATAAGGGACTACACTAATAGTATAGGGACCTAACAATATGGGTTGGAAATTAGCCCTTGACTTAGGCCTTGCAAAAGAGAAAGCCCATAAATGGTACATCTTTGTTAGTTTTCTTGTTTTAACAATGATCTGTCTATTTGAGGAAGTAGAGGATTGCTTGATTTGGTCAACAAAAATTGATTGATGGAGCTTTCGCATCCAAATTAGTATACCGGGAACAAGTCGATTCTTCTTTCAATGGGGAAATTTTTTCATGGTGGTTATTTCTTTTGAAGCATTAATGTCCTTTAAAATGTAAGTTGGCCTTATGGATTTCCCTCAATAACAAATTTATTACTTGGGATAGTGGGAAGAAGAGGGGATAGATCGACCCTAGTATGTGGTTCCCCTTTGCAAATCATAGGAGGAATCCATCAATCATTTATTTTTCTATTGTGCTTTTGTGTCTAGTTATTGACTCTATTAGAAAACGTTTTCTCCTATAGTTGGCTCTTGGGATAAATTATCTCTATGTGATTGTGTTCTCGATTGGGCTATGGATCAGTTTGTAAAGAAAATTCATGTTTTCCTTGCTTCTTTCATGCATTTGATTTGGTTGGCTAGAAACTCAACCATCTTCCATGAAAAAATTATTCTAGCTGAGGTGGTATCATGGATTATAGAATCCACATGTAAAGCTTACAAACTTGAAACAAAAAGAAAAATTCTGAGAGTCTCCATTAGTCCTGCCATTAAATTATAAATCCCATGGGGAATTTTTGTTGGTGCAAGTCAAGGCAATCCCCTTATTTGTGGGGTTAGAGCAGTCCTATTTACCAACAAACATCATTTCTTACATATAATATATTGACTAGGTAGTGGATCTAACAACAATGTGGAGTTTGCAGCTCTTTGGGGCCTAAAACGTAGCAAACACTAAGAATAACAAAAGGCCACAAATTATTGGTGATCCAAAATTGCTAGTGGATTGGGTATGTGCCCATGTTGGTACTGTTGCTTTGATGGGACCGGCCCTGATCACTTACGACATATCATTAATTGGATGATTGCATGGACGATTTTATTGTTGATTGGTTTTATGGTGTGGTACTGGTGATTTAATGTGATGAGGACAATTGTCCTATCCTCGGGTCTCGCTTCTCCCACCTCTTCACTATCCTGAAGAAACCCTAACCCTGACCATTCTATTGTTGCTCCGGTGCTCTGCTGCTCTGTCGAGGTGAGGTCTTGGCTTCTGGTCTCAGGTTGCTGCTCCACGAGGGTTTCGCTTGTCCAGCTCTGGGGATGGTTCTCCGTGAGGGTTTCTACTTGCACACTCTGGTGATGTTCCTTGTTCTGAGAATGGTTCTAAAGTTTCGGGTCTGGGAGTCTCAGTCTTTGGTCTCTGTCTGTTCGGCTCTAGTTATGATTTTGGGTCCTGCACTTGTGGGTCTTTGCTGTACGCTAGTTTCGATTATGCTGTTGATTTCAAAGTGTTTGCCCTGCTATTTTACTGTAAGCTTGGCTATTTGTTGCAGGTCATGGCCGTGGGGTGGCTCGACTCTCAACTTTCATCTGGCATTCAAACAGAGGTAAGCTCTCTCTCCATGTCTTAAACTTCTGCCTCGTTTTCTACTGTTATTGGATTCTTGCTCCTTGTGAACAGTGGGCGCTCTACAACTGTGACCTTGGTCCGCAGCTTCCTTCCTCCGTTAGCAAGGCTCGGCTCCACTGGTAAGTGAGCTTTCTAGAAATCCTTAGCACTGTCTTCAATTTCTTTTCATGGCTCTATTACTTGGATTCTGATGGCCTTGTTTGGTGGCCACGATCAGTAAATGGCTGGGCTCACCGATTGCTGGTCTCGTGCCCTGACACCTATGCTTGTATCGGGTAGGGTCACGCCTTGTTGTTTCTCTGTCTGTCTATTCGAAGCGTTTGCTGCCAGTAGTCTTCTGTTGTCGATGGTTGTGGCTTCAGCCTCACTATGTCATGGTTCTGTGTATTTATGCCTCTAGGATGTTAACTTATGAGACTGTATTTATGTCGGTTCTATGGTGAACTCGTAGTTGTATTTGGCACTATTCCTGAGGATCTTTGTTTCATAGCTTGACTGTGTTTTTTTTAACTGTACCTTGGACTATAAATTTTGGATATCTATATATATACACAGAGATTTTTTTGGAAGGAAAATAATAAATGTGAATGATACTAGTTTATTAGTACCTGTAGATGATTGTTTCTTCCTTCGATAGTAATTATGCTCAATTTCTTCTGCAAACCCTCTCCATTGTTTTGCTGAACTCGACCACATGTTCTTCTTCCCTCTGTGATAATTTTCACTCTTTGTCACTGTTATGAAATGGATAAATGAATTTAATTAAGTTTGGAAGAAAATAACTTTAGGTTGCAATATATGGATTCAGACTTTCTTGTTTTTCAAAATGATTGCATGCTTGCTTCTATTCAATACTATGATGGACCATTACAGTGGCTTTTTCTTTCTCTCTTAATGATCACTGTACAGTTATTTAAACTATTAGTAGTTACATTTTAGTTATTCATTGATAATTGTTCATCCTTGTCTGTATACTAAAGTTAATTTGAAACAAAAAAAAGAACAGCAAATAAAAATAAACAGTGGGCTGAGACAACCTTAAACTTAACATAAGGACCTAAATGTTGTTAACTAGAAATTAAAATGGAATTAAAAAAAAAACTAACTGAAACTCCTTCTGTCTGCAAAGACAAATACTCCAGCCATGACCTCCCTTTTTTGGATGCTCCTGCATCAGGCTCCCGGGGTAGTTGAAAATTCATGGCTCTGGTCCATGGGCTCCTCGATAGAATACCCTGCAAATTGTATATGACCTGCGTCAAGCCATGAACTGTCCTCAATGGGATGATTCTTCCAGTTGATGAGGTACTGTAGGTACCCCTTTCTTCGAGTTCGCCTGGCCACCTGTGTATCAAGGATTCCTTTGATCTCAAGTGGCTGAGCTAAAGGCATTTGTCTCATCCACAAACTACTCTCTTCCTGGGTATCCCGATTTGGCTGTGCCGAACTGTCCCCTTCAAGACTGGTAGTGTATGGGAATAAATCCGCCACATTAAAGATGGGCGATATTCCTATACCTGGAGGCAATTGCAGCTCATAGGAATTTGCAGAAAACTTACGCAGAATCTTGCAAGGTCCAATTTTCTTAAACTTCAATTTATTGTATTTGTCCTTTGGGAATATTTCTTTGTGCAAATGTGCTAGGACTTGATCCCCTACGTTAAATTGTACCTCCCATATTTTCAGATCTGCTTTCTATTTGTACCTTTGACTGTTGTCCTGTAATTTTGACTTCACCTACTCATGTAGGTCGTTAATTGCTCTTGCAAAATCTTCCCCATCAACACTTCTTCTTTCTAACTGTCCCAAATCTCGTAACTCATGCACTCCTCGAGGATGCATTCCATACAAGATCTGGAAAGGACTACTTCCTGTGCTTTGATTTCGTGAATCGTTGTAAAAAAATTCCGCTTGGGCAAGTACACAATCCCACATTCGTGAATTTTCTCCAACTAGACTCTGTAGCAGGTTTCCTAAACTCCTGTTCACCACCTCCATCTACCCATCGATCTGTGGGTGATAAGCAGAGCTGAAATTTAACTTCGTGTCCAGATTTTTCCACAAGGTGCGCCAGAAATGTCCCGTGAATTTCACATCCTTGTCGGAAACAATGGACTTGGGTAACCCATGTAGTCGGACAATTCAGTGAAAAACAAGTGTGCTACATTGGTAGCGTCACTGGTTTTCCTGCAAGGGATGAAGTGTTCCATCTTGGAGAAACAGTCCACCATCGCTATGATGGAGTCAAAACCCCATTGTGTTTTTGGCAGACCCAGGACAAAGTCCAGACTGATTGAGTCCCACAGTCTGTTTGGAATAGGCAAGGGTGTATACAACCCTGTGTTTTGACTGTGCCCTTTCGCCAACTGAAACATTTTACACCTGGTTACATATCGTTGCACATCCCTTCGCATCTTCAGCCAGTAATAAAAATGACTGAGTTGATCCAAGGTCTTATCAATGCCGAAATGTCTAGCTAGACCTCCACTATGTTTTTCCTGGATGATGTTCTCCCTCATCGAACATTCTAGAACACACAGTTGTCCTCCCTTGAATAGCAGCTCCTCCTGTAAGTTATAGTCCAGCCATGGACTATTATTCCTCAACAAGGGATTTTGGCAGGCTTCATAAGCCTCCTTGAAATCTGCATCTGTTTGATACAAGTCCTTCAGGTGTTCAAAACCCAACACTTGTATCGTGCTCTCTTGCAAGAGTAAAACTCTTCTGCTTAGTGCATCTGCTACCTTGTTGGCTTGACCACTGATATGCTTCAATACGAATGTAAAACTCTGCAAGTACTCAACCCATCTTGTGTGTTTATGATTCAGCTTATGCTGCTGCATAACATACTGTAACACAGAATTATCAGAAAACAAGACAAATTCATTACCCAACAAATAATATCTCCAATGCTTCAATGCTTGGACTACGACATAAAACTCTTTGTCGTAAGACGTGTACTTTTGCCTGCTTTCATTTAATTTTTCACTAAAGTAAGCTACTGGTTTGTCTTCCTGGCTGAGTACAGCTCCAATGGTTGTACCACTGGCATCACAATGAACTTGGAAAAGTTTGTTAAAATCAGGAAACCTCAAAATTGGCCTTTCAGTGATCTTCTTCTTCAACATCTGGAAACTTTTCTCTACAGCTTTAGTCCAATGGAAAGGCTGACTTGCCTTTTTGATGGTATCCAACATGGGTGCACAGATTCCACTAAAATTCTATATAAACTTGCAATAGAAACTTGCCAACCCGTGAAAAATCTAAACTTCGAATAGACTCTTAGGGGATGGCCAGTTGATTATAGTTGCAACTTTTTCTGGGTCCATTTTTAGCTCATTTTCTGCAATCACAAAACCCAAATAGACTAACTCCTTCTGAAAGAAAGAACATTTTTTAAAATTTATCAGCAACTTATTTTGCTGTAACTTCTCCAAAACATATCTAACATGTCGAAAATGTTCTTCCTTGGTCTTATTGAAAATCAGTATATCGTCAAGATATACAATCATGAATTTTCCAATGAACTCCTTCAACATCTCGTTCATTAGGCACATGAAAGTGCTAGGGGCGTTACTCAACCCAAATGGCATCACCAACCATTCATACAAACCTTCATTGGTTTTGAAAGTTGTTTTCCATTCATCCCCTTCTCTTATTCTAATCTGGTGGTATCCGCTCTTTAGATCTATCTTTGAAAAATATGTTGCTCCACTCAAGCAGTCCATCATGTCATCCATTCGTGGCAATGGAAACCTGTACCTGATAGTAATTTTATTTATTGCTCTTGAATCTGTACACATCTGCCACTCGCCTCCTTTCTTGGGAGCTAAAATTGTCAGAACTGCACAGGGACTTAAACTTTCCCGTATCAATCCTTTGTCCAACAATTCTTGTACCTGCTTCCTGATCTCTTCATTGTACTTAGGACTCATCCGGTAAGCAGCTTTGTTGGGTAAAATATCTCCGGGGATGAAATCTATGTGATGATTGATACTTCACTTTGGTGGTAACTTATACAGTAAATCATCCACCACAATGTTGCTGAATTCTTGCAACAAATCCTGGATTTCTTCAGGTAAGTCAGAAATTTTAGTATGCAACAACACTGCTCTTGGTCTCCTTACAACAACATACTTTATTTCATTGTCTTCAATCTGTTTTAAAAATTCTTTTCCCCCCATCAGCAACACTTTTGTCCCACTAGTCTTTGTTGTTTCTTCTTCCTTGATGGGTACTAGTGTATGCTTAATCCCATCCTTGAAAAACTTGTAGCAGTTTGTTTTTCCGTCATGAACAACTTTTCGGTCATACTGCCATGGTCTACCTAGCATAATATGACACATGTCCATGGGCATGATATCACAAGTCACCTTGTCCCTATACTTTCCAATATGGAATTCCACCTCACATTGCTCATCAACTAGCAGTTGATGTCCTTTCTGTAACCAAGACACCTTATAGGGAGTTGGGTGCTTTAACCTTTTCAAACCCAATTTCTCCACCATCTCTGTTGCAACCAGATTATCGGTGCTTCCACTGTCTATAATCAGTTTGCAACATTTTCCATGTGACTTACACACAGTCCGGAATAATGCCTTTCTTTGGGTTTGGCCAGCTGTCTCCTTTGTTGGTTTTAGAAGTACCTTATTTAAGACTAAGGCCTCTCCTGTCTCTAGTACATTCTCTACTTCTTGGGGTGGTGCCTCTGCTTCCTCTGTTTAAGCAACATATGCTCCTCTTTGTCCATCTTGTTCACCTTCAGGACACTCAAAGGACCTATGCCCCCACTTGTGGCACTTGTAACACTGGTAGGCAGCTCCTCTACCTCTGCCATTACCCCTTCCTTGCTGGTATGGCCTTCCTCCCCTAGTGTTACCTTCCTTTTTTGATGTCCTTGAGGTTTTTGAAATGTTGGCTTCTTCACTATTGTTGGCAGTCCTACCTCTACCAAAGGATTGTCCTTTCCCTCTGCTAGATCCACATCCTCTTCTGGAATTCTGCTTCCTCGTGATCTTTTCTTTTGCCTTCAAGGCACTCTAGTATGCTTCCTCTATGGTTTTTTGAGAAAGAATACTTATCTCGTCTAATATCTCCAGCCTTAGGCCATTTACAAACCTTGTTGTTTTTCTGGGGTGTCTTCAACGTAACTTGCTCTCAGATTCACCCGATAAAATTCTTCGGTATATTCTTTCACCGTCATTCCTCTCTGTTTCAAATTCTGCACCTGCTGATATAGAGCAATCTGGTAATCTTTGGGTAAAAACTTACCCTTCATTTTGGCGACCATTCTGGTCCACTTTTTAATGGGTAACTTATTTGATCTTCTCCTCTCTGCTTGGACACTGTCCCACCATAAGGCCACATGTCCTTTCAACTTGGTGGTAGCAAATTTAACTTTTCTATCTTCGTTGATCTCCTCACATTCAAAGTATTTGTCTAACTCACTGATCCAGTCCAACAGCACTTCTGTGGACAAACTACCATCATAGTTTGAAATCTCAGGCTTTGGCTTACTGCTAGCCAATAAAACTGACCTTAACAATCTGATTTCAGGTCCTTCCTCATCTGATCCATCTGTCGTAACTGCAGCTTCTTCATCACTGTCGTCTCCTCCTTCCGGATCCCTTCTCCTTCCTACTTCTACTGCTGCCAAATGGGCATTCAGGATCCTAATCTCTTCTCTCAATCCTTCATCTACTACTCTTCGAATAGCCCTACCATGACCTCTTCTTCTGACTTCCATTTTGTAAAAAAAACAAATTAACCCTAACCACCTCTGATACCAAAATTGATGGGAC
The DNA here is from genome assembly GCA_031772625.1 of Pinus tabuliformis. Classification (NCBI taxonomy): domain Eukaryota; kingdom Viridiplantae; phylum Streptophyta; class Pinopsida; order Pinales; family Pinaceae; genus Pinus; species Pinus tabuliformis. The sequence continues at coordinate 990,307,781 of CM062819.1, forward strand.
CATCCCTGATCACTTACAACATATCATTAATTGGATGATTGCATGGACAATTTTATTGTTGATTAGTTTTATGGTGCGGTACTGGTGATTTAATGTGATGAGGACAATTGTCCTGTCCTCGGGTCTTGCTTCTCCTGCCTCTTCACTATCCTGAAGAAACCATAACCCTGACCATTCTATTGTTGCTCCGGTGCTCTGCTACTCCGTCGAGGTGAGGTCTCGGCTTCTGGTCTCTGGTTGCTGCTCCATGAGGGTTTCGCTTATCCAACTCTGGGGATGGTTCTCCGTGAGGGTTTCTACTTGCACGCTTTGGTGATGTTCCCTGTTCTGAGAACGGTTCTGAAGTTTCGGGTCTGGGACCCCTGGTCTCAGTCTTTGGTCTCCGTCTGTTCGGCTCTGGTTATGATTTTGGGTCCTGTACTTGTGGGTCTTTGTTGTATGCTGGTTTCGATTATGCTATTGATTTCAAAGTGTTTGCCTCACTGTTTGACTGTAAGCTTGGCTCTTTGTTGCAGGTCATGGTCGTGGGGTGGCTCGACTCTCAGCTTTCATCCGGCATTCAAACAAAGGTAAGCTCTCCCTCCATGTCTTAAGCTTCTGCCTCGTTTTCTACTGTTATTGATTATTCTTGCTCCTTGTGAGCAGTGGGCACTCTGTGACTATGACCTTGGTCCGCGGCTTCCTTCCTCCGTTAGCAAGGCTTGGCTCCACTGGTAAGTGAGCTTTTTGTAAATCCTTGGCACTATCTTCAATTTCTTTTCATGGCTCTGTTACTTGGATTCTGATGGCCTTGTTTGGTGGCCACGACAGGTAAATGGCTGGGCTCACTGATTGCTAGTCTCATGCCCTAACACCTATGCTTTTATCGGGTAAGGTCGCGCCTTGTTGTTTCTCTGACTGTCTATTCGAAGCGTTTGCTTCTAGTAGTCTTTTGTTGTCAATGGTTGTGGCTTCGGCCTCACTGTGTCATGGTTCTGTGTATTTATGCCTCCGGGCTGTTAACTTATGAGACTGTATTTATGTCAAATCTATGGTAAACTTGTAGCTGTATTTGGCACTATTCCGGAGGACCTTTGTTTCGTAGCTTGACTGTGTTTTTTTAACTGTACCTTGGACTGTAAATTTTTGATATCTATATATATATATATATATATATATATATATATATATATATATATATATACATAGATATTTTGGAAGGAAAATAATAAATGTGAATGATACTAGTTTATTAGTACCTGTAGATGCTTGTTTCTTCCTTCGATAGTAATTATGCTTGATTCTTCTGCAAACCCTCTCCGTTGTTTTGTTGAACTCGACCGCGTGTTCTTCTTGCCTCTGTGATAATTTTTCACTCTCTGTCACTGTTATGAAATGGATAAATGAATTTAATTAAGTTTGGAAGAAAATAACTTTAGGCTGCAATATATGGATTCAGACTTTCTTGTTTTTCAAAATGATTGCATGCTTGCTTCTATTCAATACTATGATGGATCATTACAATGGATTTTTCTTTCTCTCTTAAAGATCACTGTACAGTTATTTAAACTGTCAGTAGTTACATTTTAGTTATTCATTGATAACTGTTCATCCTTGTCTGTATACTAAAGTTAATTTGAAACAAAAAAATAAAAAGAATGGCAAATAAAAATAAACAGTGGGCTGAGAGAGCCTTAAACTTAACATAAGGTCCTAAATGTTGTTAACTAGAAATTAAAATGGAATTAAAAAAAAAACTAACTGAAACTCCTTCTGTTTGCAAAGACAAATACTCCAGCCATGACCTCCCTTTGCTGGATGCTCTGCATCACGCTCCTTCTCTAGAACATATTTGACATAATATTAAATTTGAAATGAGCTCCAAGGAATGGTTCTCTTGTTATCACATCTACACAGAACTCAACATGAAGGAAGATTAATTGTCTAAGGAAGAGATACAATGTCCTCTAGGATTGTTTGATATCTATGAGTATGTGGATGGCCACGAGATTGTGGTTATGGAATTTCAATTCTAGTTTTATTTTAGTAAATGATAGAATATATGCACATATCTATCACATAGTATTTTTTTTCAAATTAGACAGAATTATGCTCCATCTTTTTGGATAGATCAAATTTTTTAATATACCTTTCAAGATCTTCACCATGTATACTTTTTTATAGAAATATAAGTTTTTTTTTCCTAGGACAAATATAAATTTATTATAGTTTTTTTCCCTGGGACAAATATATATGTGATTACTAACATATTGTAAATAAAAATAAAAATTTGTTATACAACCTAGTTTTAGGAAGATACATAATTTCTTCCATGCTCAACCTTAAGTTAACATGTGTCCCTTTTAAAATAAAAATAAAATATTATCTAAATAAAAAATAATGTTTTATAAAATAAATAAAAATGAATATACATGTTTGACTAGTACAACCACATTAAAAATATTAATGTGGTTGATATAGTTGAAGGCTTAATAAATATAACCAAAAAAACTATTGCAACATGGAAAACACACCTTACTAATGCACACATTTACCTATTAACCATCTATAAAAAGGTTATGTGTCAACTTTAACTTAAGAAAAAAAGTGAATTATAAATTAATGTTATAAATAATAATGAGTAACTTATCATGGAGGAACTTATTAGAATTGGAATAATCTCAAATCCCTAGAAAATTGGTGGGTGGGGAGCAACATGGCATGAATCTAATTTTTTTAAATTATTAAAAGTAATAGACTATTTTTCTAAATAAAATTTGCTTATATATAAATGAATGATATAAATAATAATGAGGAACTTATCATGGAGGAACTTATTACAATTGGAATAATCTCAAATCCTTAGGAAATTGGTGTGCGGGGAATCACCTGGCACAGATCTAATTTTTTAATTTTATTAAAAGTCAATGCAACCTAGCAAACTCTTTAATACACTAAAGTTGTTGATAAGCATTAAGACTAAGCATATACAGAGCATATTCCCTTGAACATCAATCTAGGCCCTTGGTTAAAAAAATAAAATAAAAAATTCAAGATCCTCATACACCTTAAGCCGAAATAAGAAGCCTTCCACAATTAATTTTAATTAAAAACATTATAAAACTTCAATAATCACACTCCCATTGTTATCACTTTGTTCATTGTTGATATGACAATGTAGTAAGAAGGAGACATGGTAAAAATATTTCACTCTTATTCTCAGCCGTAAATAAAACATTTTGATATTTATGTGAAATAACATAATTTTATATTACCTTTAAAGAGATAACTAATTACATGTAAACAAATCTTATATTTTCACTTTTGAATGTGAAGAAAATGTGTAATTCAAAAAAAAAAAATTGTTGACCATACTAAAATATTTAAATGCTTGAATTTTTCTAATAAAACCAAGATATGACATTTACAAAATAATAATAAATTTGGTGTAGGTAATAAATAAAATATTTTAGAATAAGATTAAGTAATATTGATATGTATTTAAAAATATATTTATAATGAACAATGAAGTTCATAAATAAAGTATGTTAATAATCATGTTAAATAAAATATTTCCAATACAATGTTAAATAAAATATTTCCATGTCAATTATTATGTATATATTATATATGGGTTTAAAGAAAAAACTATGCATATATTATATAAAGAAATTTCAAAAAAATTATGGTTAAAATGTTTGAAGTATTTTCACTATTCTATTTTTTTTTTCCAATCAATTTTGTGTAAAATTTAACAAATATTTGTTGGATTTATAAGTTTAAGTTGTATATTTTACACAGTCCTTCAAAATTGATTCATCTTAACAACGATATGGAATAGTGATGAAATAGGTGCAAACTTTTTTTCAAGTTTTGCACTATAAAAGAAGTTTGTAGCTCAAAAGATTTGATCCCTGAGGCTCTAGATTCATGGTCAAGATGGATCTATACTGGTATCTAGAATATGACATTCATTGTGAATAATTCTTTGTTAGTCGAAATTCATATATATGTATGTGTGTGTATTATTATAATTTATTTTTTTAACTATAGTGCATTGGTAATATGTTGGAGTAATTTGGAATCTTTCGATTGTCACTATAATATCAAGAGCATATCCAACAACTCTTAAACATATACCAATAATGTATTACTTAGCTAAATTGAAATATGAATAAACTAATAACTTATGATTTAACTAGAATTAAAAATATCTAATTTAATCAGAATTAAAAATATCTACTAAATGAAATACTTACTATAATATCAAGAGCATATCCAACAACTCTTAAACATATACCAATAATATATTACTTAGCCAAAATTAAAATATGAATAAACTAATAACTTATGATTTAACCAGAATTAAAAATATCTGATTTACTCAGAATTAAAAATATCTAGTAAATGAAATACTTACTTTTCAAATTGTATTACAATATGTCAAACATATCCCTCTACTTAAACCCAAAAAAAATAAAAAAACAAACTATATTCCCAACCACTAAAACAACTATATACATTTCAAAAAGAAAAAGCGAAACAAGAAATGAATAGATATCGATAACTCCTGCTCCGAGCCTATGTAACGATAAATATTCGAAAGAAAGAAAGCATATTTTGAAACGATAGGACGTCCTCAAGTGTTTATGTAGAGAGGCCAATGCGAACCTAAGTCACTGAAAATTCGTATGATGCCATATATCGCTCCCAAAAACAATTATTTGGGGAATAATGTTTTCATGTCTTTTCTATTTCAACTTGCACTTCGGATTGTCCTAGGGTCACAACTTTAACTTTTCCATGAGTGGGATATTCGGAAAAAAAAGCTAATATATAAAACATTTTAATAAAAAAATTAAAATAGTTTTAAAATTTAATAAAAAATTGATATTTTTTAAAGTCAAGAATGGCTTTTTTTAAGGAGTTGTATGCCACATTAGGATGGATAATTAATTTTATTATAAAAAATATATTTGTAATGAAATTTTTAAAAAATTATTTAAAATAGATATTCTCAAATAATGTCAAATACTACTATGTATATCAATATAAATAATTATAGAAAATGTTAATCAAATAAAAATTAAAATAGAATATTTTCTAAATAAAAATAGAAAATTTGCTATAATAAAAAATAATAATGAATATATATGTTTTCACCATGGTAGTCGTGTTAAATATGATTGACTATGATGTTTATATTGATTATAATTCACATCATCAACAATAATCCACCATAATTAACGTTTATTAATTTATAAATTAATTTATAATTAAAACTTTATAAATATGTAAATTCATAATACATATATTATTATTTTGTAAATAATGTTATATTAACCTCTTATTAATATTATTTAAATCTTTTATTAATTTTATATTAATATATTAATAATACTATATATGTGTTAATATAATAATAATATTTTTAATAATATTAGCCTTATTTTTATTATGAAGTAATATTTCAATTTATCAAAATTTTATATATAACACTAAACTAAATTAAATTATATTAAATTATTATATTATATTATAAAATGAAATCATAATTCTTAATATAAATTGATTTTTGTCGAGTCAGACGTGCCACATTCCTTTTGGATAAACATATTTTAGCATATACTGCTAACATGCTATCTTATGTTTTTCTCACAGGGAAAAGAATTATATAAATTGATTTTTGTCGAGTCAGACGTGCCACATTCCTTTTGGATAAACATATTTTAGCATATACTGCTAACATGCTATCTTATGTTTTTCTCACAAGGAAAATTTGATTTCTTCGGTTTATCGAGGATGCTCGTTATCATCTCTTAATACTTAATCATCAGAAGAAGACATTCACTATTATATTTTATGAGATACTTTCCATCAAACTCACGACTGTGTATATATTATATGAAATTAATAAGAGTCAGTAAAATAACATAAAATGTGTCACGCCCCTACACCTGCGGTGATCTTCCAACTGCTTGTAGCGAGGTGCGGCATCACCGAGCGCTTTCTTTTTAACAATACTAACACCCGTGGACTACGCCTACTTCAACGTGAACATACTTAGCTTATGTTTTTGCAACTGAATAAAGCATTATCCTTTATACTTTAGTGAAGACCATTCTCAATTATTAACCATGAACAATAAACCGAGAACATCAACAATAAGCAAATAAAAAGGGAGGGGCAACTCCCAGAAAGTCTCCCCAACAATATATTATAATAGCTTCTTCAATATTACAACACAAGTAATGCTTGGCAAACTCCAAGCCAATACTTAGAATAATTTTACAACAAGGCATAGAACAGCCTTTTACATCATTTTATGCACCTTTGCTTAAGAAGGAGTGCTCACCCGGGTCACTCGTCCTTCCTACCAAATCCTGCATAAAATTGCACTTGCAACTTGAACCTTCGCACCTCAAACCTCACGGTAATTCCACCTCGCACTTAGACTGGCCTACGCATGAGGTATGCATATCCTCCTCCAAAACTGCGCAAGCCTTTTACCTCTGTGCGTATGAGATGAACGAAGATGAGTTGATTCGAATGAGGAGCAGCCTTCCCATATATATACGCTTCTCATCATGCGTACTCACTTTAGGCCGACCACTTAACTTATATCATGAAGCCCCCACATTATATTTTTTGATGTCGGCTTGGTTATAAGTCTTATGCCCACGTCCAACGCATATAATTCTTCGTGCGCTCACATAACACATGCGTACATGACACTTAGTCATTTTTCGTGTAGCCGTATCGTCACAAGTTTTGTTGCAATGGTGTCGCTCACCTACCGCAGCTCGTCGCAAACGCGGTTGTCGCGTGCCCATCGTGCGCCCGTCGTGCGTTCGTGCCCGGCGCCCGTCGCACCATCACCCGGAGGCCTAACATTCTCCTCCACCTGAAATCGTTGTCGTCCTCGACAACATACCATCATCTATGATGTTGTCTCCTCCACATAAGGCAAACATCACTGCAACATATGTAGAACCACTGTCACCTGCAATATGTTGTCCATGTGTGTGTCTCCTCCAAAGTGAAGAGATCATCTCATCAAACCGACTCTTGATGTGCCCCATTCAGGTCCATGAAGCCTCTTCATCATCTGCAATGTGCCATCCTCAAGTCTCCATAGAAACAAGTACGCACTTGTCTCACCTACCCATGTGCTGCCCATGATCCTCGACCAAATCAGCTCCCATGTGTAGAAAGCAGTTGAGTCTCGGCTCAACCCATGCTCAAGTGTATCACCAAAGCATCATCATCACCATAAAGAAGCCTTCTCCCAAGGCCCCTTGTAAAGTTGGTGTGGTTCCTTCCTACCAAGGCCTCCACACCAACCTTCCTCCAAGGTTGTTCATCGAGAAAGGAAAGCCAGGAAGCTCCCTCCCTGACTCTCATCCACCCATGTATCGGATTGATGTTGTGTCCTCAAGTATCTGTGCACAGCCTCAATCTCCTCACATGTACATCCAAGCTCACCTAGCTTGTCCTTTGTCAGCTGAAAGTCATATATGCCCATGGCATACCTGCAAAAGTCCACTATCCCGGCAGGATCTCTACCCTTATAACCTTCATCAACCACTGCCTTTGAAGTAGCACTCGGGCTTCCTTCATTTGCAACTCTATTGTGAAGATCCTTGGTAGAAGATGCTCCCATCAAGTGTCTCCAAGTTCGTGAGACCTTCTTCTCACTTCCTCCACTCTTCTTCCCAGCCTTTGCTATGAAGTCCACCAACTTCTTTTCCTTTGTTTGCACAATACTCCCAAGTCCTCTTTGCTCCACATCCTCATGCTTCACATTAGGATCTTTGGGATACAAGATCATAGAATTCATCCTTGGTCTATAACCCAGGCAACTCCTTCTATTCATAGGCACCATCATGGTTTCTCCTCCAGCTGTGATCAAGAGAATGTCCTGGTCCACCATTGGCCTGGCTTGTGCTAGCTCCATGAAGTCCAGTCCCAACACCATAGAATGATCATCCATGTCCACCACTCTCAAGTCCAACTTCCCAAACCATGGTCCTACTCTCACCTGTGTGTCCTTCAATACACCATCAACTGTTCTAATGGTAGAGTTGATAGCTTTGAAAGCACTCCATTCTTTTTCCATCTTTGTCTTCTTTCCAAAGGACTTTGCTGCTTTCCTGCTCAAGAAGCTATGAGTAGCTCCCGTATCGACCAAAGCTGCAAACTTCCTTCCTTTCACGGTCACTTGCACAAAACTCAGCTTCAAGGAACCACCTCCTTCTGTTGGCTTTGTCTTGTGTCTCACCTCAGCAACCTTCTTCAAGAATTCGGCCTCAGAAGTGTCAATAGGCTCATGCTCCTTCTTGACATTCCTCTTAAGGTACTTCACCTCCTTGCTTGGTCCTTCTAGGGAACTCGGTCCCGACCTAGCTTGCGTTGCTTCAAGCTTTCCTTCCACCTTGTTCTGCTTAAGTGCACTAACCAAGTGTCCATTGACCAAGTTCATGGAACTTAGCTTCCGAATGTCCTCTAGATGATTTCGGTAGTGAGCTCCCAGCTTGTCAATGTAGTCAAGCTCTTCTTGTTCAATTACAACAACCTCTTTACTGAGAAGTTTCCTCTTGATTTCGGCTTCCACTTGGTCACTTTCCTTCCTCAACCGGGCTCTTTCATCAAAGAGCTCTTGAAGACTAAGATCACCATGTCGGACTTCCTCATCAAGTTTCTTGAGCTTCCCATTAGTAGTACTGCACAACCTTGGTTTGACTCGATCAACCTCAAGTTCACCTTTTGTTGTGGCCACGACTTCCTCTTCCTTGTTGGCATCAAATGCAACTTGCTTCATTGCCCAACTAAGTTGGAGAAGTCCTTCGACATTCTTTCTCAAGGTTTTAAGTTCTTCACGGATTCGGGGCCTCTCTTCCTTCAACCTCTTCAACCTGTCCAAGGTAAGCAAGAGCTTCTTTCTCCCTTCACCCAAACTCGCCATGCCTTGTTGTCCACTGTCATGAGCAACCCAGCTCATCAGCTTCAACCGAGCTCTGATACCAACTGTCACGCCCCTACACCTGCGGTGATCTTCCAACCGCTTGTAGCGAGGTGCGGCACCACCGAGCGCTTTCTTTTTAACAATACTAACACCCGTGGACTACGCCTACTTCAACATGAACATACTTAGCTTATGTTTTTGCAACTGAATAAAGCATTATCCTTTATACTTTAGTGAAGACCATTCTCAATTATTAACCATGAACAATAAACCGAGAACATCAACAATAAGCAAGTACAAAGGGAGGGGCAACTCCCAGAAAGTCTGCCCAACAATATATTATAATAGCTTCTTCAATATTACAACACAAGTAATGCTTGGCAAACTCCAAGCCAATACTTAGAATAATTTTACAACAAGGCATAGAACAGCCTTTTACATCATTTTATGCACCTTTGCATAAGAAGGAGTGCTCACCCGGGTCACTCGTCCTTCCTACCAAATCCTGCATAAAATTGCACTTGCAACTTGAACCTTCGCACCTCAAACCTCAAGGTACTTCCACCTCGCACTTAGGCTGGCCTACGCATGAGGTATGCGTATCCTCCTCCAAAACTGCGCAAGCCTTTTACCTCTGTGCGTATGAGATGAACGAAGATGAGTTGATTCGAATGAGGAGCAGCCTTCCCATATATATACGCTTCACATCATGCGTACTCACTTTAGGCCGACCACTTAACTTATATCATGAAGCCCCCACATTATATTTTATGATGTCGGCTTGGTTATAAGTCTTATGCCCACGTCCAACGCATATAAATCTTCGTGCGCTCACATAACACATGCGTACATGACACTTAGTCATTTTTCGTGCAGCCGTATCGTCGCAAGTTTTGTCGCAATGGTGTCGCTCTCCTACCGCAGCTCGTCGCAAACGCGGTTGTCGCGCGCCCATCGTGTGCCCGTCGTGTGTTCGTGCCCGGCGCCCGTCGCACCATCACCCGGAGGCCTAACAAAATGCATCTCTTACATGAAAAATAATCAATATTAGAGAATAAATTAAACACTATAACGTTTATTAAATAAAATTATTATATATAATCTTCATAAATAAATTATTTTCTTCTTACATATGAATTCAGGAAAGGTAAATGCGGTGAAAATGATTTTCCTTCGGTAATTACACCATATTGATATTTTCCAATGCCAAATCGTGGTATACTTTGATTAATCCATTTCTTGTGTACTTGATTATTCGTTAGTAATTATTCATTAATAAACTTGACCTCATCATAAATCGTGGTATACTTTGATTAATCCATGTCTTGTGTACATGATTATTCGTTAGTAATTATTCATTGATAAACTCGACCTCATCATTTTTGTTAAACTTGATACCTCAATTATAATTGAAACTATTATACCATATTAACTCTTTCACTCTAGTATTTCGTTTATAAATATTAAATAATACTAATAAATTAGCCATTCCATCCACAATTTCAAGTCTAAGTTTTCGCACATTAACACATTATTTTAACACAATTTGAATTAACATATTATATTACACTTATCCAAATAATAACAATAATCTAAATAATAACCGTAATTGGAAAACATTGAATTAAGTTATTATATTATTGTTATCTAAATAATAATAATGTTGGAGAATTTAATTCTAATTACTTGTTAGGTGTCAAAATTGTCTTTCTTAGTATTTTAGTTGAGTTTTAATTAGTTTCAAGAAATCCAATATAATCTTATTACACTAATTTATAATATTGGAAAAAAAATTTGTTCTCTTTATTATGGTATCAGAAAATAAACTCAATAATACTTCTTGTGAACAACAAAAAGAAGAACCAAAACACATAAAACTAGCTTCAATTTTTTTTTATGCTCACAAAGAAAACAAATATGCAGCTCAGTACGTCGTATCCGCAGCTCAGCCAAGAAAGAATTGAGGCACCCTTCAATTAAAAGAGTGCGCAAATCTCCACAGAAACGTCCATCGGAGCTGCGCAAACGTTGAAAAAATACGAAGACCGCCCAATTTTTTTTTGCAAAGGTAGCGAAGCTCGACGATTTTCAAGAGCGTTTTTACAAGAGGTGTCGTAAATCGTTTTTATATACAAGTCAAGGTGTCGCAAATCACTTTATGTTTTATACGAATTATACGAGATGTATATGAAAAAAGTTTTTGCATATAAGAAGTTCGTTGGCCTTTGTTACTTAAAAAAAGGATTTTAAAAGTGAGAGAGTTTTTTAAGTGGAATATTGTAAAAAAGGGATTTTGTTTTTGAATTGCTGTCTTGTTTAAAAAAAAAATTCGTTGAAACAAAATAAAGGTTTTATTAAAGTTTTTTTTTAAAGAAAAGTATATATTGTTTTAATTTTATTTGCATTATGAAAATGTGGTTACGTGTATTAATATTTGGAAATTTAATTTGATTTTTATTATATAAAAGAGTCTATTTTTATTAGTTACTAGTTGTTTAAATCTAGTTAATTTTTATATTAATATATGGTTGAGATATTCTCAATCAAATCATCATATGTCCAAGGTAATTTTTCTTATCTTAAAACAAAGCTAAACATATTTATATGTATGTAACAATATTTGATGTGCATTTGCATTATTAAATTTTAAGTTGGTATCATAGCACGTAATGGCTTGGGGCCTTGGCCCCTCTTGAATCGAGGGAAATAAAATAGTATATCTATATTGTTTTAGTTTTTTGTTTGTCCATTCATTGAGGTCGAGCCTTGCGAAGTGTGGACCATTGTAGACCAGTGTTTTCGAAGTTTTCTATTGACTGTGTTGCTACGACTTTGGAAGTGCCATCGGCCCACCTGTTAATGAAGTTGACAGGAGAGAGCGTGGAAAAGCTACAGGATCTAGTCGTCATGCACTGCTATGTGGCTGGAGAGAGCGCGAAAAAGCTACAGGATCGAGTTGTCAGGCGTGGAGAGCAGTGAAGAGCCGCGATGTGATTGTGAAGAGTGTGTATCCCGTGTGGAGAAGGTTGTCCAGCCTGAACTACGACAGAGGGAATAAAAAACTGCAGAATTTAATGGGCGGCTTGTTCTGCTCAGTGATGAACAATAGAGCTCCGATGGTGCCTCGAATTGTGCTAAGGAGGCCACTGATTTGTCAAGTCAACAATTTTGAATTTTTTTTTTTTGCATTATGATGTTTTTAAAATTGAAAAATATGAGATAACCTTGTGAAGATATTCTGACGGATTGCTTCAAGGGATATCGACAATGGGCTATTGGCATACTCCATTGCGGTCTTAGATTTTACCTCACACTATATAGTTTCCGAGGATGAGGACGATGAAATGGAACTGGATACTACGCCTATACATGCCCGACTAGGGGATGCATATCATTGCACATAACGTTTAACAGAAGCGTTGTCTAGCACCATGTGTATTGTCTAGCGTTGACCCAGGGATGTCGCTGCCTAGTTCTGTTTGTGAATAGATGTTCCGGGAGACTTTTGCCATATTCTTGCCTGATTAAATCATGTTGTAGACATTTGTGGCCTTCAAATACTTCACTCATTCTCTCTGATTGATCCTTAATTTGTTTTCGATTTGCTGGTTAAGGAGGCGGGGAGAATACAGTTATCCAACGTTGTTTGGATCCAAAGGATAGTTGTTACCATGCCTTCCCTAATATTTTGTATTTTGGGGATTTTGTTGTAAGCCTACTTCGATTTTTGGAAAGCCTGTTGTGCATCTTCCTCACTGGTGCAACCGCAACGTGAAGCATGTGAAGCGGTTTGAGGGCGTTGTTTCGAGTGAAAGAATTAATGGGCCGCTTGGTTTATAAGATACTCTTCCTCATATTTGTATTTATAGCAAGCCTATATAAATTCGGTTGTTTGTTTGAAAGCATGGTTGTTTGTACATGCGGGGGTAAATGATATTTTTATTGTGAAAGTACCTTGGAATTAAAATTAATATACATATTGAGATCAGCCAGTTATTTTTGTTAGAATGGGTTACTCTAACAAATGACAGGTTAAGGAAAGAGTTTCAAGATTTAATTTTCAAAGACAAAGACGCTCATGATGTAAACAAGTTCAAAAGATGAAGTAAAGGAGCACCAATATCCATTATGATGGAAAACTAAGTTAAAGTTTGTGTGGGTTTGTGGCACAGACTCATGATGATGGTGTATTATAAGTCATGTTCATTTATCAGTAAGCAAGTCTAGGATGTTTTGTAGTGGTCTTTTTTAAAGTATGCACCTAGTAACTCCAAGAGTCAGAGTGTGTAATGTAAGCTTGGTGAGGCATGTGTACCCCCATAAAGTTTGTGGTAATCTTAAAACCACTTTGCAATTGTAGGTTTGTGGTAAGCTAGAAACCACTTTGAAGTGTTGGTTTGTGGTAAGCCAAAAACCACGTGTGAGAGTGAAGTGGATAGGGATTCCTGTAGGCATGGTTTAGGGTCAACCGATAAAACACTTGGCATGGTTAAGGGTGAGCCCAGAAAACCCTAGGCCTGATTGAGTTGGGTGTGTGGTGAGCCTTGGTGGCTATATTGTGAGCCTTGGTGACTGAGTTAGTCTTGCTTAGAGCCCTTGTGGGCATAGTTGAAGATAATTTGATAAAACCCAAAGCATGGTTATGGGTAATCCAATAAAACCCATGATGCTAATGATGGAGGGGGATTTGTAGGTATAGCTAATTGTATGCACATAATGGTTGACAAAACCATGTATACGAAGGACAACCTAGTAGAGTGGTGGTTGCAGCTGTTCAGCACCCATGCATTTCGGTGGATGGTTGTTCCTTTATATCGATGCTGACATATTCATTTGTCATGTTTGACCACAACTAGACTTTACATATTGAGATAGAGAAAAGTAGTCATTAAAGGGGTGACTCGGAAATTTAATTCCAACTTGTCTAAGTTGTGGCTCTTACTTTGTAAAGGAGTCTATTCCTTTTAGTTGGGAAGTGTTTAAATCTAGGTGATTCATAGACTGGTGTGTGGTTAAGATATTCCCTCAACCAAATGATTGTGTGTCCAAGATAGTTTACCTATATTGAGACAACACTATATGTATTTATATGTAACAATATTTGATGTGCATACTCAATATAGTTTGCATTATTGAATTTTAAACTTAGTTTATTCGTGGAAGCCAAGAAGTAGAGGCGTTTTTTATTGCAGTTAGCTGTGATTTTTTATTGTAGTTAGTTGCGATGTTTACAATTTGTTTTTCTTTTTGACCTGATAGTGTGGTAGTGAGCTAGTATTCAACAAATTTGAAAAGCCAAGAGGCTAAGAAAGTCGAAGCAAGAGATGCAAAGAGGCTAAGAAAGTCAAGCAGGAGATGCTTGATTTTTTTTGATGAGAAAGAACAGCTAGAATGAATGAAGCAAAGATAACTTGGAACAAAGGAAGACTTGTACCAACAAATCAAGAAACTAAGGTTTGAAGGATACAACAAAGAGAAAAAACTGAAACAATTTAGAGACTATAGAGAAGAAGAGTCCAACAAAAAAGTAAATCTAGCTGAAATCAATATTTTAATTCGAGTTTAGTCCAATTTATTTTCCAATATAATCTTATTTAACTGATCCAATTTATTTTCCAATATAATCTTATTTAACTGATCCTTAAAACTAAAAAACGCAATTCCTCTGCTCCAAGTTTTATTCTCTTCCATTTTCTCAAACGAAATTGTAAAAAAACTAATTTATTGTACTGTCGTATACAAAACAAGAATCGCCTCAAGTCGAGCAGAGAGCATAGAACAAAAACCTAAAAGTCTAATATAGAGCAATGTCTTTAGTCACCCGATGGTTTTAATGAATTACTTTCTTAGGTTACAATACATGCAGTCGGCTTACACGAGTACAAATATATTGCCATGATTTGAAGCCTTACAATATTCCTCACATAATCCTCTCGCCTGGAAATCCCGCTGAGCTGTATGCAACTTTATCCAATGAATGTCTACGTGTATCACAAAGAAAACCCTATAACATTAGTTCAAAATTTCATTCCACCAGGTGATCTGCATTGCAGAACGCATCTCATGTTAGTACCATGATATGCTCAGTTTAACAATACGATATTCTCAGAGCTTGATATCCCCAGATCAAAGCAAGCTCAAAGCTCGTCTTCTATACCTACATGGGTAACGAATGGTTTTTAAAACATCTAATTGTATTTTCCCAGTTGGCGCCTCCTCTACTTTCTGGCATGGAGGACTCGAAATTGAAATGGTACTGATGGCCAGGTAAGCGGACAGAATATCAATGGATGAACTAATTAAAAAATTATTAAATGCCACCGTTTCGTATCTAACAAATGGGATTAACAACCAAGGATGTGGCATGTAAACTCCTGTAACTGAAAAATGAGACACTTCGTTAACCAAACTGTTAATTAAGGTTATCCGATATGGATTATAAAATCCTGACCATTCAAATCATTTTTAAATTTTCACACCTATGAACTTAATTATAATTACTTATTCATTATGCTCTCAAATAATGAAGCCTAATTGTATATTATTCATTATTCCTTATTGAAGATTTTTGTTTGTTGAGGTCGATGCGCCACAGAAGTCAAGATGGTTCGGATGCAAGTGATCAACACAGGTCTCTCAGTTTAACAGTCGCGGCACAAGATGGGATTACTTCAGCGTCCACGCATATGTGTCTCTTTGCGAGCACTAACAATTCAATCCGCGACAACATGAATGAGAGTAATAACAACAATTATTCATTATGTAATGAAATCTTATTCTTATTGGTTATTCATCCACGTCCCTCGATCGAACCCTTCCACGATCATATGTTTAAGAACATGCATATCTTTCAGAATGTGAACAGCCAAAGGTTCTAGAATTCAATTCATGTTTTATAAGTTTAGTTTCAAATTTATTTTAATATTTAATAACAAATATACAATAAAATTTTAATCACAATTTAGTAAAAAAATATTTTAAACATGGATTAAATATTTGCTTTAGATTTGTAAAAAAATAATTATTAAAAATTTGATTGAAAAATAAAAACTAAAATATGCCAACATATTTCATTCCAATTTATAATTAACAAAGGATTAATCTCCGCTTTAGATTTGTAAAAAAATAATTATTACAAATTTGATTGAAAAATAAAAACTAAAATATACCAACATATTTCATTCCAATTTATAATTAACAAAGGCTTAATCTGCCTATTTCCAAAAGGACCTAATTAAGATAAACTCAAAAATACATTACAAACTATGCCAAGAGAATCACGCTCAAGGAAGTACAACAAGGTTGTCCAGAGACGCGATCCACGTTAGGTGGGGAAAGCTTTGACACGTTAATATTTCAAAAGAATTACTCGGTCAAGTTAACAAAAAGTGTCTTCTTGCATGCTAGATTAATTCTAGCGTTCTCCAAATGATTAAATTGGGTTGAATATGGATATAAATGAGAAATAATTAAATTGAGTTGAATATTGATATAAAATATATTAGCATAATTATATTAATAAATGTGGTTGATATATCTGCTGATTTTTTTTTATTATTTCTTCTTAGAATGTGTTTCATTAATATCATTTAGAAAATTAGTGGACATCCCCACTGTATTCCTATCCATCCCAACATGCATTCATACATTCATACATTCATCTGTTTCTATCTATTATGTCATATTCTTCTCAATAATCTCCCATGTCGACACAGGACCATTACTTACCTAATTAACTAAGAGCAACATTGCAAAAATTGTTAAATTCACGTAGACGTGAGATTAATTAATGGAGAATAGTCTAAACTCATTTGGCATTCATACTGCACATTTCCATCCCTCAAGATAGACTTCTTAAGCACACATATTGCTCCAGAAGATTGCACAGAAAAAAAGCAAACCTCCACAAGCATCCTCTCACACACTATCTCACCTCATCATTAATCAATCCAATGGTAAATGGTCTACTAATGAAAAAATTGTTAATTCTATGAACAATTCCTATAGTCTAGTGATAATAAAAAGATTAGCCTAACTAAATATACATTTTGAATGGACATGCCCAACATAAAATGAAATCAATTCTACATACTATCTAAACCCTAAAAGGCTTGCAAACTTATAATTGAAATAACGTCTGAGATTGCCAAAAGAAACCAAATTTTGAATGGACATGCCCCACATAAAATGAAATCAATTCTACATACTATATAAACCCGAAAAAGCTTGCAAACTTATAATTGAAATAACGTCTGAGATTGCCAAAAGAAACCTCACAATAGCCATTTCCATGTCGTTCTGAATCCTGGTTGTCACTACGTTTTGTTTGTTAAAAGGAAGATGTATGTATTATAGCTATCAACTATGATAATCTAATTTAGAGAAGCAATCACAGTGGGTAAGTAAAAAAAATGAAGTTTTTATGAAAGGCTTCAATGATTTTTACTCATACTTGTTCAGCATAAATAGCCATTGTATACACTTCAGATCCTATAGTTTAGGCCTAGAATAAGGAAAACTGATACAATCACAGGAGTCTATACAACCAATTTTTTAGGAGTGATTCTCGTCTATCTGTACAGCCAGTGGCAGAGACAAATCAGGAATCAGCTAGTGGCAGAGATAAATCAGGAACTTGAATTACAGAGAACCAACTTGGAGATAATTGCTCCCAATTTTCAACACTCCCCCTCAAGTTGGTAAGTAGATGTCACTCATGCCAAGTTTGTTGAGACAGCCATTAAATGCTTGGTTTGACACTGCTTTGGTTAGCACATCAGCAAGCTGGTCTTGAGATCGAACATGAGGAACTTCAATCAACTTTGCTTCTAGTTTCTCCTTGATAAAATGCCTATCAACCTCAACATGCTTAGTTCGATCATGTTGAACTGGATTATGAGCAATATCACATGTTGCCTTGTTATCATAGTATAACTTCATAGGACCGACTTGCTTCATATGTAAATCCTGCAATAGATTTCTGATCCACAACAATTCACATATTGCCTTAGCCATTCCTCTGTATTTGGCCTCAGCACTGGATCTAGCAACTACCTCTTGTTTTTTACTTCGCCAAGTAACCAGATTTCCTCCTACAAAAGTGAAGTAGCCTGATGTAGAACGTCTATCCTCAATTGACCTAGCCCAATCAGCATCTGTATAACCTTTAACATCCAAGCTATCACCTTTTGTGAATAAAATTCCCTTTCCTGGAGATGACTTCAAATAGCGTAAGATCTGGATGACAACATTCATATGTTCTTCACTTGGGGAGTGCATGAATTGACTGACAACACTTAGTGCATAGGCTAAATCTAGCCGAGTATGTGCAAGATACATTAATCTTCCAAACAATCTCTCATAACGCTCCTTGTTAGCAGGAACTTGGTTTGGTGCACACCTGGCTTCAGATTTTCTTCCATAGGGGTACTAGCTGTACTACATCATGTCATGCCAGTTTCCTTCAATAAGTCTAAGACATATTTCCCTTGTGACAAAAAAAATACCTTTCTTTGATCTTGACACTTCAATTCCAAGGAAATACTTCAATTTCCCAAGATCCTTCATTTCAAACTCATGAGTAAGCTACTCTTGCAGTGCTTTCCTTTCTTCAGGATCATCTCCAGTTACTATCATAACATCAACGTACACAATGAGGGCTGTGATTCGTTATCCATTATGTTTCAAGAAGAGAGTGTGATCCGAGTTACTTTTTTTGTAACCAATAGACCTCATAAAGCTAGTGAACCTTCCAAACCACGCTCTAGGAGACTGCTTCAAGCCATATAAAGATTTTTTCAATCTACAGACCTGTTTATTGCCTTTAGTCTGCAGCTTACAGCCAGGGGGCAACTCCATATATACTTCTTCTTGGAGATCTCCATGAAAAAATGCATTCTTTACATCAAATTGATGTAAAGGCCAGTCAAAATTCACCACAAGAGATAGTAAAATACAGACTGTATTAATTTTGGCCACTGGTGTGAATGTCTCCATATAATCAATTCCATATGTTTGAGTATATCCCTTGGTGACAAGTCTTGCTTTGAACCGTTCTATGGTTCCATCAACTTTGTATTTAATGGAGAATACCCACCTACATCCAACAGGTATCTTCCCTTCAAGCAAGTCAACAACTTCCCACGTTGAATTCTTTTGAAGAGACTTCATTTCTTCATTCATCGCCTCCCTCCATCTAGGATCTTTTAAAGCTTTCTGCACACTGTTAGGAATAGCTACAATAGATAGTTGATTCACAAATGCCTTAGTCTCATTTGACAGTCTTTGGTAGGATACATAATTGCTTATGGGATACTTCGCTTTGGAGTTGAGAACAGGTTCATAGTTAACTTTGGGTTTCCCTCTTGTGACTTGATCTGGTAACTTTTTTAATTGAGGTTTAGATTCAGAGTTTACCTGGGACTCGGGAATGGAACCAGCTGGAGAAGACAATTGGTTTGGTGGTACATCGTGAGAGGAGGAAGACACAGACGACACTTCCACTTCCATTTGATCCAGAACCTCATTCTCCATAACTTGCTGCCCATCTGGACAATCACCTCTGTGAGTTACAGCATCACCATCACTTGTTTCCAAATGGTCACATTTACCCCTAGTGTCCAAATTATCTCCACTTATAAGATCAAGGTTCAAAGAACGATGAAAAGTCTCCATTTCATCTCTATTCTCCCCCTGAAGTGGAGACGCAGAGACAAAATAATACATATCATCTTCATGAAAGACCACATCATGAGTAACATAAATTTTACGAGAAGGGGGGTGATAACACCGATAACCTTTTTGATGCAAGGCATAGCCAACAAAGACGCAGTGAAGGGCACGGGGTTCTAGCTTATTTCTCAAGGGTTTGTGAAGGTGCACAAAGGCTACACACCCAAAAAATTTAGGGGACAGATTCGGTATGGTAGGGGCACTCACAGTATTATGGAGAACATCAAAGGGGGTTTGAAATTGTAGTGAACTAGAGGGTACATGGTTAATGAGATAAGCTACGGCTGTAATGGCTTCTCCCCAATAACTAACAGGCATATGAGCCCCAAACAAGGAAGCACAAACAACTTCAAGAAGGTGACGATTTTTCCGTTCTACTATTCCGTTTTGTTGAGGGGAGTAAGGGCAAGTCGTCTGATGAATAATTCCATGTAAATTCAGGTATTGTTTCAAGTCTTGATTAACAAACTCTCCACCATTATCAATACGAAGAACCTGAATATTTGATTTATATTGGGTGGCTATTATTTTGTGAAATTGCTGAAACAGGGAACTAACTTCATTCTTTGATTTCATTAAACAAACCCAAGTCATGCCAGTATGATCATCAATAAAAGAAACAAACCAATGTGCTCCACTGAAAGAAGAAGTTTTTGCAGGTCCCCAAACATCAGAGTGAATAACCATAAAAGGTGTAAGACTTTTATGCATACTAACGGGAAATGGTATACGGTGACTTTTAGCTAGTTCACAAATGTCACACTTAAAATCTGATACATTTAATTGAGAAAGAGCTTTGGAAACAACTTCTGTAAATATCCAAAAGATACATGGCCAAAACGCCTATGCCATAGCTAGACTTCTGAATGCTGATGTGTGTCAGACTTATTAGTTGAGAAAACTTGAGCCAACTGATTGGAGTTTGCGGCAGTAGATCAAGATAGTAGAGCTTTGCTCTCCTAGTACCATAACCAATTGTCTTTCAACTCTGAATGTCCTTAAAAACACAAAGGTTAGGCCAAAATATTACAATACAGTTCAAAGTGAGGGTTATTTGTGCAATAGACAATAAGTTATGATTAAGAGAAGGAACAACTAGAATAGACTCCAAATTCAAATTTTGGGTAAGAGAAACTGAAACTTCTCCAACCACGGGAGAGGGAGTACCATTGGCTATGGACACTATATGGTGGTCTGAGGATTTCATAGACTGAATATGTTTACCGTCAAAGGTCATGTGATCTGTGGCACCTGAATCAATTATCCATTCACTATTACTAATAGGGATAGAGGTATGAACAAACTTACCAACATTCCCAGCAGTAGCAATGAAAGAAGAGGATTCCTCAGTAGTACTGGTGTTGGTGGAGGGCTCAGCCACAGCAACAGAATCATGATGATTTGACTTTGAATTTCACTTGCGAGGTGCCTTGGTAGGATCCGACCATTCTGGATATCCAATTAATTCATAGCAACCTGACATTGTATGCCCGGTTTCTCCACAATGAGTATATACACGTTCTGATTTTGCAACTCCTATTTCATAGCTACGATTTTGTGATCCAGATGACCGATTTTGGTCAGTTGTGTGATTCGGTAGACCAGAAGTGCGATCTGTTTTTTGCGATTGGTAAGGCTTGCCCTGACGAGCCACCATAGCAGTGGATTTAGAGTGTTTAGGTTCACCTTGAAGTGCAGCTCGGTGAACGGCATCACGGTGAACATATGCATAAGTTGCTTCAAGATCGAGTGCAGGATCCTTTCTAAGAATCTCACCTCGAATTTGTTCAAAGTCTACATCTAGTCCATTCAAGAAGATATGCACCCGCAGTCTCTCAACTGATTTTTTTATAGGCGACAACATCTTCGGGATCCTTCATGACAATCCTATCACGATGATCTAGTTCTTGGAATATTTCTACTAGATCACCATAATAGGTGGAAAGAGAACGACCAACTTGTTTGGTGGAGAATGCCCGTTGATTCAGTGCAAAGAGTTGTGATTCATCTGATCCATCATAGAAAGCTTTAGCAAGAGCAGTCCAAATTTCACGTGTAGTAGACAGTCTAAGATAGCGCTTCATAATCTCCGGTGACATAGAAGTCAGCAACCATCCTTTGACCTTTTGATTTTCAGCATACCACTTTGCATAGGCAGCATCAGTAACCTGCGGAATAGGTGTTTTACCCGTGAGGTATTCAAGCTTCTCACGCCTTGCGATCTACATTTCCATGATTTGGGACCAGACATCATAATTAACTTCGGTAAGGATGATATTGGTGGTGAAACTGGGGTTTTCTGATTGAACATGAATGACTGGTACAAAAGATGATTCGGGTTGATCCTTAGTCATGATGCGAGGGGTATATGAGAATTCAGGCACAGAGGTGAAGAACTCTGCTCTGATACCAAGTCAAAAACAAGGAAGTTTTTATGAAAGGCTTCAATGATTTTTACTCATACTTGTTCAGCATAAATAGCCACTGTATACACTTCAAATCCTATAGTTTAGGCTTAGAATAAGGAAAATGATACAATCAGAGGAATCTGTAAGCCAATTTTTCAGGAGTGATTCTCGTCTATCTGTACAACCAGTGGCAGAGACAAATCAGGAACTTGAATTACGAAGAATCAACTTGGAGATAATTGCTACCAATTGTCAACAAGGTAAACAATGGAGAGGAAACAATCAACCGAGGAGTTAAATGGTGTGGCATTGCTTCATTTCCTCTACCCCTTAAACCGTATCAGTAATCTCCATTCCACTAATGTTGGGGTTCTTTACGCACACCAAGATGTATTTGTTGGTGAATTTGAGTCTTTGGGCTAGGTGTTAGTAACTTTTGTATAGAAACCGCTCAATATCTACAGAAACCCGCTAGTTGGGTGGCCAATCTATTGCTTTTGTGGTCACTCTTTCATTCATTTGACTGGGAAGCTCCCCAGGCATAAAAGCGGACCAAAGTGGACCACCTAGACATGGAAAACAAGTTTCGAGTCACATTGGTGAAGGTTGTTCCATTAGATGCGAGTCACCGGCCAAGCCTGCTCCAAAATCTAATGTTATTTGTTTCGATTAAAACCTTTAACTGTTGTTGCTCGTATTAGGTGGAACAAGGTGGAATTCCTCTTTCATTTAATAATGATCTAAATTTGGTTTGGGCTCACAATGTATCGCTTTGAATGGTGTGGCGTCGCTGCGTTTCCTCTACCTCATAAATTGCATCATTCATCCCCATTCCTTTGATATTGGAGTTCTTTACGCATGCCAATATGTAGTTGCTCATGAATTTGAGTCTTTGTGGCAGGTAATAGTAAATCTGAAAATAGTCAACGACAAGGAGTTAAAGATAAAAATCAGACTTGAATTATAAGAAGGAGTTGCAGCTCATAGGTGAGTACTGCACCTGGAGACTGCACTCAAAACAAAGAAGAGACTCTCTCTCCGTTCACTCTATGTCCCATCAAATGAATATTACAATATTAAATACATCACTAGAAATCAGGTAGTTGTAAACAAACTCCTAAACTCTAGGAACAAATCCTAAACTAAGGAGATACATTACAACTATGTAACCATTTCTCCATTAATACAAAATAATATTGATTATTTTTAACTCCCCCCCTTAATGGAGAAGGGGTTATCCTGAACTCCTAGCATCCCTCTAAATAACTCAAACTTTACACGCCCTAGAGGCTTAGTAAAAATATCAGCTAAGTTATCACAAGTTTTACAATACTCCACACATATTTCTTTTGACTGTATCTTTTCTCGAACAAAATGAAACTCAGTGTCAATATGCTCGGTATTTTTATGAAAAACTGGATTCTATGCAAGCTTGATGGTACTCTGGTTGTCAGTTTTGATACTAGTTGATTCTTTCTGTCCTTCTCCTACATCAATGAGAAGTCTTCTCAACCAGATAGCTTCACATGTGGCTGCACACAATGCTTGGTACTCAGCTTCACATGAAGATAGAGCTACAGTACTTTGCTTTTTATTTCTCCACGCTATAACCTCGGATCCAATACTAAATGCATAACCTGTGATAGATCTTCGATCATCCAAGTTACCTGCCCAATCGGAATCTGAATAACCTGCTAGGATAACATCAGAAATGTCAGTGTACAAAATGCCATAATTACAAGTACCACTAAGATACTTCAACACACATTTTGCTGCAATCCAGTGACTTTCGAGTGGTTTTGACATGAATTGGCTTAACACACTAACAAAATATGCCAGATCTGGTCTAGTTGTCGTCAGATATATCAAACTGCCAACTAGCTGTCTGTACATAGTGGCATCCACCTGTTTAGTGCCATCGTCACTGCTCAACTTTAAATTCTGCTGTAATGGTGTTGCTGCTGATCTGCACTGCTCCATTCTGAATCTTTCCAGCAAACTTCTGGCATACTTCCCTTGAGTGAGAAAAGTTTGTCCAGAATCTTTCCATACCTCCAATCCCAAGCAATAATGAAGATCTCCGAGATCTTTCATCTCAAACACCTGTGACAATTGTTGCTTGATTTCTTTGATCAAATTGTTAGCATTTCCTGTTATGATCATATCATCCACATACAAAGAAATCAAAATAATTTTCCTCTATTTATTTAACTTGGTATACAGATTTGGATCGTTTAAGCTCCTATGAAAGCCATGCTGTATAAAAAATGAGTCAATTTTCTCATACCACGACCTGGGTGCCTGCTTTAAACCATAAAGTGCCTTATTCAATTTACACACTAAATTCTCCTGCCCCTTTTTCACAAAACCTTGAGGCTGTACTAAATAAATTTCTTCCTTTAAGTCACCATTCAGAAATGCAGACTTAACATCTAGCTGGTGTAGCTGCCATTTATGTTTTGTTTCTAAAGAAATTATCATTCTAATTGTGTTTAATTTAGCTACAGGAGCAAAGGTGTCATCGAAATCTATTCCTTCTTGCTGTGAATAACCCTTTGCTACCAGTCTAGCTTTAAATTTCTCTATACTCCCATCTGCATTTATTTTTGGTTTATACAGCCACTTACATCCTATGGGGGTTTTTCCTTCAGGCAACTCAACTAACTCCCAAGTATGGTTTCTATATATTGATTCAATTTGCTCATGCATTGCAGCCCTCCACGCATCTGATTTACTTGCTTCCTCATAATTTGCAGGTTCTACAATGTTTAATATTTTAGACATTAAAGCATAGTCTCTAAATTTAGCAGGTAGTTGAGTCTTCCTACCTGATCTCCTAGGTAGGGGACTTACCTCAACTCTGTCTATTTCAGAGCTTTCCGAGCTTGCATCATCATTTATTACATTATCTGCTACTTCTTCTTCTTGTTTCTGCTCTTGCTCTTCATCTTCCTCACTGTTTACTTCTATTAGCAATGGAATGTGGCTATCACTGTTAGAATCCTCCTTTCCTTCTTCAACCTGTTCATGAAAAATAACATCTCTGCTTGCAAAAACCTTGTGAGTCACAGGATTATATAACTTGTATGCCTTGAACTCAGTGCCATATCCAACAAATATACATTTCAGGGCTTTGGGGTCTAACTTCTTCCTATCTGCCTTAGGTATATGAGCATAAGCTTTTGACCCAAATATTCTTAAATGACTAACTGCTGGCTTGAGTCCAAACAATGCTTCAAAAGGGGTTTTGAAGCCTAGACATTTAGTAGGACTCCTATTCTTTAAATAAACAACAGTGTTAATAGCTTCTGCACAAATACCATTTGATAGACCCTTACCTTGAAGCATACTTCTTGTGCGCTCCACAAGAGTTCTGTTCTTCCGTTTTGCTACTCCATTCTGCTGTGGAGTGTGGCACTGTAAATTGCTGCACAATCCCATGATGCTTGCAGAAATTCATGAACTCTCCCAACCTATATTCTCCCCCTTGATCCGAGCGGAGAATTTTTATCCTTCTTCCTGTCTGGTTCTCTATCATAGATTTAAACTCTTTAAAGTACTGAAAGGCTTGACTCTTTTTACTTAGAAAGTACACCCATGAAAATCTAGTGCAATCATCTGTAAATAACAGAAAGTAATATGCTCCTCCTAAAGACCTAGTTTGCATAGGTCCACAAATATCTGTATGCACCAGTTCTAAGATGCCTCTTTCTTTTCTGTTAACATGCAAATGGAACTCTTCTCTATGAATTTTCCCTAATGCACATCCATCACATTCCAGCTTAACATTATGAAAAACAGGGAGTCCATCGACCATACCTTTCTTCTGAAGTAAGATGAGGTCTTGCAGATTGAGATGGCCGAATCTCTGATGCCAGAGATTTTCAACTGTTGATCCAGCTGCAACCATTTCTTATCGTGGCATACTCTTTGCATCTAATCTATACAAGATCCTCACGCGCACTCCTATTGCAACTGTTTCCATCTGTCTATCCTTAATGACACAATTATTCTTAAAGAATTGAACTTTCATGTCTTGGTCAGTAATCATTGAGACAGAGACCAAATTTTTCTTAATTCCTGGAACATATAATACATTTTTAAGATGTCTAATGTCACCACTAGGTAGCTTCACAGGAATGTCTCCATATCCTTTGGTCTCATACCCACTATCATCTCCTAGATAAATTTTCGATCCACATGTAGTTTCTTCAAGAAATTCAAAACAGTCCTTCTTACCAGTCATATGTGAGGATGCGCCAGAGTCGACATACCATATGTCGTCCTCATCTCCCTTTGAAGCTAAAAGAGCACAATCGACTGTAAATAGTCTAAGTTCGTGGCTGTGGTCCTCCTCTTCCCTAGCAAAACAATCCTAATGTTTTCTCAGTTTGCTTCTTCGTTCATCTGCCTGCCTCTTATAGCATTCTTTAATCTGATGACCAGGTTTTCCATAGTAAAAACATTTCTTAACATAATTATCAGTCATACCTTTAAATGATCTCTTTTGAAATGTGTTGGCTCCTTTCTGCTGCTGCAGTTGCTAGTGCTGGTGTTGGTGCTGGTGCTGGTGTTGCTTCCCTCTGTACTGTCTCCTTTTTTCCATCAGAGCAAGGTCATTGCTCTGAGTTTTTAAATTCTGTCG
Source organism: Pinus tabuliformis (assembly GCA_031772625.1). Classification (NCBI taxonomy): domain Eukaryota; kingdom Viridiplantae; phylum Streptophyta; class Pinopsida; order Pinales; family Pinaceae; genus Pinus; species Pinus tabuliformis. The sequence continues at coordinate 990,334,509 of CM062819.1, forward strand.
TCGCTCCTCCTCCTGGAGCAGAATCGCTGTCAGCTCATCAAATGAAGGGGCTTTCTCCCTTGCTGACAGCCCTGTGATGAACGTCTGGTATTCATCAGTCATTCTGTTTAATGTGAGCGTGACCAGATCTGAGTCGGATACCTTCTCTCCGATAGCTCCCAATTTTTCACTCAGGTCCTTAACTCTGGCCATGAATCCAGCAACGGACTCATTCTCCTCCATCTTCAATGCAAACAGCTTGCCTTTGAGTGCCAGAACACGATTTGTATTCTATGTCTCGTACAAGTTCTTGATCGTTGTCCATATATCAACGGCCGACTTGGAATCTCTGATATGTGGGATAATATTGTCCTTAACGGACATCTTCAGTATAACTTTTGCTTTTGTTTCTCTTTTATCCCAGTCTTGTTCTTGGGTCGTTGTTCCAGATCTCTGCTCATCTCCCATGACGATTGACCATGCATTTATACTTTCCAGCAAAGTTTGCATTTTGAACTTCTAGTTGGAGAAATTCGTTCCATCGAGTTTGCCAGACTCGTGGAGATATGATTCTATACTATTATTCATTTCTATCCAACTGAACACTTCAATTGGCCACCATTGGGCAAGTACGATTTGCTGCCACCGAACAGATTAGGAACTTCAATGTGCCACCACTGGGCAAATCTGATCTGCTACCACCGAACAGATCAAAAACAACTCCCATGCACCACCACTGAGCAAATTCGATCTGTTGCAACCGAGCAGATCAAGGAGCTGCACTATGCCACCACCAGGCAAATCCGATCTGCCGCCATCGAACAAATCACAGAGCTCTAATTCGCCACCACCGGGCAGGTCTGATCTGCTACCACCGAGCGGATCAACGACCCCAATTCACCGTCACCGGGCAAATCAAATCTGCTGCCACCGAGTAGAAAATTCCACGTGCCACCACCGGGCAAGACCGAAGATAAGAAAAAATTAGAGAAATGGAAAAAGAAATATATTACATGATAAAAGAAAATAATAAATTATTAAAATGTGAGAGTAGATATTATTATACACAACTATATAGCTAGTTCTATTGTAACGCCCTCCACTCACATCTACCCAAATAACCATCCAACCAGGGTAAACATGTTATGAGAAGTTATTATGATCTGATTCGACCTCCTAAGTCACCTTAAGGAAGTGGAACCAATGAAAATACGCCATACAAACCTTCCACATCAGCAACAGGACTCCCAAAAACTATTCCAACCTCTTCGGCAACCAACCCTGGGCCCCACTTAGTTTTTTTACCATTAAACTCCTGGATGCATCCTTGATATGGGCATGCATGCGTCTGAGGACCTTTGGACACATGCACATCATGGATATGCCAGCGTCCAGGGACTTTTTTGTTGATTACTATGCCTATGTCCTTGGGTTTTGAGCCACTTTTTTTGCCTAGAGCCTAGGTCACTACCAATAACTCAAGGAGACTTTCAGAATCCATTATTTACATGATGATAAGGCTTACAAATCAAAACTGACTCTAGGACTAGGCCTAACCATCCCCAACCAGGACTAACATTTTGTCAAACACTTGGCATCAATGAAATCTACAAGAAATGAATACAAAGTAAAGCATAAATGACTTATAACTCATGTGGAACTTGAAAAGAAGGATCACCACCATCTTCCCTTAATTGTTTTGACATCAATTAGGGCTTGCATCCATTATCCTTTCAGTTACAAGAAAATACATGAAAAAACCATGACAATACCCAGTCATATAACCATGCTTATAACCAACATTAAACCATGAAAATAACAATGAGAAAATAGTATTAAAGCCATATATTAATAAGTACAAAAGCAAGAGAACTTAGATTTTATTAAACATAGTCAAATTCGACCATGTTCGGGACTTCACGTACCACCTAACCATAGACATGGCTGAACCAAATATTTCTTTCATCTAGTCACCCCCATGCCATTATCTAAGCATGAATGTGGGATCTCATGGATAAACCAATAAAAAAAAAACTAAGGGAATCTAGAGGTTGAACCACCTCCACCCTCACCGAACCATGATCTCAAAAAAACCAACATTGAGATCAAAAAACCAAATTGAGCTTGGAATGCCTCTAGACTCCATCACTATCCTTGAGGAATTTTTTGTCTCCTTGCCTCTCAGGATTTACCACAATCCACACCGAATAAATAGGCCCTAAACTGAGACACCATTCTCTCAGGCTTTACCGCAACCCACATCGAATCACTAGGCCCTAAACCAAGACTCCACCCTCAGGATTTACTCTGTATCCCGCCAAAACTGGTCAAGGGATTCCTAGGCCTTTGCGTTTTTCCTGTGACCACCTCTGCCCCAGATTCCAAAAACTAACCAGAAAATTCTAAAGCTCAAAACCAAGAAAATAATTCCATCACACCATGGTTGTCTGGAAAAAGACAAGGCTAGGCAGAAAACCACTGTTGTAACCCCGTGAAACCATGCCACCGACGACAAGAGAACCGTAAACCAACATGAAAATCTATGCATGTCAAAATGAGCTGGGAAATCACACATGATATATGTTACCTACAAGTATTCTTGTTGACGCTAATTGATCTTGTTGTTCCTTGCTTGATCTTTGCTTTCCTTATTTTTCTTTGTTTGCTTTTTCCTTCCTTACTCCCAAGCTAGAGTGCTCCAAGAAAACTCTAAGTGTTTAAGAGAGAGAGAGAGAGAATAATGAGAGAGCTCCAAAAATTAACTGACAAAAGTCTGTAACTGATCCTCAGAAGCCTTTTAATTAATGAGGCCTTTATTTTCTTCATTTTCCATTATTTTTCTTCATTTTCCTCCTCACATGCAACCTGTGACCTTTCACATTTATTTTCTCCTATTTTCCTTTATTTTCCTAAATAAATGTGCCAAAAATGAATTTTTCCCCTTTTAATGCCTTAGTCATTACCTTTTCCAATTTCCCTTATGCATAAACACATCCATTGATGCCCACTAGGATATCCTTTCCCAACATTCATCTTGTAATAAGTGTCCCTTAACTGTGGTCTTATTTTGCCTTTATTAACTTTTATTACATGAGATTTTAACCAAGGGATGTTACAGATCCCTCCCTCTTCAGGAACACCATCCTTCATGTTAAACCACACAAAGAACTCAACAAAACTGTTGAAAAGCAAACATACCACCAATGGAACTTTATAACTTAGCTCGTTGCAGTATTTACAATAAATGACCTACTCAAAAGCAAAACATCATGACAACATGACAAGAGAACAACTATACTGCTTATTGGAGCTTTATAACTCAACTCGTGGCAGTATTTACATCCATATACACATGTACATATACGAAAACATCAGTAAAACATATGCCAAACATATACCAAATATCATACCAAAACTGCTTTGCCTCCACCGATAAACAAAGAATGATACATGGCCTGCATCTGATCCGCCATCTCCCATGTAGCTTCTTTGGGTCCAAAGTGCTTCCACTGCACTTTAACTTGCTCTATGACTTTGTTCCTAAGCATGAGATGCTTCCGCTGTAATATTCACTGAGGCTCTGGCTAGAATTATCCTTCTTGTTCCACCTGCAATATAGACCAATCAATAACATGATCAATATCCTTTATATACCTCTTAAGCAATGAAACATGGAAAACATCATGGAATTTCACTGTTGGAGGTAGTGCAAGTCGATATTCCACTGGTCCACAATACTGTGGTGCCAAGATGGAAAATGATCCAATCCTCAAAGAGCTCTTCTTGGGCTTGATGCACAAATACACATGATCCCCAACCTGAAACTCTTTGAATGCCTTGTGTTGGTCTGCATAACTCTTTTGTCTGTCCTGTGCTCCCTTTAGATTCTTCTTTATAACCTGCATTTCTTTTTGCATGTCTGTCAACATATCTAGTCCAATAAGTACCTTGTTCATTAGATCACTCCAGCTGATGGGAGTATTACATCTTTGCACATACAATGCCTCAAAAGGACTCATCCTCAATGACTCTTGATAACCATTTTTGTATGCAAACTCAACTAATGGAAGATACTCCTCCCATCTTCTTTACTGGTGCATTACGTACATCCTCAACATATCCTCTAAGATATTGTTGGCCCTCTCTGTCTGTCCATCTATTTGTGGATGATATGTTGTATTGAAGGCCAACTCTGTACCCAAACTTGCAAAGAGCTCCTTCCAAATCTTAGAAGTGAAATTCGCATCCCTATTCGACACGATCTTCTTCAGAACACCATGTATCACAATCTCCCAGATGAAAACTTGCGGCACCTCACTAGATGAATATGTAGTCTTCACAGGAAAGAAGTGAGCTACCTTGTTCAACTTATTGACGAGGACCATAATATAAGCATGGTGTCTCACTGTCATTGGAAGACCTGTAATGAAATCCATGGAAATGACTTCTCATTTCCATTCCAAAATCAGAATAGGTTGTTGTAGACCACTTGGATGCTTACATTCTGCCTTTACCTACTAACAATCCAAACATGTAGCCACAAAATCTGCCACTTCCTTCCTCAGGTTCGGCCAATAGTACAATTTATTTACTGTCGCCAACATCTTATGATATCCTGGGTGACCCGAGTATGTCTTCATGTGAAACTCCCTCAAGATAAGCTTGTTGATCTCACTGTAATTTGGAAAATAGATCTTGTCCCTGAATCTCACCAAACCGTCTACTGTGAGATGATAGTCTACATCCTGATTACCTGTACCTATACCTATACCTGTGCTTGTACTCTATTGTAACTGGTTCATAATCTCCATATACCTGTCATCACGATGTCCTTCCTACAAGATCCTATCTTGTAACTCTGTCCCATAAGAGCTCATAGTTGCTATATGATTCAGTTGTACCTTCCTGCTAAGAGCATTTGCAACCTAGTTCCCCTTTCCTTTAATGTATCTAACCTTGAAGTCAAATTCACTAAGGGTAACCAACCATCTAGCTTGTCTGGCATTTAGATTTGGCTAATCGAACAAATATCCCAACCCACTGTGATCGCTCATTATACAAATCTCCTGCCAAGAAGATAATGCCCCCACATATTCAAGGCATGAATAATAGCTTCCAACTCAAGATCATGAGTCATGTAGTTATTCTCATGCTCATTCAACTTCATGGACTCATCACACACTACTTGTCCCTCCTGCATGAGGACTCCACCAAGTCCTCTTTTACATGCATCTGTACACACTACAAACTCCTTATCCAGATCTGCAATCTTAATGACTGGAGCATTGGTCAACAACTATTTCATCTGCTCAAAATTAGTTGCACATTCTTTTGTCCATTCAAACCTCTTACCTTTCCTTTACAAAGATGCCATAGGATATAAAATGCATGAGAAGTTCCTAATGAACCCCCTGTAGTAGTCTGTTAATCCCATCAATGATCTCACCTCATCCACATTCTTAGGAGCTACCCACTCCATGATGGCCCCTACCTTTTCTGGATCTACTGTAATGCCTTCCTTGGAAATAGCATGTCCCAAGTAATGCATCTCTATCTGAAATAAGTTCAACTTGCTAAGCCTAGCATACAACTGATGCTCTCTTATCAATCTCAACACTATTTCTAAATGCTCGACATGTTCTTCTTCACTCTTGGAGTATATCAATATGTCATCAATGAATACAATAACAAACTTGTCCAAATAAGGATGCAACTGATTATTCATCAAACACATAAATGTATCTGGGGCATTAGTTAAATTGAATGGAACTACAACAAATTCATAATTCCCATACCTGGTCTTGAACACAATATTATAGATATCCTCTTCCTTGATGCATACCTGATGGTATCCGGATCTCAAGTCGATATTTGAGAACATTGATACTCCCTTCAACTGATCAAACAAATCATCAATCCTCAGAAATGGGTACCTGTTCTTGATCATTACCTTGTTTAGTTGCCTGTAATCAATGCACAATATGAGAGTACCATCTTTTTTCTTTACGAACAACATTGGTGCACCCCAAGGTGATACACTTGGCCTAATGTATCCCTTGTCAATAATTTCCTTTAATTACAATTTCAACTCTAATAGCTTTGGAGTACTCATCTTGTAAGGTGCTTTTATGTTGGTGCTTCCCATGGCATCAACTTAATAGAAAATTATACTTCCTTGTGAGGAGGTGACTCTAGAATCTCTACTGGAAACACATCTTGATACTGCTACAATACAGGGTACCTCTTGAATATTTCTACATCCTTGACATCTTTACCCTTGTCAATAGATATATGCTTTGCAAACATCACACAACCTTTTCTGCAACTACGCTTAGTCTGCATAGCGGTAACCATCCTTACTGATGTAGGCTTCTTCTTTCCCTGCAAATTTCTCTTTTCCCCATTATCATCCAAACACTTAATCACCTTGTCAAACTAATCCACTTTGGTCCTATGAAGGTACAACCAATCCATACCAAAAAGCATGTTATATGATCCCAATGGTAGTACATTCAAATTTATTATTGTACGCATACCAATTAGCTCAAATTCACAATATCTTACCCAATGGTGAACTCTCTTATTTGTACCTGTAGCCAACTGTATCAACCATGATTCTTCATGCACTTCTTTTCTAAAACCACACTGATCCACCAAGTTAGGATTAATATAACTAAATTAGATCCAGGATCAATCAAAATAGAAACAACTTGATCACAAAGCTTATCGTCCATCTCAATGATATATTCTTGATGATCCGCTTTCCTATTGTCCATAGCTACATAGATCCGAGGAATGCTATGACCAACATCCCCAACTATATGCACCTCCTGAGCACTATATTTATGGTGCCTACCACCCTGATACTGCAGACAATCCCTTTTACAATGATCCTTGCCACCTATCCAACACTACAACGGTGCTCTACAATCGCCTCTAGTCTATTGCTCTCCATGACCCTTCTGAACTATATTGAATTTCTTGTAAGGAACTACATTTTCTTTCTCACCTGCATCTTTAGGTCTTCCTCGCTTTTTTGGCCATTTTCATCTAACTTTCTCATTTCCTTTCAAGTCACACTTAGGCTCAACTTTGCTCTTCGTATGCTCATAACAATGTTTCCGCTTTTAGATGGCCTCCTCCAATGATCTAGGCTCATAGAACTCAATATGATCTCTATATTGTACTGGCAGTCCACTGATGAATCTCTGAACCTTGGCCTTCTCCTCCTTGAGGTAAGGCACATATCTCAACAACGCCAAGGACCTTCTAGTATACTCATCATCTGTCATGGAACCCATCTGCAACTCATAAAACTTCTTAGCTCTATCATCATTATTAGGTCCATATACTACTAGTGTAGCCCCTTATTGTTATTATTGCAACCCCTTAGCGTATTATTGTGCCCATATAGTCCCCATGTTGTTATTATTATGCCCCATAGAAGCCCACAATTATTATTGTTGTGCCCCTACAATCTTATTGTTATGTAGGCTCTGATTGTATTGGGACCCCTTACACTTCTATATATATAAAGGACATCTTGGAAATTTTATCATCCAAGAATTGTTCATTTTTGTAACATAAAGGAGGTTTCCCCCAAAAAGAGGTTGATTTCTAAGTCATTGATCTATCTTTTTGTGAGCTGGTTTCATAACATTTGGTATCAGAGCTTTGGATTCTAGGGTTTCACTGCTCCAAACAGGTCATCATGGCATGTTTGCTATAATTTTTTCTATGCGAAATGTCAGAAGCTAAAAAAACAACCCATTTGAGTTGATGTCTTTCTGACCCTTGGGTCAGAATTTCATATCTTGTTTCACTATATTTTTATAGATATGATCTGAGGAATTTAGGGTTTTTCCAAGCTCCAGAATTCCATCCCAAACAGGTCATCGTGGAATTTTTTCTATAATTTTTTTCTATGAAGGTTCAGACTCTGAAATTAAAACCCATTTGAGCCAAAATCGTGGTGAAGCTCGAGCTCAAAATTTAGACCTTGTTTCGCTATATTTTCGGAGATATGGTCCAAGACATTTAGGGTTTTTGCAGGATCCCGAATTACATCCGAAAAAGGTGACCTTGGAAAAATCGTCATAACTTTCTCTTTGAGCATCAAAGTGAAATTTCGCAAGAAGTTACAGAAAGAGGACAAACTTTAATTTTATGTGTATTGTGTCAGACCAGGAGGTAACTCCTCAAATCAAAACTCTATTTATTCATTCAAATTGTTCATTATTATATACAAGAGGGAGTGATTGTTTGGTTCATCTCCCGATGACTTTCTATCTTCTCTATTATTTATTTATATTATTACAGCTATTCACACAATCCTTCTGATTAGGTGTCAACATTCCCCCTTTTAATCTGAAGGGATGTTGGTGAGTCAAAGCATCGTTCTGAATCTTTCAAGCTTTTCTCTTCCAAGTGCTTTGGTGAAGATGTTTGCAATTTGCTCATTAGTGGAACAATGGCGGAGATGGATTGTTTTGGCCTCAACATGATGTTGAATTAGATGATATTTAGTATTGATGTACTTTGTTCGATCATGGAACTTTGGGTTCTTGGCCAACTTTATTGCAGAGGTATTATCAATCATGAGTGGAGTCGATTGCACTTGTTTTACTTACAAATCTTCAAGAATTTTCCTGAGCCACACAATTTCTTTTGTTTCCTTAGCTACTGCCACATTTTCTACCTCTGTTGTGGAATCTACTAGAATTGATTGTTTGCATGATCTCCAGGAGACAACTCCTAATCCAAGACTCATAGTATAACCTGAAGTAGATACCCCAGTTTCTTTGTCTCCATCGAAGTCTGAATCAGTGTATCCAATCAGGCTAAAGTCACCCACCTGTGTATACTTGAATCCAAAGTCTTGAGTTCCCTTTAAGTACATTAGAACTCTTTTTGCAGTGGACTAATGTCCCTCACAATGCTTTTGCATAAATCTAGAGAGGATTCCAATAGCAAACGAAATGTCTAGTTTGGTAGTAGTTAGGTAGTTGAGACTTCCTACAAGTTGTCTATACTTTGTTGCATCCTCAAATTCTTTTCCTTCAATGGATGTGAGCTTTAAGTTTTGTTCCATTGGAGTAGTTAGAGGATTGCATTCAGTCATGCCAAACTTGTTCAACAGATCTCCAATGTACTTCTTTTGAGAAAAGAGTATGGACTTCGTATGTTGAGATACTTCAATACCATGATAGTAATGAACATAACCCAAATCAGTCATTTCAAAACCTTTCTTCAATTACTTCTTTATGGATGCAATGTAGCTTTCATTGTTCCCTGTCATCAAAAGATCATCTACATATACCACAAGATATACAACGGTTTTTCCAACCTTCTTGACAAACAAAGTTGCATCATCAAGATCATAATGTTTGAAATTGAGTTTCAGAAGATGCTCCGTTAGTTTTTCATACCAGGCTCGCGGTGCTTGTTTGAGGCCATACAAGGATTTCACAAGTTTTCATACTTTATGTTCATGTTGTTTCACAGCAAATCCTTCAGGTTGGGACATAAAAACATTTTCTTTTAGATCTCCATTCAAGAAAGAAGTTTTTACATCCATTTTATGGACTTTCCAACCGTTCTGAGCTGCTAGGGCAAAGAGTGTTCGGATGGTAGACCATTTTATTGTGGGGGAAAAAGTCTCCTCATAATCGACCCCTTCCTTCTGTGCAAAACCTTTTGCCACAAGTCTGGCTTTGTGCTTGTCAAGTGAGCCATCAACTTTATACTTGTTCTTGTAGACCCACTTGCAGCGAATTGGTTTGGTTCCCAATGGAGGATCAACCAGCTTCCAAGTGCCATTCTTTATTAGGGCATCATACTCCTTTTGCATTGCTTCTTTCCATTCATCATGAGAAGCAGCTTCTTTGAAGGAATTTGGTTCAAAATCTGTAGACAACTTGAATTCACAATCATAAGAAACATCCATATCAACAGGTGAATCAGAGTCATCTACCACATTTCATAAGGAGTCTTGTTTCTGATAGCATTAGATGGACATATATTCTTTATATAAACAGCACATAGAACTGCATCAGCCCAAAACATCATTTTTACATTTTTGAAGAACATCATGGAGCGTACCATATTTAAGATTGTCCTATTCATTCTTTCAACTACTCTGTTCTGTTGGGGATTATAAGGCACAATTTTTTGATGTTTGATCCCATGTTGGTGAAGAATGTTTTCAAATTCATTTGAAGTGTATTCTTTTCCATTATCAGTGTGAATAGAGTCAATATGAGATTGTGCATCATTTTCAATCCATGCATGAAAGTTCTTGAATGTTTGAAAAGCATCAAATTTGTTCTTCAATAAATAAACCCAACACATTCTGGTGTAGTCATCAATAAATGTCATCATATATTTATTTCCATTTGCAAAAGAGACATGCATTGGACCACATAAGTCTTAATGAATGAGTTCAAGCTTTCTATGTGCTCTGTAGTGTGAATCATGAAAGGACTATTTGCTATGCTGTCCTAGAATGCAAGCATCACATTGCTTAAGTTTTCTAGGAATTGTAGGAAAACCAGTAACACCATTTTTCTTCAACAAGCGGAGGTTTTCATAGTTCAAATGTCCAAATCTAGCATGCCATAATAAACTTGATGGAAGTGTCCCTTCTTCATAATGAGAATTGTATGAGAAGTGTTGTGCATGAGCAGAGGTACCCTGCAGCTTGAGAACCCTTTCTTCTTTTATCCCCGTCATGACAAGTGAGTGGTTAGATGCTTTTCTCACCTCAAGCTTGCCATCAAACATATGATGGAGTGACCTTTCTGGCAGATGTGGAACAAGGACAGAAAGTTTCTCCTCAACTGTGGGAGATATAGAACATGATGCAGAAGAAAGTCTGGAAGACTAGGCAATTTAAGCCTGATTGTGCCAAGCCCTGATGGATTTAGTTTTGATTGGTCTGCAAAGTATACTGCTCCATCAACATTGTAAATAAATTATTCAAAAAAATATTTTCTAGGAGGCATGTGGCAAGTTGCTCCTGAATCAAGCAACCAATCATTTTCTGAAGAAGCAAGTGAAGCATTAAATAAGTCTTCATTTACTCCAATATTACATTGTGCCACAACATAGTGAGTGGATTTAGGTGCTTTACCTTTGTCATTGTCATTAGTTTTACCTTTGTGTTGGTTTCTTTGCTGCTCAATTTTGTCCCAAGGTAACTTGCATGTGGAGGCATCATGTGATCCATTTATTTTGCAGTGTATGCAGTGCAAATCTGACTTTTCTCCTTGAGAGTGTGTGCCCCCCCTGTCTCTGAAATATCTTCCTCTTCCTCTTCAACCAGATCTTCCTCTAGAGGAACCTTGGGCAAGATTCTTTTCTTTATGAGCAAGGCACACAGCCTCTTCAGAAGATTCAAGGGTTGTCTTCTTTCCAAAAGATTTCTCTCTTTCAGAAAATTTGTTCACAAGGGAGTCAAAGGTAATATCTTTGAGATTTCCATTTTCTTGCAATGACTCAAGATAATTGGAGTAAGTAGGATAAATTGCCTTGAGAAAAGAGATCAGAGGAATATCCAATTCAACATTAGTGACTTTGATATCATGCATTATATATTTTACTTCAGATGTAAGAGCAAGAGGATCATTATTTTGTAATTCAAGAGTGAAGTGTTTAATCATGAGTTGAACAACTTCAAGTGTAGAGTGTGAGTCATAGAGTTCCTTCAGCTTTTGTAAGGCTTCAAATGCATTTGAAAATGGTGAAATATGTTGACTCACCTCTTCATTTATGGATGCTGCAATCAAGGCATAGGCCTTGTTGTTCTTATTTTCCCAAATTGCGAGCTCCTTGCCTGAGGTATGCTATTTTGGTGCTTTGTCTTCTTCCCCAAAACACACTCCTTTCCATAGCACATTAAAAATGAGAGTGTGCTTTATCTTCCAGGACTACTCAGGATAGTTCTCCTTGCCAGTGAGAACTATTCCCACAATATATATGATTGAATGCTTATTTTTGTACCAACAACATTCAACTTAATATAACCTGGTATCGCCTTCTTTCACCCGTATACTAGAGTTTGACTTGGAGGGGAGAGCCTGCCTTTGGCTTGGGCTCTAATCCTTTTGTTGCTCTGTTAGGATAGTGCTATATTGGAGTCGAGGTATGGAGGAGGGTCGTGGAGATGTATTGGATGGTGTTGAGAGATGAACGACAGAGAGATGAACAATGTTAAGAGATGAATGACGGAAATGAATTTTTTTTTAAGCAGAAAGGAATCCAGAGGAGAGTCATGGAGCTGTCGATGGTAGAAGATAAATGGTCATCGGAAGTGAAGAAGTCTGGGCGTTAACCAAGATGGAGGGCGGTTTTAACACGATAAGCAAAATTTCAAGCGGATGAGAAATGGTAAGTGGTATTTAGTGGAGAGCACCCAATTCCACTCGATGGTGGACACTTAACTTCTAGAGGAGAGAGAAAAATCGCTCATATCAGGTGGGTAACTCTCGTGCATGTAGGCCACGTGAAATCGATGTCAACCTTCGGATCTTGGGATGGAAATCAACGATGGAGAATGATCCTGATAAAGTTATCCTCGGGAATTGTGTCCGAGCGGGTATGATCGCATCGCAAACATGCAATGGTATTGATCGGGGAAAGAGACTTGCGATATGTGATTAAAAGTGGACTCGACTATATTTATATATGTGGGTTTAAAACATTTGAGATCCGGCCCAAGGGAATACGAAAAGTGAAAAAAGATATATGTGAATACGAAAAAGGATATCTTGCAACGTGAGAATAATTGTGGGATTTGGAGATGTGATTGCGGAAGAGCAGAAGCGAACAGCGGGAGTGAACATCGAGGGTTGTATCTAGTTGCAGTCAGTGATACTTATGGAGGGCCGTAGAGGAGGGAGCTCCACTCCCTCCTACAAGGAGGTCATAGCCAGTAGAGGCAAGAAACCTCTAGAAAAGACTAGAGGCACTGTGGAGGAAGGGAAAAGAAACATGGAAGAGAAGACAGGAGAGGCCATAAACAAGGAAAATAATGGCACAAAAGACAAGGAGGTAGAAGACAAAAATCTGGGAACTAAAGACAAAAAACAAAAGGGACCCTACAAACCCAAAGCAGAAATCACACCCAGAGTTATTTTAAATGATTTGGGTTTGCAGGTGCACAGGGATCACATGCAGACGTATGAAACCATCTGTAAATTCATGGGCTTATGGCCCACTAAAAAAGATTTATATTTTTGGATCAAATACCATTGGAAACCTAAAGGTAGCATTGACCTACATCTTGGGTCAAAGGGTTTCTTTACTGTGGTGTTCACTAATATTGAAGACAAGGACAAAGTCTTTGAAGGAGGGCCTTACTTCTATGCTACAGCTGGACTCTACATGCAGCCATGGATGATGAATTTTGTTCCAGAATGTGAAAATTTTACTTCAGTACCGGTCTGGGTAAGGCTCTATTCTCTACCTCTTGATTATTGGCAAAATGAATCGTTGGCTACCATAGGCAACAAATTAGGTCGTTTTGTTAAAGCTTCTGAAGCCACAAGAAGGGGAAAATATACTTCCTTTGCCAGAATATGTGTGGAAATGGATCTATCAGGAGCTCTACCAGATGAGGTGATCTTGGAAGTATTTGATGAAGAATGGGTGCAAATAGTAGACTATGAGCACATTCCGTTCAGATGTCGTAGATGTCATGAACATGGACACCTTTTCAGAGATTGTCCACTAAGTAAAGTAGTAAACAAGAGAAAAAATAACACAATGAAGGAATCAGACAGCTTTCAGAAAGTGGTGAATCGAGGAAAAGGCGGAAAAAAAGGACAAAAACAACATCAAGATAAAGGACAAAAGATCAGTCAAAACAAATTCCAAGTACTTGAGGAGGATGAAGAGATCTCAAAAGAAGATCAAGCAAGGGAAGGAAGTCTAGTGAATAATGAGAAAGAGGAACACAGGGAACAAACACAGGATATTGATTACCAGAAAGAAGCTATAATGAGCGATGTTGAACTAGAGATGGATCAGGAAATGACCCAGAATGAGATGGACCTGGAGGACCATGAACTACAGGAAATTCTTGAGAAAGAAAACCTAGATCTGGAAGGGTTCTTGATTCAGGGAACCACGGGAGGAGTAGATTCATTACCTCAAGAAGAGCTCAATAGAATACAACAGTTGTTTTTATGGAAAACACAGGCTAATGCATTGGAAAAAGGAAAATTCATAGACAGGCAGGACAACAGAGGCGTGAAAACAATAAAAACGACTCTGGGATTAGCTACTAGAAACCCAGGCAAGAAAAGAGGCCAGAAAAAGCAGAATGAACTCTTGATGGAGTGTGGAAAGCTAATGATAGATTCAGGTAAGATGAAAGACCTAGCCAGCTACTCCTTCACAAACCTTTAACTATGAAGTTTACATCATGGAATATTAGAGGTATAGGGAGTAAGAGAAAGCAGAGAATGCTCAGTAATAGAATGAAACAAGATATGTTGGATATTATCTTCATCCAAGAAACCAAATGTTCCATTCAAAAAGTAAGACAAATTCATAGCAAGTGGCTCAGTAGATTTGAGTTTCTAGAGGTCAAAGCAGAGAACACAGTGGGGGGCATACTCACTCTTTGGAATCCCCAAAAAATTGACATTTTAGATGCTGAGGCCTCTAGGAATTATTTATCAGTTGTGATTCAACCAGAAGTTGGCAGGGATACCTTTCTAGTCACAAATTTTTATGGACCTCAGAGAATAGATCACAAACTTAGGTTTCTAGACACTCTTATGGATCTCAGGGACAGACATTTAGAGATACCCTGGATCATGGGAGGTGATTTCAACATGATCAAATCTCTTTCAGAGAAAAAATGGGGAACCAGAGCTCTAAGTAAAGACTCTTTAGCATTTCAAACCTTTTAAGACAATATGAATCTGGTTGATACAAACAGGAACACTGGCCTCTACACTTGGAATAATAAAAGAGGTGGAGAGTCCCATGTGGCCTCAAAGTTAGACAGATTTCTAATCTCAGAAGATCTTATGATAGCAGATAAGGAAGTAACAGTGAGAGTTCTCCCCTTTGGAGGCTCAGATCACTGGCCGGTTCAATTGGAAATTAAGGGCATTGGAACTCCTAGGAACAAACCTTTCAGATTTGAGAATATATGGCTGTCCCACCCAGACTTCTTCAGCAACATTGAGAAATGGTGGTCAGAAGATTTGCAGATACAGGGGACAAGAATGTTCCTACTTCACAAAAGACTGAAGCACATCAAACTTCGACTTAAAGATTGGAACAAGAAGGATTTTGGCAATATTTTTGTGGAGAAAAAAATCTGTAGAAAACAAAATGCAGGTTCTCAACCAAGCTCTGATCATGAAAGGCTTTGATAAAGCCATAAATGATCAAGTGGATAAACATCAGCAAGAGTGGGAGAATCTATGTAAACAAGAGGAAATATTTTGGAGACAAAAGTCCAGAGTTCAATGGCTCAAAGAGGGAGAGCGTAATACCAAATTTTTTCACAGATCCACCATTGCCAATAGAGCTCACAACAGAATATCTTCGATCAAGAATGAGGAGGGGGAGCTTCATATTTCCCATGAAGCGATAGAAGCTGTACTAGTCCAGCACTTCCAAGGTATAACTCAGGAGAACAATTCAGATAGAGAGCACTTCATCAGGGAGGTAACTAGTAACATACCAAAACTAGTTTCCAAAGAGGATAATTTCAACCTTAACAGGCCAGTAATGGAAGAGGAGGTTAGTGAAGTCCTCAAAGATATGCAGAATGGAAAAGCACCAGGCTCGGATGGTTTCAATGTGGATTTTTTCAAAGCTTGCTAGAATATTGTTAAACAAGACATTTTGTAGGTAGTGGAGGACTCCAGGTTGAACAGAACTATTCTGAAAGCGCTTAATACCTCCTTCATCTCCCTAATCCCCAAACAAGATATTGCTCAAACACCAGATAAATACAGACCCATAGCCCTATGCAATGTGGTCTACAAGATAATATCCAAGGTAGTGGCTAACAGACTTAAACCTTTACTTCCTGTTCTGGTTTCAGGGGAACAATCAGGATATGTGGAAGGCAGACAAATTCTGGACAACATCATTCAAGCTCAAGAGGTGGTTCACTCATTAACTAGCAAGAGGCAGGTAGGCATGATCATGCAATTGGATATTGCCAAAGCTTATGACAAGGTGAACTGGTCCTATATCAAAAAAGTTCTTATTGCTTTTGGATTTGATCACAACTGGGTCAGATGGGTCATGGCACTGGTGACTTCCTCTAGTTTTTCTATTTTGGTTAATGGCTCTCCCTCAGAGATTTTCAGTCCTTCAAGAGGCCTCAGACAGGGAGATCCGCTCTCCCCCTTTCTTTTCATCCTTATGATGGAAGGACTGGGTCGGTCAATAAAGCATGCTAAAGTAACAAGAAAGATTAAGGGTCTCCTACTAACTGAGAATGGTCAGGCCCTGACTCACCAACAATTTGTAGATGATACCATGCTTCAGGGAGTCCCCACAGTCAAAGAAGCTTCAACCTACAAAATAATTCTGAATCTCTTTGCCTTAGCTTCAGGTATGGAAGTTAATCTCTCCAAATCAAAAATATTTTTCTTCAATACCAATATTGCTATTCAAAAAAATATCTCCAGAATTCTTGGCTTTCAAAGGGATTCCCTTCCCTCCAAATATTTGGGAGTTCCTCTAACTGCTAAACCATTGCTCAAAAGTATTTGGGAACCCTTGATCAATAAGTTGTAGGATAAAGTCAGTAAATGGACCATTAGATCTTTAAATCTTGCTGGCAGGTTGGTTCTTACAAAAGCTGTTCTTCAAGCTATCCCTATTTTCATGTTATCAGCCCTCCCAGCTCCAAAAGGAATCCTACAGCAATTCAGAAATATCCAAAGAAACTTCCTTTGGGGTAAGGAGGAAACAAGGAGAAAATGGGCCTTAGTGTCTTGGGAAAAAATTTGTAGACCCAAAAACCATGGAGGGCTAGGCTTGGATGATCAGGAAATACTCAGCAAAGTTTTAGGAGCCAAACTATGGTGGCGTTGGGTTCAGAATCCTGAGACCCAATGGGCAAATATCTGGAAAGAAAAATATGCAAGCTCCTGGCAAACCAGGGATCTCATAAGAATGTCAGGAAATATAAAGGGCTCACACATCTGGAACAAAGCCTGGGAGAATAGAAGCCTAGTGCAAGAGAATAGTTTCTGGGAAATCAGAGAAGGAGATCTAGCTCTTTTTTGGGAAGATAGGTGGCAACAAGAGCCAATTCTATTAAAAGCTGACTTCTTCGACCTTAAACAGGAAACAGATTCCCAAGGATTAATTAAGGTAAAAGACTTTTGGGACCATACTCAGCACACGGATAAGTGGAGAATTTGGAGAAATATTGATTGCAGGAATAAAAATCCCTTGAAAACAAAAGCAGAGACGCTCAGGAAAATGGTGGAACAAAGGAAGATCTTAGTTTCAGGGGGGAAAGACCAACTAAGATGGGGCAATAACAAAGAGGGTACCTTTAATCTTAAGGAGGCAAAAAGCATTCTCCTTGAGCTGGATTCCCAGGTTCCTGACAAAATCTAGCAGAACCTTTGGAGGCACCAAGGGTGGATGAAAATCAAACTCTTTATGTGGTTGGTATACCACAAGAAAATCTTCCCTTGGGACAAAATTAGGAAGAGGGGCGTTTTGGGACCTTCAAGATGCTACCTCTATGAGGCTCAAGAGGAAACAATGGAGCATTTACTCAACAACTGCATTTTCACCTCCTGGTTATGGGACACTTTTGCCACCATCTTTCAACAATCTGACAGGGACAGAGGTAGCATCATTAATACCCTCAATAATTGGAGAAGAAATTTTTCGGATTATGAATTACTCAACTCAGCTTGGGCCCTTGCTCCAAGTTTCATTATCTGGAACGTTTGGAAGGAGAGGAATAAAAGAATATTTAAGGATGAAAAGAATCCCCCACACCGCCTGCTTGAGATAATCCTGAAACAGCTTAAGGAGACTGTAAGAATCATTGTTCGCTACTACCCTAAAAACCCTCCCTCAGATAGGGATTCCAATATTCTCAGGCAGCTGGGGATGCAGGGGCTCACTCCTCAAGGCCTAGATAGGAAGGTCATTTCAATGGACATGGAGAAGGATTTCTGGCATCCTCCCCCAGAAGGATTTTTGAAATACAACATTGATGGGGCTTCAAAAGGAAACCTGGGAACTGCTGGGTATGGAGGAGTCCTTAGGGATGCTGAGGGAAATATTATCTTCATCTTCCATTGTCACCTAGGGAAAGCCACCAACAACATGGCGGAACTAATGGCCATGGAGCAATGTCTAGATCTTCTGAGTCAAGATAACTGTTGCAATGTGATAATAGAAGCGGACTCTGAGTTAATCATTAACTTAGTGAAAATAATAAATAGTGGAACAACGCCAGAAAAAGTCTCCAATCACTAGAAATTAATCCGGGTTTTCCAAAGAATTCAAGGTTATCTACAAAACCTCCATACTATCAGTTTCCATCATGTTCGCAGAAAGGCCAATAAGCTGGCGGATCTTCTTGCAAACCAGGGGGTCAGCTGTACAGAGGATAAGGTTTCGATGGAGTGGCAGGAGTTGAGTCAAAGCAGACTGAGGACTCTTTGCTTTGAACAGGCGGAAGAGGATAGGAGAGTGTTCAGACACAAAGCTAATGAGGCAAGCTCTTAAGTTTTATCCTCGGTATGCATTATCAGTATCGGGCAAACTGGTCTTCGGCGGGGGGCAGAATATGAATGGCCGCTAAAATTCCGGAGTCAGTGAGATGGATATCACTATTCACGGTCATCACAGTTCCCTCATTAATGGAGTGTCTCTCTTCCTTTCTGGGTTCCAGGTTCAGGCGAGGAGGAAAAGCAGGCGCGGGAGGAATCTTGGTTCTTCCGGTAGCCAGATTAATCTGATTTTTGGGATTCAAAGAGCAAAACCACTTCCTAAGTGGTTTTCAGTTGATCGCACCACTCTAAGTCAGGAAGCAGTTTTTGCGATTTTGTAGCGATCACAATTAGCTTCTGACGCGTGGCAGGGTGATGGTTTGGGAAACCGCCCTTCATCACACACTATCGTGGGTGTTATCGGGAAATCTAGTGTCCACTCGGAGTTGTTAGTCCCACTAAGACTGGTAGCTATCTTAGAAACAAACAAACTAAAACTACTTTCGTTTTCCTTTATGAGAAGTAGATAAGAGTGGAATGAAGGACACCAACCTCAGTCTTGCGCTTGGTTCCTTGCTCGATTCCTCTCCTTTTTGACAGATCCTTGCTGCTTCTCCTTCGTCTACCCATCTTCAAAGAGCACCTGTGGAATCAAAGCAGCATAATACTATCGAAGAACAGAGATCTACAATCATAAACAATATAGGACCAGATATATATTGACCACACAAATGCATATATCATCAAACATACAAGAATGTGGAGGAAAACTTGAATAGCTTTATTAATAATCAAGAATAGCAAAGAGAATTACAACCAATTTTTCTTACCCAGCATCATCCTCCAGCATGAAAGCCCTTCTTTCACCTCATGAAAAGCTTAGATCACCCAACACTATGATATTCCAACAAGAAACCAACAACACTTCCTTACAAGACCCAAAATTCCAGCCTCTA